>CM056052.1:19436764-20036764 GCA_029574335.1 Rana kukunoris
CCCCCCCCCAATGACATACAGCCTGCCCACCCCCAATGACATACAGACACCCCCCCCCCCCCCAATGACATACAGACTGCCCCCCCAACCTGCCCCCCAATGACATACAGACTGCCAGCCCCCCAACATACAGCCCTACAATGACATACAGACTGCCCCCCCCAACCTGCCCCCCCCAATGACATACAGCCTGCCCCCCCAACCCCAGCCCCCCAATGACAATACAGACTGCCCCCCCCCCCCCCCAACCTGCCCCCCAATGACATACAGACTGCCCCCCATGATATACAGACTGCCCCCCCAAGCCCTGCCCCCCCCAATGACATACAGACTGCCCCCCCAACCTGCCCCCCAATGACATACAGACCTGCCCCCCCCAATGACATACAGACTTGCCCCCCCCCCCCCAATGACATACAGACTGCCCCCCAACCTGCCCCCCAATGACATACAGATTGCCCCCCCCAACCTGCCCCCCAATGACCTACAGACTGCCCCCCAAAGACATACAGCCTGCCCCCCCAACCTGCCCCCCAATGACATACAGACTGCCCCCCCCAACCTGCCCCAAATGACATACAGAGCCTGCCCGCCCCCCCCAACCTGCCCCCCATTGAAACAGACTGCCCCCCAATGACATACAGACTGCCCCCCCCCCAACCTGCCCCCCAATGACATACAGACTGCCCCCCAATGACATACAGACTGCCCCCCCAACCTGCCCCCCAATGACATACAGACTGCCCCCCCCCCCCCAATGACATACACCTGCCCCCCCAACCTGCCCCCCAATGACATACAGACTGCCCCCCCCCCCAATGAAATACAGCCTGCACCCCCAACCTGCCCCCCAATGACATACAGACTGCCCCCCCCAATGACATACAACTTGCCCCCCCAAACCTGCCCCCACTGACATACAGACTGCCCCCCCCAACCTGCCCCCCAATGACATACAGCCTGCCCCCCCAACCTGCCCCCAATGACATACAGACTGCCCCCCCCCATGACATACAGACTGCCCCCCAAGCCTGCCCCCCAATGACATACAGACTGCCCCCCCAACCTGGCCCCCCAATGACATACAACTGCCCCCCCCCCCAACCTGCCCCCCATGACATACAGACTGCCCCCCAATGACAACCAGCCTGGCCCCCCCAACCTGCCCCCCAATGACCATACAGACTGCCCTCCCACCCAGCCCCCCCCAGACCATGACAAAGACCTGCCCCCACCCAACTGCCCCCAATGACATACAGACTGCCTCCCCCTCCCCCCAATCTTGTGCCCCCCAATGACATACCACTGCCCCCCCAACCTGCCCCCAATGACATACAGACTGCCCCCCCAATCTGCTCTGACTGCCCCCAATGACTTACAGACTGCCCCCAACCTGCCCCCAATGACATACAGCCTGCCCCCAACCTGCCCCCCCCCAATGACATACAGACTGCCCCCCCAACCTGCCCCCCAATGACATACAGACTGCCCCCCCAACCTGCCCCCAATGACATACAGACTGCCTCCCCCCAATGACATACATACTGACCGACTGCCCCCCAAATGACATACAGCTGCCCCCCCAACCTGCCCCCCAATGACATACAGCCTGCCCCCCCAACCTGCCCCTCAATGACATACAGTTGCCCCCCCCAACCTGCCCCCAATGACATACAGCCTGCCCCCCAATGACATACAGACTGTGCCCCCCCAACCTGCCCCCCAATGACATACAGACTGCCCCCCCAAACTGCCCCCCAATGACATACAGCCTGCCCCCCAACCTGCCCCCCAATGACATACAGACTGCCCCCCCCAAACCTGCCCCCCAATGACATACAGACTGCCCCCACCATGACATACAGACTGCCCCCCCCAACCTGCCCCCCAATGACATACAGACTGCCCCCCCCCCAATGACATACAGACCTGCCCCCCCAACGACATACAGACTGCCCCCCCAACCTGACCCCAATGACATACAGACTGTGCCCCCCCAACCTGCCCCCCAATGACATACAGACTTGCCCCCCCAACCTGCCCCCAATGACATACAGACTGCCCCCCAATGACATACAGCCTGCCCCCCCCAACCTGCCCCCCAATGACATACAGACTGCCCCCCCCCCCCCCAACCTGCCCCCCAATGACATACAGCCTGCCCCCCCAACCTGCCCCCAATGAAAATACAGACTGCCCCCCCAATGACATACAGACTGCCCCCCCAACCTGCCCCCAATGACATACAGACTGCCCCCACAATGACATACAGCCTGCCCCCCCAACCTGCCCCCCAATGACATACAGACTGCCCAACCCCCCCAATGACATACAGACTGCCCCCCCCAACCTGCCCCCCCAATGACATACAGACTGCCCCCCCCCCCCAATGACATACAGACTGCCCCCCCCAACCTGCCCCCAATGACATACAGACTGCCCCCTCCCCCCCAATGACATACAGCCTGCCCCCCCAACCTGCGCCCCAATGAAATACAGACTGCCCCCCCAATGACATACAGACTGCCCCCCAACCTGCCCCCAATGACATACAGACTGCCCCCCAATGACATACAGCCTGCCCCCCCAAACGCCCCCCAATGACATACAGACTGCCCTCCCCCCAATGACATACAGCCTGCCCCCCAACCTGCCCCCCAATGACATACAGACTGCCCCCCCCCCAATGACATACAGACTGCCCCCCCCCAACCTGCCCCCAATGACATACAGACTGCCCTCCCCCCCAATGACATACAGCCTGCCCCCCCACCTGCCCCCCAAACCTGCCCCCCAATGACATACAGACTGCCCCCCCCCCCCAATGACATACAGACTGCCCCCCCAACCTGCCCCCAATGACATACAGACTGCCCCCCCCCCCCAATGACATACAGCCTGCCCCCCACCTGCCCCCCAATGACATACAGACTGCCCCCCCAACCTGCCCCCAATGACATACAGACGCCCCCCCCAACCTGCCCCCCAGTGACATACAGCCTGCCCCCCCAACCTGCCCCCCAATGACATACAGACTGCCCATCCCCCCGGGTTGCCTATACAGCTTGTTGCTGTTTGCCATCGTCCGTCCCCCCCCCCCCCCCCCCCCGCTGTCACCCACATGGGGTGTTTTGAGGCCTCTGCAGTATATCTCGGCGAGTGAAGGGTTAATATGACTCGCCTGTTTTCCCCGCCCCGCCTCTCTCGAGCCCGCCCCTGTGGGCGTCCCCGGTACATTGTAATTACTCTTTAAACAGAGGCGGGGCGGGGCCGTATTTTAACACGTGGGGGGAGGAGTCTGCCTCAACCAATCCCGTTGCTTGGTCTGTTGTACATTTGCATATCTCACAAACAAACTTTCATTCCTTGAATTTTTATTTTTCCAAGTAATAAATAATAAAAAAAAGAGAATTATGGGAGGGGGAAGTTAAATTAGTAATAGTTTAGCAGATATCCCCTGCAATGACAGCGAAACAATAAAAAGTGGGAAAAAAAAAAAAACGTACTCTCCATAACTTGGACGTTACAGATATTGCAGGGTATAAATACAACGGAGAGCCTCTTTATGTATTACGTGGACGAACGAGGTATGGAGACAATGTTCGCTTGGATATTCAGCTGAACATCTCTCCATGGAGGGATGTACACAAGGTATCTTGTATGAGCGCTCGGCAACAGGCTGACATGCATCTGCATGGATGATACAGGCAACCGGCTGAAACATCATCCATGGAGAATACAAATTCCTGTGTATGTCCACCAAGCGGCTTGTAAGCGGTCTGAGTTTACCCTTAGCCCCTTTCCTCGGATGTGTCCACTACAGGGGTTCAGCCTCGGTTCGGGCCCCTGGGGGTGAGATGGTTTCCTCATCTCACCTTTTATTTACATTTCTTGCGGCACCTTAACCCTTTCATGCCTATTAATGACATTTGGTGTTTCCAAGTTAAAATCCATATTTTTTTGATAGAAAATGACCTAGAACCCCCCAAACATTATATATATTCTTTTAGCAGAGAATCTAGAGAACAAAATGGCATTTGTTGCGAAATTGTATGTCGCGGGGTATTTGCGCGGCGGTGTTTTAAACGCAACTTTTTGGGAAAAATTAACTTTCATGAATTGAAAAAAAAAAATGAAAAAGCAAAGTCAGCCCATTTTTTTTTTTGCATAATGTGAAAGATGAAGTTGCGCCGAGTAAATAGATACCAAGCACGTCACGCTTTATAATCGCACGCGCTCGTGGAATGGCGTCAAACTGCGGTACCTAAAAATCTCCATAGGCGACGCTTTAAACTTTTTTTTTTTACGGATACCAGGTTAGCGTTACAGAGGAGGACTAGTGCTAGAATTATTGCTCTCGCTCTACCCATCGCGGCGATACCTCACATGTGTGATTTGAACACCATTTTCATATGCGGGCGCGACTTCCGTATGCGTTTTCTTTGTTTCGCAAGCTCGCGGGGAGGGGGGCGCTTTAAAAAAAAAAAACGTATTTATTTTTATAATATTAACCACTTCCAGACCCGCTATACGACTTTTTACGGCCACACTTTAAAGATGGATATCTCGGTAACAGCAGCAGCTGCTGCCACAACCGAGATATCCATTTTTAGTGTGAGCGGTCCTGTAAAATATAACGGCGGTCTCGCCGCGAGATCGCCGTTATCGGAGGCGGGAGAGGGGCCCCCCCCTCCCGCGCCCTCCGCCGCTTACCGGAGCCGTCGGTAGCGTCGGAGGCGATCGGGTCCGTTCGTCTGCTGTGTGGGGATGCGAGTGAGGGAAATTTGTCCCCCACTCGTCCCCATGACTCTGCTGGGTGGAAGTGACGTCAAAACGTCAGTCCCGCCCAGCGTCTTAAAGAAACCTTTTTTTTTTTTGTATTTTAAAAAAATTACAGTTTCAAATTTTAATAATTTTTTTTTGCATTTTAGTCTAAATATGAGATGTGATGTCTTTTTGACCCCAGATCTCATATTTAAGAGGACCTGTCATGCTTTTTTCTATTACAAGGGATGTTTACAAAAAATAGTTTAAAAAATAATAAAATAAATAAAAGAAAAAAAAAATTCAAAGCGCCCCGTCCCGACGAGCTCGCGCGCAGAAGCGAACGCGTACGTCAGTAGCGCCCGCATATGAAAACGGTGTTCAAACCACACAAGTGAGGTATCGCCGCGATCGTTAGAGTGAGAGCAATAATTATAGCCCTAGACCTCCTCTGCAACTCAAAAAATGCAACCTATAGAATTTTTTAAACGTTGCCTATCAAGATTTTTAAGGGTAAAAGTTTGACGCCATGCCACGAGCGTTCGCTAGGAAATTCGGCTGAACATCTCCATGGAGGGATGTACACAAGGTATCTTGTATGAGCGCTCGGCTAGGCAACTGGCTGACCATCTGCATGGATGATACACGCGAGGTTTCTCGTATGAGTGTCCTCGCTAGGCAACCGGCTGAAACATCATCCATGGAGAATATACAAATTCCTGTGTATGTCCACCAAGCGGCTTGTAAGCGGTCTGAGTTTACCCTTAGCCCCTTTCCTTGGATGTGTCCACTACAGGGGTTCAGGCTCGGTTCGCGCCCCTGGGGGTGAGATGCTTCGCGCATTTCACCTTTTATTTACATTTCTTGCGGCACCTTAACCCTTTCATGCCTATTAATGACATTCGGTGTTTCCAAGTTAAAACCCGTATTTTTTTTGCTAGAAAATGACCTAGAACCCCCCCCCCCCCAAACATTATATATATTCTTTTAGCAGAGAATCTCGAGAATAAAATGGCAATTGCTGCAATATTTTACGTCACGCGGTATTTGTGCGGCGGTGTTTTAAACGCAATTTTTTGGGAAAATGTAACTTTCATGAATTTAACCACTTGCTTACTGGGCACATAAACCCCCTTTCGTGGCCCAGGCGAAATTTTTAGCTTCCGGCACTGCGTCGCTTTAACTGACAACTGCGCGGTCGTGCGACGTGGCTCCCAAACAAAATTGGCATCCTTTTTTTTCCCCACAAATAGAGCTTTCTTTTGGTGGTATTTGATCGCCCGTGCTGTTTTTATTTTTTGCGTTATAAACAAAAAAAAGCGACAATTTTAAAATATATATATATTTTTTACTTGTTGCTATAATAAATATCCCAATTTAAAAAAAAAAAAAATGTCTCAGTTAAGGCCGATACGTATTCTTCTACGTATTTTTGTAAAAAAAAAATCACAATAAGTGACTGCTTTGCGCAAAAGTTATAGCGCCTACAAAATAGGGGACAGAATTATGATTTTTTTTTTATATTTTTTTTTTTACTAGTAATGGCGGCGATCTGCGATTTTTATTGGGACTGCGACATTACGGCTGACATATCGGACACTTTTGACACATTTTTGGCGCCATTCACATTTATACAGCGACCAGTGCTATAAATATGCACTAATTACTGTATAAATGTGACTGGCATTGCAGGGGTTAACACTAGGGAATGGGTTAACCCTTTGGACGGATCTAAAAACTAAAGGTGCCTGTAATGTTCGTGGTGGCAGCTTTGTATATACGGCGGCGGGGTCGGCTTTGCATATACAGCGGCGGCATCATCATCATCATCATCATCATCAGGTATGGGGGACATAGCTACAATATGTGGGGGACATGGCTGCAATATGTGGGGGACATGGCTGCAATATGTGGGGGACATGGCTGCATTTGGGGACACATTTAAAAAAAAGTATCGGTATTCGGTATCGGCGACTACTTAAGTCACTTACACCGTCGGATCTTAAATGTAATACTACGCTGGCCGCTAGGTGGCGTATATGCAAATGAGCATGATACGCCGATTCCCGAACGTATTTGCGCCGCGTCGCCGTAGTTTATGTCGTTTCCGTAAGAGTAAGGTTACCCTTGCTATAAGGTGGTTTAACTTTACGCACCCCATGTTAAGTATGGCCGTCGGGACAGCGTTGGGTTTTTACCTTGTTTACGTAACTCGTCGCGAATAGGCCTTTACGTTGCCGTCAAAAACAATGTATTTGCGCCGTACTATGGAGCATGCACACTGGGCTACTTTTACAGCCGGTACATGCGCAGTTCGTTCGGCACGGGGGCACGCTTAATTTAATTAGAAACCGCCCCCTTTGAATTACGCGGGGATACGCCGGGCCATTTACACTACACCGCCGCAAATTACGGAGCAAGTGCTTGGAGAATACGGCACTTGCTCCTGTAAGTTGCGGCGCAGGATCTACGAGTATCTGGCCCACACCAGGCTATTCTTAGTATTTACGCGACGTATCTCTTGATACGCCAACGTAAATACTTTCTGAATCTGACCCATTGGGCCAGATTCAGAGAGCGATTACGCCGGCGCAACAGGAGATGCGCGGCAAAAGTCTAAATGTGCGCGTGTGTTTTCGATGCACGGCATTCCCAAAACGAGATACGCAAGAAATCTACTTTTTTTTGTAATTTCGTTAGACTGGCGCATCCATCCACGCAAAACTGCGCTAGACACACCATTGATTTGCTATTCAAATATGCTAATGAGGGAGTTACAGGGATCCACAAAAAAACGTTGTTGCTGCGCAGGCTACGCGGTGTGCGCAACAGCAAAATGTCCTGTCTAAAAGTAGACCAGAGAAAACCTGGTCTAAAATGTGAAAAATCGTCTACATGTCAGATAAAGCAACACTGTTAGTGAGGAGCTCAGCAGTCACACGTGTTGCACAACAAACTGTATGCCGACATGCCAGTGGCATCCATGCTCATAGCTATACTACTGACTTTAGATGAGCAAAGAAGGAGGAGGGCACTGAGGAGGGCACTGATGAGGGCACACAAGATTTTTTTTTATTTTTTTTTTAAACTTTTTATTTGCTTATATAAACTTTACAATTTAATCTAATACAAATATTCTTCTCTGATACAAGCCCCTCACTTTTCATGGGAGAGGATATATCACACACGCATAGACATCTATGGCATGAGTGATTCTGAGGTGTCTCGCATCTTGAGATTCACCCCTCATGCCATCATGGAATTAACCACAACCCTGCAGGAGGACATCACCAGCCCAACACATGACACTACCCATGACACCCATGACAGCTACATATACAATCAGAGCCCCATCCCCACAGATTACGAACAGAACATGTATGGGGACAGCTGGCTGGTTGGTGAGTGACATGGGTGGCAGGCATGACTGCCCCCCCCTCATGATGCTGAAATCACAAGGGGCACATGCACTACTAACATCCTCCTGTCTTTTCCCTTCAAGGTGACTCTGCATATGCACTGGGACCCCATCTCATGACCCCATCTCATGCCAGCTCACATTAGGCATCTTTGCACGTTAAACACACACATTAATCATGGCACAATGAGAATGCATGCATGCACACCACTGTGGTCCCTAGCACACACACCCCACATCCTCATCACATTGGATTGGCACCAGTCCACCATGCAGGACTTGTGAGCAGCAACACCACGCCACGGCTCCAATTATGTCACTGTACATTCATACACCATTCACACGGACCTGGGGATCACTTCACCACAAATGAGGGTGACACCCCTTTTCCGCCAGGAATGTCACCCCCACATTCCCAAATCATACACAAACAGAACAAAACCAAAAAAAAAAGACCATCAAAAATATTATTTAAAAAAAATACAAACAAAGAAAACACATAAAAGACAAAAATCACTCTGCAAAACAGTCCCCAAATATCTCAAAGACACGTCACAAACAAACAAATAAATGCTAACAAACAACATAAGAAAAGCACCTTGCTGTATAGGGAGAGATACAAAGGGATGTACTTTTGCAATGGCAGTGTGTTTGTGTCTGTCTATTTATGCTGTCTGCGTAGTACTCAAATTTGCCCTAGTCCATTTCCAATTTCACTGATTGCGCCGTTCCTGAGTTGTGAGCATGCGCACAGAGGTGCCGACCATGGGCTCCTTCAAGCGCGCATGCGCGAGCCGGCCGGCACTTCATTTGCATGGGGTCACGGCTCATTTCAATGTAACACGCCCACGTCCTTCCCAATTTGTATTACTCCGCCTTACGCCTAGGAAATAACGTTACGCATGCTCAATTTACTGCGTAAAAGCTACGAGAATAGGGTGATTGCGTGGCTAGATTGCGCAAGTCTATCGTAAAGGCGGTGCACTACGCAGGTCCAATAATGCGCAGATGTACCTGAATCTGGCCCATTGTATTTATACATAAATAAAAAAAAAAATATATAAAGTACAATTGACCCCATACTGTATCACATCACCATAATATACCACATAATACCCTCCAATCATATAGGAGTTCAGATACATTAACTCAATAAACATAGAAAAGAAGTGCAATGCTGTGGAAATTGAAACTTTTTCCATCAAAAATGCCACAAAAAAAATGAAAGTGCTCAAATTATCAGTGTAATAAACATTGGATGTTACAGAAAATAATAAAATGTCTTATAAGATAAATAGAAAATATGAGCAAATATTTAGTCTGCAAATAATACATAAAATAAGCAAAAAGAAAAGAACACCAAATGCTTCAAAGAAATCTGCAGACCAGAAACTCACCACAGTAAATGGTGCACACGATCCATAAATCTCACTGCAGCTCCTTACCAGATAACATTGACCTGTGCCAACAGATGGCCAAACAGCGCCAAACACCTTCAGCCCTGGAAGCTTTTACCCCCCTTAATGACCAGAGCATTTTTTGCGAAACTGCACTGCGTCGCTTTAACTGATAATTGCCCGGTCGTGCGGCGATGTACCGGAAAAAAATGCATGTCCTTTTTTTCTCCACGAATAGAGCTTTTTTTGTGGTGGTATTTGATCACTGCTACCAGGGCAGGACTTAGGGTGGTGGGGGCCCCTGGGTTTGAGTGTTGAAGGGGCCCCCTGGAGCCGAGAATTGGGGGGGGTCGAAGATGTTGTGTGAGGGGGGGATCATAGTTGTTGAGCGGGGGGGTGCGCATTAAAGTTGTTTGAGCGGGGGGTGACTCTCAGAATGTGTCGGCTCTCTTCCCTTCATCAGCAGACATCCCCACACCGCTCCAGTTCCTCCTGGGGGGGGTTTTGCTGTTGAGCGGGGGGGGAGTGCCTCTCACCTGTGCCGACAGCCAGGGCCACAGACTTTCATTAGCCCGGCTGTCGGCTCTCTTCCCTTCAGCAGCCACAGTCCTCCACACCGCTCCGGTTCCTCCTGCTTCTGTGCTGCCTCCTATTGCATTGCGGGAAAATTAACCATTTTGCGGGACTGCGGGAAGAAGCGGTCTGTGCGGGAAAGTCCCGCAGAATCTGTGCGTGTTGGGAGGTATGCACAGGGCCGCCATCAGGAATTTTGGGGCCCCTTACATAGCTTAAAGGGGTAGTTCCCCCAAAAACCTTTTTTTTAACATTTATTCAGGCTCGTTATGTCAAGGGGAATCAGGTTTTTTTTTTTAGAAATGAAGCAGTACTTACCGTTTTAGAGATGCATCGTCTCCGACGCTTCCGGGTATGGGCTCCGACTATAGGCGTGCCTATTTGATTGACAGGCTTCCGAGGTCGCATACATCGCGTCACGATTTTCCGAAAGTAGCCGAACGACGGTGCGCAGGCGCAGTATAGAGCCGCACCGTCGCTCGGCTTCTTTCGGCTACTCGTGACGCGATGTATGCGACCGTCGGAAGCCTGTCAATCAAATAGGCACGCCCAGACCAGACGATCATACCCGGAAGCGACGGAGACGATGCATCTGTAAAACGGTAAGTATTGCTTCGTTTCTAATAAAAAAACACCCGATTCCCCTTGACATAACGAGCCTCAATCAATGGTAAAAAAAGGTTTTTGGGGGAATTACCCCTTTAAGGCATGGGCCCTTTAATAAAAAGAAAAAAGAAACCTCCTGGGCCCTTTAATAATAAAAAAATAAAAATAAACATTTATAAAAAATACATAAAAAAGGAGGTTGCCATCCGGGGCCTGGGGACCTCTGGGCCTTTTAATAAAAATTAAAAAATATAAACAAAAATAAACATTTATAAAAAAAGGGGGGGGTTGCCACATGGGGCCCTGGGGACCTCTGAGCCCTTTAATAAAAAAAAATATATATATATAAATGTAATTTCTTTTATAAAAAAAAGGCGGGGTTGCCATCCAGGGGCCCTGGAGACCTCTGGGCCCTTTAATAATAAATATATAAAAACATATTAAAAAAAAAAAAAAAGTGGGGGTTGCTGTCCGGGGCCCCCTATTGGGAGGGGCCCATGGGCTTGAGCCCACTCAAGCCCAATGGTAAGTCCGACCCTGACTGCTACGGTTTATATTTTTTGCGCTATAAACAAATAGCGACAACATAGAGATTTTATTTCAACTTTCTGATATAAATCCCCCAAAAAATATTTATTCATCAGTTTAGGCCAATATATATTCTTCTTTGGTTAAAAATTGCTTGGTTATCGTATCTACAAACTACGGGATCGATTTAGGGACTTTTATTTTATTATTGCTTTTACTGGTAATGGCAATGATCTGCGATTTTTAGCAGAACTGACAAATCTGACCCCAAATGACACTTTTCGAGGACCAGTGACATTATGACATAGATCAGTGCTATCAGAATGCACTAATCAATGTAAAAAAAGGCACTCGCAGGGAAGGTGTTTACAATAGCCAGCGATCAAGGTGTTAAACGTGTTCCCTTAGCGTGTTCTAACTGTAGGTGGGATGGGCTCAATGGAACGTGACAGAGATCACTACTTTCGATCACTGGGAGCAGTAGATCCCTGTTATTTCACTAGGCAGAATGGAAAAATGCCTTGTTTACATAGGCAGTTCCACGTTCTGCCTCTCCTCGATGTGATCGCGGGCCGCCGGTGGACATCAAGTCCGCGGGGACCTGCGGGCACACTCCCATGGCACACTCCCGCTATCCTTCTTTTACAGACTAACGTACAGGTACGTTAGTTTGTGCAGGAGAGACATTCTGAGCTGGTCGGCAAGTGGTTAAAGAGCTTATCTCCCACGTGACATCACCTAAGTAGAAACGCGTAGGTTGGGGCTTACGACAGTGACGTCATCATGCACGAGAAGTCATACTTTATTGCATGCTTGAGGAGCCTGTTAGCTGATTTTTAAATATGACCTTTCTTGGTTTTTGAGGTGTCTACTTCACTGCAGCTCGTGCTTTGCACTTAGATGCCTGGTCTTGCAGGTTGTGCTCAGGTTGAGAACGTTTATGCCTCGCTTCAGGCTCTGATTGCACAGCGTGCAAACCACTCGTGTTTTGTCATCAGCACATTGTGTGAAGAACTGCCACGCTAGGGAAATCCTTGGACCTGGCTTTGGTGTGCTCGGTCCCTTGCTACGTTGGGCAGTAGCAGGCGTACTGTTTAGGGGACGGACGCTCCGCTTTGGCACCCTGCTCCCTCTTCTGCTGTGCTGGTGATTCTGTGTGACCACCGCCTCTTCCTCCGAGCTACATGGGTCACCTGCATGAGGTTGATTCCATGTGGGGTCATGGACCTCATCGTCCACCACATCATCTTCCACCCAGTCTTCACCACTGCCCTCCTTGTCGATCTGCACAATTGCAAAAGCAGCAGCAGTTGGCAACTGTGTTTCATCATCATCTGAGACGTGCAGTGATGGTCCCCCCATGTACTCATCTTGAAACATAAGTAGTTAGATATCGGTGCACTCAATCTTTTGCACTTCTGGGGCTGGGCTAGGTGGATGGCCCTGGGAACACATGCTAACAGACCATGGGTCTTCAAACTACGGCCCTCCAGGTGTTCAGGAACTACAATTCCCATCATGCCTAATCATGTCTGTGAACGTCAGAGTTTTACAATGCCTCATGGGATTTGTAGTTCTGCAACATCTGGAGGGCCGTAGTTTGAGGATCCCTGTAACAGACTCATCAAAAAGCAGAAGAGACTGCTGCATGATTTGGGGCTCAGACTGCTTGACTGATTTGCAAGGGGGTGAGGTGAAAGACTGATGGTGGACATCGGCTGCAGGTGTCAACTCTGATCTTTCGATCGCTTTTATTCCTATTACAAGAAATGTAAACATCCCTTGTAATAGGAATGTGTGTGACAGGTCCTCTTTAAGGAGAGATGCGGGGTCAATAAGACCCCACATCTCTCCCCCAGGCTGGAAAGAATGAGAGTGTGAAAAAAAATTCACAGGTCTCATTCTTACTAGCCGCAATTGCAGTTTGTTTACTTACGGGTACCTGGGCGTGACGTCATCACATCACGCCCCAGCCTCCGATGGTCATAGAGATGACTGGTGACCATCTTTGCCCCAGCCTAAGCACATATCATGTGCTTTGATCAACACAAGATCGGCAGTAAAACACCGACTAGAAATCCATGACTTCATCCTGCAATACGACTTAGACTGCCTCTTTATAACAGAGAGCTGGCTCACAGCCGACTGTAACACCATTGTAGGAGAATTGGTGCCAGAAAACTATCGTATTATTACAGAAAACAGAATAGGGCAAAGAGGAGGAGGACTGGCCGTGATCCATAAGATTCATCTGGCGATCACAAAACCAGTCTTTCAAAACCCTCTTCCATTCATGGAAACCCTTATGCCGCGTACACACGGTCGTTTTTTGCGATGAAAAAAAACGACGTTTTTTAAAACGTCATTTAAATTGATCGTGTGTGGGCAAAACGTCGTTTTTTGTCTTCAAAAAAACGACCAAAAAAAAATTCCAACATGCTTGAATTTTTTGTGTCGTTTTTCAAAACGTCGTTTTTTGTTTCACAAAAAGTCACCGTGTGTAGCAAAAACGTCTTTTAAAACAACGTTTTTCAACCCGCGCATGCCCAGAAGCTAGTTATGAAGCGAGCTTCAATGGAAGAGTGGTGAACGTAACCTCGCTTTTTGTGAAAAAACGATGGTGTGTATGCAAAATTGTCTTTGAAAAGTGACGTTTTAAAAACGTCGTTTTTTACTTCACAGAAAACGTCGTTTTTTTTTTCATCGCAAAAAACGACCGTGTGTACGCGGCATTACTCTACAACTGCAAGCAAACTCCCAGGAGACCGTCCGGATTCTACTCTGCTATAGGCCACCTGGCCCAAAATCGCAGCTTCTTCCATTATTGACGGACTTCATCTCCACCTATACCCTTAATAGCAAACACCTTTTGCTGCTCTGGGATTTCAACCTCTGGGCCAACTCCCCACAAGACCCTGTGGCCGATGCCTGCATTGACCACCTGGAAGGTCTAGGGCTACAACAACTAGTATGTGGGCCCACACATGCTTCAGGTCATACACTTGATCTCATTTTCAGACAAAATCTGGAAATAAAAATCTTGGAAAATGAACCGTTGCCATGGTCAGATCACCATGCCATCAAATTCATTCTTTCCAACTTCCCCCCCTTAACAAAAACATCAAATCCAGTGACAACACACTGGACTAGATGTCAGAAGAAGCTCCACTCGGAATTCTTCAAAGCCGCGTTAAGGAAAAAAATAAAAACAATTCAGCCGCATCAATCAGCTGAAGAAACACTGGATTCCATAAACACAGCCCTATTACAGTCAGCCGACTTAATAGCGCCGAAACGGAAAACCAACATCCGGAAAAAAAACTCCAGCTGGTTCAACAACCAACTGGCGTTACTGAAGCAAGAGCGCAGAAGGGCGGAAGCCGCCTGGAAGAGAAGCTCTTCAGATGAGAGCCTCTCTATCTACAAGGCAATAACTAAGAAATATCACAAAGAAACCTTCAAGGCCAAGAAAAATTATTTTTCTGAGGCCATCAACAGCGCCCTGAATCACCCCCGCGAACTCTTCAAGCTGGTCACTGCGACCATGAATCCAGGATGTCTTGAAGCCCCCAATTCGGACTCACAAGAATTTTGCAGTGAATTGTCGGATTACTTCATTAATAAAATTGAGGGAATCCGGCAAAGCATTCAGCAGAACAATTCCCCCCGTAGCCCCCCTGTAACAATTTACACAACACCTGTAGTAATTCACCTCAACCAGGTAAGTTCACGCTGGAACCTATCACTATCCAAGCCACAAAACATATCATCGGTACTCTGCGTAACAGCACTGCGCCAAACGATATCATCCCCACCAAACTGTTGAAGGAGTGCGCCGACATCCTGGCACCTCCTATCACACAGCTTATTAACCAATCTTTCATGGAGGGCATAGTGCCCTCCCAGTTGAAGGAGGGTATAATTAGACCCATCTTGAAGAAATCTACCCTGGACCCCAAGGATCCACTCCACTGCCACCCTATAACAAGCTTAAACACTTTTTCCAAGATTATAGAGAAAGCAGTGGTGCAACAGCTGCAACAGCATCTGGACACCCACAACCTACTCGACCCATTTCAATCAGGTTTCCGCCCTGGACATGGGACGGAAACAGCATTGCTCAAGATATGGGACGACGCTCTCGAGGCCGCAGACGAAGGAGAATCTTGTCTTCTGGTTCTGTTAGACCTGAGGGCAGCTTTCGACACAGTAGACCATAAGCTCTTATTGACCCGGCTAGCTGAAGTAGCCAGAGTCGCAGAAGGCGATTTATCTTGGTTCTCCTCTTTTTTGGAAAACAGATCGCAAATAGTGAAGTTAGGACCTTTCTTTTCGGAAAAAACGCACGGTATCATACGGAGTCCCTCAGGGATCCCCGCTGTCGCCGGTGTTATTCAACATTTATCTTCGTCCGCTTTTTGAGATCATCAGCAGTCAAAAACTGCTCTATCACTCATATGCAGACGACACGCAACTGTATTTCCGCATTTGCAATAAAAAGGATCACCACCTCAATCTAGAGACATGCCTCTCTCTGATAGAGGACTGGATGACAAAGAGTTATCTAAAACTCAACGGAGCGAAAACAGAACTCCTTCTGTTTCACTCCAAACGTAAGAATCTACCTGCAACAACTTGGACACCCCCGCCCATTCTGGGCAAAATCATCACCCCTAGCGCCAAAGTCAAAAGCCTCGGGGTCATTTTCGACTCCTACATGACTATGTGATGGGTGAAACTCCTGCGCTGGAATGGGTGGAAGGGAATTGGGCCTGGGGAAAGGAACAGGGGAAAATACACTGCAGCAAACAAAGGATAAGTCTATCCAAATGGACAAAAAAGGGTATAAAAACAAGTGATATTGTTTGCGCTGTGGTGATACCTGAAAAGTGATGGGCAATGAAGTGAAAGGGGGGGGAAAGGAGGGGGTGGTGTTCCCCAAGGTGGGTGAAGTGATGGAAACAGGTGGGTCTGGTGGTGACAGAAAATATATAAATATAAATATATATCAAAGGCAATGTGAACAATTTTGACAGTGAATATCCGTGACCGTGTCAAAATAAATCAAACCATGATGATTGGTGATTAACATAAAAACAGCATGGCAATCACAGTCCTGCGGACAAAACAACCGTGTAAAAGTCCAAATGTGACATGCAACTGAATGCAAAAAAACGGAAGCTGATGTGAAATCAAAAGATAAAGAGTTCCAGCCGTCAGGTGGGTGAAGGTACAGTGAAAAAATCCAAATCGTGCAGCCCGCACCTCTGGTTGTCCTATCAGCTTACCTCAGGGCTATCACATATAGCCAAGCAGAAGGGACAGCGATCTCCTAACGGATGGATGCCTTCCTACAGGGTGAGGTGGAGAACCTGGTAGGTCTCAGATCCAGTCGTACATATGAGGGGCAGATACAAAAAGGAAAAAAAAAACAACAGTATAGAGTAGTCCCGTTACCACTGGGGAGTCTCTGCTTGCAATCAAGGGTGTGCAATTACACAGAATGGTAGAGAGGGGGTGCCTATCTCCACGAGCAGCGAGCTCGTCAGAAACCTGGTGCTGCTCTGCTGCCACTGCTTAACTTGCTGATGGTCTACCAGCGACTCAGATGATGGTATTGTAGGCAGGGAAAAGAGAAGGAAGGCACATCGCATAATACAGCAACAAATGTTTTAATAAAACAAAGCATAAAATAAACTCACATAAAACAGTCTGAGGCGGTCATACATCCACGAGCAGCAGGCTCGTCTACCGTCCGTCAGGTGTTATGCAAAGGGTCCAGTGCTCCAATCCCGACGCGTATTCGTCACATCCCCTGATGAAGTCACGCGGGAACCTTTGCTAATCCTTTCGGGGAGAGGCGGGTAGTACTTCCCGAATGTAATTAGGTGGGAGAGCTGGGGGTTGTGGGTAGTAGTCGGCTGCGGCTGGCTCTCCCCAACCTCTTCTCCTACCTTCCTGGCTGGGAAGGGTGCTGCTGGTCCGGACCGGGGGTCAGGGTCCGTTGAAAAGCCTATGGAGATAGTGCTCCTGGAGTGGCAGTCCAGGGGTGCCATACATTGTACTGAGTGTTGAGGGGCACTCAACGTGTGGCACCTTAGGTCACTGATCTCCACATACACCTTTTTAGCACCTGCCTCTAGGGCCGAGCCTTTTGGCTCGGACCAGAGGAATTTTTGTTCCTGGCCGGAGGGCTGGCCATCGTATTGCACAATGGCCACTTTCCACTCACCATTCCCACCTTGCTTTCCCCCACTTTCTTTTTTATTTTACCCCCTGTTTGTCTTGTTTGTCACTTTTTTTGGTTGGAGCACTTTATGTGTGGCGAGTAGGGTGCTGGTCCTCGGGCCTGACTCTGAAAGTCTTGGGAGTAGGTGGACATGGCCTTCTGGCTTAGTTCACCTGCTCTCATGGGGTCTCCCTTCGGGGGAGCCTCACCGAGGAGGGTTCTGTTTCGGCAGTCCCTCCGAGGATGTTTGGCCATGTGGTTTCGGCTGCATGGGCCATAGTGGGGTCCTAGTGGTTTCGGCTGCTTGGACTCCAATAACTCTTTTCCCTGTCTGGAGCCTAACGCCCCAGGGGATCAGAGCTGGGTCCTCTGCGGAGGACCAATTGACGATGGCACCCATCGCAGTTTTTTGTGTTTCACTCTTTATGTGTGTGCACATTTTTTCCTGCACCGGGTGAAGTTTTTGGGTTGTGTTTTGCACGCCACAGGCTTTTCAATAGAAAAAAAAAAAAAAAAAAAATCTGCGAAATTTTTTGGGACTGCGACATTACGGCGGACACATCGGACACTTTTGACATATTTTTGGCGCCATTCACATTTATACAGCGACCAGTGCTATAAATATGCACTAATTACTGTATAAATGTGACTGGCATTGAAGGGGTTAACACTAGGGGGTGAGGAAGGGGTTAAATGTATTGCCTGGGTGTTTTCTAACTGTGTGGGGGGAGGGGGGTGACTGGGGGAGGTGACCGATGCTGTGTCTCTATGTACAACAGACACAGATCGGTCTCCTCTTTCCCTGACAGGACGTGGAGCTCTGTGTTTACACACACAGCCCCACGTCCCTGCTCTGTCACCGCCGATCGCGTGTACCTGACGGACACCGCGGCCGCCGGGTACACGCATCGGATCCTCGGTGATGCGACGGGACTGTTTTTCCCCGCCGCGCGCCACTGGGTATTACGGGGAATTACAAATACATCACGTCCAAAGACGTGACCCCGGCGTATTTTGTCAATAGCGCGGACCCGAAGTGGTTAAAAAAAATATGAAGCAGTTAAGTTAGCCCAATTTTTTTTGCATAATGTGAAAGATGAAGTTGCGCCGAGTAAATAGATACCATGCACGTCACGCTTTATAATCGCACGCACTCGTGGAATGGCGTCAAACTGCGGTACCTAAAAATCCCCATAGGCGACGTTTTAAACTTTTTTTTACGGTTACCAGGTTAGCGTTACAGAGGAGGTCTAGTGCTAGAATTTTTGATTGAAAATGTATACTTTATTTTCCAAAGGAAATATACAAAAAACAAATACTTCAACAGGGTACATTCAACTCTGTACTGCGACGCAGCGCATAAATACACTACATGACAATACAGTTCCAGGCGCACCAATAAATTACATTCAATCATTCATTCTGCGGTATGATGCCCGATGTGTCGTGCAGAGTGTTATACCCTGCAACATCACATCATGCATGACGCCGCATTACCCTGATATCAGTACTTCAAAATACATGTCATAGGATTCTAAGTTGTTTTACTGTCAAGTCATTTTTCTTTACTGTCAAGTATGGCATTCAACTGTGCGACGGGTGTGAAAGGGGAAGAGGAGGGGTAGGGGAGGAGGGGGGAGAAGAGTTCACAGGCCCGAAGCTAGAATTATTGCTCTCGCTCTAACCATCGCGGCAATACCTCACATGTGTGATTTGAACACCGTTTTCATATGCGGGCGCGACTTCCGTATGCGTTTTCTTTGTTGCGCAAGCTCGCGGGGAGGGGGGGCGCTTTAAAAAAAAATAGTTTTTTCTCATTTATTTTTATAATATTAAATTGTTTTTTTTTACATTTTGATCACTTTTATTGCTGTCACAAGGAATGTAAACATCCCTTGTGACAGTAATAGGTGGTGACAGGTAAGGTTGTCCCGATACCAGTATCGTTATCGGGACCGATACCGAGTATTTGCGGGAGTACTTGTACCCCTGCAAATACCCCCGATACCTGAATAGAATACTCCCCCCCCGCCGCCGCCCCCGCCGCCGTATATGCAAAGCCGACCCCGCCGACGTATATACAAAGCCGCAGCCGCTAACATTACAGGCACCTTTAGTTTTGCCATGCGTGTATAGACACTCCCCCTTGCTCGGGATTGGACGGATCTGTCCAATCCCGGGCAAGAGGGAGTGTCCTTTACACAGGGCGCGCGGCAGGGAAAACAGCTATTAAAACTAAAGGTGCCTGTAATGTTCGCGGTGGCGGCTTTGTATATACGGCGGCGGGGTCGGCTTTGCATATACAGCGGCGGCATCATCATCATCATCATCAGGTATGGGGGACATGGCTGCAATATGTGGGGGACATGGCTGTATATGGGGGACATGGCTGCAATATGTGGGGGACATGGCTGCAATATGTGGGGGACATGGCTGCATTTGGGGACACATTTAAAAAAAAGTATCGGCATTCGGTATCGGCGACTACTTGAAAAAAGTATCGGTATTCGGTATCGGCGAGTAGATAAAAAAAAGTATCGGTACTTGTACTCGGTCCTAAAAAAGTGGTATCGGGACAACCCTAGTGACAGGTACTCTTTATGGAGGGATTGGAGGTCCAAAAGACCCCCGGTCCCTCCTTTACACTTCAAAGTATTCAGATCACCGAAAACGGCCATTCTGAATACTTTCTACTTTTTTAAATCCGGCGCCATTGGCAGCCGAGAAACCCGGAAGTGACGTCATGACGTCGCTTCCGCGTTTACACATTGCAGGCTGAATCAAAGCCGCGTACGGCTTTCATTCAGTCTGTGCCAAGACAACGGAGGCGCGGGATCGAGGATCGGGTCTCCCGGTGGGACAGGAGGCCCGGTCAGAGCGGCGAGAGGCGGCGGGATCTCCCCTCCCGCTCCTCCGGCATAACAGCCGAGTAGCTTTTAGCCGCATCGTTCGTTATGTCTGGATAGCCAATCGCCGGCTTGAAACAATGGTACCTGCAGCTGCGGGCATCATCCCGGTATAGCCCCTGAAAGCCGAGGACTCATATCTGCGTCCTGTCGACGTGAAAGGGTTAAAATGACGGGAAAGTACAAATGCCCCCCCAAATTACCTCTTTTTGGAAAGTAGACAGATTGAGGCATTTAGTGCGACTTTTTTTTAAGATGTAAGAAAAAAATGTCAAATCATTTTTTATTCGATTTTTTTTTTAACCACTTCAATACCGCACGTCCACAATCTCTTATCCTGGGTGGAGGTCATATGACGTCCTGTACTTTGTGCGGTGATATCTGAATGATGGGTGCACCTAGAGGCATCATTCAGATATCATTTTGTTCCGGCGGCGATCCTGCGCACCATAAGAACGATCATAGTGGGGGTTCCACCGCTTGATTGTTCTTATAGGTGGCGGGAGGGGACACCCCCTCCTGCCGCCATCCGGTGCTTCTCCAGGCTCTCCCGTGCCATCGGGGGCCCGGAGAGATGATCGCCCTGTGCCGGATGGGAGGCATAGAGATGACTGGTGACCAGATGGTCACCGTAAACGGCGTACGCGATGTAAAATTCGACGGCGTCGTTCCCTGGCCCATACCTTTGCCCATACCTGCGCCTCATATAGCAGGGGTAACTTTACGCCGGACGCGTATCTGAAGCGGCCGGGCGCATCTGCGTTGTGAATCGGCGTATCTTACTCATTTGCATATTTATAATGGGAACGCCGAATGCGTCCAGCGTAACTATGCGCCCACGATACGCCGGCGTAGGCAAGTTACGTCGGGCGGAGGAAACCTATTTTTCCGGCGTATCTCGCTTTGTGAATCGGCGTAAAGATACGACGGCGCACATTTGGACTTACGCCGGCTCATCTGGAGATATGCCGACGTAGATCGTTTGTGAATCCGGGCCAATGACATTCAGTATTTATTGACTTAATGCGACCTTGTTTTCCATATTTTACCAAAAATGGGATTGTGTTTTGTGTGCACTAAAATGAATTTGAGCATTTTTTTTTTTTTTTACTGAAACTGCATTATGAGCTGTGCGTGTGACGTAAAAAATTGTAACTGACACCCTTTCATTCTCCAGGGTCTCTGATTTCAGAAACGATATAAGGTTTGGGAGTTTTGAGTATTTTCAGGCCCTAAATGCACATTTAACATGTGTGCAAAAATGAAAATGAAAATAAAAAATTGAGCAATGAAAGGGTTAAGCAGAGTAAAGAATAGGTGCGGTTATCTTTCTAGGAACAGTCCGCAGGGTGTGCGGAGATGTGCTCATGTAGCGCCATCTATCTGCCTTATACTATCAGTTGTAGGCAGTGAATGCAGCAAATGTTATTCACAGCGCCACCTGTTGGTTGTTCAGAAGCAGCCGCACATGTGCTCTTAATCCAGTGCGCCCTCTGTTGGTTATATAATGCATTGCAAACCAGGCGTCGCAAGATGTAATCATGTAGTTAGAAGATGCATTGCGCCATCTATTGGTTGTAAACTGTTGCAAACACACACTGACAAAATACTCAGGATGATGGCGTAGTGCTTTGAGACACAAAGCGCCATCTATTGGCAGTATTGTGTATTGCCGCATGCACTGGTTTGTGAAATAAGGCACAGCGCCATCTATTGGTATAAAGCAGAAGAGTGAACACAAGATGAATATTACACATTACCATCTATTGGTTGTGTTCCAACATTGCGCAAAATTAGCTGGAGCATTCACAGCGCCATCTATCGGGCTTTTCTCTTTATCGCAGCACCGTGTTCATTAATTGTAGCCAGCACAGTGCTGCTTCTGTATTGCAAAGCACTGTGTACTTTCGGGTCAACTCAGCGCCATCTTTCGTTTTTTTACTATATACATGGACTGTAGTGAGCACAGTGCCACCTGGCGGCTGCGCGTTGCCTTTCAGACTATTTTGGAAAAAAAATAGAATTTTTTTTTGTGCAAGAAAAAACATTTTTTTTAATTGGAAAGAAAATATATTGGGCCAGATTCAGATACATGTGTTGTATCTGTCCGGTGGCGCAGCGTATGGTGTTTACGCTACGCCTTCGCAAATAGTATGGGCAAGTGCCTTATTCAGAAAGAACTTGCTCCATAATATGCGGCGGCGTAGCGTAAAGTGCCCGGCATAAGGCCACGCAATTCAAATGTTGAGGATGGGGGCGTGATTCATGTAAATGAATGGCGCATGGGCCGTCTGTTGGCGAATAGCCCTGTGGTCACTATACTTACCTGGCAAGGGAGACACCATGATCAAGAAGGTGGTTCTCCCAGGGCGAGGCTCGGCCATTGCACTCTGGCTGGGCTGATCGAGGTGTCTTCCCTGCCACTGCTCGGCCTTTTGGCTAGGATCAGGTGTAGTTCTGCTGCGTTGTGTCCTAGTCAGAAGGTGCCTGGGGTACCCGAGGGTCGGCCTTGGGGGGAGCGTCCCTTTTCGGAGGGCCCCCCTTGCTGCTATTGCTGCTATTGGCTGTAGGATTAGTCCCCAGGCAACGGGAAGCGATCGCCCTTCTTAAGGCGAGCGAGTGTCTTTTTTTACAGGGTGCCCCTTTTGGGGTACCTCTGGACGGTGTGAAGGCGAGGCACCTTTGGTGCCAAGATGGCGGGGCGCGGGCTCCGAGATTCTTTGCGTTTCCTGGTGAAGCCAGACTGCAGGACGAAGGTGTCGCTGAGGACGTTGGTAGTGGATGTTCTGATGGAGTTATTTAATGTAAAGGTAAGCGATATAAAGTGTCTACAAGATTTCCCCCAGCAAGGGACTTACGATGTAACCTTTGAATCTTCCGAGGTATGTTGGCGAATTTTTGAGGACGCGAAGAAAAGGAAAAACGAGATCTTGCAGCAGTTTGAAATTCAGTCTCTTTTTTTACAAGAGGAGAAAATGATAACTGTTCATTTATATAATCCCTTTGCGGATCCAGCCTTGTTGTGGGCCTTTTTGAGGCAGTACTGTGAAGATTTAAAAGGGGGGGACAAGGTGAAAAATAATTTCGGCATCTGGTCACGGAAATACCGTTTCTTCGGGAACTTCAGAAAGGATGAGAGCTGCATTGGAGGAGTAAGGAGGCCCCCGGCTGTTTTCACTATTGGAGGGGAGAGGGGCTTCCTCTTCTATCCGGGGCAGCCGAAATTTTGTCGTAGATGTTTTAAATATGGACACATGAGCGATGACTGTAATGAGGGGCTGGTGTGACGGCTTTGTGCCCAGCCGGGACACGCTGCAAGAGATTGCAGAAAGGGCAAAGTGTGTGACATTTGTAAGAGAGAAGGACATTTGGCAAAACAATGCAACATTTACAAGGAAACCAAGGAGACCTTTCCAGGGACTTCTGTGGCAGAAGAGATCCGGAGGATGTGGGGTGCGAGAAGAGGAAAGAGTTTTTGGCAGAGGCAAGATAGTGGTGAGGGGAAGGGAGCTGAGGGGGGACCCGCGGAAGTCAATAATGATGCGACCCCATCTGGCATACCTCGTCCTGCCACAGCTGATGATGCCGTACCCGAGGATGGAAGGGTCTCGGTTGGTGGAGCGGGCGGTGCTTCGGCCTCTGCTGGTGTGGCTGGGGCTGGAGTGGCCGGCTTCGGGCCTGGGGACCCTTCGCCGGGCGAAGAGGTAATAATATCTGAAGCACCCCGCATTGGTGAAGAGGAAGCAATGCAGCAAGATGCGGAGGGAGTAAGTGGGGCAAGAACACCAGCCTCAGAGTCGGGGCACAGCGTGACCCGACTACTTGGAGAAATATCAGACAGCGAGGAAGAAATGGAGGAATCTGAAGAGGAGGAAAGGGAGGACGAAAATGAGGATATAGAGTGCGGACAGCAATTTGTGCCTTCATCGGTGGAGGGGGAGTACTCGGGCAAAAGAGCTCGGATTGAAGGGGAGGACTCTGGAAGTGGGGAGGGGTCACTCCATATCGCCCTTTCTGGGGACTCAGAAATAGAGTCCGCCAGTTCTCCTGGTCCTAAGAGGTGGCAGAAAAAAAATCAAGGAGTTAGACAAGCAAGTGGAGATGAGAATATGGATGGACTTGCTTAAAGAACTATGATGGCTGGGAAAATCCTTTTGTTTATGGCATTAATTGTCAGTTCAATTAATGTAAGGAGTGTGAAAGCAGGGTGGAGGCGGGCGGCTGTTTTCAACAGTTTATCAGAGTGCAAAGTTGACGTATTGTGCCTACAGGAATGTGGTGTGGAGAGGGTTCCAGGGCCTCATGAGTGGAGGCATGGGGGGAGTGCGTGGTCTCCGGCCTGTGAATCAAGAAGTGAAGGTGTGGGTGTGCTCATAAAAAATCCACAAGTGGTGCTGATATCGCAAGAAGTGATTGTGCCGGGATGGTTGTTGCTGGTCGTATTGGAGTACGTGGGGAGGAGGTTTAGACTTTTTAACTGTTATGCGCCTGCTGACAGGAGTGAGAGAAATCAGCTTTTTAATACCTTGAAATTATACCTCCCGGGAAGGACCCCTACCATTGTAGTAGGGGACTTTAACTGTATCAGGCATGTGAATGATAGAAGTGGCTCTGGGGAGGAGGGTAAACTAGATTCCTCGTCCAAACTTTTAAATGAGATGGTGGCGGATTTTAGGCTAAAAGATGCAGCGATGGAGTGGGAGGGGAGAAATACCTCACATACATACTTCTCTGATCGAGGTACGGTCAGTTCAAGAATTGATTTTGTTTTTGTTTCTGAATTTATGATAGTTAAAGGCTATGAAACCAAGTCTTTTTTATTTTCAGATCATAAAATGGTTTCATGTACCCTTGTTTTGGAGGAGGGGGTTGTTTTTGGAAGAGGGTTATGGAAGTTGAATACTATAATTTTGGAGGAGGAGGAGGTATGTAATGAGTTTGAAGTTTTTTTTATATCTTTGGTGAGAAGGAAATTGGAGTTTGGAGGAATATTGCAGTGGTGGGATTGGGCTAAAATTCAGATGGAGGAGGTGGAAGGGAACCTGAGAAGGATGCCAAAAAATAAAACCCCAGGGAAGGATGGGCTCCCAGCCGAATTGTATATTACATTTTGGCCTATTTTGAAAAGTCACCTAATGGAAGTAATAAAAGGTTGTGTGGAGACTGGGAACTTGCCTCCCTCAATGAAGGAGGGGGTGTTACCCTACTATATAAAAAAGGGGAGGATCGGGATTTAAAAAACTGGCGACCAAAAACTTTGCTAAATGTGGACTATAAAATTGTATCTAAGGTGTTGGCGAGCCGTCTTAGTCGAATTATCGGCAGCCTAGTGGGAGAGTGGCAGACATGTGCAGTCCCTGGCAGAAGGATTACGGACAATTTAACATTATTGAGGGACTTGATTTATTATGCCCAGTCTAACAATCTTCCACTGGCTGTAGCAGGTATTGACATCGAAAAGGCTTACGATAGAGTGGCTCATCCTTTCTTGTTCGGAGTCCTTGAGCAAATGGGCTTTCCAGATAGGTTCCTGAGGGCTCTTAGGAACTTGTACACAGGCATGTCTAGTCAAGTCTTAGTGAACGGTATAGTGTCTGATCCCTTCCATGTAAACTCAGGAGTAAGGCAGGGATGTCCCCTGTCCCCTGTTATGTTCGTGTGTGTTATGGAGCCCCTTTTGCGTCATGTGCAGAGAGACAAGTGTTTTCGAGGTTTCTTTGTTCCGGGGGGGGGGATGGTGGGAAAGTTAAGTCCATATGTTATATGGATGATGTTACGCTCCTCTGTTCCTCTCCGATGGACTTGAATAGGTCAGAGCTCCAGCTAAAACTTTTTGGGAGCATGTCTGGTCTTCAGGTCAATTGGGATAAAAGTCAGGTATGCGTTTTGAGTGGGTCCTGTAGCACAGCGAATGTTCAGTTAAAAACCACAGGAACTATTGAGATCCTGGGGGTCCAGTTCCAAAGGGATATGTCGAGCCAGTGCAATGCCCAAAAGGTGATTGAGAAAATTTCTCGGAAACTAGTTTTCTGGAGATTGAGGCATTTGACTCTTACTGGAAAGGTGTTGGTAGTGAAGGCAGTGATACTGCCGCTCCTTTTGTATACCAGTTTAATATTCCCGCCAAATGTGAGATCTATACGGAAGATCACCAGGTTACTTTTTGTTTTCTTCTGGGGGGCAAAAATGGAAAGGGTATCCCGCATTATTATCATGAGAGAAGTAAAATTTGGGGGATATAATTTCCCCAACGTTCAAAATTTTGTTGGTATTCAGGTATGGTTGAGCCACTTTAAGACCTTTTCTGCGGGTGGGAATGCCGCCAAATTCATGAAATACCTTGCTGGATGGTCAATGCTCAAATGGGGGTGGTGTGAGAAGGATCTGAGAAGGCCTTTGGCCTTGGTACCGGCACCCGTATACTTACGAATGCACCAGTTCTTTTTGGGGAATAAACTGACTGAATTGGGAGTAGGAGCTATGGCTAAAGCCAGTCTTGTTAAATGGATGAGGAGGGAGGAGGTGGTAACTAATATTTTTGGGCTGAGGTCCGCTTCTGCTGAGAAGTGTTGGGCAAAGTTTTTTGTGAAAGGAGTAACGAATAGGCAGAAGGAGATCTCATGGATGGCCTTTCAAGGCTGCTTACTCACCAAGTCCTTTTTGAAGGCGAGGGATTTGGCGAGGGACGATAGATGTCCAAGGGAGGGGTGTGCTGAAGTGGAAACCGCAGCCCATATCTTTTTGGAATGTGATTTTGCGAAAAGCGTGTCCAGGAGAGTGGAGAAGTTTGTGCGTGGTGTGGTGGAGGTGGAAAAGATGTGCTTATTGAACTGGTTTTATGTTTTGGTGGGAGGAGGAAATCGACAGCAACGGAAGGCCTGGATATTTTTTGCCATTTTTAAAGAAGTCTTATGGGATGCTAGATGTTGGATGTGGAAGAAAAATATCAGCATGTCGGAGGAAGATTGTATGAATTTGTGTTTGGCTAAATTGTATGTTGATGGAAAAAAAAATAAAAAATCCGTTCTCGTCAGTTGCTAGAGGAGCGCTGAAGCACCTCCTATATGTGGAGGGTGGATGCAATCCAATAGCGTCATTGCACCTGGAAGGATGGTTTCAGCAGGGACTACGCCGTGCTGCCCGACAGATACTGGGGGCCGGCCAATAGCTGCCATACGCTCTGCACCACCCTTCCCCTCCACTGTTCTCACACACACAGGGACAGGCTGGACTAAAGGGGGCAACATAGCACACTTGGGGGGGCACAGTAATGATTTTGCACCCCCCAAAATGTTGCACCCGGGGCAAGAGTACCAGATGCCCCCCTCCATTCCACTGCAATCTGGGGACAAATCCAGGAACAGTGTCCTCAATCCAGGGACTGTCCCATGAAACCGAGGATGTCTGGTCACCCCAGGTTACCCACAGATTAGACCCAGGGGCAGGGTGAAACATGGCCTGGACCCTTGTACCCAATTTGCCATTGTGAAGCGGTTTCATGGGACAAGCCTAGACTATACTACTTACCTGGCAGGGGAGACACCATGATCATGAAGGTGGTTCTCCCAGGGCGAGGCTCGGCCATTGCACTCCGGCTGGGCTGATCGTGGTGTCCTCCCTGCCACTGCTCGGCCTTTTGGCTAAGATCAGGTGTGGTATCCGTTCTCATCAGTTGTTAGCGGAGCGCTGAAGCACCTCCTATTTGTGGAGGGTGGATGCAATCCAATAACGTCATTGCACCTGGAAGGGTGGTTTCAGCAGGGACTACGCCGTGCTGCCCGACAGATACTGGGGGCCGGCCAATGGTTGCGTCTGAGCCACCTGGAAGGGTGCTTCTGGTGAGGATGGGTGGCTGTGTCTGGTCTGGTCTTTTTGCCGGGTTCTAGTCTGGCCTTCTGGCTGGCTGGTGTAAGTGCTGTCCCTGTCAGAGATCTGGTAGGAGGAGCTGGAACTGCCCTGATGGAAAGACGGGGTAGGGCCATGCAAATCCTGCTGGGTTGACAGGGAGTCTGGAAAGGTTAGTATTGGTGGAGGCTGCTAGATGGGGGCAGCTTCTTCCCAAGAAAACCTGGAAGGGCTCTCTTTCTGGCAGGGGTGGAGGGCTGCACTGGCCGGTCGGGGGGCTAGATTTGGAACGGAAAGGCCTATGGTGCATGTGCCCCTGGAGTGGCAGTCCAGGGGTGTCTGAGAATCACTGTGAGTGGGGGTCACTTTGATTTAACGACACCACGGTCACTGCACCAGCTACACGCTTTTTTTGCACCCGCCTCCTGGGCCGGGCCTTTTGGCCAGGACCGGAGGAATTTTTTATTCCTGGCCGGAGGGCCTGGTCATTGTTAATCACAATGACCACTTCTTCACTCTCCGAGTCGGCTTCGGTTGCTCGGACCACAGTAACTCAGTCCCCGTCTGGAGCCTAACGCCCCGGGGGATCAGGGTTTGGGTCCCTTCTGCACAGAAGGACCACTTGACGTTGCACCCGTCTGCACGTTTTTGTGAACACTCTTTATGTGTGTGCACATTTTTTCTGCACCGGGTGGAGTTTTTGAGTGTGTTTCACACGCCATAGGCTTTTCAAAAAAAAAATATATGGTCTGTTGGTTTGTGGTGGTGGGTGGAATAAATGTGGGATGGGAGGCATGATTTTTCTTGTGTGTTTTTTTGATATTTCTTGATATTTTGTGTGTGACTTTTTGATACCTTGTGTGATATTTTTTGTGATATTTTTTGATATTGTATGATATTTTTGATATTGTGTGATACATTTTGATATTGTGTAATTTTTTTTCTTTTTGATGTTGTGTGATATGTTTTTTTTGATACCTTTTTGATATTTGTGTAAAGTTTTGTAATATTTTGTGCGATATATTGTTACTTTTTGTTTTTACTTATTTTGTTTTTATTGTACCAAAATGTTTGGTCTATGTATACTTTGTTACCTTTTAATAAAAAGAAAATTAAAAAAATCTGTTCTTATCAGTTGCCAATAGGTGGTGCTAAACTGACTGTCCCCAGTACTCGGCGAGGGGGAAAGGGATGGCAGTCGGTGGACGCTAAGCCTGTTGGCGTAGAGGCGAAAGCCTTCTGATCGAGGCAGAGAGGCATGAGGTCGAAGCTGAAGGGCCGGGACCCTGGCCTTTGGCCTGGACTCGGTGGTGTCTGCCCCAGTCAGTTGTTCGGTGAGGGAACCTTTGCTAATCCTTTCGGGGAGAGGCGGGTAGTACTTCCCGAATGTAATTAGGTGGGAGAGATGGGGGTTGTGGGTAGTAGTCGGCTGCGGCTGGCTCTCCCACCTTCCTGGCTGGGAAGGGTGCTGCCGGTCTGGACCGGGGTCAGGGTCCGTTGAAAAGCCTGTGGAGATAGTGCCCCTGGAGTGGCAGTCCAGGGGTGCCATACATTGCACTGAGTGTTTGAGGGGCACTCAACGTGTGGCACCTTAGGTCACTGATCTCTACATACACCTTTTTAACACCTGCCCTTAGGGCCGAGCCTTTTGGCTAGACCAGGGGAATTTTTGTTTCCTGGCCGGAGGGCCAGTCAACGTATTGCACGTTGATCACTTTCCACTCACCTCTCCCACCTTCCTTCTCCCCCACTTTCTTTTGTTTTACCCCCGTTTGTCACGTTTCTTCTTTTTATGTTGGTGCACCTGCACTTTTTGTGTGATGAGTAGGGTGCTGGTCCTCGGGCTGGCTCTGAAAGTCTTGGGAGTAGGTGGACATGGCCTTCTGGCTTAGTTCACCTGCTCTCATGGGGTCTCCCTTCGGGGGAGCCTCACCGAGGAGGGTTCTGTTTCGGCAGTCCCTCTGAGGATGTTAGGCCATGTGGTTTCGGCTGCATGGGCCTTAGTGGGGTCCTTGTGGTTTCGGCTGCTTGGACTCCTATTACTCTTTTCCCTGCCAGGAGCCTAACGCCCTGGGGGATCAGAGCAGGGTTCTCCTTGGAGGACTATTTGACAATGCACCCGTCACAGTTTTTTGTGTCACTCTTTATGTGTGTGCACATTTTTCCTGCACCGGGTGAAGTTTTTGGGTTGTGTTTTGCACGCCACAGGCTTTTCAATAGAAAAAAAAAAAATTGTCTCTTCATAACCTCCTGAGGTTCTTTCTCATTTTTACAAATATCACTTTTTTTAGTTTTGTTCTTGAGACAAAACATTTATGTACCCTTCTAGCATGGGACAGTAAGCAGCTAATTATTATACCATTTTCCCAACAGTCATTAGAAATAAGAAAAAAAACACTAGAATGTATTTGGGTTAATAAAATAATTTATTTTATTGGCCGCGGCTTATTTATTGGTTTAAATTAATTAACTTTATCAACAATTCCATAGTAATCTTTTTATTATCAGAATTCAATAACTTTTATATATCATAAATACCAATCTAAAACTTAACAACTCAGCCATTATATCTCGAGTTGTATACAACATAACTTTTAAACATAAATTGTCCCCCTATTCTTTGAACAGGTGACCCAACCACATAAATATTTAGCCGCGACAGTCCGGGGAGGGTGGGAGGGGAGCTCCGCTGCTGATGACCTCCTGAGGTGACTGGCGGTCTCCTCAGGCAGCGCCACCCTTTATATAGGCTCTCCTCATGCTTCTAGATCAGGGGTCTCAAACTCAAATTATCTGGGGGCCACTGGAGGTATAAGCTGGGTGAGGCTGGGCCGCATCAAGTATTGGACCAAAATTTTAAAATGTACAACTGATGCAATCTTAATAATAGTTCTAAACATTAACGGTTGTAAAGAACAGAAGTTTCTCTTACTTCCTACTTCTTGTTGCCAGAGACCTGGCAGCGCTTCCTCCTACACAGCTCAGCAACATTTGGCTTGAGTGAGGAAGCAACTGACACCCTCAATATGGCTTGAAGATGCTTATCAGTAAGTTTGGCCCTGTACTTTGACTTATTAAAAATGTTTCTTTCAATACATTTTTTATATAAAAAAAACACACTAACATGCCAGACCTGCCCCATTACATGACCAGACTGTGCCCCATTACATGACCAGACTGTGCCCCATTACATGACCAGACTGTGCCCCATTACATGACCAGACTGTGCCCCATTACATGACCAGACTGTGTCCCATTACATGACCAGACCTGTCCCATTACATGCCAGACCTGCCCCATTACATGCCAGACCTGCCCCATTACATGACCAGACTGTGCCCCGTTACATGACCAGACTGTGCCCCATTACATGCCAGACCTGTCCCATTACATGCCAGACCTGTCCCATTACATGACCAGACCTGCCCCATTACATGCCAGACCTGCCCCATTACATGCCAGACCTGCCCCATTACATGCCAGACCTGCCCCATTACATCCAGACCTGCCCCATTACATGCCAGACTGTGCCCCATTACATCCAGACATGCCCCATTACATGACCAGACTGTGTCCCATTACATGCCAGACCTGCCCCATTACATGCCAGACCTGCCCCATTACATGCCAGACCTGCCCCATTACATCCAGACCTGCCCCATTACATCCAGACCTGCCCCATTACATGCCAGACTGTGCCCCATTACATCCAGACATGCCCCATTACATGACCAGACTGTGTCCCATTACATGCCAGACCTGTCCCATTACATGCCAGACCTGCCCCATTACATGACCAGACTGTGCCCCGTTACATGACCAGACTGTGCCCCGTTACATGACCAGACTGTGCCCCATTACATGCCAGACCTGCCCCATTACATGCCAGACCTGCCCCATTACATGCCAGACCTGCCCCATTACATGCCAGACCTGCCCCATTACATCCAGACCTGCCCCATTACATCCAGACCTGCCCCATTACATGCCAGACTGTGCCCCATTACATCCAGACATGCCCCATTACATGACCAGACTGTGCCCCATTACCTTCAGACTGTGCCCCATTACCTCCAGACTGTGCCCCATTACCTCCAGACTGTGCCCCATTACCTCCAGACTGTGCCCCATTACCTCCAGACTGTGCCCCATTACCTCCAGACTGTGCCCCATTACATCCAGACTGTGCCCTTACCTTACCAGAATCGCGGCTGTAGGATTTTTCAAAAGCCGCGCCTCCGACGCGTCTTCTGTTCCGTGATAGGCGGAACATTCAGCTTCCCATGAGGCACTGTGTTCAGTGTCCGCCTATCACGGAGGCCCTCTCGTCCGAGGACGAGGACGAGAGGGCCTCCGTGATAGGCGGAACCTGAACACAGTGCCTCATGGGAAGCTGAATGTTCCGCCTATCACGGAACAGAAGACGCGTCGGAGGCGCGGCTTTTGAAAAATCCTACAGCCGCGATTCTGAAGTAATTTTTTCGCCCCATCCCAGGCTGCGGACCTGCCCGCCCCCAAGCGGCCGCTTGGTCTGCCTGGTGGTTGCGCCGGCCCTGGCTGCAGGGAAAGGGTACCGCGCTGCATGCGCTGCAAAGTAGGAGTATGACACTGTCCGGGGGAAGGGCTTGTCAGTGGGCCGCAAAATCTTGGTCTGCGGGCCGCAACTGGCCCGCGGGCCGGGAGTTTGAGACCCCTGTTCTAGATCCTTCTGCTGCTGGTTTCAAGGGGCCCCTTTTCCCTCCTGTTTCCAGGTCCCCTGACCTATCTACCGTCTGCCCTCTACTCTCCTCTGACAGGGGGAGCCTTGAAACTCTTTTGCTGCCCCTGTCCCATTAGAAAAGGGGGCCGGGGGGGATTTAAAACCCCTATCCCTTTTCTCTCACATGGGACAGTAAGCAGCTAATTATTATACCATTTTCCCAACAGTCATTAGAAATAAAGAAAAAAAACACTAGAATGTATTTGGGTTAATAAAATAATTTATTTTATTGGCCGCGGCTTATTTATTGGTTTAAATTAATTAACTTTATCAACAGCTCCAGTGCCGATCCTGACCTCCCTGGGGCCCTAAGCAAAATTCTGCTAAGGGGCCCTCTACCTGACCCGTAATGCCGTAAGCTATGTAAATCATTTGCCATTGCCACACAGTCACACCTGACACATCAGTGCTCCCAATACAATCCTCCCTCCTTTAAACAAAACAGTCAAAGAATAAGTACAATGTAGAACAGAATGAGCACCCAGAAGTGAGACCAGAGGATTAGGATGTGGGCAGAACACAGCACCCATCAGGGAGACCAGAGGATTAGGATGTGGGCAGAACACAGCACCCAGCAGGGAGACCAGAGGATAAGGATGTGGGCAGAACACAGCACCCAGCAGGGAGACCAGAGGATAAGGATGTGGGCAGAACACAGCACCCAGCAGGGAGACCAGAGGAGAAAGATGTGGGCAGAACACAGCACCCAGCAGGGAGACCAGAGGAGAAAGATGTGGGCAGAACACAGCACCCAGCAGGGAGACCAGAGGATAAGGATGTGGGCAGAACACAGCACCCAGCAGGGAGACCAGAGGATAAGGATGTGGGCAGAACACAGCACCCAGCAGGGAGACCAGAGGATTAGGATGTGGGCAGAACACAGCACCCAGCAGGGAGACCAGAGGATAAGGATGTGGGCAGAACACAGCACCCAGCAGGGAGACCAGAGGATAAGGATGTGGGCAGAACACAGCACCCAGCAGGGAGACCAGAGGATAAGGATGTGGGCAGAACACAGCACCCAGCAGGGAGACCAGAGGATAAGGATGTGGGCAGAACACAGCACCCAGCAGGGAGACCAGAGGATAAGGATGTGGGCAGAACACAACACCCAGCAGGGAGACCAGAGGATAAAGATGTGGGCAGAACACAGCACCCAGCAGGGAGACCAGAGGAGAAAGATGTGGGCAGAACACAGCACCCAGCAGGGAGACCAGAGGAGAAAGATGTGGGCAGAACACAGCACCCAGAACTGACACCAGAGGAGAAAGATGTGGGCAGAACACAGCACCCAGAAGTGAGACCAGAGGATTAGGTTTTGGGCAGAACACAGCACCCAGCAGGGAGAACAGAGGATAAGGATGTGGGCAGAATACAGCACCCAGCAGGGAGACCAGAGGATAAGGATGTGGGCAGAACACAGCACCCAGCAGGGAGACCAGAGGATAAAGATGTGGGCAGAATACAGCACCCAGCAGGGAGACCAGAGGATAAGGATGTGGGCAGAACACAGCACCCAGCAGGGAGACCAGAGGATAAGGATGTGGGCAGAACACAGCACCCAGCAGGGAGACCAGAGGATAAGGATGTGGGCAGAATACAGCACCCAGCAGGGAGACCAGAGGATAAGGATGTGGGCAGAACACAGCACCCAGCAGGGAGACCAGAGGATAAGGATGTGGGCAGAACACAGCACCCAGCAGGGAGACCAGAGGATAAGGATGTGGGCAGAACACAGTACCCAGCAGGGAGACCAGAGGATAAGGATGTGGGCAGAACACAGCACCCAGCAGGGAGACCAGAGGATTAGGATGTGGGCAGAGCATAGCACCCAGCAGGGAGACCAGAGGATTAGGATGTGGGCAGAACACAGCACCCAGCAGGGAGACCAGAGGATAAGGATGTGGGCAGAACACAGCACCCAGCAGGGAGACCAGAGGATAAAGATGTGGGCAGAACACAGCACCCAGCAGGGAGACCAGAGGATAAGGATGTGGGCAGAACACAGCACCCAGCAGGGAGACCAGAGGATAAGGATGTGGGCAGAACACAGCACCCAGCAGGGAGACCAGAGGATAAGGATGTGGGCAGAACACAGCACCCAGCAGGGAGACCAGAGGATAAGGATGTGGGCAGAACACAGCACCCAGCAGGGAGACCAGAGGATAAGGATGTGGGCAGAACACAGCACCCAGCAGGGAGACCAGAGGATAAGGATGTGGGCAGAACACAGCACCCAGCAGGGAGACCAGAGGATAAGGATGTGGGCAGAACACAGCACCCAGCAGGGAGACCAGAGGATAAAGATGTGGGCAGAACACAGCACCCAGCAGGGAGACCAGAGGATAAAGATGTGGGCAGAACACAGCACCCAGCAGGGAGACCAGAGGATAAGGATGTGGGCAGAACACAGCACCCAGCAGGGAGACCAGAGGATAAGGATGTGGGCAGAACACAGCACCCAGCAGGGAGACCAGAGGATAAGGATGTGGGCAGAACACAGCACCCAGCAGGGAGACCAGAGGATAAGATGTGGGCAGAACACAGCACCCAGCAGGGAGACCAGAGGATAAAGATGTGGGCAGAACACAGCACCCAGCAGGGAGACCAGAGGATTAAGATGTGGGCAGAACACAGCACCCAGCAGGGAGACCAGAGGATAAAGATGTGGGCAGAACACAGCACCCAGCAGGGAGACCAGAGGATAAAGATGTGGGCAGAACACAGCACCCAGCAGGGAGACCAGAGGATAAAGATGTGGGCAGAACACAGCACCCAGCAGGGAGACCAGAGGATAAAGATGTGGGCAGAACACAGCACCCAGCAGGGAGACCAGAGGATAAAGGATGTGGGCAGAACACAGCACCCAGCAGGGAGACCAGAGGATAAGGATGTGGGCAGAACACAGCACCCAGCAGGGAGACCAGAGGATAAGGATGTGGGCAGAACACAGCACCCAGCAGGGAGACCAGAGGATAAGGATGTGGGCAGAACACAGCACCCAGCAGGGAGACCAGAGGATAAAGGATGTGGGCAGAACACAGCACCCAGCAGGGAGACCAGAGGATTAGGATGTGGGCAGAACACAGCACCCAGCAGGGAGACCAGAGGATAAGGATGTGGGCAGAACACAGCACCCAGCAGGGGCAGAACACAGCACCCAGCAGGGAGACCAGAGGATAAAGATGTGGGCAGAACACAGAACCCAGCAGGGAGACTCGAGGATAAAGATGTGGGCAGAACACAGCACCCAGCAGGGAGACCAGAGGATTAAGATGTGGGCAGAACACAGCACCCAGCAGGGAGACCAGAGGATAAGGATGTGGGCAGAATACAGCACCCAGCAGGGAGACCAGAGGATAAGGATGTGGGCAGAACACAGCACCCAGCAGGGAGACCAGAGGATAAGGATGTGGGCAGAACACAGCACCCAGCAGGGAGACCAGAGGATAAGGATGTGGGCAGAACACAGCACCCAGCAGGGAGACCAGAGGATAAGGATGTGGGCAGAACACAGCACCCAGAAGTGAGACCAGAGGATAAGGATGTGGGCAGAACACAGCACCCAGAAGTGAGACCAGAGGATTAGGATGTGGGCAGAGCACAGCACCCAGCAGGGAGACCCGAGGATTAGGATGTGGGCAGAACACAGCACCCAGCAGGGAGACCAGAGGATAAGGATGTGGGCAGAACACAGCACCAAGCAGGGAGACCAGAGGATAAGGATGTGGGCAGAACACAGTACCCAGCAGGGAGACCAGAGGATAAGGATGTGGGCAGAACAGCACCCAGCAGGGAGACCAGAGGATTAGGATGTGGGCAGAGCATAGCACCCAGCAGGGAGACCAGAGGATAAGGATGTGGGCAGAACACAGCACCCAGCAGGGAGACCAGAGGATAAGGATGTGGGCAGAACACAGCACCCAGCAGGGAGACCAGAGGATAAGGATGTGGGCAGAACACAGCACCCAGCAGGGAGACCAGAGGATAAGGATGTGGGCAGAACACAGCACCCAGCAGGGAGACCAGAGGATAAGGATGTGGGCAGAACACAGCACCCAGCAGGGAGACCAGAGGATAAGGATGTGGGCAGAACACAGCACCCAGCAGGGAGACCAGAGGATAAGGATGTGGGCAGAACACAGCACCCAGCAGGGAGACCAGAGGATAAGGATGTGGGCAGAACACAGCACCCAGCAGGGAGACCAGAGGATAAGGATGTGGGCAGAACACAGCACCCAGCAGGGAGACCAGAGGATAAGGATGTGGGCAGAGCATAGCACCCAGCAGGGAGACCAGAGGATGTGGGCAGAACACAGCACCCAGCAGGGAGACCAGAGATAAAGATGTGGGCAGAACACAGCACCCAGCAGGGAGACCAGAGGATAAGGATGTGGGCAGGGCAGAACACAGCACCCAGCAGGGAGACCAGAGGATTAGGATGTGGGCAGAACACAGCACCCAGCAGGGAGACCAGAGGATAAGGATGTGGGCAGAGCATAGCACCCAGCAGGGAGACCAGAGGATAAGGATGTGGGCAGAACACAGCACCCAGCAGGGAGACCAGAGGATAAAGATGTGGGCAGAACACAGCACCCAGCAGGGAGACCAGAGGATAAGGATGTGGGCAGAACACAGCACCCAGCAGGGAGACCAGAGGATAAGGATGTGGGCAGAACACAGCACCCAGCAGGGAGACCAGAGGATAAAGATGTGGGCAGAGCACAGAACCCAGCAGGGAGACCAGAGGATAAGGATGTGGGCAGAACACAGCACCCAGCAGGGAGACCAGAAGATAAAGATGTGGGCAGAACACAGAACCCAGCAGGGAGACCAGAGGATAAGGATGTGGGCAGAACACAGCACCCAGCAGGGAGACTCGAGGATAAAGATGTGGGCAGAACACAGCACCCAGGAGGGAGACCAGAGGATAAGGATGTGGGCAGAACACAGCACCCAGCAGGGAGACCAGAGGATAAAGATGTGGGCAGAACACAGCACCCAGCAGGGAGACCAGAGGATAAAGATGTGGGCAGAGCACAGAACCCAGCAGGGAGACCAGAGGATAAAGATGTGGGCAGAACACAGCACCCAGCAGGGAGACCAGAGGATAAGGATGTGGGCAGAACACAGCACCCAGCAGGGAGACCAGAGGATAAGGATGTGGGCAGAACACAGCACCCAGCAGGGAGACCAGAGGATAAAGATGTGGGCAGAACACAGCACCCAGAAGTGAGACCAGAGGATAAAGATGTGGGCAGAACACAGCACCCAGCAGGGAGACCAGAGGATAAAGATGTGGGCAGAACACAGCACCCAGGAGGGAGACCAGAGGATAAGGATGTGGGCAGAACACAGCACCCAGCAGGGAGACCAGAGGATAAAGATGTGGGCAGAACACAGCACCCAGCAGGGAGACCAGAGGATAAAGATGTGGGCAGAACACTGCACCCAGGAGGGAGACCAGAGGATAAGGATGTGGGCAGAACACAGAACCCAGCAGGGAGACTTGAGGATAAAGATGTGGGCAGAACACAGCACCCAGCAGGGAGACCAGAGGATTAGGATGTGGGCAGAACACAGCACCCAGCAGGGAGACCAGAGGAGAAAGATGTGGGCAGAACACAGCACCCAGGAGGGAGACCAGAGGAGAAAGATGTGGGCAGAACACAGCACCCAGGAGGGAGACCAGAGGATAAAGATGTGGGCAGAACACAGCACCCAGCAGGGAGACCAGAGGATAAAGATGTGGGCAGAACACAGCACCCAGAAGTGAGACCAGAGGATAAAGATGTGGGCAGAACACAGCACCCAGCAGGGAGACCAGAGGATAAAGATGTGGGCAGAACACAGCACCCAGAAGTGAGACCAGAGGATAAAGATGTGGGCAGAACACAGCACCCAGGAGGGAGACCAGAGGATTAGGATGTGGGCAGAGCATAGCACCCAGCAGGGAGACCAGAGGATAAAGATGTGGGCAGAACACAGAACCCAGCAGGGAGACCAGAGGATTAGGATGTGGGCAGAACACAGCACCCAGCAGGGAGACTCGAGGATAAAGATGTGGGCAGAACACAGCACCCAGCAGGGAGACCAGAGGATAAAGATGTGGGCAGAACACAGCACCCAGCAGGGAGACCAGAGGATAAAGATGTGGGCAGAGCACAGAACCCAGCAGGGAGACCAGAGGATAAAGATGTGGGCAGAACACAGCACCCAGCAGGGAGACCAGAGGATAAGGATGTGGGCAGAACACAGCACCCAGCAGGGAGACCAGAGGACAAGGATGTGGGCAGAAGACAGCACCCAGCAGGGAGACCAGAGGATAAAGATGTGGGCAGAACACAGCACCCAGAAGTGAGACCAGAGGATAAAGATGTGGGCAGAACACAGCACCCAGCAGGGAGACCAGAGGATAAAGATGTGGGCAGAACACAGCACCCAGGAGGGAGACCAGAGGATAAGGATGTGGGCAGAACACAGCACCCAGCAGGGAGACCAGAGGATAAAGATGTGGGCAGAACACAGCACCCAGCAGGGAGACCAGAGGATAAAGATGTGGGCAGAACACAGCACCCAGCAGGGAGACTTGAGGATAAAGATGTGGGCAGAACACAGCACCCAGCAGGGAGACCAGAGGATTAGGATGTGGGCAGAACACAGCACCCAGCAGGGAGACCAGAGGAGAAAGATGTGGGCAGAACACAGCACCCAGCAGGGAGACCAGAGGATTAGGATGTGGGCAGAACACAGCACCCAGCAGGGAGACCAGAGGATAAAGATGTGGGCAGAACACAGCACCCAGCAGGGAGACCAGAGGAGAAAGATGTGGGCAGAACACAGCACCCAGGAGGGAGACCAGAGGAGAAAGATGTGGGCAGAACACAGCACCCAGGAGGGAGACCAGAGGATAAAGATGTGGGCAGAACACAGTACCCAGCAGGGAGACCAGAGGAGAAAGATGTGGGCAGAACACAGCACCCAGAAGTGAGACCAGAGGATAAAGATGTGGGCAGAACACAGCACCCAGAAGGGAGACCAGAGGATAAGGATGTGGGCAGAACACAGCACCCAGCAGGGAGACCAGAGGAGAAAGATGTGGGCAGAACACAGCACCCAGGAGGGAGACCAGAGGATTAGGATGTGGGCAGAACACAGCACCCAGAAGTGAGACCAGAGGATAAAGATGTGGGCAGAACACAGCACCCAGAAGGGAGACCAGAGGATAAGGATGTGGGCAGAACACAGCACCCAGCAGGGAGACCAGAGGATAAAGATGTGGGCAGAACACAGCACCCAGAAGGGAGACCAGAGGATAAAGATGTGGGCAGAACACAGCACCCAGAAGTGAGACCAGAGGATAAAGATGTGGGCAGAACACAGCACCCAGGAGGGAGACCAGAGGATTAGGATGTGGGCAGAGCATAGCACCCAGCAGGGAGACTTGAGGATAAAGATGTGGGCAGAACACAGCACCCAGAAGTGAGACCAGAGGATAAAGATGTGGGCAGAACACAGCACCCAGCAGGGAGACCAGAGGATTAGGATGTGGGCAGAACACAGCACCCAGTTATCCCCTAGTCTATTGGCAATCATGGTGGAGGGTGATTTCATTTTACAGATTTCCCACACATTGGTGAATTCTGCAATTCAGCCATTTCAGCTCTGCTTTGTCCCTTGTGAGGTTGCCAAGCCTTGTAAAAGTTTATTGCAGTGGGGGCTGCCTGTTCACTTTGCATGAAAAGAGACATCTTTTAGAAGTCAGTCACAGAGGGCTCAGCTGCTCAGCACTTCCAGAGGGAACATGAGAGGAGAGGATGAGAGTCACACAGCAGACAGTTAAACAAACAACCAGAACGATCAGACTAGAAGGATCCAAAGGTAGTGAGAGTCAATGTACAGGGAGCAATGTACAAGGGGCTTCTACAACAAACAATGCATTGCTTAGGGAAGAATTACGATCACTCACGGTACCTCAGTAATCATATATTGACCACATCACTTCCCTGCTATCCCACGCTGTCAGCTCTCTGCCACCCCCTGCAGGCTGGAGGGAGAAGAACACACACTCTTCTCTCCAGCTATCTTACCACACGCAAACCTAGACCCAGGCAGAGCCGATCCGTCCTATGACACGAGTGGAAGGCGGGGCCCTAAGTAATTTTCGGGGGCCCTACGCAGCTTGCGTAGTGAGCGTATAGGGAGGATCGGCTCTGAACAGCTCCATAGTAATCTTTTTATTATCAGAATTCAATAACTTTTATATATCATAAATACCAATCTAAAACTTAACAACTCAGCCATTATATCTCGAGTTGTATACAACATAACTTTTAAACATAAATTGTCCCCCTATTCTTTGAACAGGTGACCCAACCACATAAATATTTAGCCGTGACAGTCCGGGGAGGGTGGGAGGGGAGCTCCGCTGCTGATGACCTCCTGAGGTGACTGGCGGTCTCCTCAGGCAGCGCCACCCTTTATATAGGCTCTCCTTATGCTTCTAGATCCTTCTGCTGCTGGTTTCAAGGGGCCCCTTTTCCCTCCTGTTTCCAGGTCCCCTGACCTATCTACCGTGTGCCCTCTACTCTCCTCTGACAGGGGGAGCCTTGAAACTCTTTTGCTGCCCCTGTCCCATTAGAAAAGGGGGCCGGGGGGGGATTTAAAACCCCTATCCCTTTTCTCTCACATTCAACATGTACCTACATAAACAAAATAAGGCAACTATCATGATAGACATATGCAGATGACTGATGCCATAAAAGTGCTGGCTGGTAACACATGTTTGTTGCCAACGTTCCACACGAGCCGGAGATTTCCTGGTTTGCCAATCTCTGTTTTTTCCCCTTTCTTAATAAATGTTTATTGAGTTCAAATGGTGTGTTACAGTAATTGTTCATAAATATTATACAACAGTATGTATGGAGCACATATGCTTTCAATATTCCATTTATAACAACATTTAGGGATTGTTTTACTAAAACTTCAGAGTGCAAAATCTGGTGCAGCTCTGCATGGAAGCCAATCAGCTACTAATTTCAGCTTGTTCAGGTAAGTTTTGACAAAAAAAATGGAAGCAGATTGATTTCTATGCAGAGCTACACCAGATTGTGCACTCTCCTACTGTACTAAATCAATAGTGTTTCCAGATTCCCTCGGAACTATTTGGTTGTAAGGATTTTTTTTAAATGGGAATCATTATGGGGACATATGCAGCATGGTTAAGAGTTGTTGGGGGGAAAAATAAATTAGAATGGCATGGACCATCAAAACATTAGTGGTCTATTAACCTGTACAACCTGTAATGCTGCATACACACGAAAGGTTAGTCTGATGAAATCGGTGTAATGGACCGTTTTCATCAGACTAAACCGGTTATTTATCCATAGGTTAAAAAAATAGGAACTTGTTTTAAAATGATCTGATGGATAAAAAACCTATAGAAGAAAAAGGATCGCCCATCGGTTAAAAATCCACACATGCTCAGAATCAAGTCGACGCATGCTTGGAAGCATTGAACTTTTTTTCAGCACGTCGTTGTGTTTTACGTCACCGCATTCTGACACGATCGTTTTTTTAACTGATAGGGTGTAGGCACGACTGATCATCAGTCAGCTTCATCGGATAACTTATGGAAAAATTAATCAGACCGTTTTCATCCAGTGTTGCTCATCTTACTTTTAAAAAGTAATTAGTTACAGTTACAAATTACTTCTCCGAAAAAGTAATTGCGTTAGTGACTCAGTTACTATATTAAAAAAGTAATTAGTTACTCAGCAAAGTAACTGAATTTTTTTTTAATAATCTACAATGCTTTGTTGAGAAGCAGATGACGGGCGCTTGCCAGGGAGCAGTGAGTTAATACTCCAAGAAAAAAGAATGCCAGATCCTTGAGAGAAGAAAACAGGAAACAAATGGTGATCTCGTGTATATCCCAGCCTAGGTGCATACGTCCCACCATGTATGTGCAGCTAATAGGACTTAAAACCCTTATCCATCTGCTATATATTACATCCAAATTATAGGCTGGATTAAAATGTATGTTTATAATATACATTCCCTTGACGTTTACAGAGTCTGTAATTTAAAATCTTATATTAGGCTTTATTAGAATTTTCTATAGTTTATTGTTTATTATTTTATTTATCTTATATAAGCTTTATTAGATGCAAGGGATCTGGAATGGGGATGTCAGATTTTTCTTTGTTGTCTGATGAAGAGATGAAATCACTGACCACAAATAACCTGCTGATCATTGGTCTGTATAGGTGTCCTGCACTTACCATGTTGACCACTAGATATCCCTGTGTACACAGTGTTGTATAGGGAATGTTTGTTCTGTGGAACATTTTGTTCCGGCCATTTGTTCCCCGGATCATTGATCAGGTTGCGCACACAGTGTGTGTTTTTCCCCCCGGTGATAGGTCAGTGTGAGGCGGGTGGGGCTCATTGTGTCCAGGGCTCCTTGCGATTGGGAGTTTTCAGACCACTGCGACAGGCCATCACAGCGGTCACATGATTTTAAAGCGGAGTTCCACCCATATTTATGTTCACAGCGCCGGCAGAAGCAATTACTCTGCTGCCATCTAGTGGCAGTAGATGTAATTGCGGTAATGCCGCCCAAGTAATGGGAACTGCAATACCGTAAGGGGAAGAGTAATCAGGTAGATTACTCGTTACCCTCAAAAGGGGCTGCGTTAGGTAACTGCGTTTATTGTAACTCCGTTACTTACAACACTGTTTTCATCAGACTAACCTATCGTGTGTACAGGGCATTAGAGTCACTTGAAAAAAAAATCCTCTACCAGCATCCATTTCTTTTTTTAACAGATTTGTATATTAATTTTTTATTTATTTAAATATTTTGTGTTCACTGTACAATTTTACAATCATTGTTATTTGTGGATTTGCAGCATATTATTTTAAACATGCCCAAATTGAATAGAATTTAGAGTGTTTTTCTTGCCGTGTGAAAGATCTATAGTACAGTATTGCGTTTGGTGGAGTGAACAATGTGCCAGATGTCATAGGGGAAAAAAAGGATAACCAATATGTTTTCAGGGGCTTAACTGATTCCCCTTTCAGCAAGGGCTTGTACTGGTGAAGGATGGAAGAAAGATGGACTGAAAAGAGGTATGCTTGGATAGATTTTTATATCACTCTACCAAACTTAGTACTGGTAATCCGTCTACTACCTTTTCAGACTCATCAGAACTCATCATCAGCCTCTTAACTAACACCAAAGCTAAGAAAAAAAAGTTTTGCCTTGACATTCACTTGAAACATTCACTGCACATTTACCAGCTTGAGCAACATCACACCCACCATTTTATAAATGTTGGTACACTACACGTGGCCCGCGACCTCCTGCTCTGAAATTACGGGTTGGCAAGCCCAGATCGCAGATGGCCGACCCGCCATACCACGGCACAGTGTTGTGAATGAAGCTGGTGGTAGGGGAAGAAAGTGGCTGTGGAGCCTTATAAGCCGATTCTTCCTCTACAGTGCTGGCTTTTGCCACAGGCGGAGCCTATGGCAAAGTTCAGCTAACCCGCAGGATAGACACGGGTGCACCAAGCTGTACCCGCGGTGTGGGTAAATTGCAGTACATCAGTGTGAACGCAGTCTTGGGCCCTTTTCACATGACCAGCCCGACCAAATGGGACCCTCAATTCACCTCTATAGATCGACAGATGTTCGTTTTACGCCCACCTACCCCCAATCTAAAAAAAAAAAGAAGGGAATTTGTCCCCTTCCTTTTGGGCGGATCATAGGGCCTATAGAGTAGACATGACCTGTCATCCGCCTGCTCTGCTCATTGCGGCCCACGACTGGTTACCAAGTTGCTTAAGTAGTCCTCTCTCTTCAAAAGTTTGGGCACCCCTGATCTACTTATTACCAAATAAAAAGTTGCACTATAAATCACTCCACTAAGAATTGCACACGTACTATAAACATTTACATATCTCTAGTGTTAACCTAAAATGAAGAGATTGCTCATGACATTATCAGCTTTTCAGTTGAAAAAGCAGTCAGTTCCTCAATGGGCAACCCTGAAAAAGCAGTCAGTTCCTCAATGGGCAACCCTGAAGAACCTTAACCACTTGCGGCCCCGCATATGGTCAATTGACGGCAGCTTAGGGGATCTGAATATCCAAGCTGCCATCAATTGACGGCATCGTTTTCTCCGGCCACTGGGCGGCGCGCGCGCACCCGGCGTGTCCCCGAGATGCCGATGCGCATGTCAGCCAGGTACCCGCTGATCGGCAGTTTTAGAGCAGGGACCTGAAGCTCTGTGTGTAAACACAGAGCTCCACGTCCTGTCAGTGAGAGGAGACAGATGCTGTTTCTCTTGTACATAGGGAGACAGCATCGTTCACCTCCCCCAGTCACTCCCCTCCCCCCACACAGTTAGAACACACCCAGGACTCACATTTAACCCCTTCCTCACCCCCTAGTGTTAACCCCTTCACTGCCAGTCACATTTATACAGTAATTAGTGCGTTTTTATAGCACTGATCGCTGTATAAATGTGAATGGTCCCAAAAATGTGTCAAAAGTGTCCGATGTGTCCGTCGCAATATCGCAGTCCTGACAAAATTCGCAGATCGCCGTATTACTAGTAAAAAAAAAAAAATTGACAGAATTCTATCCCATTTCCTAGCCACTATAACCTTTGCGCAAACCAATTACTAAAGGCTTATTGCGCTAGTTTTTTTTACCAAAAATATGTAGAATACATATCGGCCTAAACTGAGAAAAAAATAAAAAAAAATAAAAAAAAATTTGATTTTTATTATAGCAAAAAGTAAAAAATATTCTGTGTTTTTTTTTCAAAATTGTCGCTCTTTTTTGTTTATAGCGCGAAAAAAACAAAAACGCAGAGACGATCAAATACCACCAAAAGAAAGCTCTATTTGTGGGGAAAAAAAGGACATCAATTTTGTTTGTAAGGCACGTCACACGACCGCGCAATTTTAATTTAAAGCGACGTAGTGCTGAAAGCTGAAATTTCGCCTGGGCAGGAAGGGGGTATACAGTGCAGAAAATAAGTATTTGAACACCCTGCTATTTTGCAAGTTCTCCCACTTGGAAATCATGGAGGGGTCTGAAATTGTTATCGTAGGTGCATGTCCACTGTGAGAGACATAATCAAAAATAAAAATTCCAGAAATCACAATGTATGATTTTTTTAACTATTTATTTGTATGATACAGCTGCAAATAAGTATTTGAACACCTGAGAAAATCAATGTTAATATTTGGTACAGTAGCCTTTGTTTGCAATTACAGAGGTCAAACGTTTCTTGTAGTTTTTCACCAGGTTTGCACACACTGGAGGAGGGATTTTGGCCCACTCCTCCACACAGATCTTCTCTAGATCAGTCAGGTTTCTGGGCTGTCGCTGAGAAACACGGAGTTTGAGCTCCCTCCAAAGATTCTCTATTGGGTTTAAGTCTGGAGACTGGCTAGGCCACGCCAGAACCTTGATATGCTTCTTACAGAGCCACTCCTTGGTTATCCTGGCTGTGTGCTTCGGGTCATTGTCATGTTGGAAGACCCAGCCTCGACCCATCTTCAAAGCTCTAACTGAGGGAAGGAGGTTGTTGCCCAAAATCTCGCAATACATGGCCCCGGTCATCCTTTCCTTAATACAGTGCAGTCGCCCTGTCCCATGTGCAGAAAAACACCCCCAAAGCATGATGCTACCACCCCCATGCTTCACAGTAGGGATGGTACTCATCATTCTTCTTCCTCCAAACACGGTTAGTGGAATTATGACCAAAAAGTTCTATTTTGGTCTCATCTGACCACATGACTTTCTCCCATGACTCCTCTGGATCATCCAAATGGTCATTGGCAAACTTAAGACAGGCCTTGACATGTGCTGGTTTAAGCAGGGGAACCTTCCGTGCCATGCATGATTTCAAACCATGACGTCTTAGTGTATTACCAACAGTAACCTTGGAAACGGTGGTCCCAGCTCTTTTCAGGTCATTGACCAGCTCCTTCCGTGTAGTCCTGGGCTGATTTCTCACCTTTCTTAGGATCATTGAGACCCCACGAGGTGAGATTTTGCATGGAGCCCCAGTCCGAGGAAGATTGACAGTCATGTTTAGCTTCTTCCATTTTCTAATGATTGCTCCAACAGTGGACCTTTTTTCACCAAGCTGCTTGGCAATTTCCCCGTAGCCCTTTCCAGCCTTGTGGAGGTGTACAATTTTGTCTCTAGTGTCTTTGGACAGCTCTTTGGTCTTGGCCATGTTAGTAGTTGGATTCTTACTGATTGTATGGGGTGGACAGGTGTCTTTATGCAGCTAATGACCTCAAACAGGTGCATCTAATTTAGGATAATAAATGGAGTGGAGGTGGACATTTTAAAGGCAGACTAACAGGTCTTTGAGGGTCAGAATTCTAGCTGATAGACAGGTGTTCAAATACTTCTTTGCAGCTGTATCATACAAATAAATAGTTTAAAAAATCATACATTGTGATTTCTGGAATTTTTTTTTTTTTATGTCTCTCACAGTGGACATGCACCTACGATGACAATTTCAGACCCCTCCATGATTTCCAAGTGGGAGAACTTGCAAAATAGCAGGGTGTTCAAAAAACTTATTTTCCGCACTGTATGTGCCCAGTAAGCAAGTGGTTAAATCATTGCACTAATATTGTACAAATTATTATATAAACATGTATCTAAATATTTAAATAATGAAATGTAGTATAAGAAGAAGAAGTAGTAATTTCCAAAAACATTGGTTTACAAATATAGTATTAAGATATTTACATTGGAAGTTATTTTTTGATTTCAGCAATTCCAGTAATATATTAAAAATTATATATATATATATATATATATATATATATATATATATATACGTATATCAACATTTAAGTAGTATAGACGTATATGCTTAACAAAAACAAATTATAACTAGAATTCACTTCATTAACAGTTGCACATGTACTATAAACACTAACATATCTCTAGTGTCTACTAAAAATGAAGAGATTGCTCATAATATTATTTTCTTTCCTTTAGTAAGGGATCACCTCCACCCCCGTAGAACAAGGTCCAGGATCTTGTCTATTGAACAAGCAGTCAGTTCCATAATGGACAATCTTGAAGAACTGGTTTCTTAGTTTTGTTGCTACATAAATTAACAAAACAGAATGTAGAGCTGGAAAAATGTTCAATAAAGAAAGCAACCATAAAGGATCCAACAACAGTGTATATCCTTCAGTTATAATTGTTATAAAATACAAAGCCCAGATCATAAAAGAGACACCTGTAAAGTTTATTGTCCTACAGTAGGCATTCGTATTGCTTGTTACATGTCCACGATTGTTCCGTCTACTCACATGGAAGCCAAGGGTAATTATAAGAAGAGCGTGACATTGTCTTCATTTTTAGTCTATAGTCTGAAATATAACTTTGTGTAGAATTCCTAAGAAACCTAACAGGAGGGCCCATAAAATACATGGATGCATATCCTACAGACCAAAGTGCAGAGGCAATGATCAGGTAAATGAGTTTCCTTGATATGATGGCCTTCATACGTAAGAAGAACACATTGTGAAAGGTGGCAATCTTGACATAGAAGAAGATGGAAAGCAGGGTCGATAACAAAATGTTGGAAAAAGCTGAGGCGTGCAAAATCAATGAAAGCAATTTGGAAAAAGAAGTAAGGGACTCTGGAAAATAAAACATTGCAAAAAAATACAGCAAGCAGGAAACATGAAAGATAACCTTTGATATCTCAAGAGAGGTGATAATTTTGTCTGCACCTGTTATTGCTCTTCCCTTCAGCCAGTCAATGATATTAACAAACACAATAAAGGGTTGCATCACCAGACCCACCATTACTGATATTCCAAAGCAAGCAAATGGAAACCAATTTTGTATTAAAATGGAATTTGCCATCTTTGCAATTATAGATAGGTAACTAGATAGAGCTACCTGCGTAACAAAAATTATAGAAGCGATCTTTATTTATTGATGGAAAATTACTAGTTTAGGTTTATAATGCAAATGATAATGCAAACAGATTGCATGTGTTATTCTTTATACAAATAATGAATGTAAAAGTGCATCTGACACTTGTAAACTAATACTAGGTGGAAAAAAAAATCCTACAAAGAGCTTAAAGTGAAACTGCAACATATTCTAGTATGTGTGTGTGTGTGTGTGTATATATATATATATATATATATATAGTTGTGCTCATATGTTTATATACCATGGCAGAATTTATGTTTTTTTGTTGATTTTATTATCAATCAACTGAGTTTTTTTTTTTTTTAAATCATAATCATAACAGATGTAGTGCCCCCTACTGTCAGTTATGGGCGCTATTGTTAATTTAGTGGGGGAGATGAGATAGTTACCTTGCTTTCATCCATGTTAATTCCCTAAATTTGCGTTTTGGGCTGGGATGCCTGTGGTCCCATGCTCTGTGCTGAGGATATGTTACCATCCTTGGACAGCAGATGGCACCAGAAGGGTTCCAGAACAGAGCCACCTTTCCTCAGCACCCAATCAGAGGAGTGTTTTCCTGGCTGGGCATGCTGAGAGAGGGTATATCTGATGCGGGCGCCTTTTTGTCCGGGTCTTCTACCCGGGTCTCCTACCCGCAGCGGGTCGCAAGTGCAGCACCCACCTTCAGATTGCGCGCACGCCATGAGGCTGCCACTATGGCCTACCTGGCCGGGGTCTACACTATGCAGAGCCACAAACTGATGCTATCAGGGGCCCCAGTGACTTACTGGGTACCCACTTCTACTGAGAATATCCCAAGCTGGATGCTGTTCGATGGGGGATCGGTCTGAGGAGAATCCGGAGGCAGGTGATCCAACAGGGCTTGAGCGAACCATCGGGATCTGGTTACCAGACGTTGACAGAACATAGTCAGACTGTCAGCTGGTGACCTTTACTGAAATACCTACTGGGAGGATTTGCTCTACAGCTCTACGTTGCTAACATTGGGCCTGTGAGAGAGGTTTCCATCTTAAATCCTAATTAGAGCCAAGTCGGTGCGAAGACTTGTTTCTTCCCAGAAGCTTTAGGTGACGCTTCGGCTGCCAGGCCAGTGAGAGGGGTCTGTCCGGAGGCACTTCACCCACTCTGGCTAGAGTGGCGACATTATAGATACTACTATTGAAGGCAGAACTGCCTTATTTATCCAAAGCCTGATGCTGCAAGGTTCATCTTCTTTCTTTCATCAACCTCTCCTGTCTACCTCAAGTTGATGTTGGTCATGTTTGACCGAAAAAAAGCACTTAGAAAACGTCAACCCTTGGCTTGGACATTCCGTTACTGCTCTCACAGGTTGCTGCCATCAACTTCCCTAGACACATCAAAGGTAACTTAACTCATGCCGATCCCACATCTAATCAGCGGCTCCTGAGGGGGCTACACAGAAAATACCCAAATGACCCTGATTAAAAGTTTACATACCCTAGTGATTTTGGCCTGATAACATGCAAACAAGTTGACACAAAGGTGTTTGAATGGCTATTAAAAGGTAACCATCCTCACCTCTGATCTGTTTGCATGTAATTCATGTCTGTATAAAAGGTCAATGAGTTTCTGGACTCCTGACAGACCCTTTCATCTTTAATCCAGTGCTGCACTGACATTTCTGGATTCAGAGTCACTGGGGAAAGAAAAATAATTGTCAAAGTTTCTGCGGTAATAGGTAGTTGAACTGTATAAAACAGGAAAGGGATATACAAAGATATAAAAGGAATTGAGAATGAACACTGCTGATTGGCAACCTCTAATCAAGAAGTGGAAAAAGAGGGGTTCTGTTGAAACCAAACCACAGTCAAGTAGATAAAAGAAACAAAAACTGAATCCCTACTTGAAAACAAAAACAACAAAAATCCAGATTGTCACTCCTCATAGAGATGAGGTCACCACCATAGCCCAAGCATATGTGAAGAAAAAAAGGGTTTTTAGCCCAAAGGGAAGCACCAAAGAAGGGTGCCCCTGTAGGCTGAGCGGCTACCAAGGCAGTGACGGACAGTAACTGAATATAATTAATTTGTTTATTAATAAATAAGTTAGATAATGTATGTTAGACAATATCAAAAATATAAAAAGTTCAAAGATTTTTTATAAACCTAGTAAAGCTATGTATATAGCTGTAGTGGCTGGCCAATATTGCACCCATGAAAAAATGCAATTGGGTGCACAAAATACAACACACAGAACACAACTGGGACAGACAAAAACAAACAACAAATAGAAAAGAGCAGTCCGGACGCTGATGAAAGGCGACCCCGTTGTTATTCCCGGAAGGTATAACTACCGTGCTCGTGTGGGTAGAGTCAAAAATTTGGGGGAATAGCAAGGGGGAGACCCCGTTGGGAGATAATAGAATTTATATGAAGACAAGATATCCTGTAGTGGAAAATTCTAACTGACTAGTAATATAACTATTAATTAATAAATGAAGTTTGCAAAATAGTCCAGAAAAATGGGGTTTTTTCATTTGTCTTATATGGATAATATCCAAGAAAAAAACTGCTAATCATGAGGAGATGCGATCCTGGGAGAATAAGTGGGTCATATGGTGAGTCCTTATTTGGAGCCAAATTCCCTGTTATTGGGTGAATATCTTAGTTTCACAGTATTCAATGGGTAATCAAAAATATAAGGACAAGAATGATGGTGTTCCAATATGAACTAGTATATCATCTTTGTGTAGTCCTTGCATTAATTGGTTGAAAGCCCAAGATTTACAGGGAGGCGGCAAGTAAACAAAAAGACTCTGCATGGAATTCCATGTGCAGTGAGAAAGGATCTTACCCAGCTTCAATGGTGCGGTAGTAGAGGCTGGCTGCCGTGTGAAGATATATGGGTTGAAAAGATGCTGCTGATATCAAGCAAAGCGTCCAATCAATCAGTAATAGGCCCCATCCGTGCTGTCTCAGGCTTAATGACAACCCGCCGGGATCAGCGCACTATGTCCATGAATGGATCTGTTGCAGCTCTCCCTCTGGACGTAGATCAGGGGGTGTCTTTTGAAGTGAGTCTCTCCCACTCTCCTAGCCCTCGATCGGCTCTCAAACAGCTCCCTGAGCTGAGCAAGTAGACCAACTAAGATTTCAGCCACAACTGCCAGGTAAATTGTGCGAGGTGCAAAGAAAAACCCACAAATAACTTCAGGTGAAATGCACTTACCTGCACTTACCTGATCATGAAGGTGGTTCTCCCAGGGCGAGGCTCAGCCATTGCACTCTGGCTGAGCTGATCGTGGTGTCATCCCTGCCACTGCTCGGCCTTTTGGCTAAGATCAGGTGTGGTATCCGTTCTCGTCAGTTGCTAGAGGAGCGCTGAAGCACCTCCTATTTGTGGAGGGTGGATGCAATCCAATAGCGTCATTGCACCTGGAAGGGTGGTTTTAGCAGGGACTATGCCGTGCTGCCCGACAGATACTGGGGGCCGGCCAATGGTTGCGTCTGAGCCACCTGGAAGGGTGCTTCTGGTGAGGATGGGTGGCTGTGCCTGGTCTGGTCTTTTTGCCGGCTTCTAGTCTGGCCTTCTGGCTGGCTGGTGCAAGTGCTGTTCCTGTCGGAGATCTGGTAGGAGGAGCTGGAACTGCCCTGATGGAAAGACGGGGTAGGACCATGCAAATCCTGCTGGGTTGACAGGGAGTCTGGAAGGGTTAGTATTGGTGGAGGCTGCTAGATGGGGGCAGCTTCTTCCCAAGAAAACCTGGAAGGGCTCTCTTTCCGGCAGGGGTGGAGGGCTGCACTGGCCGGTCGGGGGGTTAGATTTGGAACAGAAAAGCCTATGGTGCATGTGCCCCTGGAGTGGCAGTCCAGGGGTGTCTGAGAATCACTGTGAGTGAGGGTCACTTTGATTTAATGACACCACGGTCACTGCACCAGCTACATGCTTTTTTAGCACCTGCCTCCTGGGCCGGGCCTTTTGGCCAGGACCGGAGGAATTTTTTTTTTTTTATTCCTGGCCGGAGGGCCTGGTCATTGTTGATCACAATGACCACTTCTTCACTCTCCTCTTCACTATCCCTTTCCCCCACTTTATTTTATTTATTAGCCTATGTTTGTCACCTTTTTGTCTTTTTTTGTTGTGCACGTTTTGTACACAGTGTGATTAGTAGGGTGCCGGTCCTCGGGCCAGCCCTGAACGTCTTGGGAGTGGGTGGACATGGCCTTTTGGCTTAGTTCATCTGCTCTCATGGGGTCTCCCTTCGGGGGAGTCCCACCTAGTACTTGGAGGGTTCTGTTTCGGCAGTCTCTCCAGGGAAGTTGGGTCCGAGTCGGCTTCGGTTGCTCGGGCCATAGTAACTCAGTCCCCGTCTGGAGCCTAACGCCCCGGGGGATCAGGGTTTGGGTCCCTTCCGCACAGAAGGACCACTTGACGTTGCACCCGTCTGCACGTTTTTGTGAACACTCTTTATGTGTGTGCACATTTTTTCTGCACCGGGTGGAGTTTTTGAGTGTGTTTCACACGCCATAGGCTTTTCAAAAAAAAAACTTCAGGTGAAATGCAGGACTTAAGACATTCAAGATGCACAATAAGCAGGCACTTGAAAAAATATGAGTTGCATTGTCGAGTCGCCAGAAGAAAGCCATTACTATGCAAATGCCACAAAGTATTCTGCTTACAATACGCCAAACAGCATATAGATAAGCCTCAAACCTTCTGGTACAGTCATGTGGGTGATGAAACCAAAGTTTGAAAAAAGGAAAGGTACCCCTAGGGGCTTTGAGTTGCAGCAACAACAGTTTTGTCATAAATATTATGCTACCTATTATTCAGTGTATTCGAGGGGAGTGAGTGAGTGTCCTGATAAAACGAGGCACACAGTTTTCCTTTCTAGAAGTTAAAATGTATCCAGATGGTCGTTCTATATTTCTTTTGTCCTCCCTTTATGGGACAGAATGCATACTAGCAGGGTTATACATTCCTCCTCCATTCTTGGCCGGCCTCCTTAAAACTTTAGATGACTTTATGTCCCACTTCCCAGGCATAACGGTCCTGGTCCTAGGAGACTTTAATAACAAAAATTATAGAAGCCATCTTTATAATGATTATGAGAAAGTCAAGCTCAGTGTCCGCATTGCCGATGGGTCACAGAAACGTCAGGGGCCTACCCCTTTTGTTCGCCTTCTTCTGGAGATGGGCCTTAATGACGTGTGGACAATACATACCACCGTACCATGCGTACCACCCCAGACAGGTCTCGGACCGCTCTTGATAGACCTACGGGTGGGGGCGGTTAGTGATAACAGACTATGGAAACTCAAATCTTTCTGGCTTTCGCTCCTGCCGGACCCTGATCTGATCTCGGAACTTCTTACCAACTTTTTTAAACGTAAAATAGGGTCAACCGATATAGGCACGGTCTGGGAGGCTGCTAAAGCTTACTTGCACTGACAATTTATTAGAGTAATATCTCAGATTAAGACAAACACTAAAAAATGGGAAATGCTAGTCTTAGCAGAGGCACAACGATCAGAGGTAAATTATGTAGCTGATCCCACTGATAATAACAGGAGGGCATGGTTGGCCTCCCAATCCATGCTCAAGCACTTGTCACTGCAGCTGGAGGAAAATAAAAGTTTTTTTTACAGCAGAAACACTTTGAAGAGGGGAAGAATATGGGCCATATGCTAGCACTATTGGCCAAATCACAACAACCTCCCTCACATATAGTGGCGGTGACAGATACACAGGGTACACCATGTTACTCCACTCAAGCCAATATGGATATTTTTTAAGATTTTTTCCAAGATGTTTATACGTCCAAAGTCCAGCTTTCCCCTGAGGGTATCTGTTAGTTTTTAGATAAATATCCCATGTCCATCTTCAGATACGACCCTTCTTTATGCCCCATTAACTGAGGAGGTGCTCCTAGAAGCGCTGGCTCATGCACAGAATGGGCGAGCGCCTGGGGCCGATGGCCTTTCGTCTGAACTGTATAAGCGTTACACCGCACAACTAGTTCCAACCCTTCTAAAGGTCTACAACAAGGCATTTGAAACTTCCCCCCCATGAATGAGGCACTCATAGCAGTACTCTTGAAACCAGGAAAGGAGGATCTGTCTCCAGACTCATACAGACCTATCTCACTACTTACATTTGATGTTAAGTTGCTGGCCAGAGCACTGGCTAGCATATTGGCCAAATGTATTCAACATGTGATACATAAAGATCAGTCCAGTTTCCTACCGATGAGATCCACATCCCAAAACTTATGCAGACTATTACTTAACCTACAACTACCTACCGACAACACCGGTAATAGGGCCATCTTCTCTTTGGATGCAGGAAAAGCGTTCGATAGTGTTGAATGGCCCTATTTATAGGAGGTGCTGACTAGATTTGGGCCAATAATTGACCAAAGCCACCCAGCCAATTATGGCTCTTCGTTTTGTGATTGGCCAAGCATGCGGGACATACAGCATGCTTGGCCAAACATCAGCGCGCAATGCCGCAGTGAATTATGGGCCATTTGGCGTCACTCGAATTTGGCGCGAACAACTGCTTTTGTTCGAATTTCGTCTAACGTACGAACAGACAATGTTCGAGTCGAACATACGTTCGTATCGAACGTGAATCGAATCCCTACGCCCTACTATACTCTTATTGAACACCCTGTGGAAATACACTAGATCTATCCTGAAAATTAGGGGAGTATGTTCATTCACACTCATATGGAGGAATAAATACTATAAGGAACTCCTCAAGGTTAAAGGTTTTTGCACTTGGGAGACAGCAAGCATTCAATATAATACCCAGTTGTTCAATGGAAAGATATTTAAATGCTTTACAGATCTCAGAGAGGAGTTCTTCCTCAATAGAACACAATTTTATAAATACCTACAACTTCGGCACGCTGTTCAGAGTGAGCATAGAATATCTCCACTTGCACCAGTGACACATATTCTGATGACTGATGTGCTGTTGACGGAAGATAGGAAAGGTATGATATCGAGAGTTTATGCTAGGCTACTTCACTCCACACATGACGCATCTACACTTCCCTGCAGAAAGGGGTGGGAAAGAGATTTGGGTCCTAAAGATGGGGAAACATGGGAACTATGCCTAACTTCTGCCCCACTAGTGTCAGTTTCTGCGTCACATAGACTATTGCATTTATTCTTACTGCATAGAGTATATAGGACCCCAACCCTATTACATAAGTGGGGATTTAGAGATAATCCGTTATGTGGTGGACACCGTGAATAGGATGTTCCAGGTCTTGCTGCCCACTGACCCAAAACATTGTCTGCTGCTCATACTGGAAGAATTGGAATGGGAAGAGGGTACTAGAGTGGCGGTAATTAGGTCTCTATTCACAGCCCATAAGCTAATAATGTCTCACTGGATATCGGAGGAGGCCCCCAGTCTGAAAGAGTGGATCAATATAATGGGGGAAATGCTCAGGAAGGAGAAGGTAATATACCAGCACAGGGGGTGCCCTCAGAAATTTGAGAAGCTGTGGGGTGCATGGCTGGATGTACCGGGACTGGCCCCGGTGGATCTGGTTATGGGCAGGCTGCTGGGCCTGGTCAATTAACCTGGGGGAGTACAGTGGGGCAGGACCTCTTTAGGGAGAGTGGGGAGATGCATACGATGGGGGGTGGAGGAGGGCATGGTTGGGCTCTGCGAATAATGTGGGTACGGATGGTGCAGTGGGCAGGTATTTCTTTAATAGACTATGTGACTGTTTGTTCTGGATCTTATCTTTATACTTGAAACCTCGATGTATGTTTCTTTTTTACCTGTATCTCAATAAACTTTCTTTCTGGATAAAAAAAAAGAGATAATCCGTTATGCCCAAAATGCTGAAGACATGATGGAGATTTATTGCACATGATGTGGAAATGCCCGAAACTTTTCCAGTATTGGCAGTATGTTCTCTCTACTATTTCCCAGGTATACTAATTTCTGTTTCCGCATGTCTCAGTTGTGTGCCTGCTTGGTGCCTTGGAGATGCCCACACTTTTGCCGAATGGCCATACTGCAGTTTTTCTTCTCTTATACGTGGCCCGCAAGGCGATTGCGAGGCTCTGGACAACTCCGAGGTTACCAACAGGGGGACAGTGGGTGGAATTAGTAAACACCATGTTAATACGGAGAAACTTACCTATAAACATAGAAATGCCCTGAAAAAAATTCTGTTCAATGTGGCAACCTTGGCTCGACACACCGGGGCTAAGCCCAACTAAACTAGTGAAGGATAGACTTTTGCAAATGTGATGTAATAGGTAGGGTTGTCCCGATACCGATACTAGTATCGGTATTGGGACCGATACCGAGTATTTGCGCGGAGAGCGGAGCAGAGCAGTCCGAGCATGGATGGCCGGAACGGTGTATAGCCCAGACAGTGAGGAAGACTCGGAATCTCATATGATCAGATGAGCATGGATGGCCGGAAGGGTGTATAGCCCAGACAGTGAGGAAGACCCGGAATCTCCAGTGAGGAACTCCAAACGGACCTCGTGGCACTCCAACCGAGCTGCAGCACACATAGTGGAAGGAACCCAGGATCTCCAATGGAAACTTCCTGTTAGCACCTCAACTGGACTGGAAGGGTAGGTGGCTGGATGGAATTGCCACACTGGCTATGACCAAAGCACGGTATGTGAAAAAAAGAAGAAAGGTCCAATAGTGTAGGTCAAAAACAAATGGGTTTATTTAAAACCAACATACATAAGGATAAAAGTGATCACGTAAATAAAGCAATGTGGGGAGCAATGAACCTTGCCCTGAGATACTGTACCTGATCCAAGGCTTGCCATTTCATGTACTATTTCACATTTGTAAATTGTCCAAGTCCACATTTCATTTGACAAACCATGAGATAAGACTCTCCAAAGACACCATGTTTCGAACTAAGGAGAAAGGGGGCCTTGGTGTTCCAAAATCTCCTATGATACTACCAGGCTGTCCAAATGGCTCAGCTCACAAAAAGGTGTGCCGCTTTCGAGGGTTTTAATTATTTGATTGAAGGTTACCTTAAAGTAGTCGGGCTGCAAGCCTTTATCTATACATAGCCTACTCTGACTTCATCCACAACACAGAGACTTATTATAGTAGCGAGTGACAAAGTTTGTTAGTATGTTCCTGTGTTGTGAACTCCCTATGGGTATAGGACAGCTTTAAATAAGTCCGTCTTCTGTATTTTTTCTGAAACCTTTGTTTGCCGCAGGACAAGAGGTGCTTACAAGCACTGGATCAAGTTAGAAAAAAACTGCTTCCACTACCTGCTCACAATTTCCCCATTTTACAAAAAAGAATATCATTTACCCAGCTCCAAACTATTTTGGTACAGACCAAATGATAATATGGTAAGTTAAATATTATGCTACCACTATTGCTAATATAGAAGATGACAATCTAACATTACCCCCCTCTAAATGCAAAAATGACACTTCCCAGCATCAATCTCTTTACTCTATAGCACCCTGCTTTCAAGTTCAACTACATTAGCAAAGGTTTGGCAAACAAGTTGGGGCATGATAATTTGACCTACATTTGGAAACTAAACTAAATTTTGTTTACATAGTATTAAATAATTTCCCTTTGGAATTAATAAAGTATTCTACATCCGAATAATGCCTCAGCTGTAGAGACTAATTACATGGTACCACTTAGATAGTATGTGATACCAAGCAGCTTAACTTGTGTTTTCCCCTGCCCCCCACCTAGCTGCTTCCAAGACTGTCTAGAACTGGGTACAATTTATGATATATGGGGGATGTGTCTTACTGCTCAGAAACTGTATGCACATGTCTATGAGATTCTATACATACTGACACTTCGCATGAAACCAAGTTAGGCACCTCTAAACTTAAAACCTAATGGTATTCCAAAACAACAATTTGCACTTATGATCCACATTTGACAATTTGACATTTGGCAATGAAAAAAAGCAAAAGCATGGCTCTCCAAAACCCTGTCTGTAAACGTCACCTATTTGGTTCCTGTAAAAGCTCAAGCAATTGCTTTTTAATTACTGTATTTATCGCCGTATAACACACACAGGCGTATAACACGCACCCTAACTTTAGGAGGGAAGGTTCAGGAGAAAAACTTTCCACAGCCTCCTGCGTATAACACGCAGGCACAGTTTACCCTCTATTTTCAGGGTAAAAAAGTGAGTGTTATACGCCAATAAATACAGTATGTGACTAATGTCCATCATGATTATGCAACCACTTAACTCTTATAAACTTTCTAATAAACATATTGAACAAATAAAAAAAAACACAGATTAGGTGAAAAATTCAATATATACTTACCATACACGTTTTTTTTTTTTTTTTTTTGCTTTTGCCTTTTCCTTTCCAATTTTAATTTTGCAAATCATTTGTATTTATATGTACATATTTAGGCTCAGCCTTTACAAATTCATTTGGCATATTAAATACGGAAAATGTTTGTACCACCATCATATGGGAGTCCAGCTTACGTTCATATTCACATATGATTTCTTTACGGGAATTTTTAACTCTCTTTATAAATATCATGTTTGAGTCAATTGATGTCTCTTCTTGTAACAGACCATTTTTATATTATAGCAGCCATTTATTAAAATGTGGTTTCTTCCCACATGGCTTTTTGGGTTTATATTGGTTTTAATATAAGCCAATCTTATCACATTTTAACTATGGTTGTAAAAAATTGTTATTAATTTAATAGTCAACATATATAGCAGTTCTGCACGCTACTCTTGTGTGTGACTTTATTATTTACCCCTTAACAACAATTATGGCCCACACATTTTTTGATGGCTAACAACATATCGGGACAGGTTTTCCCCCGTTTTTAATTGGTGACACACTTAAATATATATCGGGCTTGCTTCCCCTTTCATTACAATGTTTTGGACGTTGTTCAGTGCCGCTGGGTAGAGATTCCCCACACAGTTATACGCTTCAGCGTCACAGCGACGTGTGTAACACAAGCACCTTCTTACCATGTGTGGAGCGCATATGTCCTCTCCGCCACACTTCCGGCATCATAATGACGTCCAGAGTGCAATCAGCGCTGCCATACTGAGACATGGAACGCACGCCGCTCCGCCATCTTGCCGAATACTGGAAGTAGGTGTGCAGGATGCCAGCGTGAAGGGGTGAGCTTGGCTTTCATCATGGGGGTCAGAATTTCTATAAATTGGAGTGGGCTGCAATGGAGGGACACCCCAGCCGACGTGTATTGACATGAAACACATCGGGAGGACTCCATTTCCGCCTCATCTATATATCCATATATGCGCTGTATCTTCCAATCAAATGTAAGTGCCTATTAAACCTTACTATTTTTTACGGAATTACGCTATGTTGTCTCCTCTCTCCTTCTTCATATCCTTCTATTACTGAAACACACTGAGGACAAGCTGTAGGCTATTGTGGCCATTGTCTATACTCGATTGTATCAATTTCTGCTGACGATTGATTGAACGACTCATTACCTCCAAAGATGCCTTTGCAGTTTACATTGGTCCTTAAGCTTGTTTGACTCATTTGAGATATATATTTCTTTGAGTCCATATGTTCCGGTAAGCCTACATCCTTACTGGTGGAGGGTTGTTTACTGCACATAAGAAGTCACGTTTATTTTTTCCTCATTTCAACGTTTGAGTTCCAGACACAATTTGTGACACGTGGTGGATGTTTTGGCCATTCATGGTCACACATGGACTTACAATATTTGGTTCACATTCTGTATACTTATTTCATTCTCGTGAGATTTCACTGGACATTTTTTTATAATTGTTTGCATTTAAACGGCATTCATTACTTATGTTATTTGAATACAATTGTTTTAATATTTATTGTATTACTTTACACATACACCATACAATTTTTCACTTGCTTTTTTTCAATTAGCTGTGTTAGCAGCTTCACTTTTTCACTGGCAGCGCAGTATTACCCACAACACAATTTTAGATCTTACCAACACTAAAGATCCCAAGTCTTATGAGAAGGTACTCCAGCACTGTGTAGGAAAATTGCATGGAATTGCCATGGTTTGCTTTAACCTCCTTGCTGCTGTGCTCGCTTTTTATAGCTCAGTTGACAAAAGTTATTTAACAGACATATTATAAAAAGTTTAAAGACTAACTAGCATTTATAAAATTATTTAAACCCTCCCTTCACCAGCTGATAAAGTCTTGTTTTGTCTATTGTATGGGTTAACATAGAATAATGCTGACCTTAAAACACTATCCCATGTTCTTCCTTCAACTGGTAATGACTGGTCTCCCAAATATGCTCTTCTTGTTCTGACCAGTCAGGCCCCCACCCCTCTTGTTGGTGTCTTTTTATACAATGAAGGACCAGCAGCCCATTCATCAGGGTGGTACTTACCTGGCAGGGGAGACACCATGATCATGAAGGTGGTTCTCCCAGGGCGAGGCTCGGCCATTGCACTCTGGCTGGGCTGGTCGAGGTGTCATCCCTGCCACTGCTCGGCCTTTTGGCTAAGATCAGGTGTGGTATCTGTCCTTATCAGTTGTTAGCGGAGCGCTGAAGCACCTCCTATTTGTGGAGGGTGGATGCAATCCAATAACGTCATTGCACCTGGAAGGGTGGTTTCAGCAGGGACTATGCCGTGCTGCCCGACAGATACTGGGGGCCGACCAATGGTTGCGTCTGAGCCACCTTGAAGGGTGCTTCTGGTGAGGATGGGTGGCTGCGCCTGGTCTGGTCTTTTTGCCGGGTTCTAGTCTGACCTTCTGGCTGGCTGGTGTAAGTGCTGTCCCTGTCAGAGATCTGGTAGGAGGAGCTGGAACTGCCCTGATGGAAAGACGGGGTAGGGCCATGCAAATCCTGCTGGGTTGATAGGGAGTCTGGAAGGGTTAGTATTGGTGGAGGCTGCTAGATGAGGGCAGCTTCTTCCCAAGAAAACCTGGAAGGGCTCTCTTTCTGGCAGGGGTGGAGGGCTGCACTGGCTGGTCGGGGGGTTCGATTTTGAACGGAAAAGCCTATGGTGCATGTGCCCCTGGAGTGGCAGTCCAGGGGTGTCTGAGAATCACTGTGAGTGAGGGTCACTTTGATTTAACGACACCACGGTCACTGCACCAGCTACATGCTTTTTTAGCACCTGCCTCCTGGGCCGGGCCTTTTGGCCAGGACCGGAGGAATTTTTTATTCCTGGCCGGAGGGCCTTGTCATTGTTGAACACAATGACCACTTCTTTCACTCTCCTCTCCACTATCCATTTCCCCCACTTTATTTAAGTTATTTCCTATGTTTGTCACGTTTTTGTCTTTTTTTGTTTGTGCACGTTTTGTACACAGTGTGATTAGTAGGGTGCCGGTCCTCGGGCCAGCCCTGAACATCTTGGGAGTGGGTGGACATGGCCTTTTGGCTTAGTTCGCCTGCTCTCATGGGGTCTCCCTTCAGGGGAGTCCCACCTAGTACTTGGAGGGTTCTGTTTCGGCAGTCCCTCCAAGGAAGTTGGGTCCGTGTCGGCTTCGGTTGCTCGGACCACAGTAACTCAGTCCCCGTCTGGAGCCTAACGCCCCGGGGGATCAGGGTTTGGGTCCCTTCTGCACAGGAGGACCACTTGACGTTGCACCCGTCTGCACGTTTTTGTGAACACTCTTTATGTGTGTGCACATTTTTTCTGCACCGGGTGGAGTTTTTTGAGTGTGTTTCACACGCCATAGGCTTTTCAAAAAAAAAAAAAAAAGGGTGGCATGTGGCCACAAGTAGGATTGCCTTTATAGAGAGGAGGGTCAGACTGCTGGCTGTTATAGGTCTGCTGGTTATGGTAAATAACACTGTTTGTTAGATTATCAGGCCCCAGCGCCGCTCGCTCGGAACAGAGAATAATTGGGTTATCGCTTCTCGGCCTTTTGGCTAAGATCAAGTGTAGTATCTGTTCTTATCAGTTGCCAATAGGTGGCGCTAAACCGACTGTCCCCAGTACTCGGCGAGGGGGAAAGGGATGGCAGTCGGTGGACGCAAAGCCTATTGGCGTAGAGGCGAAAGCCTTCTGATCGGGGCAGAGAGGCATGAGGTCGAAGCTGAAGGGCTGGGCCCCTGGCCTTTGGCCTGGATCCGGTGGTGTCTGCCCCAGTCAGTTGTTCGGTGAGGGAACCCTTGCTAATCCTTTCGGGGAGAGGCGGGTAGTACTTCCCGAATGTGATTAGGTGGGAGAGATAGGGGTTGTGGGTAGTAGTCGGCTGCGGCTGGCTCTCCCCAACCTCTTCTCCTACCTTCCTGGCTGGGAAGGGCGCTGTCGGTCCGGACCGGGGGTCAGGGTCCGTTGAAAAGTCTGTGGAGATAGTGCCCCTGGAGTGGCAGTCCAGGGGTGCCATACATTGCACTGAGTGTTGAGGGGCACTCAACGTGTGGCACCTTAGGTCACATATCTCCACCACACCTTTTTAGCACCTGCCTCTAGGGCCGAGCCTTTTGGCTAGGACCAGAGGAATTTTTGTTCCTGGCCGGAGGGCCGGTCATTGTATTGCACAATGGCCACTTTCCACTCACCTTCCCACCTTCCTTTTCCCCCACTTTCTTTTATGTTACCCCCTGTTTGTCACTTTTCTTCTTTTTATGTTGGTGCACCTGCACTTTTTGTGTGATGAGTAGGGTGCAGGTCCTCGGGCCGGCTCTGAAAGTCTTGGGAGTAGGTGGACATGGCCTTCTGGCTTAGTTCACCTGCTCTCATGGGGTCTCCCTTCGGGGGAGCCTCACCGAGGAGGGTTCTGTTTCGGCAGTCCCTCTGAGGATGTTAGGCCATGTGGTTTCGGCTGCATGGGCCTTAGGGGGGTCCTCGTGGTTTCGGCTACTTGGACTCCTATTACTCTTTTCCCTGCCAGGAGCCTAACGCCCCGGGGGATCAGAGCTGGGTTCTCCCTGGAGGACTATTTGACGATGCACCCGTCACAGTTTTTTGTGTCACTCTTTATGTGTGCGCACATTTTTCCTGCACCGGGTGAAGTTTTTGGGTTGTGTTTTGCACGCCACAGACTTTTCAAAAAAAAAAAAAAAATCCTCTAACAAAAAAAAACAAGCACTAGATCATTTATCAGCTGGGCGGTTCCATTGTAATAAATTGTAACTCCTCCAGATTAGGCTTCAATTATTTCTCAGCCAGAGTAATGATTACATTTACATACATGTACACCATATTCCCAACTTGTGGTCCTGAATTTAAAAGCCAACACTAAAGCCTCGTACACACGATCGGATAACTGATGTAATGTAATCCGATGGATTTTTTTGTCGGATATTCGATGAAGCTGACTTTCATCAGTCTTACCTACACACCATCAGTCTGTAATCCGACCGTGCCAAAACGCGGTAACGTAAAAAACGACGACATGCTGAGAAAAATTACAGTAAGTTCAATGTTTCCGAGCATGCATCAACTTGATTATGAGCATGCGTGGATTTACCTCTGATGGAGTTCCACACAGACGATGCCATCGGATCGGATCAGATTATCCATAGGAAAAATTTAAAACATGTTCTATTTTTTTACACCGATGGAAAAAAGACCGATGGGGCCCACACAAGATTGGTTTGTCCGATTAAAACAGTCCATCGGATAAACTGATCGTGTGTACACTGCATAAGACTGGTAAATGTGGGGTGAATGTCATTGAAACCATTCTGGCAAATATTAATGGTTTCACCATCATGATTACACGTTGAATGTCCAAAAGGTACAGTACATTGGGATAAGTTTATTTAATCGGGCGTTTGAGTTTAAAAGCATTTCCATTGAGCAAGCAGTCAGTTGCCCAATGGACAATCCTGAGGAACTGAATTTTTTATTTTACTATTGCATAAATTAACAAAACAGAAAAAAGAGCTGGAAAAAAGGTTATTATCAAATACAATGCTATAGAGTCCAAAAATTGCATATTTGCTTTAGTTATATATGTTATTACATACAAAGCCCAGAACAGCCAGGAGCCAACTATAAAGTTTATAGTTCTCTGGTAGGTGTCTGTACTGCTTCTTAAATTCCCATGTGAATTTCACTTATTTGAAAACCAAGGAAAATAATAAGGTGAAGAGCATAGCATAAGAAGATCATAAGACCACAAGAAGTTGGGAAATAGTCCACAAAACTCCCAATAGTCCTAAAAAAATCATAATTTTCTCCTTTCCATGTTCTGAAGTGTAATTAAAAATAATTATAATAATAATAATTAATAAACAGAAAAAAGAGCTGGAAAAAAGGTTATTATCAAATACAATGCTATAGAGTCCAAAAATTGCATATTTGCTTTAGTTATATATGTTATTACATACAAAGCCCAGAACAGCCAGGAGCCAACTATAAAGTTTATAGTTCTCTGGTAGGTGTCTGTACTGCTTCTTAAATTCCCATGTGAATTTCACTTATTTGAAAACCAAGGAAAATAATAAGGTGAAGAGCATAGCATAAGAAGATCATAAGACCACAAGAAGTTGGGAAATAGTCCACAAAACTCCCAATAGTCCTAAAAAAATCATAATTTTCTCCTTTCCATGTTCTGAAGTGTAATTATGTGTTGAATGCATGACAGATGTAGGAAGACCTATACAAAATTATATAAATGAGTACCCTAAAGACAACAGTACAGAGGTAATAATACATAAACAGATGACCTTCCTTGATATGATGTTCTTCAGACATAAAAAATACATCGCAAGATGTGGAGATCTTGAAGTAGAAGAAGACTTAGGCCTCGTACACACGTCCGAGAATCTCATCAGGAAAAACCTGTTGTTTTCCCTGATGTGGAGTGTACTGACTTCCATTTCAAAAGAATCGTGGTTCTCTTGAAAGCAAAGAACGCGGTGACGTCATTGTGTATGATGAGCATGCGCTCAACACATTCGATGCCGCCGCCTCCATCTTGCTTCACCCTACCTATGCCGTGGAAGCTACCGCGCATGCGTCTAAGTCATTTCAAGCATGCACGGGTTTCCACTGCATCAGATAAGTATACATACTCTTGGGTTTCTCGTCGGGAAACAGGCCCACAAGAATCTCGACGAGAAAATAGAGAGCAGGTTCTCTTTTTTTCTCGTCGAGATTCTGGCCAGATTTCCAGACGAGAAACCTGAATGCCTCGTACACACGAACAGGAATCTCTGCAAAAAGCTGTTTTCTTGCTGTTTTTTGCAGAGAAACCCGGTCGTGTGTGTACGAGGCCAGAGAGTTGGGTGATTACGCACATGCTAGAAAAGGAAGAGGATTGCATTGCAAAAATAATGATTTAACATTTCACTGAGAACTCTGGATGCTAAAATCAGCAATCAGTGTGCAAGAAGATCCTTGAAATCCAAATAGAGGCGATCATTTTATCTGCACCTTTTTTCAATCTTCCCTTCAGACAGACAATAGCATTCACAGCCACAATAAATGATTGTATGAATTGCCCTGCCAATAATAACATGGGTGTGGAAATGGTAAAAATAGATTGTAATAAATTCTTGGCAGGATTTGCCATCTTAGCATTAGTGCAAGAGTTGTCAAAAATGGTGAAAGGTCTGAGGATTAAAACATACTAATAGAGACATTGGCGTCCGCAGAACTTTTTTCAGGGGGGGCATTATTTAAAGGTCCCCATGCTCCGCCCCTTTTCGAAATGTCATTATCAAGCTCAGAAACTGTGGACATAGTACAGATACACCCAGATACAATACACCCCCATACACACAGATACAATACACCCCTGTACATCAAGATACATTACACACCCATACACACAGATACATTACACACACAATCATTAGTAAGGAGAACTCCCCTCAAATTTCTATATTGCAACCTTCAGATGACATTAGAAAGAATTAAATGGATTACTAACCCCAGAAAAGGCAGATGGAAGGCTCCAACAACAGCTGCACATGCCAAGCAGCTCAGATAAGGCTGGGGCCCCAGGCAGTGGGTGTTCTTGGGACCCCTATCTAGAAGGGAGCGCTTGGCCTCTCACACATGTCCAGGCACAGCACACACAGCTGGCAGTCTGAGCCAATGAGGAGGAGAGATAAATCATCAGTGATCTGGTCGGACTGAGTATTAGCAGATGCTGTCCAGGCAAGCTGCAAGAGAGTTTTGTATTTCCTTCCTCTGGCACTGCCTCCACTCAGCTCAGGGGCCGCAAACACCATCAATCCCTGACACTCCATGTTGTGTATGTGACTCCAGGCCCTGGGACATGCAGTGTGGCACCCCCCGACTGGCCTGTCAGGGGGGGCAATTGACTCCACTTGCCCCTACCTGCGCTACGCTCATGAATAGAGATCACAGGAGCTTAAGGAAAGAAGAGAGAGGGGAGACAACGCTGGATCCTTTAGATACATGTTGTGACTAAATTTCAGGAGAGCAGGATTTTTTAATATAAGCCTTCAACCGTGTACACACGATGGTTTTTCATGATGAGAAAAATGCAATTTTTTTAATTGGTTGTGAAAAAAAGTCCTGTGTATGCTCCAGAGCATTTTTCTCCACGAGAAAAATGTCAGTTAAAAATTTAGAACCTGCTCTATTTTTTCTCGTTGTTTTTCACGTGGTGAAAAATGGTCGTGTGTACACTTTAACGAGGGGGGGAAAAAAACGTGCATGCTCAGAAGCAAGTTATGAGGCGGGGAAATTAGCATAAGCAGGCCAAAGGTTGGTGCCATTTAAATGGAACTTCCCCTTTATAGTGCTGTCGTACACGTTGTACGTCACCGTGCTTTGCTCAAGCATTTTTTTCACGAACATGTGTGTGCAAGGCAGGCTTGAGAGGAATCACGCCGAGTTCAACCTAGCCGGAGGGAAGTTTAAAATGAACCTTAGAAAGTTATATTTTACCGAAAAGTTGATGCTTAGAACACACACTTCCAACAAAGGTAGTGAGCCAGTCAACCGCAAGTTAATGTAAACATTCTTGGGACAAACATAACTCAATGCTTAAAGAACAAAAATTAAAAAATTAGAAAATAAAAAAAGGGGGCAGACTTGATAGACCACTTGGTCTTTTTCTGCCATCTCTCTTCTATGTTTCTTTGCCTTTATAGAAACGATGGAAAGAACTATATATGTAATAAAGGAAAATTATTTTTTCTGGATTCATAATGCAAATAGAAAAATGAACACATTGGTCTTGCTGATCCTTATACAAATAAAGATGATGAGAGTAGATTTGACTAAACAAAATGTGCCTGTATTCTGATCACTGAAAGATATCAAAACGCAAGGCAGGCAAATTATGTTTATTGCAAGAGCCAAGAGTAAAGTGAAACCTTAAAGGGGTTGTAAAGGTAAAAATATGTTTCCCTGAATAGCTTCCTTTACCTTAGTGCAGCCCTTCTTCACTTACCTCATCCTTCCATTTTGCTTTTAAATGTCCTTATTTCTTCTGAGAAATCCTCACTTCCTGTTCTTCTGTCTGTAACTACACACAGTAATGCAAGGCTTTCTCCCTGGTGTGGAGAAAGCCTCTTGAGGGGGGAGGGAGCGAGCAGGAGGGTCTGGACACCCACTAACATACAGCTCCTTTCTCTATCTGCCAAGTAGAGAGCGTCCTGACACTCCTGTTTGCTCCCTCCTCCCTCAAGAGGCTTTCTCCACACCAGGGAGAAAGCCTCGCATTACTGTGTGGAGTCAGGCCTCGTACACACGATGAGATATGTCCGCTCAAACTTGTCTGACGGACAGTTTAGAGCGGACATGTCTCATCGGATTTCGGTCTGATGGCGTGTACATACCATCGGATCAAAAATCGGATCGGTGACGTTGACGCCGCCACGTCACCGCTACGTCACCGCACCAGGAAGTAAACACTTCCGCGCGCATGCGTCGGATCCATTCACAGGATACGACGCATGTGCGGGAAGATATGTCCGCTGGTTTCCCGTACTAACCAGCGGACATATCCGACGGACAGGTTTGTAGGGGACAAATTTCAAAGCATGCTTTGAAATTTGTCCGATGGACAAACCTGTCCGCTAGCCCGTACACACGATCGGATTTGTCTGCTGAAACGGTCCATCGGACCGTTTTCAGTGGACAAATTTGATCGTGTGTACGCGGCCTTACAGACAGAAGAACAGGAAGTGAGGATTTCCGGGGTCTCTTCCTTCTCCTGACCTTTTAGGATTGAGTCTGAAAGGGTGACTCCCCCCAGGGCTAGAACTGTTTCCAGTAGTAATCGGCACACATACCTAGCAGTAGGACGTGTGGCTCCTGGATCCAGACAGGCAGGGCTTCCACCCCCAGCTTCAGCTCTCAGCTTAGCTCCAGGACCTGTGATCTGCCTTCCCCCGGCTCCCTCCTTCCTCTGCAGGCATCACCCCCCGGAACCCTTTAAAAGGTAATCCCCTGGCACGGGGCTATTCCACCTCCCCAAGTTCTGTTGGCGGCCATCCTTTTCAGGACAAGCCGCGGCGGCGGCCCACGTGCCACCTCGTGGAACGATCCGTGGGTGCGATTTAGGAAAGACTGCGGCATTTTTCCCCCGGCCTAGCGGCTCGCCGTACCTCACCTCCAGCAACCCCTAAAAACTCCCTTAAACAGGACACAAATCCCCCCCATCCATCACCAGGCATCCCTAAGCAGCCTCCGCTCGCACGATCTAGCCACCTAGCTGCACAGCCTCCGGCTGGGGCACCGATCTTCAGTGGGCGGCCATCTTGGTACACCCCTGCAATTGGGGTATCCCTACCACTCACCCCCCCACCCAATCCACAACCCAATAACTGTCAGTTGGGTACATTTTACACCTTGAGGTTACCACCACTGTTTTTTCAGCATTTGATCGAGGGCAACGTCCAATCGCCCCCAGGGGGTCAGGAAGGAATTTTTTTCCCCTGCCACGGCACATTGGCATAGCACGGACAGGGGTTTTTCGCCTTCAACTGGATCAAAAAGGGAGGTAGGATTCAGTGAATCGTCCCTCCCATCATTACTGAAACCCCCTCCCCTGATAGACATCTGCCCCCCAGTGCGTCAGCGACTATGACTAATCTGAGATACTCAGCATCAACCATTTGGAGACTAAAGCCATTTGCCTCTATATTACCGGCCGCCCCCAAAAAAGCCTTAAGGACTGAACGACTGTTTAGAATCGATCGACGATCGACAGGTAAACACTACACCCGCTTATCCCAACAAACGCACGGTGTCATGTGGAGTCCCTCAAGGATCCCCTATGTCGCTGGTGCTATTCAATATCTACCTCTCTTTGAAATTATCAACAGCCAAAAGTTACTTTACCACTCTTATGCAGATGACGCACAACTGTATTTTCGCATCTGCAACAAAAAGGATCATCATCTCTGTCTAGAGACATGCCTCTCTTTGATAGAAAGCTGGATGACAAGGAGTTATCTTAAACTCAACAGCTTCAAAACAGAACTTCTCCTGTTTCACGCCATTCGAAAGAATCAACTTGCAACAACTTGGACACCCCCGCCCATTCTGGGCAAAATCATCACCCCTAGCGCCAAAGTCAAAAGTCTTGGGGTCATCTTCGACACCTACATGACAATGGATGCACAAATAGGGTCAGTAGTCAGCAGATCTCACCATCTGCTGCGCCTACTACGCAGACTCACTTCTTTTATCCCCAAAGAAGACATAGTGGTCGTGGTGGGAACAATTGTTAACTCCAGAATTGACTATGCCAATGCCCTTTACCTCGGACTCGGACTCTCGTCTGCAAGTCATTCAAAACACGGCCACCAGACTTGTGACTGGGAAAAAACCCTGGGAATCAATCTCACCTTCGCTGAGATCCCTTCATTGGTTCCCAGTAAAAGACAGAATTGCTTTTAAAGCACTCTGTCTGACGTATACCTGCATCCATGGGAAGGCCCCCCAATATCTATGCGAAAAAATAAAAGCTCACAATGCCAATCGCGTTCTGCGATCCACAAATCAAAATCTGCTTCAGATACCCAAAGCCAAATACAAGTCCAAAGGAGAAAGAAGATTTGCGCTCCAAGGTCCCAGACTATGGATCGCTTTACCAACCAGCCTTGGAGGAGGACCACTTGGCCTTCAGAAGAAAGATTAAAACTCATCTCTTTTGATGTCAAAGGAGACAGGAACAACGAGCGCCCAGAGGCGATTTGGTTCGCATGTGCCGCGCTATATAAGTTCTTCACTCACTCACTCACTCGAAGCGCATATCATGCGCTCTGGTCAATACAAGATCGGCAGTAAGACACCGACTAGAAATCCATGACCTACAATGCCATTTAGACTGCCTCTTTATTACAGAAAGCTGGCTTACAGCCGACTGTAACACCATTCTAGGCAGGGCCGCCATATCAGAAATTATGGATTATGGGGCCCCTTACACAGCTTCAAGCATGGGCCCCCTGGAGCAGAGAACCGGGGGGGGGGGATGCTGCCACCTGAAATTGAGAAGGGGGGGGGCCTTTACAAAAAAAAGAAATATATATATAAAAAGGGGGGTAGCCATCCAGGGCCCTGGCAACCACTGGGCCCTTTATTATAAAGAAAAACAGAGAGAATATATATATATACAAAACCACACCATCTATAAGGTAATAACAAAAAAATACCACAAAGTAATTTTTAAGGCCAAAAAAATATTTTTCCAAGGTCATCACTAATGCCCTAAACCGCCCTAAACCATCATGTTTTTGAATAAATCATAATTTATGCTTTTGTAAATTGTGTATGGTGCACCTGGAATGTTCCCAGAAATAGATATTTTGTATTTTTGTGTAGTACAATATATACCGTATTTGCCAGTGTATAAGGCGACTGTGCGTATAAGACTACCCCCTAATTTTACAGATTTTTACGTTTTTTGCCTGTACTTACTGTATAAGACGACACCCCTTTCAAGGCTTCCGACGCTTCATATTTCTTCCTTCTGGAGCAATATTCTTCTTCATTCTTGCTGGAGCTGGAGCCATATTCTTCCTTCTTGCTGGAGCTGGATCCAATCACGGTGAGCGATGTATTCTATTAATGAATACAAAGCCTGCTTGGATTGGCAGAGGCTGTAACATCATCAGCCCACGCCTCTCTGATTATCAAAGCCAATCCGAGCAGGCTACTGTATGTAGTTGGTCGGATTGGCAGAGGTTGTTACTCCAATCCGAGCAGGCTTTGTAGTGGAATACATGGTTTACTGGGATTGGCTAAGCGGTATATACTGTATGTAGCCATAGCTACATACAGTGTTACCGCACATCCAGCAGGCATCCGAGCAGCTGACCTGGCATATAAGACGACCCCTGCTCTTTGACTATTTTTTTTAAGTGTAAAAGGTAGTCTTATGCTTTGCTAGAGCATTTTTTTTATTTCACGATCATGTGTAGGCAAGGACGGCTTAACAATATTCGGGTTGAAAAAAACATTGTTTTTTCTAGACCATTAAAACTGGTCGTGTGTACGTGGCATTATACTCCAGCAAATACAGTATTTTTGAGGACATTGTGGAGTAGAGTCTAAGCCAGGTTTTTTTTTACAAACTTTTTTAATAGAAGATGGCAAAAGGTGGTACAAAGAGAGTGACATTTAAACAGTTATGACTGTAAAACATACAGACACGCACCCACTAGTAGTACTCATTAGTAGTACTCACTTTTTGTGTCTTTTTATTCAGCTTCTGTCTGTTTTTGTGGCAAAGAAGATTTTATATGTAGCGCCCTGCTCTTGAAGAACAGCTCACATAAAAAAAACAAGCCGTCTCTGGGGTCTGGGTGGAGTGCATTCCACAGACCACAATACGAGAAAACAGAAGTACCAGAAGTAAAGTAATGCGTACCAAGTCCCGCCTTACGTGTTTCATCATTGGACGTCGTCTAATGTCAATCTTCTTCTATGTAGACTTGCTGCCTCTGCAGCTATTGTCAGTACCCCATCATCCTGATATATGAGATCTCATAATTAATATAATTGTTTTGGGGACCTTAACCTCAACCTAGCCAGAGGAGAGTTCAAAGCTAATCTTAGAAAGTATGAAGGCTGTATTAAAAGTAATGCAAAAGTGGGCATCATTTTTTTATTAATTACATAGGTTGTTCAACTTCATGAAAGTAGAGAAACTCTTTCTCTATAGTAACCCATCTTCTTCTTTTTCATCGCAGGTAAATAATGGATTCCAAGCAGAAGCAATGTGCCATCATTGAGTTCTTGATGAAGGATGATTCCAGGCTGTTCATCATCCACAGAAGTCTATAGAACTTTTATGGAGATGACACCAACAACAAGAGTTACCAATAACAAGATATTGCTCTTGTTAATGGTGTCATCTATATAAACACTCTGTAGCCATCTGTGGATATCAGACAGCCTGTACCCCTCCGTCATCAAGAACTCAATGATGGCCCATTGCTTCTGCTTGGAATTTATTATTTACCTGCTATGAAAAAGAAGAAGACAAATTTATATAGAGGAAGAGTTATGCCGCGTACACACGATTGGTCCATCTGATGAGACCGGTCTAATGGACCATTTTCATTGGTTAACCGATGAAGCTGACTGATGGTCCGTCGCGCCTACACACCATCGGTTAAAAAAACGATCGTGTCAGAACTCGGTGACGTAAAACACAACGACGTGCAGAAAAAAATGAAGTTCAATGCTTCCAAACATGCGTGGACTTGATTCTGAGCATGTGTGGATTTTTAACCGATGGTCTTGCCTACTAATGATCGGTTTTGACTGGAGTTGAGCGGAAACCTGGATGTTTGGGTTCGGCCGAACTTCGGAAAAAAGTCAGAGTTCGGGACCCGAACTTGACCAGAACTTGACCCCGAACCAGAATCCCATTGAAGTCAATAGGGACCCAAATTTTTGACTTCTAAAATGTCTCTAAAAAAGTAATGGAAAGGACTAGAGGGCTGCAAATGGCAGCAAAATGTTGGTAAGAGCATGGCAAGCACTCTGCAAACAAATGTGGATAGGGAAATAACTTAAAATAACATAAAATACATAAAAAAATAATAATCTTGACCTAGGAGGCGAGGTCCATATGAAGTAGGAGGTTGAGGTGGCTGTGGATGTGGCGGTGTAGGTGGAAGCGGCGGTGGAGGAGGACGAGGTAGCCAACACAGGTTTTTGTTTTTAATTAATACATTTTTTAATTTAGGGTACACCCCAAAAGAGTGAGAAAGATCAGAAATACTGGCTGGGTAGAATGGCCGGGTAAGGCTGGTATACATGTTTATTCTGCACAAGGTACGGACAATTCCTATGGGATCCAAGCCTTGATTCATTGTCCACATTGGCTCTGGGCAGGCTGCTGCGCTTGTCTGTGATAATGCCCCCTAAAAAATATAGTTTTAGCACCAAACTGGTTGTTTTTTGAATAGAACAATAGGAGAACACTAGCTAAAGTGTTTATCTCACATGTACAGATATGAAGGAAACACTGCAAGCACTGGAGGAAACACTGCAAACACTGGAGGAAACACTGCAAACACTGGAGAAAACAATGCAACATATTTTTTTTGCCCTAAATTGGTGGGTGTTTTTTGAATAGCACAATAGAAGAACACTGGCTAAAGTGTTTATCTCGCACGTACAGATATGGAGGAAACACTGCAATTTTTTATATTTTTTGCCCTAAATGGATGTTTTTTGAATAGCACAATAGAAGAAAAGTATCTTGCAGAGTATCTCACAGTAACATATGCAGTGCTGGTGTACTTAGATTTCTGAAACAGGACAGACTCCTATATATTTCTCTCCCTACAAGCACAATCAGGAGCCTTCCCCTAAAGTATCTTGCAGAGTATCTCAGGGTAACATATGCAGTGCTGGTGTAATTAGATTTTAGAAGCAGGACAGACTCCTATATATTTCTCTCCCTACAAGCACAATCAGGAACCTTTCCCTAAACTATCTTGCAGAGTATCTCACGGTAAGGCCGCGTACACACGATCGAACATGTCCGCTGAAACCGGTCCGCAAACCGGTTTCATCGGACCAGTTCGATCGAGTGTACGGCCTATGGGACCTTTTTCCATCGGACCAAAGTTTTAAAACATTCTTTAAAACCTGTCCGATGGAAACCTGTCCATTGGACAGGTTCAATGGTTAGTACACGAAAGCATCGGACCAAAAACCCGTGCATGTTCAGATTTAAGTCCACGCCTGCTTGGAAGCATTGAACTTCGTTTTTTCATCACGTCGTTGTGTTCTACGTCACCGCGTTCTGGTCTGATCGGATTTTGGTCCGATGGTGTGTACGCACATAAGACCATCAGACAAGTTCAGAGTTGTCTGATGAAAACGGTCCATCGGACAAGTCTCATCAGACATGTTTGATCATGTGTACAGGGCCTAACATAAACAGTGCTGGTGTACTTAGACTTCTGAAACATGACAGACTCCTATATATTTCTCTCCCTACAGGCACAAACAGGAACTTTCACCTAAAGTATCTTTGTCACGTACCTGGTGGTGCGAGCCCGGCGTGCAGGGAGCGGCAGCCCTTGCTTCTCTGATCCCGGGACCCCTGATAGTGCAGACAGGTGGATCGGGACTACAGAGTCGCACAAGCGCCTGGTACTGGCGAGTGCGGGGCCCGTGAGCTGAGTCGGTAGTTCTTGGAGTCAGATTACAGGCTGGTGCAGGTAGAAGATCCAAGCTCACTGTCGGGCAGTTGGAAACGGGAGTGCAGCAGAAGCGGGGGAGGTGTCCTGTAGTACCGACTGGAACAAGTCCTTGCAGGTAAGCCCTCTAGCGGGGTAAGGGTTCAGTAGAAGACAGTGGTGGTACAAACGTGGTCAGGTTCAGTCCGGGTCGTTCAACAGGCGGGCAGCGGAGGTACAGCGGGTTAACCAAAGGAGAAGTCAGACAAGCCGAAGTCAGGGCAGGAAGCAGACGGGTCAACAGGTACAAGCCGGGTGGTCAGGATCAGATTCAATCAGGTTCACAGATGCTGGTGTCTCACAGAAACGCTATAGACAGGACAGCAAGAAGCACAGGGATCAGGATTCTTTTAAAGCCAGATTTGGCGCCAAAACGGCGTCTCCACGTGCACGCGCGCCGCCGCCGCTAGTGCGCGCTCCCGTGCACGCTATGGTGCCGCGAATGCGCGCGCCGCTATCGCGAACGCGCGCGCCGTTATCGCGAATGCGCGCCGAGGTGCCCACAAGTGAACCAGACTGTCCATGACATTGCCCCCCCCCAAGGGGCAGCCTCCGGATGCCCAACTGGGCCAGCTTGAGTGGGTGAGCATTTTTAAAGGACTGGATCAGCTTTTTCGCATGTATGTTACACTCTGGTTCTCACGAATTGTCTTCAGGCCCATAGCCTTTCCATTTCACTAGGTACTGAACCTGGTTGCGCCTCTTTCTGCAGTCCAGGATGGACTCGACCTCGAACTCCTCCTCTCCGTCAACTAGCACTGGTTTGGGGGGACCAGTGTTCCGGTCAGGAAAGGGGTCCGAAACGTCAGGTTTGAGGAGGGCTACATGGAAGACCGGGTGGATGCGGAATGTTTCGGGCAGTTCCAGTTCGTAGGCCACGTTATTAATTTTTCTTTTGACTGGGAAGGGACCTATGAATCTGGGACCCAGTTTCTTGGATGGGCAGGCAAGCTTTAGGTTCGCGGTAGACAGCAACACTAAGTCTCCAGGTTCTAAATTAAGTTCTCCTCTCCTCTTTTTTCAAATACTTCTTTGTTGTATTGTTGAGTTTTGGTCATTGTCTCCTGTAAGATTTTATTGTTTGTGTTGAAAAAATGTAAAGTTTCCTGGGTGGCAGGTACCGAACACTCTGGGACGGAGTTGGACATGAACAGCGGGTGGAAGCCATAATTCGCATAAAACGGAGACTGTTTGGTGGCTGAATGGACAGAGTTATTGTAAGCAAATTCGGCCAACGGCAGCAGGGATACCCAATCTTCTTGAGAGAAGGAGGAAAAACAACGCAGGTACTGCTCCAGAGTCTGGTTCGTTCTCTCCGTCTGGCCGTTGGACTGCGGGTGATAAGCCGACGAGAAGGACAGGCCGATCTTGAGGGATCCACAGAGAGCCCTCCAGAATCTGGAGGTAAACTGTACTCCACGATCAGACACAATGTTTGCCGGGATGCCATGGAGCCTTACGATCTCTTTGATAAATACTTTGGCCGTTTCCGGGGCCGAGGGTGTGCCTTTCATAGGCAGAAAGTGTGCCATCTTTGTTAGTCTGTCCACTACCACAAAGATAGTGGTAAAGCACTCTGAAGGAGGAAGCTCCACGATGAAGTCCATGGAGATCATCCTCCATGGCTTCTCTGGTACTGGCAATGGTTTAAGCAACCCCCAGGCTCTTGAGTTGCCTCCCTTGTTCCGAATACAGGTACTGCAAGACTCCACATATTTCCTGCAGTCATTTGAGAGTTGGGGCCACCAGAACATGCGTTGTAGGAGTTCGGATGTCTTGTGCACACCAAAATGACCTGCCAACTCATGATCGAGGCACAAATTCAAGACCTTGACCCGTAGACCTTCTGGCACGAAGATTCTGTCTTGGTGCCACAGTAGGCCGTCTTTGAGTTGTAGGTCCGGATCGGGTAAGGAGGTGTTTCCGGACGAGGCTTGTCTGATTTGGGCTAGTAGGTCTTCTTGTAGTAACAGAAAGTTTCCTGCTGACAGAATGGTATCCGGAGGGGCATGGTTTTCCGAGTCCCCGTACATGCGTGAGAGGGCATCAGGTTTGGTGTTTTTCGATCCCGGCCTGTACGTGATATGGAACGAAAATCTAGAGAAGAATAGTGCCCACCTGGCCTGGCGTGGCTTCAATCTCTTGGCGGCCTTCAGATACTCGAGATTCTTATGGTCGGTAAAGATCAAGATCGGGTGCGCTGCACCTTCCAAGAGATATCGCCATTCTTCCAAGGCGGCCTTGATGGCTAATAGTTCTCGGTCCCCTACATCGTAATTTCTTTCTGGGTCAGATAGCTTGCGAGAAAAAAAAGCAACGGGGTGTAAGAGAGCCTTAGGGCCCTGTCTTTGTGAAAGAACTGCCCCTACCGCTATTTCGGAAGCGTCAACTTCTAAAATGTAAGGCAAACTTGCGTCAGGATGTCTGAGGACAGATGCGGAGGTGAACAGTCCTTTAAGGGTTTCAAAGGCCGATTGGGCTTCTGGTGACCAACGGAATCGGACAGTCTGTTTAGTGAGGTTGGTGATCGGGGAGATGATGGTAGAGAAGCCCTTGATAAACTTTCTATAAAAGTTGGCGAAACCAACGAAGCGCTGAATGCCCTTTTTGTCAGTGGGTGCTGGCCAGTCAAGGATTGCGGAAACCTTCTGGGGATCCATCTGAGTGCCTTTTACTGAAATTATGAGTCCCAGAAATTGTATGCTTGACTGCTCGAATTCACACTTCTCCGGTTTAGCATAGAGACCGTGAACTCGAAGCCGACTGAGCACCTTCTTGACGTGCTCCCGGTGTCTTTCCAAAGAAGAAGAAAAGATAAGGATGTCATCTAAGTAAACGATAACGAAAAGGTCTAGATAATCCCTGAAGATATCGTTTACAAAGTGCTGGAAAGTGGCCGGGGCGTTGCAGAGACCAAAGGGCATGACCAAGTATTCGAAGTGCCCGAAGCGTGTGCGAAAAGCGGTTTTCCACTCGTGTCCGTCTTTGATACGCACAAGGTTATAGGCCCCACGAAGATCTAGTTTGGTGAAAATTACTGCGGATCCTAGGCGTTGGAACAATTCGGGTACCAAGGGAAGCGGGTACCGATTTTTGATGGTTACTTTGTTAAGTTCCCGATAGTCCACACATGGGCGGAGAGAGAGGTCTTTCTTTTGAACAAAGAAGATACCTGCTCCTGCAGGTGAAGTGGACGGGCGGATAAATCCCTTCCGGAGACTGTCGTCTAAGTAAGTTTTTAAGGCTTCCAGTTCAAGCTCTGTTAGAGGGAAGATCCTGCCGAAAGGGACCTCTGCTCCCGGGAGGAGTTCGATGGGGCAATCATAGGCCCTGTGTGGCGGAAGAGTCTCAGCTCCCTTTTTGCTGAACACATCTAGAAAGTCATGGTAAGGTTCTGGGACGGCTTGACGGGCCTCTGTATCAGAATCCATGCAGAGCAGAGAGGGGGCTGATGGTGACACTTGCAGACAATGTTCCAGGCAATAAGGAGAGTTGAAGTGAATTGCCCCTGTAACCCAGTTGATTTGAGGGTTGTGGGCGTGAAGCCATGGCATGCCCAGAATGATGGGGAACAGCGGGGAATCAATCACATTTAGGCATAGCAGTTCGTGGTGGGTTCCGGCAATAGTTGTGGCCAGTGGCTGGGTTTCTTGGGTGACCGGTCCAGATTTCAAGATTGATCCGTCCGCTAAGTATACTGAAAGTCCCGAGGCTCTGGAGCGAAGAGGGATCTGATGTCTGATGGCGAAATTCCGGTCCAAGAAACAGCTACATGCTCCTGAGTCAAGGATAGCGCTGGCCTGGATGTTCCCCTCTGGAAGCTGAAAGAGAACGGAAACAGCCAGGTGAGTAGGGTTGGGTGGTCCAACAGGTGCATGAGTAGTAGACATGGACAGGCACTTACGGATCTTTACAGGACAAGACCTCACATAGTGTCCGGAACCCCCGCAATACAGGCACAGATTGTTGAGCCGGCGTCGCTGGCGTTCTTCGGGTGTCAGAGTAGGGCGAAGAAGTCCTAGTTGCATAGGTTCAGCAAGGTCATGAGGCTGCGGAGGTGTGGGAGCCAGCGGAGTTGGGCTTGGGTAGGTAGGTACCCGCGGCATCATCCAGGTGGGGCGAGACGGACCAGTGGCCCTTTCAGTCCTACGCTCTCTTAGGCGCCTGTCGATTTGGATAGTTAAGTTGATCAGGGCATCCAGAGTTCCAGGAACACCCACCCTAGCAAGTTCATCTTTCAACGGTTCCGACAGTCCCAGGCGGAACTGGTAGCAAAGGGCCGCGTCATTCCAATTCGTATCCGAACTCCATCTACGGAATTCGGATACATAGTCCTCCGCTGGTCTGCGTCCCTGTTGGAGGGCATGTAAGGCTGCTTCCGCGGTGGCCGTTTGATGAGGGTCCTCGTACAATAGGGACATGGCCTGGAAAAAGGTGGTCAAGTTGTCAAGGGACACATCTTTCTGCTCCAACAGGCGGTGAGCCCAAGCTTGTGGTTCCCCAGACAGAAGGAAAATGACAAATCCCACTTTGGTGGCCTCCAGGGAGAAAGTCCGTGGCTGGAGTGCAAAATAAAGTTCACAGGCATTCTGGAACGCTCGATATTTGTTTCGTTCCCCAGTGAATCTTTCTGGCATGGGAACCTTAGGTTCAGGTGGCAGCATGATTACGGCAGGTGAAGTAGAAGTGCCTGTTGTGGCGGAGGTGGCAGCTGGAGCGGACAAGGCCTGGACTCGGGTCTCCAGTCGGGTGTAACCCTCTTGTAAAGTTCGGACGGCTTGAGTCAGACCGTCAAGGTGCCGGCATAGTTCCTGCATTGGATCCACTCCCTGCGTGGGCTCGGTCATGGCTGTCCTGTACTGTCACGTACCTGGTGGTGCGAGCCCGGCATGCAGGGAGCGGCAGCCCTTGCTTCTCTGATCCCGGGACCCCTGATAGTGCAGACAGGTGGATCGGGACTACAGAGTCGCACAAGCGCCTGGTACTGGCGAGTGCGGGGCCCGTGAGCTGAGTCGGTAGTTCTTGGAGTCAGATTACAGGCTGGTGCAGGTAGAAGATCCAAGCTCACTGTCGGGCAGTTGGAAACGGGAGTGCAGCAGAAGCGGGGGAGGTGTCCTGTAGTACCGACTGGAACAAGTCCTTGCAGGTAAGCCCTCTAGCGGGGTAAGGGTTCAGTAGAAGACAGTGGTGGTACAAACGTGGTCAGGTTCAGTCCGGGTCGTTCAACAGGCGGGCAGCGGAGGTACAGCGGGTTAACCAAAGGAGTAGTCAGACAAGCCGAAGTCAGGGCAGGAAGCAGACGGGTCAACAGGTACAAGCCGGGTGGTCAGGATCAGATTCAATCAGGTTCACAGATGCTGGTGTCTCACAGAAACGCTATAGACAGGACAGCAAGAAGCACAGGGATCAGGATTCTTTTAAAGCCAGATTTGGCGCCAAAACGGCGTCTCCACGTGCACGCGCGCCGCCGCCGCTAGTGCGCGCTCCCGTGCACGCTATGGTGCCGCGAATGCGCGCGCCGCTATCGCGAACGCGCGCGCCGTTATCGCGAATGCGCGCCGATGTGCCCACAAGTGAACCAGACTGTCCATGACAATCTTGCAGAGTATCTCACAGTAACATATGCAGTGCTGGTGTAATTAGATTTTAGAAGCAGGACAGACTCCTATATATTTCTCTCCCTACAAGCACAATCAGGAACTTTCCCCTAAAGTATCTTGCAGAGTATCTCACAGTAAGGCCGCGTACACACGTACGAGAACCTCGACGGGCCAAACACATCGTTCCGCCCGTCGAGGTTCTCGTCCGGCCGTCGAAATCGTCGACCAAGCCGTCGGGAAAGGCGTCAAGCCATGGTTCTCGATGGGCCATCGAGCAAATAGAGAACCTGCTCTCTATTTTGGCTCGACGACTTTCCCGACGGGATGCTCACCGAAACCGTACACACGGCCGAGGTTCTCGGCAGAATGAGGATCCCAGCGAGTTTCTCGCTGGTTTCTGCCGAGAATCTCGGCCGTGTGCCTAACATATGCAGTGCTGGTGTAATTAGATTTTAGAAGCAGGACAGACTCCTACATATTTCTCTCCCTACAAGCACAATCAGGAACCTTTCCCTAAAGTATCTTGCAGAGTATCTCACAGTAACATATGCAGTGCTGGTGTAATTAGAGTTTAGAAACAGGACAGACTCCTATATATTTCTCTCCCTACAAGCACAATCATGAACCTTTCCCTAAACTATCTTGCAGAGTATCTCACAGGACAGTCTGAAACAGGACAGTCTGACTCCTATCTAAATCTCTCCCTGAGAGCAGCAGCGACATCCTTTCCGTACCCCATCTGAAGCAGAGTGACGAGCTGTGCTGTGTACCTCTAGCTTATATAGAGGCTGGGTCACATGCTGGGCCACATGCTGCACTGGCCAATCACAGCCATGACATTAGTAGGCATGGCTGTGATGGCTTCTAGGTCAAACGAGTAAAACAAATGGTGATTGGCTGCCCCGCAGCGCGCCATTACATTGCCAAACACCGAACTTACAGCAAATTGTTCGTGTTCGGGTCTGGGTACAAAAAATCCAAAAGTCCGGTACGAACCCGAACTTTACAGTTCGGGTTTGCTCAACCCTAGTTTTGACCTATCGGTTAGAAATCCATCAGTTAAATTTAAAGCAAGTTGGCTTTTTTTTAACTGATGGTTAAATAACCGATGGGCCCACACACAATCGGTTTTGACTGATGAAAATGGTCCATCAGACCATTCTCATTGGTTAAACAGATCGTGTGTGTACGCGGCCTTACGCTACCAACGTAGGACATTTTAACAACCAATGCAAGTTAATAAAAAGGTATGCCTACTTTTGCATCATTTTTGGTGCAGCCCTCATATTATTTTACCGGAGGAGAAATTGATGCTCAAAACAAATTTCCAGGTAGCCAGTCAGTCAACTGTGAATTTAAACATGCTTGGAACAAGGAAAAAATCGAAAAATAAAAAGGGGGCATACTCCATGGACCACTTGTTTATTTGCTGTTCTCTTCTATGTTTCTGTGTCTCTATAGAAACAATGGAAAGCACTAAACGTAATGAAGGAAATGTACTTTATTACTTCTTTGAATTCCTAATGCAAATAGAATGAACACTTTGGCCTTGGTGATATTTATACAAATAAAGATGAAATTAGATTTGATTAAAAATAAAATGCTTTTGTATCCTGGTTGTTCTATGATATCAAAACCCGGCACAAACAAATTATGTTCTTTATTGAAAATGCAAAGATTAAAGGGAAACCTTCATTTTTTTTTTTTTTAGAAAGTACGGGCCAGATTCAGGTAGAGTTAGGCTGGAGTATCAGTGATACTCCAGCCTAACTCTCACTTTGAGCCGGCGTTTCTGTTTTCTGTAAGCAGAAAACAAGAAATGCCGGGTTGGAGTTCCTATACGAGCGGCGTAATTGTATTCCGCCGTCGTATCGGAACTGCAATTTTAAAAATGGCGCTCGGGGCGTTCCCGCTGATTAACGCCGAGAATATGTTAATCAGCGAGAATTGGCAATTCGCGATCGTATTCGGGCCCGACGCAGTGACTTTCCGACGTTTCCGTAAGAGATACGCGGCGTAAAGAAAAACCAGCCCCCTACTGGAGTATCCTATGTTAAGTATGGCCGTCGTCATCGTGTCGAATTTAAAAATGTTTGCGTCGTTTGCGTAAAACGTCCGTGAATGGGGATTGACGTCATTGACGTTCACTGACAGAATTTGGAGCATGCACACTGACAGTCGACGCATGCGCAGTACGTTCGCCGTGGGATCGCGCCTAGTTATAATAATACACGCCCCCTACCCGCCCAATTTGAATTCGGCCGGCTCATTTTCGCTACGCCGCCGCAACTTTAGGAGCAAGTGCTTTGTGAATACATTACTTGCTCCTAAAGTTTCGACGGAGTGACGTAAATGAGAAACGTTACTCCAACAAAAAGATGCTCCCATCTACCTGAATCTGGCCCTACATCTTTATACAAAAGATGCAGCCACATGCTTAATCTTCCTTTTTTTTATGAAAAAAAAATCCAGAAATCAACGTGTTTCCCTCACAGGGGATTACAAAGCAATGGACCATCAGCCTCTTGGCTTGCGCATGTCGCACTGCTAATCTGGCTTTACATTTTAGTTCCTTTCCTACAGACAGTCCTCTCACAAAAGCATAGGGCCAGATTACGATAGTTCAGCGTAATGTTATGCGGGCGTAGCGTATCTCAGATAACGCTACACCGCCGTAAATTAGAGAGGCAAGTGCTCTATTCACAAAGCTAATTTACGGCGGCATAGCGTAAATGGACCGGCGTAAGCCCGCCAAATTCAAATGTGTTTGATGTGGGCGTGTTTTATTTAAAATAAGTGTGACCCCACGTAAATGGCGTTTTTTTCAACCACATATTGCTGCCCAATGACCAGAGCACTTTTTGCGATTTTGGCACTGCGTCGCTTTAACCACTTAAGGACCGCCGCATGTACATTTACGTCGGCAGAATGGCACCGACAGGCACATCAACGTATATATACGTTGGTGCCTTGGGGGGATCGGGGGTCCGATCGGAACCCCCCCCGTACATGCGGCGGTCCGACAAGAGGGGGCGGCTATTCGTTTTTGTCCGCCCCCTCCGGATCGCTCTTAGCCAATGCGCGCGCCCGCCCGCCCTGTCACTTCCTCCTCCTGTGTAAACACAGGAAGGAGGAAGCGACGTGATCTCTCCCTCTGCGTTTTTTTCAACCACCGCTGAGGAGAGATCACCACACAGTAAGTCCTGCACCAACACTACACTACACACAGGCACATTTAACCCCCCCGATCGCCCCCCCCTTCCCCTGTCACAGTGTCACTGAATGCAGTAATCATACATGTATGATTACTGTATTTAGTGTCAGTGTGACAGTCAGTGTAAAAGTCAGTTAGTGTTAGGTTCAGGGTAGCCCTGTACCCCCTAATAAAGTTTTAACCCCTTGATCACTGCCCTAGTTAACCCTTTCACTCCCTATTGCCAGCATCACTAAGCGATCATTTTTCTGATCGCTGTATTAGTGTCGCTGTTCCCGCTAGGTAGCTAATTTTTTTTTTATTGCGATTTTTTTTTTTACTAAAGACATGTGGCTAAATAAATTTTGGCCTAAATGTTTGACTAAAATTTAGTTTATTGATTTTTCTTATAACAAAAAGTAAAAAATATAGATTTTTTTTCAAAAATGTCGCTCTATTTTTGTATATAGCGCAAAAAATAAAAATTGCAGAGGCGATCAAATACCACCAAAAGAAAGCTCTATTTGTGGGAAGAAAAGGACGCAAATTTTGTTTGGGAGCCACGTCGCACGACCGTGCAATTGTCTGTTAAAGCGACGCAGTGCCGAATTGCAAAAACCCCTTTGGTCATTTGGCAGCATATTGGCCCGGGTCTTAAGTGGTTAACTGACAATTGCGCAGTCATGTGACGTGGCTCCCAAACAAAATTGGCGTCCTTTTTTCCCCACAAATATAGCTTTCTTTTGGTGGTATTTGATCATCTCTGCGGTTTTTATTTTTTGCGCTATAAACAAAAATAGAGCGACTATTTTGAAAAAAAATGTTATATTTTTTACTTTTTTCTGTAATAAATATCTCCCAAAAATAAATAAAAAAACGTTTTTTTTTCCTCAGTTTAGGCCGAACGTATCCCAGTGCGCATGCTTCAAATGACGTCGCAAAGAGTCATTGAAAACGACGTGAACGTAATTTACTTCCAGCCCCATTCACGGACGAGTTACGCAAACGACGTAAAATTTAAAAAAATTTGACGCGGTCCCGACGTCCATACTTAACATTGGCTGCGCCATCTTTTTGTTGGAATATCTTTACGCCTGAAAACGCCTTACGTAAGCGGCGTATCTGTACTGCGACGGCCGGGCGTACGTTCGTGAATTGGCGTATCTAGTTAATTTACATATACGACGCCTAAGTCGACGGAAGTGCCACCTAGCGGCCAGCGTAAATATGCAACTAAGATACGACGGCGTAGGAGACTTACGACGGTCGTATCTTAGCAAGATTTAAGCGTATCTCGTTTTGAGAATACGCTAAGGCCGCGTACACACGAGGGGATATGTCCGCTGAAAACGGTCCGATGGACCGTTTCAGCAGACATCTCCGCTCGTGTGTATGGGCTAGCGGACAGATTTCTCCACCCGACAGATTTCAAAGCAAGCTTTGAAATCTATCCGGTGGGAATCTGTCCGCCCGACATGTCTGCTGGTTAGTACACTTACCAGCAGACATGTCGGCCCCCACCGCCGCCGCTGCCGAATGGATTCGGCGCATGCGCGGAAGTGTTTTACTTCCTGGTGCGGTGACGTGGCGGTGACGCGGCGGCGTCAACGTCACCGCCGCGTCACCGCCACGTCACCGCGCCGTCCGGCGGCGGGGAATTTGATCCGATGGTGTGTACACGCCATCGGATCAAACTCCCGATCGGACATATCCGATGGAAATGGTCCGCGGACCGTTTTCATCGGATATGTCCGATCGTGTGTACGCCGCCTTAAAGATACGACGGCTCGGATTCTGAGTTACGACGGCGTATCTACTGAAATACTGGCCCATAGTCTATACACTTAGCACCTCTTTACTGCTCTGGCTCCCACCTGTCTTCTAGGTGGAGCCCTCCTGACTTCTGAGCAAAGACCTCTTCTGTCTGCCAGGGTGGAGCCCAGAACCATAGTCATGTCTCTACAAAAAGCCCAGCAAAGAGTGTGCTGGTTGTTCAGAAAACACAGACCAAAGATTGGAGACTTTTTCAAACACAGGTTTCTATGAAGTCTACAGACCTTTTTGCGATTCGGCACTGTGTCGCTTTAACTGACAATTGCGTGGTCGTGCGTCGTGGCTCCCAAACAAAATTTGCGTCCTTTTTTTCCCCACATATAGAGCTTTCTTTTAGTGGTATTTGCGCTATAAACAAAAATAGAGCGACAATTCTGAAAAAAAATCAATATTTTTTACTTTTTGCTATAATAAATATCCCCCAAAAAGATATAAAAAAACATAATTTTTTCCTCAGTTTAGACGGATACATATTACTCTACCTATTTTTGGTAAAATAAAAATCGCAACAAGCCGATTGGTTTGCACACAATTTATAGTGTTTACAAAATAGGGGATAGTTTTATGGTATTTTTATTGATAATTATTTTTTACTATTTATAGCGGCGATCATCGATTTTTTTCGAGGCTGCAACATTATGGCGAACACATTGGACAATTTTGACACATTTTTGGGAACATTGTCATTTTCACAGCGAAAAGTGCTATAAAAATGCACTGATTACTGTGAAAATGACAATTGCAGTTTAGGAGTTAACCACTAGGGGGCACTGAAGGGGTTAAGTGTGACCTTGTGTGTGTTTCTAACTGTAGGGGGGGCGGGTCTGAAAGCGTGACATCAGTGATCGTCGTTCCCTATATTAGGGTACAGACGATCACTGATATTGCTGCAGTGTTTACACACACCTCTCCCCGTTCTTCAGCTCCGGTGACCGATTGCAGGACACCGGTGGCGTTCGAGTCCGCGGGTCCCGCAGGCGAAGTCACGGAGCTTCGGACCGGGTCGCGTGGACGTGCCGGCAGAACACGCGCGTGACCTACGACTGGGCTTTTAAAGGGAGCGTACCTGTATGTGCCTGTTCCCAGCCATGCCATTCTGCCAACGTATATCGGCGATAGGCGGTCCTTAAGTGGTTAAATGTGGTTTTACCAACCAGTGTGGAAACATTTTCCTCCATATGAGATAAGAACCCCTGCAGGCCCCTTAATCTACCTGTATGAGAATCATGGGTAATAGGAAGCCCTTTCACACCATGGCAGGGCACTAGACTGTCACAGTCGGGGTTATTTATGAAAGGTAAATCCACTTTGCACTACAAGTGCAAAGTGCAATCGGAGTGCAGTCGCTGTAAATCTGAGGGGTAGATCCAGGGCTTTTTTTCTCGAACAATAGGTGCTAGAACTCAACCATGACAGCCCAAAACCCCTCCCCTACACACACACCCTACAAATCACATTAAATAGTGGGTGTGGTCAGTCAAATTTCACAGTGGGAGGGTCTTAAAAGGGCATTAAATACCAGAATTGCATTACATACAGAGTGAAGAGTTCAAGGGGGTTACACACAGAGTGCAGAGCTATCACTTGTAAACACAGAAACTGGACTCCTGTGCTTACAAGTGATTGTGGTAAGCAGAAACCAAAGGGTCTGATTCAGAGGTGGTTCCACCAAGTTCCACCTGAAAAAAAACCCTGGGTAAATCTTAAATGAGGGGAAGCTCTGCTAATTTTATCATCCAATTATGTGAAAGCTAAAATGCTGTGTGTTATTTTTCCTTGCACGACCCCTTCAGATCTACAGCGACTGTACTTCCAAGTGCACTTTCAGTAGTGAGTGTACAGCTTGTATAACAGTGAAAATTTGTTATCTCCTCAAAAAAACTCAACACACAGCAACAAAAGTAAGTACACCCCTAAGTGAAAATGTCCAAATTGGGCCCAAAATGTCAATATTTTGTGTGGACGCCATTATTTTCCAGCACTGTCTTAACCCTCTTGGGCATAGAGTTCACCAGAGCTTCACAGGTTGCCACTGGAGTCCTCTTCCACTCCTCCATGAAGACATCACAGAGCTGGTGGATGTTAAAGACCTTGCGCTCCTCCATATTCCATTTAAGGATGCCCCACAGATGCTCAATAGGGTTTAGGTCTGGAGACATTCTTGGCCAGTCCATCACCTTTACCCTCAGCTTCTTTAGCAAGGCAGTGGTGGTCTTGGAGGTGTGTTTGGGGTCATTATCATGTTGGAATACTACCCTGCGGCCCAGTCTCTGAAGGGAGGGGATCATGCTCTCTTCAGTATGTCACAGTACATGTTGGCATTCATGGTTCCCTCAATGAACTGTAGCTCTTCAGTGCCGGCAGCCCTCATGCAGCCCCAGACCATGACACTCCCACCACCATGCTTGACTGTAGGCAAGACACACTTGTCTTTGTTCTCCTCACATGGTTGCTGCCACAAACGCCTGACACCATCTGACACCAAATACATTTATCTTGGTCTCATCAGACCACAGGACATGGTTCCAGTAATCCATGTCCTTAGTCTGCTTGTCTTCAGCAAACTGTTTGTGGGCTTTCTTGTACATCATCTTTAGAAGAGGCTTGATATAACACTGAACATGTGCACACAACTTCTTTGGTTGACCATGGTAAGGCCTGTTCTAAGTGGAACCTGTTCTGTTAAACTGCTGTATGGTCTTGACAACAGTGCTGCAACTTAGTTTCAGGGTCTTGGCAATCAGTTCTTTTCCATGAGGTGCCATGTTAAACTCCCAGTGACCAGTATGAGAGATTGAGAGCGATAACACCAAATTTAACATACCTGCTCCCCATTCACACGTGAGACGTTGTAACATTACAAGTCACATTATACTGGGAGGGAAAATGGCTAATTGTGCCCAGTTTGGACATTTTTAACTTAGGGGTGTACTCACTTTTGTTGCCAGCGGTTTAGACATTAATGGCTGTGTGTTGAGTTATTTTGAGGGGACGGCAAATTTACACCGTTATACAAGCTGTACACTCACTACACAACATTGTACAAGTGTAATTTCTTCAGTGTTGTCACATGAAAAGATATAATAAAATATTTACAAAAATGTGAGGGGTGTACTCAGTTTTTTGAGATACTGTATGTAAAGCACTGCATAAATAGTTGGCACAATATAAATACCGTATTTATCGTCGTATAACACGCACAGGTGTATAACACGCACCCTAACTTTAAGGCCGCGTACAGACGAGTAGACATGTCCGCTGAACATGTCCGACGGACCATTTCCAGCGGACATGTCTCCATTCGACGCATGCGGGAGATTTATGTCCGCTGGTTAGGCGTACTAACCAGCGGACATGTCCAACGGACAGGTTTCCAGCGGAGAAATTTCAAAGCATGCTTTGAAATTTGGCCGCTGGAAAAACCTGTCCGCTAGGTCGTACACACGATCGGATATGTCCGCTGAAACTGGTCGGCGCACCAGTTTCAGCGGACATCTTCGATCGTGTGTACGCGACCTTAGAGGGAAGTTTCAGGGAAAAAATATTTCCATAGCCCCCTGCGTATAACACGCAGGCACAGTTTACCCTCTATTTTCAGGGTAAAAAAGTGAGTGTTATACGCCAATAAATACAGTACCTGTAATAAATAATAAATCAACACTTTGTTTTGCACCACCTGAGACCATAGGGCAGACAGATGGTGTTGTTATTTGCTGAGATTAAAGTGCAAGCACCAAGATTAATGTAAGACTTTATTTATAGAAGTGTACATTGTGACAGTGCAGTGCCCTGCCATGGTGTGAAAGGGCGTTCTATCACCCAGGGTTTTCATCCAGGTAGGTTGAGGTGCTCGAGGGGTGCTTGTTTTCATATCTATTGTGTATGGCCCGGACCACCCCTAATATGTGGTTAATATTTTCATATATCCTCTTAAAATTGTCTAAACATCGTTTTTAAATACATTTATTTGCATTTATTAGTTGTTTTTATCAGCATTAATTCAATAACAGCAATTTGGTTGCGGTTCTTGTATTATATTGCTCTGTAATTGGAGCGCACATCTTTCTCCACATCGAGGCTTGAGACACACACATGTGATCATCACGTGAGGGTCACGTGATCTCTCTGCCTCCTGTCATGTGCGCACTTCTACACTGGATGTCCACGCCTCCCTTCTCTCTGAAGTGAGGCTTGGTTTTCCTTACCATCCACGCCTCCCGCATGTTATATACTGCGGTTATTGATCTCACGTGACTTTTTACATCTCGCCCCATGGGTATTATATACACCCGAACGAGGCTTGGAACGCACGCCGTTCAGCCATGACACTGATCCCCGAAGTGGACGCTAATAGCAGCGCTGCATGACGGTATGTTGGATTCTCACTCTGATTGGTGCCAATGTTTTGTTTTGCTATAAATGCGAGGGGGCTACAGAGGAGCGACACCCCAGATGATGTGTTAGGACACGAAACGCGTCGGGTCATCTCCACTGCCGCCTCACCTATGTATACATGCGTGACTTATCCAGCGTACATGTGAGTGTACCTGCTGCTTTAAAATTGAGTTTTTTTATGAAACTGGATTACGCTATGTGGCCACTTTTCTCCCTTATTTTCTCTTGCTATTGATACTATTGGAGCAACATTACTGAAGAAATTCCCATTCTACTGTATGTCCTCCCATGGTTTGAAGTACTATTTATCAGACAATCAGATGTGTATATCAAGATATCCTCTGTTCGCCTGATTAAGAACTGCATATACAAGCTCGTTTTGACTTAGGGTGGCGTATGTCACCATAGGTCCAAACATTCCGGTAAGCCTCCATTCCCATTGGTGGTGGTCACTCTTCACTGACAGAAGACATCAGCCTTGTTTTTTGTGTATATAAGTTTTCTTTTTTACTTACCTGGCAGGGGAGACACCATGATCATGAAGGTGGCTCTCCCAGGGCGAGGCTCGGCCATTGCACTCCGGCTGGGCTGATCTTGGTGTTTTCCCTGCCACTGCTCGGCCTTTTGGCTAAGATCAGGTGTGGTATCTGTTCTTGTCAGTTGCTAGAGGAGCGCTGAAGCACCTCCTATTTGTGGAGGGTGGATGCAATCCAATAGTGTCATTGCACCTGGAAGGGTGGTTTCAGCAGGGACTACGCCGTGCTGCCCGACAGATACTGGGGGCCGGCCAATGGTTGCGTCTGAGCCACCTGGAAGGGTGCTTCTGGTGAGGATGGGTGGCTGTGCCTGGTCTGGTCTTTTTGCCGAGTTCTAGTCTGGCCTTCTGGCTGGCTAGTGCAAGTGCCGTCCCTTTCAGAGATCTGGTTGGAGGAGCTGGAACTGCCCTGGGATGAGACGGGGTAGGACCATGCAAATCCTGCTGGGTTGACAGGGAGTCTGGAAGGGTTAGTATTGGTGGAGGCTGCTAAGTGGGGGCAGCTTTCCCCCAAGAAAACCTTGAAGGGCTCTCTATCTGGCAGGGGTGGAGGGCTGCACTGGCGGGTCGGGGGGTTAGATTTGGAACGGAAAAGCCTATGGTGCATGTGCCCCTGGAGTGGCAGTCCAGGGGAGGGTCACTTTGATTTAACGACACCACGGTCACTGCACCAGCTACACGCTTTTTTAGCACCTGCCTCCTGGGCCGGGCCTTTTGGCCAGGACCGGAGGAATTTTTTATTCCTCGCCGGAGGGCCTGGTCATTGTTGAACACAATGACCACTTCTTTCATTCTCCTCTCCACTATCCCTTTCCCCCACTTTATTTAATTTATTGCCTATGTTTGTCACGTTTTTGTCTTTTTTTGTTTGTGCACGTTTTGTACACAGTGTGATTAGTAGGGTGCCGGTCCTCGGGCCAGCACTGAACGTCTTGGGAGTGGGTGGACATGGCCTTCTGGCTTAGTTCGCCTGCTCTCATGGGGTCTCCCTTCGGGGGAGTCCCACCTAGTACTTGGAGGGTTCTGTTTCGGCAGTCCCTCCAAGGAAGTTGGGTCCGTGTCGGCTTCGGTTGCTCGGACCACAGTAACAGGGTTTGGGTCCCTTCTGCACAGGAGGACCACTTGACGTTGCACCCGTCTGCACGTTTTTGTGAACACTCTTTATGTGTGTGCACATTTTTTCTGCACCGGGTGGAGTTTTTTGAGTGTGTTTCACACGCCATAGGCTTTTCAAAAAAAAAGTTTTCTTTTCACGTGGTGGAATCCACTCTTATGGACTTGAGCACGTTGCACTTTTATCTATGTATTGAACATTTTGTTCAGGTGTTATACTATTACATGAACTTTATAACACTATAAGGGCTCTTTCACACGTCCGTTCCGTTCGTCCGTTTTTTGGACGTCCGGTAACGGACCTCAATGCTTCCCTATGGGAGCGGATCCGTTAGCGGATGATGCATCCGCTAACGTCCGCCAGATCCGCATCCGTTTTTTCGGATGGAAGAATGTCCTATTTTTCTTCCGTCCGGCCAAACGGATCGGATGCAAACGGACAGACGGTCCGTTTCCATCCGATTCCCCATAGGGCATAGCGGAGGAGAGACAGGTCGGTCCTTGCACAGTATGCGGGGACCGCCCTGTCCGCCCGACAGCTCAACGGAGACCCCCCCGCTGAGCCGACGGACACACGGAGCGGACCGAAAAACGGAACGCACGTGTGAAAGGACCCTTACTAGTTAATATGCATATATTTTTTTATATTTTAGATATTTAGTGTCACACACTATATTAACTTATTTTGTGATTTCATTTACATAAGTATTGTACAGTGTATTGTCATGATACATATTGTCTAAGCGCTACACTTTATCTCACCATTTCATATGGAGGAAACAGTTTTTTTCAGTTTCCACACTGGTTGGTAAAACCACATTTGAGACCTGGCGTCTGGAGACTTCATAGAAACCTGTGCTTGATAAAGTCTCCAATCTTTGGTCTGTGTTTCCTGAACAACCAGCACACTAATTGGGCAGATTTTTGCTGGGCTTTTTGTATAGACATGGCTATAGTTCTGGGCTCCACCATGGCTGACAGAAGAGGTCTTTGTTTAGAAGTCAGGAGGGCTCCATCTAGAAGACAGGTGGGAGCCAGAGTAGCAAATAGGTGCTTTTGTGAGAGGACTGTCTGTAGGAAAGAAACTAAAGTGTAAGGCCAGATTAACAGTGCGACGTGTGTAAGCCAAGAGGCTGATGCAGTGGTGTATTTAGGTTTTGTGCTGCCCTAGGCCTGACTAAACTTGTGCAACCCCGAATTTAAATATGATCCACCCCTTCCTGTCAAGGTCACACCCCTTCCTGTTTAAGACCTGCCCTGAAATTTTCCACATGGGGACACTACATCTAAGTGCCTTGGGGGGGGGGGGGGGAATTCCCATATCCTGCAGAGATTTCCTCTCACTTCCTGTTTGGCTATGGGGCAGTAAATGAAGGGAAATGAATGGTCGGCACCAAAAAAATTAACAGGGGCTATAAGCATCCCTTACTTTAGCCAAAATGGAAAAAAGAGTGTTGCCTATAGTTCCACTTTAAGCACAAAGGACTAAGAGGATATAACCATGCCAGTGGTTCAGCAGAAAACATGTAGCACAGTGATTGAGGTTTGTGTTCCAGGCATTGACCAAAAGAAAGGATTGGGGGCAGGAACAAATAAATCCATCTGTTTATTTTTCTCGGCAGCAATCAACAGAAATAAAATTAAGATTCCCTAATATGTACAAATGACAAAAGCAAAGGATTGCAGAAGACCTACCTACATGCAAGGTATAGGTGACTATGTCAGTGTCCCTTGTGTCTGCACCATCCCTATTATACTGGCAGAAGTGCGGCCGCTTTATGGCGCCAGACCAATTTGTCTTGTGGCCCAGTCCACCTGTCACGTACCTTACCAGAGGCCGAAGTGCTGAGAGGGCTTCCCTTGCGACTCGAGTGCAGAACGCCCCCTGGAGGTGAGACAGGGGACGCGATGCCCAGGGGTGCAGGAGTTGCCGGCTGAGACTTGCTGGAGCGATGCCAGAGAACAGATGAGCACCAGGATATGTAGTCCGGCAGGAGTACCACGGAAGTACCAATAGATTGGCAGGAAACCGAGGGGCGGAGTCAGGAGCCGAGCCGAGGTCATACACGGGAGGCAGGAAGTAACTGGAACAGGTCAGGAGGCAAGCCAAGGTCATACACAGAAAGCAGGAACAAGGAATCAGCATCAGGTCAAGGACTGAAGATCATGCAGCAGTTTGGTGACTGCTGCAACCAGGTTTAAATAGGCACTGACGCCTGGAGTCCTGCCCGTATTGCGTGCGTAACGGTGCGCGAGCGTGCACAGTAAAGAACAGCGTATTCACTGTGTTGTTGCCCGTATGCGCGCGCATGCGCCTGGTGCTCATAACAGGTCTGCCACGCGCGCGCATGACAGGTCTGCCAGTTCTTTCACGGCCAATTCTCTGAGAGTGCCCCCCCCTCAGGGGCAGCCTCCGGATGCCCAAACGTACTTGCTTCTCAGGATACTTTTTGAAGAATTCAGACAACAGTTTCGGGGCATGAACATCTTTTTCAGGTTCCCAAGAACTTTCTTCGAGAGAGTAGCCCTTCCATTTTACTAGGTACTGGATTTGTCTACCTCTCCTCCGACTATCCAAAATGGCCTCCACCTCGAATTCTGTGTCCTCACCCACTGTAACTGGAGGCGGAGTGCTCATATGGTGCTGGTGCTCATATTTGCGAGCATTGTGCTCGTATGCGCGCGCATGCGCCTTGTGCTCGTATTTGTGGGCATTGTGCTTGTATGTGCTCGCATGACAGGTCTGCCAGTTCTTTCACGGCCAATTCTCTGACACCACCTCATAAGACTGGCGCTATACTAAAAGTGTAGAGCAAGCCGGCGGGGACTTTTTTTTTTAAGTGTATTTTGTGTGTGTACAGGAGCAGGACTGCAGGAGCTGGGAGCAGGCAGGCCTCCCCCAGAGGCAATCTGCCATCCTTCTCCATGCCCCGGGGTGGCAATGGCGGGTGTGAGGGGGTCCCCCACACAGCCCGCCCTAACTGCTCCGCTTTGAAGCCCAACGGGACAGAGGGAGTGAGAGGATCTAGCCCGCTCAGCCAGCCCGGTTAGTCCTTCGCCTCTCTTTTTTTAGAGACCGCGTGGCCAAAGTGCGTGCATGTTAACCCAATTTCAAGTACGTGTAAGTGTGGTGGTTTTTGTGGGAGGGGGGTGGGCGTACTAAGCGCAGGCTTACCTTGCATAGCAAACCCACCGGGAGCCGGGCTGAGACCACCAAACTCAATTCACATGCAGCCAAGACCAGGATCCAAACCCTTAGCTGCAGAGGTGAACGGCTTGTCAGCGCACTGCCAATCGCGTTGAGCCACCGCAGCTCCTGTGGCGGGGACTCTTTTAATGCTGCCCCCATGAAAAGTGCTGCCCTAGGTCTGGGCCCTCTTGGCCTAGGCCAAGATACAGCATTGGGCTGATGGTCCATTATTTTGTAAACCCCTGTGAGAGAAACACATTGATTTCTGGATTATTATTTTATTAAAAAAGAAGATTAAGCATGCGGCTGCATCCTTTGAAGCTAGTTCTCATAACATGTATACAGATGTACTTTCTAAAAAATAATTAAGGTTTCCCTTTAATCCTTACATTTGCAATAAATAACATAATGGGTTTCGATATCATAGAACAACCAGGATACAAAAGCATTTTGTTTAGTCAAATCTGATTTCTTCTTTATTTGTATAAAGATCAGCAAGGCCAAAGTTTTTCTATTTGCATTATTAATTCAAAGAAGTAATAAAGTAGGGTTCCTTCATTATTTTTCCATTGTTTCTATAGAGACATAGAAACATAGAAGAGAGCTAGCAGAAAATAAACAAGTGGTCCATGGAGTATGTCCCCTTTTTATTTTAAGATTTTCCACAATCACTGACGTCACCAACCTCAGCCGTGGTGTGCGGCGCCGGCACGCCCAATGGGCCCGTCATAGCGATGGAGCCAAGGAGGAGAGGAGAGCCACCGAGCAGGGAGTGGGTATGTGGCGTGACAGGCAGCCGTGGTGCCAGAGGAGAGGAGGCTCAGTCAGCCAGAGGAGAGGAGGCTCAGGAGCCGTGGAGAGCCTCAGAACCGAGCGGGGATGTTGCATTGCGCGCCGGGTGGCATTGTAATTCCCGCCTTCTAAGCTTGCAGCGCCTATGATGGATGTCACATGTCCCGCGGTCCCGGATTGGACCAGTGGGACGTCCATCATAGGTGCTGCAGGCTCCAGAAGGCGGGACCTGCTCTGTCACTCAGCGGCGCTCGGAAACAAAATGGTCCCTGCTCGGCGGCACTCAGGGCTTTTTATTAAATGCTCTATGGCCAAGACTCGGGGCTTTTCATTCGGGGGTCCAGCCTCCCCAGCCCACCCCTAACTGGGTTGATGGTCCATTGTTTTGTAATCCCCTGTGAGGGAAACACATTGATTTTTTTATAAAAAAAAAAAAAAGATTAAGCATGTGGCTGCATCTTTTGTATACAGATGTACTTTCTAAAAAAAAATAAGATTTCACTTTAATCTTTGCATTTTCAATAAAGAACATACTTTGTTTGTGCTGGGTTTTGATATCATAAAACCACCAGGATACAAAAGCATTTTGTTTAGTCAAATCTAATTTCATCTTTATTTGTATAAATATCACCAGGGCCAAAGTGTTCATTTTTCTATTTGCATTAGGAATTCAAAGAAGTAATAAAGTAGATTCCCTTCATTACGTTTAGTGCTTTCCATTGTTTCTATAGAGACATAGAAAAATAGAAGAGAGCAGTAAATAAACAAGTGGACCATGGAGTATACCCCCTTTTTACTTTTCGATTTTTTCCTTGTTCAAAGCATGTTTAAATTCACAGTTGACTGACTTGCTTCCTGAAAATCTGTTTTGAGCATCAATTTTTCTTTCGGTAAAAAAATATGAGGGCTACACCAAAAGTGATGCAAAAGTAGGTATAACTTTTTACTAACTTGCATTGGTTGTTCAAATTTCCTATGTTGTGAGATGCACGTATGCTCCGGCGGACGCCCATCATATATTTTGGGACTGCCCCCAGATCCAGCAGTTCTGGTCTTGGGTCACTTCCTGTATAGCGGAAGTCCTGGGGATACCGATTCCACGGGTCGTCGGTGTATGTCTGCTTGGATTGGTTGAGGAGGTGGTCCCGTCAAGAGCACACAGAACTCTGCTTACTATCTTACTATTTTATGGGAAAAAGGCTATCTTGCTCAAATGGAGAAGTCCGGGGGCTCCTGAAGTTGCTTTTTGGAAGGGGCTGGTGAATGCTATGATCCCGTTCTATAGGGCGACCTACCTGTCTCGGGGTTGTGTTGGGAAATTTGAGAAAGTCTGGAGGGCTTGGTATGAATCTGATATAAAGGTGGGGTAGACTTGTGAGTCCTCCAGTTCAAGGGGGACTTTGTAATACTGATGTTACTCCTCTAGGCCGGGTGCATCGAGCTTCGAGGGCTGTTTCCTGTCATGATGGGGATGGAGGAGGCTAGTGTACTGTGTGGTTGATGCTGATTTTGTGGGGACTGGGGAACTGAGTGCATGGGGGGGGGGGGGCGGGAGGGAGGATTTTAGGTTCGGTTGGTATGTCTGCTATCTGCGATAGCAAGGTTCTATTTAGTATGTAACCGGTCATGTTGACCGTTAGTTTTGCTTGGCGGCTAGCCAAGAAATGTTTATTTTTGTTATGTATCAAAAATCTTTAATAAAAATAAATTTATATAAAAAATGTCCTATGTTGGTAGAGTAACTCTTCCTCTACAATAATTTGTCTTCTTCTTTTTCATTGCAGATAAATAATGGAAGCAGAAGCAATGGACCATCATTGAGTTCTTGATGAAGGAGGGGTACAGGCTGTTTGATATCCACAGAAGGCCATCCCTATCAAATCATTCGCAGCTGTTACCTTTTGTACCACCTTTAGAATGTAAGCTCTACGAGCCGGGCCCTCCTGTATCTTCTGTATTGAACTGTACTGTAATTGTGTTGTTCCCCCTCTACATTGTAAAGCGCTGCGCAAACTGTTGTCGCTATATAAATCATGAATAATAATAATAATATATAGATGACACCATTAACAAGAGCAATATCTTGTTATTGGTGACTCTTGTTGATGGTGTCATCTTCATAAACCTTCTATAGACTTTTGTGAAAGTTTAACAGCATGCACCCATCCTTTGCCAACAACTCAATGGTGGCACATTGCCTCTGCTTGGAAGAAGGGCTACTATAGAGAAAGAGTTGCTCTACTTTCATGAAGTTGAACAACCTTTGTAGGTTATTAAAAATGTTATGGCCACTTTTTCATTACTTTTACTACAGCCTTCAAACTTTCTAAAGTTAGGTTTTGGACTCTCCTTCAGCTAGGTTGAGGTCAAGTCCCCAAAACGATTATATTAATTATGAGATTTCAGATAGCAGGATGGCAGGGTACTGACTCACTGAGAGTTCAACATGAAAAAAATGTATTGTTGCTCTTAGTAAAGATGTCATAGGCTATAAGAAGATTGCCAAGACCCTGAAACTGAGCTGCAGCATGGTGGCCAAGACCCTACAGCGGTTTAACAGCTGTGAATGATTTGATAGGGATGGCCTTCTGTGGATATCAAACAGCCTGTACCCCTCCTTCATCAAGAACTCAATGATGGACCAAAACTCACAGACCGGGCAAGGAGGGCATTAATCAGAGAGGCAGCACAGAGATCTAAGGTAACCCTGGAGGAGCTGCAGAGTTCCACAGCAGAGACTGGAGTATCTGTACATAGGATAACAATAAGCCGTACACTCCATAGAGTTGGGCTTTATGGCAGAGTGGCCAGAAGAAAGACATTACTTTCAGCAAAAAACAAAATGGCGTGTTTTGAGTTTGCAAAAAGGCATGTGGAAGACTCCCAAAATGTAGGGAGGAAGGGGCTCTTGTCTGATGAGACTAAAATTAAACTTTTTGGCCATCAAAGAAACCGCAATGTCTGGCCAAAACCCAACACATCACATCACCCAAAGAACACCATGTTTTTTCAGAAAAAAAAATTTAAGAAATGGCTGCACACCACTGTACAGTAAATCAAAATCCTTTTTATTTGGACATCCCAAAAACTACAGGTATCAGAATTCTGGGTAGACGCGTTTCCCACACTTCATGTGCGCTTAGTCAATATTGGTAATGACTAAGCGCATGTGAAGTGTGCGAAGCGCATCTACCCAGCATTCTGATTCCTGTAGTTTTTGGGATGTCCAAATAAAAAGGATTTTGATCTACAGCGGTGTGCGATCATTTCTTCTAATTTCATTGTGTGTGGAGGCGAACACCTACTAGATCATTAGGCTTCCTGGTCTCACCTGGAGTGGTGGGTGTGTCTTTTTCAATGTGTTTCAGCAGTTGGACTGGTCAGAGTTGAGGGAAAGATGGATGGTGCTAAATATAGACATATTCTTGAGCAAAACCTGTACCACTCTGTGTGTGATTCGAGGCTAGGACAGAGTTTCACCTTCCAGCAGGACAATGTCTCCAAACACACCGCTAAAGCAACACTTGAGTGGTTTAAGGGGAAACATGTAAATGCGTTGAAATGGTCAAAGCCCAGCATTCAATCCATTAGAAAAAAATAATCATGATCATCACAACATGTGCATTAGTTTGTGCAATAATATAAAGTCCTTCTTTGATGGAGAAAAGTTAGGTCAGCATAATTGTCCAGTATTGCACAACCCTGTGTGATAGGAGGGAGAAAAATGCATGGCCAAGATAGTGAGAAAATAGAAAGTGTCACACTCCAAAATTCTTTAAATCAAGTTCGTAGATGCATTCCAAGCATTCCTGGTCTCGTGTGCTGCTGACACCATATGTGACCACCACCAAAGAAAAATGCCTGCTTACCAGATACTTTGGATCTATAGAAAGGTCTGCAACCCCTGTTGCTGATTACCCAGCCAGGGCCTTTAGACTGTGATCCGTTGAGCAACTGATGGTTCTGTGGCAGTCTCTCCCATCTCTCACTTCTAATCGTCCATATGTATCCCACTCAAAAAATCCATAAAAAATACTCCACATTGTGTTAAATCCAATGATTTATTTGGGTGATATTGTATTTTCTGGCGTATAAGACTACCTTTTACACTTAAAAAAACTGGCCAAAAAGCAGGGGCTGTACTATAGGAGCATTTATTTTGCTGAATACGCATCGAATTGGTCAGTGAATGTGCACTCATGGGAGGTACAAAATCAGCATTGCCATTTTTAATTATTTCTTTAGGTCATGCTTGTTTAGAAAACATATGTAATTGGGGAATATTTAGTGAAAATCTGTAATATATTCATGAAGAAAAACTAAATCGATTAATTAAAGATATGTAGCGATGTGGACTACAGTCATAACATAGTACAATTCCCCATCATTCTTTACTTATAGACATGTCCCTCTAGTGCTAGGTGCCATCATATCTGTGATTCCCGAACAGAAAGGATTGTGGGATTGGTAGTCTTTCAGACCGGTGTTTCCTTTGCATGATATGACATCTGGGCTACACATCCCAGGGATCCTTGCTACAACTTGAGGAGACTCCTGGGAGGAAGTATAAAAGGGTCAGAAGATCTGCGCTGTGCTGTCTTCTTCCTGGGCCTTGCTGTGCTTACATCTCCCTGTGTGGAGGGAAGAGGCTGTGGCCTACCACGCGATGAACAAGTGATTCCAGCTCGGCTCCAGAGAGCTTAAGACTGCCTGCTGTTCGTCGGACATCTACGCGGCACCTACCCAGCAGAACTACACTATGATCGCCTGCATCCATCAGCTGTGGGTCATCATCTGATGTTTGCTGAAGGATGTCTTTTCCAGGAACGCTGTCTGCAAGGTGTAAGCCGGTCTAGTCATTGGTGAGAGGGCAATTGCCCATCCTTTGCAACCGTTCTTTGCTACTACATCCGAACACTGATTGCAGACACCCATACCTTGGGAACACTTTATTGCATTACTGTTAGGAACACTTTACATAGAGACCTTTACGTAGAACCAAAATTGCCTAAAATTAATGTCTGCAAGGTAGACAGACAGAATAGTGTAATGATTCTGTTAACAAATGAGTAAATACATATTAAATTCCTTCACCTATATCACCTCCAGCATTCTAGTTTCTGTTCTCTCATTCACTTCCTGGTTTGCCTAATTTTTTCATGTAAGAACTACATTTCCCAGTATGAATTGCGGCACACCCAGTAATTCACACCTCCTTGAAGTCTCTAACATGTAGAGAGCGTCCTGCCACACAGATGTAGTTCCCAGGAGGGGGCGAGCACGTCACTGACCACCACAGTAAAGCCTCCCTTCAAGGTGGTCAGTAAAATCAGACAAGCAGGAAGTGAACAGAACAGAGAAGAAATAGAGCAACTTCTGAGCAAAAATGAACAATGAGGAAGTGAAAAGAGGACTGTCTACGGGTAAATGATGCTGATTATGAAAAATGAAAAAAAAAATGTCCTTTACAACCCCTTTAACAGACCCCTGACATCTCATCTTTAAGACAGAGAAAGGGACTAAGGACACAGATTCCCCAGTCCCTTTCTCTGCAGCCTCAGTTAAAATGTATGGACAGGAGACAGAACCTCCTCCTAATTCATAAACTGAAGTTATGTGAATAGACAGAGTCAGTGATCACTGATTCTGTTCATTCAAAACAGGTAGGAGCTGGGTTTAGTGGCTCCTACCTCCGCTCCCCATCCTGACGAGGACAGAGGGAGTGGAGGAGGACATAGAGGGGAAACAGAGCACAGAGAGGGACAGCAGCAGGAGGGGGAGAACAGCATCACTAGGGAGGACACGGGACACCGAGCATGGAGGACAGCAGTAAAACAGAGGGGGACGCGGAGCACTGACAGCAGCATCACTCGGGGGGAGAGCAGCATCACAGAAGGGGACACAGGACACAGAGCACGGAGGGGGATGCGGCACCCGGAGGGGGAGAGCAGCATACACCCGCCCTCTCTGCTCGCAAACTCTGCCTGCCCTCTCTGCTCAAAACCTCCGCCCGCTGACCAAGTATCGGGTCAGGCATCGGGAGTATTTGTGCGAGTACAAGTACTTGCCCAAATGCTCTGTATCGGTCCCGATACTGATACTAGTATCGGTATCGGGACAGCCCTAGTTCATACACAGTCGGTCTACGACCGGCATCGCCGCCGTGAATGAGCTCTGGCAGTATAGTTCCAGCTACTGTTTATGCTGATCTGGATATCAAATTTCATTTTACACCTACAGTCGTTCTTACCCTTGATCATTTTGTATGCTAAATTGTGTTATTCCATTTTTTGCTTAACCATATTATGTGAAAATGTGTAGTTTGCCTTTACTACCTGGTTTGGTGCCTGTTTTCTTTGAAATAGCTCTACTATTGGGTACTAAGTATTACTTTAGTGATTTCCTGTGATATTGTATGTTTGTACATTCAATTAAAGAGGAGGTCCACCCTAAAAAATTAACTTTCTATTAAGAGCTTGCCTTTAATGTAAAAAATATATATATTTGTTTCTACTCATTTCGTAATCTGCCTATTTCCTGGTCCTAGGAGGTTCAACTTCCTGTCCTAAGACCCCATTGCCTCCTGGGAAATTATGACACTAATTTCACAGGAGTCTCTGGGCATTACTGTGCCTAAAATTCGCCCAGCATGCACCTCTCCCTGAAAACCAGGAAGAGAAAGAAACTGGGCTTCACATGCCCACACATATGATGGATACGGCCACAACATGAGCTGGAGGATATAAGACAAGGGTTTTTAATGATTTCTGGAATGATTGGGGAGCTATTAATATGTTTTAGAGACTATTTAATGTGATTAATTTTAGCTTGCAAAAAATAAATAAAAATTATGCCCGGAACCCTGCTTTAAGTCAATCAGTGGTGCCATGCTCCCTTGTAAATATTGATGCTATCACTTACTGTGTATATTATCTAGCATTAAATAAATGTCAGAATTTAATCTATGAAATACTCAATAAAAAATAATGGAAATCACAAGCAAATGATGATCACAGCCTCATTATATGAATCATTGATCACAACTATCCAACTTAGATATAGCAAAATAAAATAAATGTGCTGTGGTGCAATAACCAACAAAAGTCCTATATCCAGTCACATCGGCAAACTGAAAACTGTATATAGATTTTTTGTTTTCAAATCACCCCTATATGCAACTTCTTATAGTATAGGTGATATTCCTCCACCAGGTGTGCCCTCATATCAGGGTTGTGACCAACAAATGGTCAATATGTGCCTTTTTTTCCTTATATGGACCACCTCAAGGTATAGTATGGAAATTAACACATTCATTAGTCAATTCACTACTTTTCCTATTGATCCAGCCATCATGCTCAAAACACTAAGGCCGCGTACACACGATCAGTCCATCCGATGAGAACTGTCTGGAGGACCGTTTTAAAAGGTTAACCGATGAAGCTGACTGATGGTCTGATGTGCCTACACACCATCAGTTAAAAAAACTATTGGGTCAGAACACAATGACGTGCTGAAGTTCAATGCTTCCAAACATGCGTCGACTTGATCCTGAGCATGCGTGGATTTTTAACCGATGCTTTTGCATACTAACGATCGGTTTTGACCTATGGGTTAGGCGTCCATCGGTTACATTTTAATGCAAGTTCTCTTTTTTTTTACCGAAGTATAACTGACCTATGGGGCCCACACGATCGATTTGGACCGATGAAACGGACCTTTAGTCCATTTTCATCGGTTTTGACCGATTGTGTGTACGCGGCCTTAGAGGTTATGACCACTCCTGCACTGTATGGTAATCTTCCAGGCTCTGTGCCCTTTCCTCCAAATCACTTCCTCAGGCAGTTACCTAGAAAGAGAACTATACATAGTGCTGAATCTTTATAAAACTCTCAACCCTTATTAAAACTATAATGAATGCACTCACTTTTAAAAGATGCTTACAAGAGCACCACACTGTAATAATCATGTATTCAGTTGCAAATACCGGTAAAAATCCCGGGTTGGTTTACCGCTGTTGCTGCTCGTGTGTCTCTGCGTGACGACCGCCAGTCCCTCCCCTATACGCTATAGGTCACGTGACTTCCTTCGGGGGATGTGGCTGGGTATCACGCAATAATCCTATTTATATGTTTGCATCAGACGCCATTTTCTATGAGATCCTGGCTATGTATTTAGCAGGCCCCATGTTTTTTTAGCTGTTAGGCCTCCAGTGTCTGTCTATTCTAATTCAAATACATGGAATTGGTACCCAATTGTCCTCTATTGTTTAGTCCAGATGCCATTTTGCCATGGATTATTTATATGTATAACCCAGCTTGTAATCCAACCTCCTGATTCTTACTAACAATTAAAAATTAAAAACACACTACTGATGCTTTGGCTGTAATCATTAGACCTGATATTATTGCATGTTATTTGCATCTATAGGATCTATATGTCTTATTCCAGTTTTTCGAGTGATTACTATGTCAGTGGACACTTAATGGTTTTTGTCACACATAATGTTTTGTATTTTTTAGTTTTTATTGTTGAAAATGTACAAAACTGTCAGTTAAAAAAAAAAAAAGATGCCTTTTACAATTTTTAATATTCACATTAACAAATCAAAAATTAAAAGTTAAGTGGAGGATGAAGAAAAAAGTAGATTGAGATCATAACAGGTTTATGGAGATCTCTATGGTAGTTTCTCTAATTATTATATATATATAATTATGTTAGCATTATATTTAAAGGGGACACCTATATTGTATAGTGTGTGAGCTATGAATGTCTCTTATCACCCCCATCTTGTTTCCTCACCCATAAAAAAATAAATCAATATATTGTACAATTTCCAAAGTATATTTCAATAGTCACTGATAAGACAAGATAGATCAAAATCTTTATTTAACCCCTTTGGGGCACGACAGTTGAGCTTGTGTATCTACCTGAATTCCTTTTTGCTCAACTGTCTTACTTTGTTATCCCCTCTCCAGTGACTTTTGTGAGTTTCAACACCCCAAAATTGGAGACCTTTTGTTTTTCCATTATGAACTTTGCGGAAATGATTGGATAAATTATGTTTGCCTAATCCGTTTTGCAAATTATCAAACATGCTCCTTAATTCTACCTTTTAAAGGCTCTTTAAGTTTGACCAATATATAAGAGGTTACACAGAAACTTCATAGCATAAATTACCTCCTGGGTGTCACATGACATCCTTTATTGTGTATTGTTTATCTACCTGCATATCGCTAAATGTATTTCGTCTCCTCATGTTGGCAGGAACTCTACTACAGCTGTAGCATCTACGACAGTCATTTTCTTCCAAATTTTTTAACTGTTTCCGCTTTGGTGAGTCAACAACATTTCTACCCAATTTGTCCCTTAAATTTGGTGCTTTATTGTAGATAATCACTGATATTCACATGAATATGCCGCAATCAACTAAATTCACACTAAAGTCAATCTCCATCGACACCACCAAAAATATCATTGGTACCCTGCTAGACAGCACAGCGCCTAATGATATCATCCCCACTAAACTGTTGAAAGAATGTGCCGATATTGTGGCACTGGCTATCATGCACCTCATAAACCAATTATTTATTGAAGGCGTTGTGCCGACCCTGCTGAAACGAGGCATTATTAAACCTATTCTAATAAAAATACCCTCGACCCCAAAGACCCAAACCATCATCGACCCATAACAGGCCTAAACATTCTCTCCAAGGTAATGGAGAAAGCAGTAGTGCAACAAAGTCAAAAGTCTCAGAGTAATTTTTGACTCTGACATGACAATGGATGCACAAATAAGTTCAGTAGTCAGCGGATCCCACCACGTGCTGCGCCTGCTACGTAGACTCATTCCCTTTATCCCAAAATAAGACACTGCAGTCGTGGTGGGAACGATAATACACTTCAGACTTGACTATGCAAACGCCCTTTACCTCAGACTCCCAAAGTACCAAATTACTCGTCTACAAGTCGTCCAGAATACGGCGGCACGACTTGTACACAGGAAAAAAAACCTGGGAAATAATTTCTCCCTCCCTTAGATCCCTTTACTGGTTTCCTGTAAAAGACAGAATTACGTTTAAGGCACTCTGCCTGATGCACAAATATGTACAAGGAAGTGCGCCCCACAATAAAAATGTCACAACCCCAATCGTGTTCTCCGTTCTACTAACCAAAATCTACTCCGGATGCCCAAGGCCAGATACAAGTCCAAAGGAGAACAAAGATTTGCAGTCCAAGGACCTAGACTGTGGAACGCTTTACCAACCAGCATCCGAACGGAAGTGAATCACCAGGCCTTCAGAAAAAAACTCAAAACCCATCTATTCTGAAGGAAAATATAGTAGGAAATGGATACCAATCGCCCTGATGGGATTCACTTCGCATGTGTTGCGCTATACAAGTTTCTCACTCACTCACTCACTCACACCACTCTCGATTTGTTTTATTGCCTTTTTGTTTATCTTCCAGCAATCTGGTTCTATCCATACGGCTCACCTTATTTTTTCATTTTTTCAACAAATGTAGGTTGGTATCCTTTTTCTATAAAGATATTTGCCAATTTTTTGGTTGGGATCTTATAGACCTCTTGGTGTGATCAATTCCTCTCAATACGCATGAATTGGCCCTTCAGTACATTTATTAAACACAGTTTGTAATGTCAGCTGTTACTTGGAATGTAAGAGTTGTAGCCTGTATTTTTTAAGTGAGTTTTGATGTGTATTTCTCCATTTTGTTTCTTTTTTTTCAAATCCAAGAAATGCATGCTAGTAATCTGCTTTCCCATGACAACTTAACTTTGCTAGTATTCTGTTTAATTTTTGTTAGGAATTCTTGCAAACTAATTGGATCCCACTCTCATAGGAGGATCAAATCATCAATGAACCTCTTGTATAGGGTCAATTCTGGGATAGTAGTGACACCTCTTCCCACTTGGCCATATACATACAAATATGGTCCAGTTGTTTTTAGCTGCGTACACACGATCGGTCAAACCGATGAGAACGGTCTGAAGGACAGTTGTCTTAGGTTAACTGATGAAGCTGGCTTATGGTCTGATGTGCCTACACACCATCAGTTCAAAAAACGATCGTATCAGAATGCGATGACGTAAAACACGACGACGTGCTGAAAAAAATGAAGTTCAATGCTTCCAAGCATGCATCGACTTGATTCTGAGCATGCGCAGGTTTTTAACCGATGGTTTTGCATACTAACGATCGGCTTTGACCTATCGGTTATCAATCCATCGGTTAAATTTTAAAGCAAGTTTGCTTTTTTTAACCGATGGTTAAATAACCTATGGGCCCCTCAGACCGCTGTCCTCTGGTTAACCTATCGTGTGTGCGCGGCTTTACAGTGTCTCAGAAGGATAAGAATTGTAGGGGTAAAAAAAAGTTATGTAATATAGCTACTAATAATTGGTTGTGTATGCAAAGTACATTCTAACCTTCATCTGTATATGATGTGGTATTCTTGAAGTGTAACCAGTTGTATCATGATGCTGTCAATTTGGACAGTTTTTCCAGTGAAATACTAATCAGTTCTTCTATCTTTAACATGTTGTTGAGTCTATGGTACCATTCCTATTTTGTCAGAATCAAATCAGAATGCCAAAGACAAGGAATACAATGTCTAGCTGTATTTATCATTAACAAAGCTAAGGATTTGAGATAGCATTTTTTTAGGGATCGGTCTGTGATATAAAGAAATAATCTATTTGAGAATATTTTTGAAGGGTGAGAACGTAAAATCTTTTTCTTGGAGTTTCAGCAATCCCCAGGCATCGTAGAGCATGAGACCTTGAAGTTGTAGTTTGATTTGTTTGAGTGCTCTTTTTGGCAGAGCCGAGGAGCCTGTAGAAATGTCTAGATGTGGATTTAAAGAAACATTGAAGTCACCTCCAAGTATTAGGATACCTGAGGAAAAAGTGGTTAGCGAGTCAGCTAATTGGCCAAAAAAGGAGACCTTTTTGGTGTTTGGAGAATAGATGTTGGCGATTGTGATGGGGCGTGAACCAATCTTTCCCTTAAGGAAGATTTATCTTCCTGTTGGGTCATACATAGAGTCCGACAGCTGAAAAGCTGTTTGGAAATCAGGATGGAAACACCCTTCGTTTTAGATTCTGTGTTTGTGGCATGATATGGATGTGGGAATATTTTATCAGTAAAGTTGGGGGTCGATCCAGTTTTAAAATGTGTTTCTTTGATAAATACAATATTGGCTTTTAGATTGTGGAATTCTCTGAGGAACTGAGAGTTTTTTTGGGGGATGTTCAAGCCTTTTGCATTGACAGAGACCAGTTTCAATGAAAGAGGTGAGGAACGGGTGGCTTGGGTATTCATGTTTATGGTTTGTAATTTAGAAAGAAAGTAGTGACTGACATGGGCGTCCGCTGAAATTTTTTCAGGGAGGGGCGCTTCGGCAGCAGCGATACACAGTCGCATTTAACCCTTTCTTCAAATGCTAGCGGGGGTTAAAAGCGCCCGCTAGCAGCCGAATATCGCTGCTAAAACTATGGTAAAGTGGCGCTTAAGCACATATGGACCCCACCTTCAGCACAGACCACCCCCTCAGCACAGACCCCTCCATTCAGCACAGATGGACCCCCTTCAGCACAGACCCCCCCCTCAGCACAGACCCCTCCATTCAGCACAGATGGACCCCCTTCAGCACAGACGCCCCATTCTGCACAGACCCCTCCATTCAGCACAGATGGACCCCCCCTTAAGCACAGATGGACCCCCATTCCGCACAGACCCCCCATTCAGCACAGACCCCCCTTCAACACAGATGGACCCCCCATTTAGCACAAACCCCCCTCCCCCATCCCATTCAGTATCTCACATCAGCGTGTACACATAAACACTGGAGGGGGAGGCAGCTTCACTCTGCTCACTGCGCCTTTGTGACATCCAGCCCGAGACCGCTCAGGCAGCCTGCAGCCGCAAAACTCTTCAACACCGTCTCGATTTTCCAGGGGGGGTCAATTGCCCCCCCTTGCCCTATGGAGCGGACGCCCATGGTGACTGAAAACATGTAGGAAAGTGCACCTGATTCAAGGAGAGAAAACATGGGCTAGCACAAAGGTATACTCAAATTAAAACACAACACGAGATACAATCCAACACATATTTATTAATTGGAAAATTATATATGGCCACTGTGTTATCCATAGGGGTTAATTGATTTATTTAAATAAAATAAATAACATAAATAAAATAAGTAAATAAAATAAATAGGCCAACTTGGCTAAGATATAATTTACAGAGAATAACATGGTGTCCATCCAGCCAAGGCTGGACGACTAATCCCCTTTTGGACAACAACATGACTAAAGGATAGGGAGGGAGGGTGGGCAATGCTGGCTGACTGGAAAGGACTGATGGAGACCGCCACGCTGGAGCCCTTATATAGACTTCCTCCGCGCGGGCTAACTCCCGCTCGATTCGGCCAATCAGCTGCTTCCTCTGGCCGCCAAACACGCTGTTGCCGCCCGGAGGGGGCGGATACCTGGGGGATAGAAAGCAAAGCAGGAGAACCGTACGATCTGTACTTTCTCCTTTGGGCCAGCCCATGTTGGTCCAGCATATTGCTGGGACCTTTCATGGGCTAGCACAAAGGTACTCAAATTAAAACACAACACGAGATACAATCCAACACATATTTATTAATTGGAAAATTATATATGGCCACGGTGTTATCCATAGGGGTTAATTGATTTATTTAAATAAAATAAATAAAATAAATAAATAAAATAAATAAAATAAGTAAATAAAATAAATAGGCCAACTTAGCTAAGATATCATTTACAGAGAATAACATGGTGTCCATCCAGCCAAGGCTGGACGACTAATCCCCACCTGCCGATGCCGGCAGAACAGCTGCCGGCTGAGGCCCCCCCACCACCGTGGCTGTTTCTATCAGATCTTGTAGCCCCATGTTAAAAATGTCAATGCCAATGGGCGATAAATGAACCTTATCCTTGCGAAAAAGGCCTGGGATAAAGCCCTCCAATTCCGCATGGCGGAATGACACGCCGCCAGACGAAACTAGAAAACTATGTATGGTCCTGTTAAGTCTCCTCCGAATCCTGTCCAAATAGAACAAGGCACCCTGAGGAGACCACAACAACCTTGGGATCATTTCAGAAAATGCCAACACTGTATATGGAAACATGAGCCTCACTGCGTGTAAATCCCTCTTTATCTCAGACAATAATTCCCAGGTACCTAACTTCCCCAGGTCATTGGCACCAGCATGTAAAACCAAAATTTGAGGGGGAGGCCAAATAAACGATAAGCGTGCTAAATGATCTTTGACACTCTTCCACCGCAAACCCTTAACCCCTGACCATAATATCATGAAAGCCGAAGAGTCCAGACCTAGATTTGTGGAATAGGACCTGGATCCGGCATGCTTGGCGGCCCAGAAAACATAAGAGTGGCCCACTATCCAAACCACCTTCTTGCTTCGATCTGAAAAAGAAATCACAAAATTAAAAGCTCAGGACGAACATATAATTTGTACCTAGAACTACTCCATCGCCCAACAGACTTCAAACCCTCCTCAGCAAAACCCAAGGAATCCGCTACCGTGGCTGCCCCTATCCTAAAAGAATGGGAAGAAAAGCGATAGCCAGCTAGGTTCAGACGCTTCAGACAAGCGGAAAAAATAGCCGAAAACTGATATCTAGTCAACGGGGACAAATCCTTCTGGATAAAGAAGGAGTCAGGAGCTACCGGCCTAACCACCATATACCTCGCCACCTGGGGGGGGCATAGCGACTTGTTGTTTGAACTAAAGAGAGAGAACCAGCAACCGGCTGGGGACGATTTGGACCTACAAAGAAAAATGTATAGACCACCATCTTGCAAACGAACATGATCAAATTTAAGAAAAGATAGGGAACTCTTGTTAGCGGCCGTGAATTCGCCAATCCTAAGAGCACCAAAGAAAGCGACTGAAAAGGCAGCTCTAAAAAGAAAAGTTTCAAACTCGGATGTACATACCTCCCGGAGAGAACCAACAATAAGGCAACCGAAATGGGACGCCTGCTGTCGATTGCAGGTCTGGACCTCCTGAAACCCTTCAGGACCTGTGACACTTGAAAGAAAGAAGTTAAAGCTGGCAAACCTGAAAACTTCAAGAAGAATGAAACCCCCGCCAGGATTTTACTTACTGAGGCCGGGGAAAGGCGAGCCTGTATGAGGTTGGACAAAAAAGATAATGCTAACAATGAAGTGACATTTAAAGGATCCGAACCAACATCACCGCAAAAAGAACACCACCTGGACCAAGATAACCTATAGTCTGACCAAGTCTTACTTGAAACTGAGTTGCGTAGATTACAGAAAATCACTCCCATATTAAGCCCCAGAGGAATTCCGGGCAAGGGGTCCCTTCCAGATCCGCCGATGGAACCAGGTCCCGAAACTTTGAGAACTGTAGGCGAGATAAAGCATTGGCGATATTATTATGAATGCCAGCTATATGTTCAGCTTTAAGCCAAATATTATAACGCATACAGTGCAAAACCATAAAACGCAGTAATCTAACCACTGGCTCGGACCTTGAGGATAAACCATTAATGGCAAATAGAACTCCCTTGTTGTCCGTATGGACCAATATTCTCTTGTTCTCAAAAAACTCTCTCCAGATCACTACAGAGACTATGACTGGGAACAATTCCAGGAGGACTAAGTTTTGTAAAATTTCCTCCTGCAACCATTCCGAATGCCAAGCACTGGCGCACCAGTGCCCATTCAAGAACGCCCCGAAACCCGCGGACCCGGCTGCGTCCGTGAAGAATTCCACTTGGCTACTAACCACAAAATCCTGCTCCCATACTGTAGAGCCATTAAAATCGCTTAGGAAAATATCCCATACCCTAAGGTCATTCTTCATCCCTCTTGATAGCCGGACATGGGCCCGTGGGCTTGTAAGGCCTCTAATGGCCAAGGAGAATCTACGAGAGAAAACCCTAGCCATGGGAATAACCCTGGCAGCAAAAGCAAATAGCCCCAGAAGCGACTGGGCTTCCTTCAACAAGACTTTTTTCCTGGATAAGAATGATGAGATCAGAGATCTCAGCTTCAGCAGTTTTTCTTCTGGTAATCTGAATTCCATTCGTACCGAATCGATGATTATTCCAAGGAATTCGATAGACGTGGAGGGAAGAGAGGTCTTTTCGTGAGCCAGGGGGACACCAAAGTCCTCACAGATGCCATAAAATGCTTGGAGGGCCTCGAAACATTCCGAGGATCCGCCCGTACCAAAAATCAAAAAATCGTCCAGGTAATGCAATAGAGCCCCATGGGGAAACTTCTGGGATGTGACCCAGTGCAAAAAGGTGGAAAAAGCCTCAAAGTAAAAGCACGATAAGGAAAACCCCATGGGCATGCATTTATCGAAGAAAAATTGCCCCAAAAATTGAAAGCCCAAGGAGTTGAAACCTTGGGGGTGAACTGGCAATAACCGGAAAGCCGCCTTGATGTCGGCCTTGGCCAGTAAGGCGCCTTGACCCATTCGTCTCAGGATGACCAAGGCTTCATAAAAAGAAGAATAGACTACTGGGGCTGCGATATCCGACACCTCGTCATTCAGTGAGGATTTAGGGGGATAGGAAAGATTGTGTATCATCCTAAAAGAACCCGCCTCTTTCTTTGGGACTATCCCCAGTGGGGACAAGCGAAAATTCAGGAAAGGGGGGGCATGAAAAGGGCCCGCTATCCTCCCCTCAGCCAGCTCCTTGGATATTTTCTCACATACCACATCCATATGGTTATCAACTGAAACTAAATTTTTTACCATAACACAGCCCGGGCCTTGAAAGGTCGGAACTAAAAAACCGTCCTTGAAACCATCAATTAGCAGAGCCGCCATCCTGTGGTCTGGGTAGCGCTCTAGCCATGGGCGCATTGCGACTAACTTCACCGGAGTCTGAGCCCTTTCCATGACAATCCTTGTTAACTGGCTGAAAGGAGGATGCGGCTGATTTGCGAAAGCACCTGCTGGCTGCATGAGCACCGCTGCAGTAGGAGCACTCGTGTCTGTAGCGGCAATTTGTAAGGAACCTGCACTGGCCCTCATTGAAGGCAAAGCACAGACCCCTACGAAAACTGCCCTGACTACTTGGCGGGGGCCTAGGTGTAAACTGTGGCTTAGCTGGCAACATTAGGTTCAGCCACAGACCCACATCTTTTGTCCCCCAATGTAGGGTAGGGTGGACTGCCAGTTTCTGACGTAAACTCTCGTCATACGTGAACCAGGCTGAACCCCCAAAATGGCGAAATGCCTCGGCAATAATATCCAAGTGCTGGAACATGCCTGAACACTTGCCGGGAAAGCGTTCGCCCATTACTGCTGCATAAATGCAGAACACCTGCAGCCAGTTTTGAAACGTTTTCGGAACGGACCGTCTCCTATCCTCCTCGGGCCTGTCATTCGCTTGCCTGTCAGATTTAACCAAGAACTCCTTAGCGGAGGGGAGTAAAGACAGCAGGTCCAAGAATTCGCCCTTCCAAAATTTCTCTTTTGTTGCCTTAGGCAAATGAAAGCCCAATGGGGACAGGACGCAGGGAAGGGGCTCCCTAAAGGAAGACTCACCCACTGTCAATGCTGACGGCCTTATAGGCAAAGAAGGATTAACAGTACTGGAGGCACTGGGGCCAGTCACAGCAAATGCTCTTTTTGTGTCCTGTAAAACAGGGGCACTTGGCTCCTGCCAGATAGGACCAACATCATTCAAATAATGTATATTATCAATTAAAAATACATCACTATTGTCGCTCAATGTGAAGGGCCTTAACTCTAATATTAAGCAAAGTTTGGCCCTACGCGAGTTCAAACGGTCTAAGGCAGACATTATCCTTGTTCAGGAGACCCACCTCAACAAGTCTGGTAACATGGCTTTTGCCCTCAAACACTTTCCCCAAATATATCTTGCTTCTAACTCTCGAAAGCGTGCAGGCGTTGCAATCCTTTTTAAGCAGGGTTCCCCCTTCCAGTTACATTCCCTGTATGCAGACCCTACTGGTCACTTCATCATCCTTCGAGGCACTTGGAAGGGTTCTAACTTAACTCTATGTAATGTCTACGCCCCAAATGTCAATCAAAACTCTTTTCTATCCAAGGTCTATAGGCGTGTGTTTGCGGCCCCTCATCAATATCTGGTCATAGGAGGGGACTTTAATTCGACCTACTCCCCAGGGCTAGATAGGCTTACTGTGGGAGGTGGACAAGCCTCCCCAGTCGTCAACAGGAAGGCTACACTTTTTCGTCAGTTGACCAGAAAATACGCTTTGTTTGACCCTTGGCGCGCTGCATACCCTTCCGCTAGACAATTTACCTTTTATTCCCATCCCCACAAATCCCATTCCCGCATAGATTATTTTTTTGTTAATGCCCCAACTCTGAAAGCTTGTACTGATTCAGATATTCAAGCAATATCATGGTCTGATCATGCCCCGATAAAACTCTCTCTGGCACTCTCCCCGGGTTCCTCTAGATCCTGTCACTGGCGCTTGAATTAATTCCTGCTTAAGCACGACCCCTCCAGAATAGACCTAGAGCAGACTTTGAGGAATTACTTTGCGGAGAATGGTTCTTCTGAAGTCTCCCTCGCCTCTCTTTGGGAAGGACATAAGGCGGTCTTCCGTGGTCAGTGTATCTCACTGTCCTCTGCCATGAAACGTAATGCTAATGCCACTCGCCGGCAGTTGCTAGATAGGCTCCGGCAATTGGAATCCCACCTTTTGCCCTCTCCGTCCCTTGCCACGCTTCGGGCACTAGTAAGCACTAGGGCCGCGCTCCGAGACATTGACTTAGGGAAGACTGAGAAGGCTCTCCTCCGACTCCGACAGACATATTATGACAAAGCCAACAAACCACACACGCTCCTGGCTAGACAACTTCAGGAACGGGCGGCTGCCGCCTCGCCTGATGCTCTCAAGGATGCGACTGGCACCCTACAATCCCATCCTTCTAAAATTGCTCAGTTATTTCATGACTACTACTCGACTCTTTATAATGACCCGAGTGTCCCACATAATCCTCCGCCTCCCGACTTACAGCAGAATATTCACTCTTACCTAGCAGACTGCGATCTCCCTACTCTCACCCCTTCTGCCCTACTCAGCCTCAATTCCTCCATAACTGAGGAGGAAGTAACTGAGACGATTAAGTCCCTCCCGAATAACAAAGCCCCTGGCCCTGCCGGTCTACCGTATTTGTACTATAAAACTTACCTACCTATTATCCTCCCCCATATCACTCTTCTGTTTAACGCTTTTATGACTAATTCGCCTATCCCGAGAGATATGCAAACCTCCTTCCTTACGCTGATCCCCAAGCCGGGAAAAGAGCACTTCTTAATTCTGATTTGAAAATCTTTACCAAACTATTAGCGACCAGGCTAAATGACTGCATGCCGTCACTCATTCATAAGGACCAGGTTGGGTTTATTCCCCTACGCCAGGCGGGGGATAACACCAGACGAGTCATTGACCTTGTGGAGGTAGCAAACAGGACTAGGACAGAGGCTTTGCTTCTCAGCCTAGACGCGGAAAAGGCCTTTGATAGGCTGGGTTGGCCTTTCCTGTTTGCGACACTCCGGCGTGTTGGCATGAAGGGCCAGGTTTCTGTTTGCAGCAAATGTGAAACCTGCACAGTACCCTTTTCTTTTAGTTTATTAAATACTCATCCCTCCTGTTACTCCTGTTAAAAAAAAACTGGATTCCCCATTATAGGAAACAAGGGGGATTGGCCCGTTGAAAACGTTGGATTTCGGCAGACCTTAGCCGCAATTAGCAACGTTGGACCAATTGTAAGATGTTTCTTCAGTGTACTTGGTAAAACATTATAGCACCAAGGGGCTCTGCATTATGGAATCAGACTGATCAGTTGCTCCATATCAACCCAGCGTTTGTAATTCCCGTGCCTACACCAGTCTACCAATCTTGTCAGGTGAGCCGCTTGGTAATATTTGCCGATATCTGGGACTGCTATCCCCCAAAGCACTTGGGTAACATCATCAACTCTTTGATATGAATTTCATCACGAGGGTACTCATTTGTCGGAGGAAAGCAGCTGGAATAGTTATCGGCAGAGCCTGAAACAAATACATAATTTTTGGCAAGATATTCATCTTAACTATGTTATTTCGACCGAACCATGAGTGTAGTCCATGTTGCCATTTCTCAAGAAGAATTCTTACAGAGTTATAAATTGGAGGGAAATTTCTTTTGAAAATACAAAGTGAGTACTGCCAGTATCAACGAACCTGTAAACTGGGAAGACATATCTCAACTTTCAGAACAGGAAGCAACCAAATGGATAAAGGCTGCTGAGGAAGAGATAAAATCCATGCATGACACTAAAACATGGACACTTACAGAACTACCACCCGGAAGGAAAGCCATAGGCTGTAAATGGACCTTTAAAGTGAAATACAATGCAGATGGCACAATTGAACAATACAAAGCAAGACTAGTAGCCAAAGGCTATTCTCAAAAATATGGAGAGGACTACGATGAGACATTTGCACCAGTAGTCAAGTACACTTCAATACGGACTTTGCTGACAGTAGTCGTCACAAGGAAAATGCAAGTGAAACATTTTGATGTGAAAACCGCGTTTCTACGTGGCAATTTAACAGAAGAAATCTACATGGAACAACCGCCAAGATTCAAAGATGAACAAAGGTCAGACCTAGTATGCAAACTTCGCAGGAGTATATATGGCCTAAAGCAAGCTGCCAGAGCGTGGAATATAAAAATAAATGAAGTGCTTACTTCTAAACTTTCAAAAGAGGCAAAGCAGACCCCTGCTTATACACAAAGAGATTGGCAAACAGATGGGATTATATGCTTATTTATGTGGACAATATCCTGATTTGTTTTGAGCAAGAAGGGGGTGAAGCAGAAATACTTGAAAAAATAAATCAGCACTTTTACACCAAAGACCTCGGCAACATAAAGAATTACCTCAGCATCCAGATCGAGAGAGAGAGAGGAAGATGGCAGCTTTCTTCTGAATCAAAGACACAAAATACAAGAAATAATTGAAACTTTTGGAATTGAAGATGCCAAACCAGTGAAATCTCCCATGGAAACCAACTACCTAAAGGAGATGAATTGTCAAAATAACCCATTACCTACTAATACTCAATACAGGAAAGCAATAGGGAAATTGCTGTACCTTACCACTGCCACAAGGCCAGACATTGCAGCAACAGTTGGTATCCTATGCAGAAACGTTTCAATGCCAAATCAAAAGGATTGGAATGCTGTAAAAAGAATCATTCGCTATCTTAAAGGGACTTCGCACTACAAGCTCAAGTTACCAGCAAGGGATGAAAGCACCTTAACAGGATATGTGGATGCTGACAGGGCAGGAGACACCGGTGACAGAAAATCTACCAGTGGCTACTTATTTTTCCTATCAGGAGGCTCCATCAGTTGGACTAGTAAAAAGTAACTCACTGTTTCACTGTCGTCTACTGAAGCAGAATACATTGCTGCAGCGCAGGCAAGCAAATAAGTTATATGGCTGAGACAGCTATTAACAGATTTAGGTCAACCACAGTTGGGACCAACAGAAATCTATGAGAACAATCAAGGATGCATTGTACTTGCACATACTGAAGGAGTTAATTCAAGAACCAAGCACATTGATGTGAAGTTTCACTTTCTTAGGGGTCTTCAAGAGCAAGGTCTTCTTGAGTTAATTTATTGCCCGACTGAGGATATGACTGCAGATATCCTTACAAAGCCTCTGACCGCCGAAAGACATTCAAGACTCACAAAGAAGGTTTAACAGACTAAGCCTTAGTTGTTGAGAAGGGGTGTTGGAGATGCAACAAACCTACAGCTTAGCCTTCTGTATATCAGATGCAGTTTACAAAAAGGACACAAGATGTCGCTAATGTTTAATGATATGTGTTCTTTATGATATGTTGTATTTTCTATCCCAGTAATGTACTCGTTGATTTCTTTTTCCTGCCTGGTTGTCTGTGTGTTGTTCATCCTACCATGATGTGGAGACATCTTTGCCTGTGTGTGATGATGTTCCAATAAAGAAGCTAGTTCCTGTTACTACACAAAGTCTGATCTCAACTGACTCCACTGCACCTATCAATCCTACTCAATTCGATCTCACTCACAAGATTGGGAAGTGAGACATGTGGGATGGGCATTGAGAATAACAGGTCATCCGCATAAGCTGATACTTTGTGCGTTTGTTCTCCTATCTGTACTCCCTGTATGTCTGGGTTTTTGCATACTCTACTTAGTAAGGGTTCCAAGGAGAGTGCAAATAATAAGGGTGAAAGAGGACATCCCTGTCGTGTGCTAATTGTAATCTTAAAAGATTTTGAAAATATTCCATTAACTCTTACTGCGGACTGTGGGGTTGTATAGACGATTCCGATCCATCCAATCATGCGCTCCCCCAGCCCCACATGACGCAGCACTGAGAAAAGAAAGCACCAGCTTACTCTGTTGAATGCCTTCTCGGCATCAGTGTTTAAGAATACGCAAGGGATGTCTCTTTCATTGGCATAGTGGACCAGGTTGAGGACTTTTATTGTGTTATCCTTTGCCTCCCGTGTGGGAATAAATCCCACCTGATCCATATCTACCAGTTCAGGGAGCCATAACTGGAGCCGTGCTGCCAATACTTTCGTAAAAAGTTTTAGATCTGTGCTAGCAGCGCGTCCGGTGGAAATGCCGCAGTGCCTAATAAGGGAGCAAATTCTTTGTAGTATCTTATTGTATATCCGTCCGGTCCCCGGGCTTTCCCGGCCTTCACGGTTTTTAATATTGCGTTTAATTCCTCCATTGAAATAGGGGTTTCTAGACTAGTTCGGGCAGATGATGAAAGTCTCGATAAGTCTGCTGAGGCAAGTTATTCCTCCATTTTTGACGGGGCAACCGGTGTTTGTGCCAGGTTATACAAAGTAGAATAATATCTACCAAATTCCTCCGCTATATCTTTTGGCTTTCGCTTTAGTTGTCCCTCCTTCCCCTTAATTTGCGGTATATACGTTGAAAGATTTTTTTCGCTCAATTTCCCAGTCAGCAATTTACTGCATTTGTCTCCAAGCTCGTAGTTTATTTTCCTTCCCCGTTGTATTGTCGCCTTGGCCTTGTAGTGTAGGATTTCTGTAATCTGCCTTCCTGGGGAAATAAAACACTGAAAACAAATACAAAATACAAAAGACTGACAATGTGAAAGAGGGGTAATAATTTTGTTGACATCCATTATTGATCTGTGTTTCAGCCGGTCAATGACATTAACAGCCACAATAAATGACTATTATCATATTCAGAAATACCAATAGTCCAAGACAGACAATTGGAGGCAGATATTGCATTAAAATACCTTCAGAATCATCTACGTTTGTAGAATGTGCCATCTTTGCAGTCATATACGAGAGCTATCTGTATAGGAAGGATAGCACTGCTCTTTATATACTGATGGAAAATTACTTCTTTCAATCTACGATGCAAATAGTCACGAAAGCACATTGATCTTTACACAAATAATGAAGATCAGAGGGGGCGTGGCCGGACCTTGAAGGGAGATGGACGCCTGATTACTGAGCTCTTGCCACCCCGGAGCTACAATCGCCTGCTACGGATCACCCAGCTCGCATTTCCCTGCCCAGGAGTCATGGGTACTGCCTCTAGAGCCTCGTCCACCTCCAGGTCCCGCTCACCCAGAGAAATTTCCAACACGATGGCTCAAACTATACCGGACTTGTTCCGGACCCAGAGAGGGAACATGGCGCCTTCCCGCCAACGAGCCTCCTCAGACCTCTCACAGCCGGCCGGACAGGAGCGCTCGGAAATAATCCTCAGACCGACAATGGATACAACCCCGCCGGTCCCGGCTCCGAACGCAACGGGGGTACAGGGTGCGGGACCGCAACGTTACCTCACGATTGATGACCTGCGGAGTGTGGCGGCAGACATCAAGGACACCTTAACGGCCGCCATTTCCGGCCTCCGGCTGGAGGTTCGCTCCCTCAGTGGCAGAGTCGCCCGCACGGAAGATGCGGTGGAAGAGCACAAAACTATCCTCCAACGGTCAACCATGACGGGTACGGGGCCTACCTGAGTCGATCGAAGGTGACCTCGTTTCACAGTCTGTGACGAGCCTGTTTAACTCTGTCCTCAACAGGCCCCCCCAGACCCATATCGCCATGGACAGAATCCACCGGGCCTTGCGTCCTAAGGGCAGAGACACAGATCCCCCCCGAGATGTAGTTTGTTGTCTTGCCGACTTCAAACTGAAGGAGGACATTTTAAAATTTGCTAGGGGCAAGCAGTTGTCTCATCATGATGCCCCGATCCAGATTTTTCAAGATTTGTCGGGCATCACGCTCAAACACCGGCGCGACCTGAGACCTTTGTTGGACGTCCTACGTGCTCAAAATATAGGATACAAGTGGAAATTCCCCTTCTGTCTGTCGGCCTCCCACCAGGGCCGCACCGCGCTGCTGAAGGTCCCGGAGGACCTGCCGCGTTTCTGCGATACCCTTGGGATACCCCTCATTGCAGTTCCAGAATGGTACGCGGCCATACCGACAATCAGTGCACCGCTGGACCGCTCCAAGGAATGAACAGATGGAGATACAACACACCAGGAACCGTCGCCGCCGCTCGCCGTCAAGCTCCCTTGTCCACCATGGCCCGCAAGCCCCTAGGTCTGACCGAGCACTCTCCCCTCCGCCGGCAGCCCGAAGAGCGAGGAGGGACTACTAGATGCTCGCACGTCTTCTGCTCCGCACTGTTTGCGATATGCCTATGTTCCCCCGCTGTTGGACTGTTTGACTGTTCGCCCTGTTCTGTGAGTAAGCTGGTTATGACCTAATATGCTGGTTTACAGTTTCTATTTTTTATTAATCCTTCTCCACGTGGACCCTTTGTCTACCTCGGGACTGGGTACCGAATGTTTTCTGTTGTTCTGCCTGGTGTAACACCGCAACCCGGAGTGAACAGTTATAGCCCCACGGGCTCCCGGACTGACCGTTCACTAACGAGCAAGGTATGCCCGGATGCTTCTAATAGGCACGGATCGCATTATGCGACGGCCATGCCTCCGGCTGGGTCACGGGGTCTACAGCTCGGGATCACCGCAGGTCACGCCGCGTCTGGAAATACGTCCTAGCCGGGTGGCCCCACTAGCCCCACCCCCCCTTACTCCGCTACGTCATCGAACCTTGCCTAGCAGATACTGGACCCGGAAAAGGCTAGGGCCCGCAGGAAATTTGTCCGCCATGGGATCACGACGTCTGCTGTGCCGAACTAAGGTACTGAGTCAGCCGATTCTTCTCACTGCAGCCCGCGATCGCTGAGTCTGTTTCAAAGACAAGTAGTCCCTTCACTCACGGACACAAATCGGCTGCCAGACGAAGAAACAGATACCTCATCTACAAGCTCTACCTCTGGGCAGTGGCATCCCCAGCCTGACGATCACACCTAACCTGACGGGCAGACTGGCGCTCCCCGTATTGTTGAATCGGGACTTAGGGAGCCGCCCGCGGCTTAGGGTTCCCAGGAAACCCGGTACTCAGTCGGTTCACCCGCTCCTGCCCTCCACTGGTCTGCACTGAAGCTTCTACCGTCACGGACGCTATGCTAGTTGAGAGGAATAGACTCACAGCTCGGAGGTGACCTCCCCTGCTGCTGACCTGTGGGGACCTGTCGGTGACTAAGCAAGCCCTGAAGCCTCCACTGGGGATGGCCCCGCAGGGCCCACATAGGGGTCGCACGCCGTGATTCTTGGGCCTCCCCCCCCCGAACTATGGGACGGCTGATAAACTGTAAGCCATAATCATCTTGTGGTTGTTAATATGATTGCCCGCGGGTTTGGTGTATGGACAGGCTTTAGACCCCCAGCTAGAGGAAATACGAGGTCAGTGCACATGATGCCATGGGGGGATACCACGGCAGTGGGACACTCCTGACATGGATGCGGTGGGGTGCTGCTTCTATGGTCTCTGGTGGAGGGTGCGTTGCCACATACCCGAAGTGCGCGGGGGTGAGCGACGCGTTCTCCGGTCCTGGGAGCAGTGAATTTGCACCGGGGGGGTATAGGGGAGGGGGTTTCCTAGCCTATGTGGAGGGAGTCCCTCGTCCTAAGTCGCTCCCCCGGGCTGCTGGGGGATTGGTCTCTCCCGGGGAAAACATAACGCCCTCCCTTCAGGGTCTACGTGGGCTCCCTTTTAGACTGCTGGGTAACTGTCCCGCCTATTCACAATGTTGCTCTGGGGTGGCATATCGCCCTTTCTTTCTTTTTCGTTCTTCAGTTTAGTGTTTGAACTATTTGGTTTATTGTTCCTTTTGCTACTCAGTGTCATACGGTCTCCCGGCCTGAACTGACCAACCCCCACACGGCTGTGCCTAAAGGAAGGTGTACCTACTAGTGAGGGGTACCTGTCTGGGGTGCACCGTACCCATTGGTGGTGGGCCCGTACTCGGAAGGGGCCTCCCGCCCCCTCTCACGTGCGCGGACCCCGCCCCCGCACTGGGCCTGACGCCCAGATTAATTATCTCCTGTTCCCCCCCCCCTTCCCCCATCCCCCCTTCTCCCAGCATCTCCTCCACTCAGATCCCGACTAGGCCTCCCTCACCCCTCACTAGTGACAATGACTGACGCTCTGAACCCCTCTCAAACTGCCCCACACAGGGGTTCGTCCTCTCTGAAAATCAAACTGTACTCCCTGAATGTCCGGGGCCTTAACACACCTGAACGGCGTTCCTTACTGCTCACCTCTATACACTATCCAACTGCGTTCCATGCGACCAACGATGCCTCTAAATCTAAAGGAGTATCCATATTGATCTCCCAACATTGCCCCCTACAGGTAGATGACGTCCAAAGGGACCCGCTAGGGAGGTTCCTCTTCCTTAAGGGTAGGCTTAACAACACACCCGTAACCATTGCTAATATATATGCCCCAAACTCACACCACGTCCAATTCTTTCGAGACATTGTCCTACACCTGACAGCCTTCCAGTCTGGAATGCTGATTCTGGGTGGAGACTTTAATGTCCCCCTGACCCCGCTCCTTGACACCTCTAACGGGGCCTCATGTCTGACCTATCGGGCTCTCCGTGCTATCAAAATCCAGCTGAATCTCCTTACCCTCCACGACTCTTGGCGCACGTTATATCCGACGGTTAAGGACTACACGTTCTACTCGTCTCTACATGCTAAATACTCCCGCATTGACTTTCTCTTTCTCACTCAAGCGGACCTGTTTCGCCTTGTGGACGCTACTATCGAACCCAGGGTGTGGTCAGACCACCACCCCATCACCATGACGCTCTCATGGCAAGGGCAGGTCCCTGGGCGGCCTGCTTGGAGGATGGATGATTCTATCCTCCTTGATTCAGGAAACGTTGACATCCTAGCGGAAAAGATAGCACAGTACTTTACGAATAACTCCTCCCCTGAGGTAGCACCAGCTACAATCTGGTCAGCACACAAATGTGTCCTCAGAGGGGAATTGATATCCCTCATATCGATAAGGCGTAAAATACGTGCAGCCCGAATCACTGAGCTTACGGACAGGATAAAAATCCTAGAACATGCCCACAAACGCTCCCAGGCGGAAGACTCACTTGAGTCCTTACTGGCAGCTAGGAAGACCCTGCTCGAGGAACTTCACGTGAGGCTAAAACGCAAATTCTCTCTGTCACATAAACTCTACTACGAATTCGGGAACAAGTCGGGTAAATTATTAGCCAATGCCCTGCAGAGGAAAAAGGAAGCTAACACAATCCACTCTATTACCACCCCTAATGGAGAGATCCTGCATAGATCAGACCGGATAGCTGGGCAGTTCACTACCTACCTCTCCTCTCTGTACGATCTGCCTGCTCCGCAGGAATCGGGGTCCCCCACGTCCCGGGAGGAGCTCATTGCAGGGTTCCTCTCGAGATATGGGTCCCCCTCCACCCTACCGCCTGACTTAACGCATTTAGATACGCCTGTGTCCATCGATGAAACACTCAGAGCCCTGAAACAAATAAAACCGGGTAAATGCCCGGGCCCAGATGGTCTGTCCTCGGGCTATTACAGGACTTTCTCCTCCCTGCTGCTCCCTCATTTTGTCCAAGCTTTCAACGACATCCCCTTCTCCCCCTCCACAGGAGCTGACCTGCTGGAAGCTCACATCGCGCTGGTTCCCAAGCCCGGCAAGGACCCCACGCTAGTCCCTAATTATCGCCCCATTTCCTTGCTTAATGTGGACCTAAAACTGTACACAAAAATACTAGCCAACAGACTACTCCCCCACATACCGAATTTAATCTCGACAGACCAGGTGGGTTTTGTCCCTGGTAGGGAAGGCTGGGACAACACCACAAAGGCGATAAATGTTCACCATTGGCTGTCCACATCCAACACCCAAGGATTCCTGCTGTCCCTTGATGCCGAGAAGGCGTTTGACAGGGTGGCCTGGGACTATATGGAGGCGGCCCTCCTCAAAGTGGGTTTACCCCTGCGCTTTCTGCAAAGGATCATGGCACTTTACTCAGTCCCTTCTGCCAGGGTCAGGGTCAACGGCCACCTGTCGGACGCCTTCTCGGTACGCAACGGCACCAGACAGGGATGCCCCCTCTCACCCTTGATCTTCATCTTGACATTGGAACCCTTCCTTAGACGTCTACGAGACAACCAAGATGTACAGGGTGTGACGATCAAGCGTAAGCAATACAAGATAGCTGCATACGCCGATGACGTCCTGTTATTCTTGACAAACCCACTGACCACTCTGCCCAACCTGCTTAAAGACTTTCGCTTATTCGGTACGCTGTCTAACCTCAAAATAAATTTCGGTAAATCCACGGCACTAAACGTGTCCCTCCCGCAGAATACCGTGGCCCTATGTAAGCAGAATTTCCCCTTTAAATGGGAACCCAATGCAATTACCTATCTAGGAATCAAATTGCCCACGAGACTCCCGGATTTATATGCCACAAACTTCTTACCCACCCTACAGACAATTAAGGACGATCTGTTGAAATGGAATAAGGGCACGTTTTCGTGGTTCGGCAGAGCAGCGATTCTGAAAATGAACGTCCTTCCGAGGCTCTTATATCTGCTGCAAGCCAGGGAAAATAAGGCCTGGGTGGAATTGGAGGAGGCATTTGTAGGGTTTCGGATCTCCCACCTCCCCTGGATAGACCCGAAGCTAACCCCCAATCCTGCTCTTCCCACCCCCTGATCGCAGCCTTCTTAACCTCCTTTAAATCGGTTTGCAGGACCTTCCTATGGTCTGGTCGCCCTCTAGGCTGAAATGGGATAGACTCGCTCTCCCCAAGCTCCTGGGTGGTATAGGCCTGCCTGACCTCTCCCGTTACCATAAAGCTTGCTTACTAACGACAGTAGTAGACTGGCACGTCCACAGGGAAAATAAGGCCTGGGTGGAATTGGAGGAGGCATTTGTAGGGTTTCGGATCTCCCACCTCCCCTGGATAGACCCGAAACTAACCCCCAATCCTGCTCTTCCCACCCCCTGATCGGTCCCACCATTTCAGCACTGAAATGCTTGACTAGCAGCAATGACGCACCCCCTTTCCCGGGCCCCATGACACCGCTGAATCATAACCCAGGTTTCACAGCTGGTCTCAGCATCAATGTGCACCAGGAACACCAACCCACCCCTTCCTTCAGGGCATACCAGTTCTTTGACTCCAATACGCTCCTCTCCCACTCAGAAATGACTGCTAAATTTCCAGAATTGATTCTACCTCGCTTTAAATTTTTCCAGCTGCGACACTTTCTCCAGGACACGCCGACACCTACCCTATGGCACAGAGGCTTCACACCTTTCGAGAAGCTATGTACCGCCACTGAGCCGCAACGACATCTTGTCATGAGAGATGGGTGACTGACCTCGAAACCCCCATCTCTGATGAAGACTGGCACTCGATCTGGTCTCACACCCACAAAGGCTCCATAAACGTGTCGGCCCAGGAGAACAGGTACAAACTATACTCCAGATGGTACAGAACTCCCAGCAAATTACACAAATTGTTCCCTGCGGTTCCCCCCACCTGCTGGAGATGTGAAGAGGCCGAGGGCACTCTCCTACATATCTGGTGGGATTGCCCGAAAATTCGACCCTTCTGGATAAACGTACATGACCTCATCACGCAAATCACTACGTTCACTCCTGATTTCACCCCGGCGCAATACTTGCTACACCACACCTCCCTGCCTAAATCAATTTATCACAAATCTCTAGTCCTCCAGCTAATCAACGCTGCAACCCAGTGTATTCCCCTGCGTTGGAAGAGCCCCCTACCACCTACCATTACTGACTGGCAGAATAGGGTCAACAGAATTGAGGCGATGGAAAGTATTATCCACCAAACTAAGGATACCTCTGAGAAGTTCAGATACACCTGGGGGTGCTGGACACACTACAGAACCTCGCTTTTGCCAGGCACGCAGACAACTACTGATTAGCCCCTACACTGGCATGCAACGGCTAACACAGACTTTCAACCGAGAGGACGGTCAAAAGGTCACTACACCCCTACTGTGTCCCCCCCCCCCCTTTTTTTTTTTTTTCTCCCCTACCCTAATGCTAAGGGCATCTGCCCAGGCTCCACAGCTTGAAGAAGCCACTCCGGTATCCTAGGTATGGGAGGGCGTTTCCTCCTCCTAAATGTTAGGGTTATCTTTCTTTATACCGGAGTGGTGGAAGTGCAACGCTGGACCGCGGACCGATAGACATGACATGTTACACATTACAAACTAGGACCATGCCGACCTGCCCTTACTCGGCAAGTGCAGCTGGTGCCCTCCCACCCACAGATTAGTTCCCGTCAGGGGTGAGTGGCGAATGGGACTGTTTACAAGGGTCCTCTGCTTTCAGTTCTTTCTTGTGTCTTGTAAACCTGGCCCGGTCCACGAAACCTCTTGTAGATCTCTTCGATCCCAACCGCAGAGAGTTGATGTCCAAGGGGACTCTCCCCTGGGCGGGGGCCCCAACAATATGGCACTATCTTTAATTATACAGTATTCCCCCCTATTTGCAGTTCTATATATGACATATTGCAATACGTTTAGAACATTGAAGTTACTGATGTTGTTTTTGAAACATTTTTTATGGTAATTTGCCCATGCTGTAAACGTTAACTTAATGAGACGTGATAAGATATTGTAACCTGTGCAAACTTCAATAAAACTTTCTGGAAAAAAAAAAATGAAGATCAGAGTACATCTGACACTTGGAAAAATACTGTTGACTGGTTCTATACGATACCAGAGCACAGGTGGAAAAATTATTTTGTTTATTGCAAGTACTGAGATTAAATATGTGCGTGTACATCCCATCCAATCAATATATACTGTATATATATTCTATATATAAGTCTTATGCCACTTACACATTTTTTTTTTTTTAAGTTTTTTTTATTAAGGTATTTCACAACATACAAGAGAAAAAACAAATCAACAACAAAAGACATACAGTACTCAAGCGCGTACAACATACATCAATACATCTGATTTAATAAACATCTGTAGCAATGTGCATTGACCAGGATGTGGCAGGGTGGGGGTGTACCAACTCTCCTCACTGTATCAACCACAAGGTGCCTCTAGGGCTGCTCAATAGGACCGCTCACCAGGACCATGGCAGTGGTTGCTAACTCAAGCCATATGTATTTAGCCAGCAGTTCCAAACTCCGCCAGCCATGCACGCCAAACCTTGTCATATTTCAGTGGACAGCCACGGTTGATGTATGTGTCCCTGTACAGGGGAAGGCTGGCGTTCACCAGACGCCTCCACTGCACCAGAGAAGGGGGTGTAGGTTTTTTCCAATGCATGGCAATATTCTTGCGTGCATAGAAAAGCAACAGACTGACCAACGTGCGCCCTGTGGAGGTTGGGACGATGTTCTCAATTATTCCCAGGAGGCACACCTCCATCGCTACCGGCAACTGGGTCGCTGCGACTGCATTGATCACTTCTAGCACCATTACCCAGTACCGCTGAACCTCGGGGCACTGCCAGAAAATGTGGGAGAAGTCACCTGGTGATGCCCTGCATCTCCAACACTCCGGAGAATGCGCCGGGTTCATCTTGTGGAGCCTGTATGGAGTGAAGTATGCTCTGTGAACTATCTTGTATTGCACCATCTTGTCTCGAATAGAGACAAGTGAGCAGAAAGGGAGATCCCAGACCTCGTCCCAGTCGTCCGTATCTAGCGTGGGGATATCCCCCTGCCATCTGGACCGCAGCCCATCCAGAGGGGGGAGAGACACAAAGATCAGGTACGAGTACAAGTGCGATGTGGGTTTTACGTCACAATTAAACTTTAGTGTTCTCTCCAACTCCGACTGGGTCACGATGCAGGACGACAAGGGGAACTGAGCCGCGAAGGCATGTGACAGCTGGTGGTATCTAAAAGCGTAGTGCTGGGGTAAGTTGAACATGGAGGAGAGGTCCGAGAATGGTATCAGAGCGTTTTGGGAGACTATGTGCGAAACAAGCTTAATGCCATACTTCGACCAAGCAATGGGGTCTGAGAGCTTATAAAAGTGTGATAAGGTAGGGTTGATCCAGATAGGGGCATTCGGGGAAATTTCGGTGGGTTTACATTTTTCAATGGCCAGACCAGTCCGCCACGCCCGCAGGGTGGTGCGCATGGAGGGGGTCAAGGGATACGGGGCGCGAGGGCCCCCGATAGAGCAGGAGCCGGAGGGCCTCCAGTGAACCGACCACCGAGGCCTCCAGTGCAGTGGAGGTGTTCATCCCATCTGGCCGCAGCCACCAGGCCGCAGTCACCAACTGCGTGGCAAGGTAGTATTTGTAGCAGTCAGGGAAAGCCATACCACCCTGCGTCCGCGGCCTCATCAAGGTTGTCAGCTTGTATCTGGGTGGGGAGGGACCCCAAATAAAGGAGGAAAAAATTTGATTCAGCTTTTTGAAAAAGGACTTGGGCACCCACTGCGGGGAGTGGCGGAAAAGGTAAATAAGTTTAGGGACAATCTTCATCTTAATTAAATTCACCCTTCCCCAAACAGACAGGGGGAGGTTGCTCCATGCTTTAAGCCTGGATTGGGCTTCTAGCAGCACCGGGGACAAATTTTGCGAAATGTATTCGGTCGCCGAGGCAGAGACGGTTACACCCAGATACTTAAAGGTGGTGACCCAGCTAAGGGGACTGTCGGGAGGGGTGGTGGACCTAGCCGCCTGATCTATAGGGAAGAGTAGGGACTTGGACCAATTCACCCTCAGTCCAGTGACCGAGGCAAACGTGTCCAAGACGGTCAGTGCACCCCGCAGCGAGGGGCCCGCATCATTAAGGAAGAGAAGCATGTCGTCCGCATACAGGGCCACCCTCTCCTCCAGTAGACCCACTCGGAGACCCTTGATTTGTGGTGATGTGCGGAGAGCCTCCGCCACCGGTTCAATGGCAAGGGCAAACAAAGCCGGAGAGAGAGGGCAACCCTGCCGCGTTCCCCTGGAAAGTCTGAAGGGGGCAGACAGCCCCCCCCCCAGACGTATTGAGGAAGTGGGGGCCCTGTATATCACCTGGAGCCACTTGATAAATAATAGTGGGAAGCCCATCCTGCGCAGAGTTTCCCACAGAAAGGGCCACTCCACTGTGTCGAAGGCCTTTTCGACATCCAATGAGGCCACTGCTCGCGTTCCCACATTAAGATGCTGAGTATGGATATTGGTAAAAAGTCTCCTAAGATTGACATCTGTGGACCTCCGGGGCATGAAACCCGTTTGGTCTGGGTCTATCACTGAGGGCAACATGGGGTATAACCGAAGGGCGAGGAGTTTAGTTAGTATTTTAAAATCTGAGTTAAGGAGTGCTATGGGACGGTATGAGGCACAGGAAGAGGGGTCCTTGGGGGGCTTGTATATAAGTGTTAGGTAGGCATGGTACATGGAGGCAGGTAGGCTGCCATCCGCCAGACACGTAGTGTAGAGCCGTGCCAACAAGGGGGCTAGGAGTCCGGAGTGGGCTCTATAGAAGTCTAGTGGGAGTCCGTCCGGGCCAGGCGCCTTGCCCGACGGGAAGGATTCGATGGCCCCCTGTACCTCCAAGGCCGTGAACGGTTGCACCAAGGCTTCTCTCTCTTGGTCAGAAAGCCAGCCAAGTGCCAATGGATCCAGCAGATCATTCAGCGTCTCAGGCCGGGAATCCGCGGGGAGGCTAGAGGAATACAGAGACTTGTAGAATTCACTAAAGGTCTGAAGGATGTCCGGGGGGAGGACACGGTCCCGCCCCCCGGAGTCCGCAGAATCGAAATCGTTGTAAGGGGCTGGTCATGCTGGGCCATCATGGCCTTGTATATGTCTAGGCGTGTAACCTCAGCTAAGTGCAGATGCAAATCCCTCTGAGCTGCCATCATCCGATCAAACTGATCCGAGGTGGGGTCTTTATTATATGCATCAGTATGGTCTATGACCAGGGCCGGACTGGCCTAGCGGGATACCGGGAAAATTCCCGGTGGGCCGCCTGCTGTCAGTCAAACTAATCAGCTGTGGTGGCCACGGCGGCGGCCGGCCGGCCGCCATTGCGGCCGCACTTTGCTATTGTACGCCTGCCCCATGCGACCATGCCTAGCTGCAGTCACACCAGTCACCAGTGTCATCTTGATGTTAATAAAAAGCAGCGGCGGCCGGCCGCCAGCGGGTTGCGGCCGCCATGCTCGCCGGCGCCGCTGCACTTTCCTTCCTGCGCTGTGTTTACTGGAGGCTGGAGCGATCATGTGTCTGAGGGGGGGAGGAGCCGAGCAGGAGAACTGAACGTCGGATGATAGATCTAGTTCCATCATCCCGTGCGGCGCCAGCACCGCCCACTATGTTTCAGTCATCAAGTGTGAAGGCAGAACCGCAGAGGAGAAAAAGTGAGCAGCCTCGGCCAGCCTTGGAGTTGGAGCACAAGCCACAAGGTAAACAAATAGATTTTAATAAAATCCATCCATGCTGTTCCATCCTGAATCTCGACTCTCTCTCACCATATAACGGTGCACCCCCGCTCCCCTCCTCTCTCTGTCACGATCACCTTGCTGCCCCTGGAAATTGTAAATTGTCTGTATAATCTCAGAGAGAGGGGGGGGGGGGGGAGTGCACAGTGCAATGGGTGTTGTGAGAGAGAGAGATTATACCATTTACAATTTGCAAGGTGCATCTCTCTCTCTTAAAGCAAACAAATTATGTTTTTTTTGCCGGTAAATGGTCTGCAGAGCATTTTAATCTCTTTCTCTTTCCCACCATTGCAGCCGCTCTCTCTCTCCCCCCCTACCATTGCAGCACCCCTCTCTCCCCCCACTATTGCAGCCCTCCTCTCTCCCCCACTACTGCAGCCCCCCTCTCTCCCCCACCATTGCAGCCGCTCTCTCTCTCCCCCCTCCCACCATTGCAGCCCCCCTCTCTCCCCCACCATTGCAGCCCCCCTCTCTCACCCCCCACCATTGCAGCACGCCTCTCGCCCCCCTCTCTCCCCCACCATTGCAGCCCCCTCTGTCCCCCACCATTGCAGCACCCCTCTCTCCCCCCACTATTGCAGCCCTCCTCTCTCCCCCCACTATTGCAGCCCTCCTCTCTCCCCCACTATTGCAGCCCCCCTCTCTCCCCCACCATTGCAGCCGCTCTCTCTCTCCCCCCCACCATTGCAGCCCCCCTCTCTCCCCCACTATTGCAGCCCCCCTCTCTCCCCCGCCATTGCAGCCCCCCTCTCTCACCCCCCACCATTGCAGCACGCCTCTCGCCCCCCTCTGTCCCCCACCATTGCAGCCCCCCTCTGTCCCCCACCATTGCAGCACCCCTCTCTCCCCCCACTATTGCAGCCCTCCTCTCTCCCCCACTATTGCAGCCCCCCTCTCTCCCCCACCATTGCAGCCACCTTCTCTCTCCCCCTCCCCACCATTGCAGCCCCCCTCTCTCCCCCACTATTGCAGCCCCCCTCTCTCCCCCACCATTGCAGCCCCCCTCTCTCACCCCCCACCATTGCAGCATGCCTCTCACCCCCCTCTCTCCCCCACCATTGCAGCCCCCCTCTGTCCCCCACCATTGCAGCCGCTCTCTCTCTCCTCTCCCCCACCATTGCAGCCCCCCTCTCTCACCCCCCACCATTGCAGCACGCCTCTCGCCCCCCTCTCTCACCCACCATTGCAGCCCGCCCCCCTCTCTCACCCACCATTGCAGCCCCCCTCTCTCTCCCCACCATTGCAGCCCCCCCTCTATCTCTCCCCCCACCATTGCAGCACCCCTCTCTCTCCCCCGCCATTGCAGCCCCTCTCTCTCTCTCCCACCATTGCAGCCCCTCTCTCTCTCTCCCACCATTGCAGCCCCTCTCTCTCTCTCCCACCATTGCAGCCCCCCTCTCTCTCTCCCACCATTGCAGCCCCCTCTCTCTCTCTCCCACCATTGCAGCCCCTCTCTCTCTCTCCCACCATTGCAGCCCCTCTCTCTCTCCCCCCCTACCATTGCAGCCCCTCTCTCTCTCTCCCACCATTGCAGCCCCTCTCTCTCTCTCCCACCATTGCAGCCCCTCTCACTCTCTCTCTCCCCCCCCTACCATTGCAGCCTCTCTCTCTCTCTCTCCCCCCTACCATTGCAGCCCCCCTCTCTCTATTGCAGCCCCTCTCTCTCTCTCTCTCACCACTGCAGCCCCTCTATCTCTCATCATTGCAGCCCCTTTCTCTCTCTCTCACCATTATAGCCCCTCTCTCTCATCATTGCAGCCCCTTTCTCTCTCTCTCTCTCTCTCACCATTTCAGCTCCTCTCTCATGGATTTCTTTATTTAAAAAAAAAAGCTAAGTTATGTATTATAATAAAATAATATACGGTAAATAATAATAAAATGTGAATGTATTTATTTTAATAATAAATGAAAAAAAAATTCAGGTAAAAAAAAATGTGCATTTATATATTTTTTGCCTGTTCTCTCTGCATTGATCTCTTGTATCATGTTTGCAGTCTCTGACCATCTCTTGTAGCGTGTCCGCAGTCTCTGACCATCTCTTGTATCATGTCCGCAGTCTCTGATCATCTCTTGTATCTTGTGAAGTCTGCATTCTCTGAGGGAGTTTGAAGAGGAGTCAAGAGTGGGAGTGTCGCTGTGATGGGGACCATGGGAGAAGTCAGAGAAACCAGAGCCACCAAGCTGGAGCCGATTGACTGATCCCTGCAAGGTGGACCTAAATGGAGGTCAGTGAAAGCACCGCAAGGCCAGCCTAAGTGTGGGGGGGGTCACTGATGTAAGGGGGAGTGAATACAATAATATAAAGGGACACTGATATAAAGGTTTCCCCCCTTATATCAGTAACCCACCCCTTACCTTAGGCTGCTTTCACATTGAGGCGTTGGGGGCGTTGGCGGTAAAACGCTGCAATTTTTAGCGGTGCTTTACCGACTTTTTTGCAGTGCTTTTCAGCCGCCATTGGTGCACTTTTAACCCCCGCTAGTGGCCGAAAAAGGTTAAAACGGTTCAAATCGCCCCCAAAAAGCACTGCTGCTGATTTCAATGGCCCCCCCCCCCCCCACGTTCCCAGATTTCCTGGGGTTCCCCTTGATGATTGACTACTTTTAACTGCTATTTGCATATATATATATATATAGCCCTATGTGATTTTTATATCTGTCTTCTGTATATATAATACACTTTTCAAATCTGCATAGTTTTCCCTTTCGTGAATAAGAAAATGACGTTATGCTATGGGGCTGGTATGACATTTTTTCCAGGGCTGGTTTTTATTCCCAGTCCGGCCCTGTCTATGACCGAACGTTCCAATTCCAGTGTCTTGGCTGAATGTTGCTTTTTGACATTGGCAATGGAAGAAATGTACTGCCCTCTGGTGTATGCTTTAAAGGTATCCCAGACATTATCCAGGGGAGTGGAACCCTCATTATTTTTTTTATTTTCCCAAAATTCAGCTAGCAAGGGGGGCAAGACCTCTGCAACATCAGGATGAGTAACCCATTGCGCGCCCAGCCTCCAAAGCGCAGCACTGCGTGTTGCCGACGAGCGGAGCACCACCTTTAAAGGGCTGTGGTCAGACAGACTGCTAGGGAGATAGTCTGCCTCCAACACATCCGCTAACAGTGCGGGGTTGGAGAAGGCCAAATCTATCCTGGAAGTGGTTTTGTACGAGGCCGAAAAACAAGAATAGGCCCGCACACCAGGGTGCTTCCACCTCCAAACCTCCTCCAGACCCACTGCCTGAGCCCAGGCTAGCAGGTCCATACATCTATGCCTGGGCGGCATAGGCCTATCCAGGTCAGGTGACAAGATGGCATTAAAATCACCCATTACCAACACTTTTCCTGGGCAGAAGGGTCTAACCTTCTCAAGCACGTCGTATAACAGAGCAGGTGAAAAAGGGGGGGGGGGGGTGTACAGGTTGACAACAATATACTTCTGTGCCCAAAGCGTGAAAATTAATATCACATATTTACCCAGGGGGTCCGTGCGGACCTCTTCGATCACACATGGAAAGTTTTTGTGGATTAGGATTGAAACACCCCTAGCATATGTAGAATATGTGGCATGTATAGCACGCTGTATCCACGGCTTCTTAAGAGTCAGGACCTTGCTGCCCATGAGGTGAGTCTCCTGGAGGAGAACAAGCTGGGGCGAGTGGGATTTCAGATATTGAAAGAGAAGGGCACGTTTGAACTTAGAGTTAAGGCCTCTGACATTCCAGGAAAGAATGGCAAAGGAGTCAAATGAGCGGTCAGCCATCAGGCAAGGGAGGTAAGGGAATGGAAGGATATCTATGTAAATACACCCGGGAACACCCCAGGAGCAGCAAGAAACCGAGCACATTGCATTGCATATTGACAGCGCCTGAGCATATAGTAGCTAGAGAACAGAAAAAAACAGTGAAAAACATAGCAAACATACAAAGAAACAAACTTCCCAGGCACCGGGTGCCTATCCTACTATGTCCCATCCCTCCAACAAAGGTCAGGGGGGTGGGAATAGTTCTTCTCCCAAACAGAAAACAGAACACAGTGTAAATGAGCCCCGGAACTAGGGGCCCTACACGGCAGGCGCCAGGTCACCTGCTACTACAGCCGGACGACAGCGGTTATCAAATGACCACTCGGTCAGGGTCCGGAGTCCAAGTAGAAAAAAGGGGGGGATACAACAAAAAGGGGGAGGACGGGGGGGGGCAGGTGTAGCAGTCCTGGTGTGCTGCTACGTCAGTAGACCAAAGTTGTGTGTATCTTGTATAAGGCATTGAGCATCAGAACTCCTCTTGGTACAATTGGGCCGGATTCCCCAATAAAAACAAATTAGAGAGTCAAATCAAAGGAGGGTTGAGTAGTTCCGGGTCTCCAAACTCAGGACGACCCTGTGAGGACATGACAGCCACCTCGCATCAGTTAGTGATAGGGCCCGGGGGGGTAAAGGCATATAGCGGCCATATTGAAAAAGGGCTAGCTTGGGATGACAAGAATACAGTACCATTTACTGGAAAAATGAAGGGGGGGAGAGATAAAAATAAAAACAAAAAGTAAAAAAATAAAAATTCTTGACAAAACAGGAACATCTCACCATAGCAGCGGGGTCCCTTCTAGGTCACCAGGGGGACGGGAGGTAGTAGAGGCAAGGGGTAGACGGAATGCAGCCCCTCAGCGACCATCCAGCCACGACATAGCTGCCTCAGGGTTCATGAAGAAGCGCGTGCGGTCTCCATCGATCACCCTGAGCTTGCTGGGATAGAGTAGGCTAAACTTGAGGCCTTGGTCCCTCAGGCGTCTCCGTACCTCTGTGAAGGATCTGCGGCGATGTTGAACCTCCGGGGAGTAGTCTGGGAATAGCATGATCCTGGCACCGTTGTAGAGGAGGTCCCGTTTTTCCCTGGCAGCAGCCAGAATCCGATCCCTGTCCCTGTAGTTTAGCAGGCGTAACAGGAAGGGCCGAGGTGGAGCCCCCGGGATCGGTGGTTTGAGGGGGACTCTGTGGGCCCTTTCCACCACAAAAGTAGGCGGCATCGCAGGCAGATCCAGGAGGGAGATCAGGAAGGCCTCTGTAAATTCTGCAGGCCTGAGGCCCTCTGCCTTTTCAGGGAGGCCCAGGACCCTTATGTTGTTTCTCCTGAGCCTATTTTCGGTGTCTATAGACTTCTCTTGCAGGGCCTTAACCTGCAGCTGTAAGGCGTGGAGGTCCCTGGAATCAGCCCTGGTGGAGTCTTCCAGCTGAGAGATGCGGCCCTCCGCCTCAGTAAACCGGGCCCTTAATTTGTCCATGTCATGCCGGATCAAGCTGACATTGGCAACAAGGTGATCTATCTTGACCATCACCGAGTCCCGACCCTCCTTGATGGCTCCCAGGAGCTCCGCATGCGAGGAGGCAAGGGATGCAGGTGGATTAGGGGAAGCTGTGGAGCCGGCTGACATATTCCCTGCTGGGAGTCTCCTGGGCAAGATGGCCGCGGAGGACCCGTCCCTGGACACCGAGGACGAACGGAGCTTACCCGGAGACAGCGGAGGTGCCGGACGTCTTCTTCCGCCCCAGGGTGTCTGAAGGTCGGTCGCTGAAAGGAGGAATCCGCGCTGAAATCAGGTAAGGATAAGAGAAGGAGCGGAGCTCAGCCTGCACACGTCTGCTCTCGTTCACATTCCGGCCACGCCCCTTGGTCAGAAATTTTGACCGTGTGTAGGCTTCATCTGACTTTTTTCTGTCGAAATTTCTGACAACAAAAATTTGAGAGCTGGTTCTCATTTATCATTGAACTTAATTTTTCTTGGCTCGTTGTATTGTTGTACGTCACAGTGTTCTTGACAGTCACATTTTTTTGTGACTGTGTGTATGCAACACAAGTTTGAGCCAACATTCCGTCAGAAAAAAATCAACGGTTTTCTTGTTGGATTTTCCAAACATGTGTACGTGGCATTAGACAATTGTGGGAAACTTTTGTTAATTAAAGAATTCTGTCAGAAATAGCAGTGTTATTAGTTTATTTTTATCAATTAACAAAGTGGAAAGTAAATAAACAGAGAAATCCAAATCAAATCAATATTTGATTATTTGATATGTAACCACTCTTTGCCTTTAAGCATGCTTCAATTTTTCTGGGTACACTTGCACACAGTTTTTGAAGGAACTTGGACGGTTGGTTGTTCCAAATATCTTGAAGAACTAACCACCAATTTTCTGTCAATGTAGGCTGACTCAGATGCTTCTGTCTCTTCATGTAATCCCAGACAGACTCAATGTCACAATCAGGGGTCAGGCTCGAAGACCAGTTGCTATAGCAGTAGTGGGACTACCACTGACCAGCAGGATAGGTATACATGCAGTCACCCTAGCAGATGATGCAGGCTCACCTGAGGTGTGGAGCCTAAGTACTAACCAGTGTTCACCAGAGCTACTGATGGTGGAGATCAATTTAGTTGTGTGGCCCCCAGGATCACAACACCAGGAAGTGAGCAAGCTGGGGTCTAGTAGCAGATAAGCAAGTAAGGATCAACCAGAAGCATAGTCAGTAAACAAGCCAAAGGTCAGTAACGAGTAGTTTCAGGTTGGGGTCAGGCAGAAACATAGTCGAACAAGCCAAGGGTTAATAACAAGTGGTAGCAAAATATGAACAGCAGCAGGGAGGAACAGAGAAAGATTCTGTCTGAAGAGAGCACAATAATCTGACATGCAGGAAGTGCAGAGACATGGCTTAAATCTGGAAGATCGTGGGAGGAGCGAAGAGTTCAAGGATCAGCAGAAGTCAAGGCACAAGGCAGGGTTGTCCAATAAATCAAACAAGATGTTGTCAAGCATCTCAGGTAGCTCAGTGAGATGAGTCATTGTCAGACACCACAGAAGTCCCAGGTTCAAGTCCAGACCATGACAGTGCTCCCCTCCTCTCAGTATGCGTCCTGGACATCTGATGGAATTCTCTTGTTAATCTAGGGGCATGAACGTTCTTCTCAGGCTCACAGGAATTTTCTTTTGGCCCATATCCTTCCCATTTAACCAGATATTGTAATTTGTTCCTAAAGACCCTGGAATTAAGATTTTTTTCCACCACAAATTCTTCAGCAGGTGGAAGAGGTGAAGAATTCTTCCAGGAAAAGGATTTTCATGAAACAGTCATGTTCCAGCCTTCTAGAGAAATTACCAATTATTGAAGTGCCCTTTGAGAGAATCGCCCATGACCTTGTTTGTGCAATGCCTAAATCTGTCAGCATATTCTAGTTATTATGGATTATGCTACCCCTAATCTGAGGCCATTTCTCTGTGCAATATGTCTGCTAAGAACATTGCCAAAGAATAGTTCATGGTGCTCAGCCATTTTGGGGTCCCTAAGGAGATCCATGCAGACCAAGACACCCAATTCATGTCATGGTAACCAAACAACTATTTAAGGCGGCGTACACACGACCGAGCTTCTCGGCAGAATCCAGCGAGAAGCTCGCTGGGAGACATATTCTGCCGAGGTTCTCGGTCGTGTGTACACTTCCGACGAGCGTCCCGTCGGGAAGCTCGTCGAGCCAAAAAAGAGAGCACGCTCTCTTTTTCCTCGTTGTTCAATGAGGACTTTGGCTCGACAAGCTTTTTCGAGCGCTCATCGGGAACCTCGTCGGGCGGAACGATGGGTTTAGCCAGACGAGGTTCTCGGACGTGTGTACGCCGCCTTAGATGATGCATTTGCAGCTTTCCATGCACCACCCTCAAAATTCATTGCCATTTTACAATAACAATTTTAAAGTGAAACACAGTTGTAGTTCCCTCACACAAGTACCCAACATAAAAAAAAAGGCTTTACCAAAACCAGCACACGTACCACGTTACTTCTAATCGTCTTATTCTAAAACCCCTTAATGTACAGATTGAGGAAAGAAGCTATTCTGCAACCTGGTAGTGCAAGAGAAAATATTTTCTACTGTCTACCAGAAGGTAGCAGGGTGGTCTCCGAAGGAATCTCCCCTCACCTGATTCCTCAATATTTGGTAGAACAACTCCTGTAATAATCTTCCGTGCTGTTTTTACTACCCTTGGTAAGGCATTTCTATCATGGACAGGGGCCTTATCCTTGCCACAGAAAAATGCTGGGAATGGAGTGTCATTTGCGAGCAATTTTAACAATTTATGGGTAAGTACTTGGGCTGTATTCTATTGGCTTTATTATACTTTCTAGGGCATTTTCTATTAAATGTACTATTTTATACTATGAAAAATAGGCTGTAGCCCACTATAGAATTTTACAAAATATTCCACATTACTATATTTACAGTAAGTGCAGGACTTACAAGTATAAGGGTTTAGAATTAAAAGATGGCACTGCTGATTTTTTACATCACTTGGTTGCACATTTAACCACTTCAATACCGGGCATTTTCACCTGCTTCCTGCCCAGACCATTTTTCAGCTTTCAGCAATGTCGCACGTTGACAATTGCGCGGTTATGCAACGCTGTACCCAAATTAATTTCTTCTTCTTTTATTTTTTCTTCACACAAATAGAGCTTTATTTTCATGGTATTTAATCACTGTTGTTTTTTTTATTTTTTACAAAAAAAAGACCAAAAATTTGGAAAACATTTTTTTTTTTTGTAAATTTTGTAAATAAGTAATTTTTCTCCTTCACTGATGGGCACTGATAGGCTGCACTGATGGGCACTAATGAGGTGGCACTGATGAGGTGACACTGATGAGAAGGCACTAATATGTCGCACTTACGGTCACTGATAGTTGGCAATGATATGCAGCACTGATAGGCGGTACTGGTAGGTGGCACTGGTGGGCACTGATATGTGTCACATATAAAGATATAATAAAATATTTACAAAAATGTGAGGGGTGTACTCACTTTTGTGAGATACTGTATATACACTATATTTCCAAAGTATTGGGACACCTGCATTTACACGCACATGAACTTTAATGGCATACCAGTCGTAGTCTGTAGGGTTCAATATTGAGTTGGTCCACCCTTTGAGCTATAACACCTTCAACTCTTCTGGGAGGGCTATCCACAAGGTTTAGGAGTGTGTCGATGGGAATGTTTGACCATTCTTCCAGAAGCACATTTGTGAGGTCAGGCACTAATGTGGACAAGAAGGCCTGGCATGCAGTTTCTGCTCTAATTCAACCCAAAGGTGTTGAGGTCAGGACTCTGTCAAGTTCCTCCACCTCATGGAAGCTATTAAGATAACAAAAAATATTCCTTTACAAACCCTTTAAGGTGTCTGTCGAATGTTCAAAGAAGATTCGACAGAGCAGCTAAACTGTACGATGCCGCAATCGTACATTTCTGGACAAATGCTCAGCCCATAGGCTATAGAAAAATTCTAATGTTGGTTGACTAGTAATAATAATTAATAAATATGAATATTACTAGTCATACAACATTAGAATTCTTCTATAGCTTATAGGCGGAACATTCAACCGGAAATGTACGATTCGACTTACAGTTTCGCTTTTCCGTCGAATCTTCTTTGAACATTCGACAGACACCATAAGTATTCAATGGCAGATTCAACCTTAATTAATTCAGATTTTTAGACAGATGTAATTTCTAACAAAAAACAAAACAAATAAAAAACGAATTTCGGGAGTAACTAAATAAATTTATTTTTCGGAAGAAAACTAAATTCCGAAATGAAATATTTCAGTGTGTACATGTCTAATAAACAATAATATATCTCTGATGTCTAGTTAACTTAAAGAGATTTCTATAATTTTATCAGTCACAAAGGGGTATACCTCCACTGGTTCCCTAGTGCAGTGGTTCTCAACCTTTCTAAGGCCGTGACCCCTTGAAAAAATTTCCCAAGTTGTGGGGACCCCTAACAGTAAAATTATTTTCGTAGCGTAGGTTGTCAGCACCCAAGGCAAGACAAGTAATTTGTGCCCCTTACCCACAGACATTTAGCGCTCCCTCAGTCCCTTCAACTCGTACAGTATTAAAACCCCTTATGGTACATTTTAGGATGTACCACTCTTTCTCTTTGTTCTCCCTTTTCTCTCTCTCTCCTAATTTATTGTCCCCCCATCCCTCTCTAGCCATCTTTCTTGTTCTTTCCCTCCCTTTTTTCTTTGTTCCTTCCCCTATTTTCCTCTCCCTTCCATGTATTCTCTATTTCTATTTCTTCTCTTACTCCTTGGTGGGTGGGGGGAATGGGATGAGTGGCAGTGCTGGGGGGAGTTCTGATCAGCCAACTTAGGTGCTCTTGATCAAGGTCATCTGCTGATCTGAGAACTGTAGTGGAGACTTTTAACGGCAACTCTAATTACAGGTAGTGTTACTCACTGTCTCCGACTTTGTGGTGTCTCATAGCAGTGACACCTATGCCGAAATCAGGAGATAGTGTCTCCTCCAGCCCCTCCCACTTCACATTCCTCACCAGTCAGCCGACCTCTAGTCTCTGCTCCCCAGCCATGCCATGAACTTAATGTGGCTGTGGGCTCCAGGAACAGCCCAGATGGGCAGCCACAGGCTCCAAGGACAGCCCTGCTGGGCGACAGCAAAAAGGCGGGCAGTTGATGCAGGCTTCAGGAACAGCCCAGGATTCGGTGACCCCTGGAAAATCATCATTTGACCCCCAGGTTGAGAACCACTACCCTAGTGTGACGTCCAGGAGCTTTTCTGTTGACCCAGCAGTCCGTTCCACAATGGACAATCTTGAATAACTGGTTTCTTAGTTTTGTTGTTGCATAAATTAAAAAAACAGAATGTAGGCCCGGAGGAATGTTGATTATAAAAATATACCAAAGGCCCAACAACTGCATATATCCCCCAAGTATATATGATGTAATATGCAAAACCCAGATGACCATACAGACAAATTTAAACCATATTGTCCTCCGGTAGGTATCTGTACTGCTTGTTACATTTCCACGGTTGTTCATTCTATTCATGTGTAAGTAAAGTGAAATAATGAGCAGGAATGAAGTTAGAAAGCCCATTAGAAGAAAGGACAAATTGAAAAATAAATAAACATATGCCATTGTCTGCTTTTGTTTATAGCTTAAAATGTCATATTGTGTTGAATTCCTAAAAAACGTACTAGGATAGTCCAACAAACGTATCAATGAAAATCCTACAGACAACAGCACACAGGCAATAATCAGATAGACGACCCTTCTTGAGATGATGGCCTTCAGACGTAGGAAGAATATGTTGTGAAAGGTGGAGATCTTAAAGTAAATGAAAATGGAGTGCATGGTTGTCAAGGTAAAGCCAAAACAAGCTAAGGATTCCAATGTGAATTCAAGCAATATAGGAAACATTGAAAGAGACTCAGAATAGTAAAACATTGAAAACAAATACAAGAGACTGGCAATGTGAAATATAAGCTTTGTTAGCTCAAGAGAGGTAATAATTTTGTTGACATCCATTACTGATCTTCCCTTCAGCCAGTCAATGACATTAACAGCCACAACGAATAATTGTATTATCAGATTTGGCAATACCAATATTCCAAGACTGACAAATGGAGGCAGATATTGCATTAAAATATTTTCAGAATCGTCTTCCTTTGTAGAATGTGCCATCTATGCAGTCAGATACGAGAGCTGTCTGTATAGGAAGGATAGCACTGCTCTTTATATAATGATGGAAAATGACTTCTTTCAATCTACAATGCAAATAGTCATGAAAGCACATTGACTTTGTTGATCTAAGTAAATCTGACCTTCGGAAAAATACTGGTGGAAGGGTTGTTATAAGATACCAGAATGGAAAAATTATTTTGTTTATTGCAAGAGCTGAGATTAAAGGGAAACACAATATATTATAGTGTTTGTACATACACTATATTGTAAAAAGTATTGGGACGCCTGCCTTTACAGGCACGTGAACTTTAACCTCCTTGGCGTTTTTCCCGTGTCTGACACGGGGTAAAAATTTGCTGCTACTATTGTTGATCCCGTGTCAGACACGGGCTCGCCTCGCAGAATCCAGAGACTGTTTACTTACCTTCTCCCTGGATCCAGCGATGCATCCCCGCTGTGTGAGCGAGCGGGTGCTCGCTCGATTCACACAGCGTCCCCGTGTGCCGCCGAGCTCCGTTCCCTGCGACGTTACGTCGCACGGGGACGGAGAACGGCGCCAAATTCAAAAATGTAAACAAACACTTTACATACAGTACAATGTAATCTTATAGATTACAGTACTGTATGTAAAAAATACACACCCCCCATGTCCCTAGTGGTCTGCCCAGTGCCCTGCATGTCATTTTATATAATAAAAACTTTTCTTTCTCCCTGCAAACTGTAGATTGCCTATAGCAACCAAAAGTGTCCCTTTATGGCAAAAATTGTTTTAGAGCAGCTAAAAAACAGCGATAATAAATTATAATCACTTGCAGAATTTAGCGATAGCGATCTGTGGGGAAATTCGTCATAAAAAAAAAAAATTATGACAGCAAAAATTCTGCAACTGAGCAAATTTCAGTGATTTTGATTTGATTACATTATTGAATAATTTTTACTATAATTATATTATTATTTGTTATAATTTTTTATAATTATTTATTATATTATAATTTTTAATAAAAAAAAAAAAAAAAAATCATACCCGGGATGCCTATTAGACTCTTGTTTAGATAGATTTAAGTAAGTACTTACTAAGAATTGCAGGCCTATAATACATAACACCACATTTCCTTGCAAAACAATTGCAACGCTTTTGGTACAAAATTCCAGACAGAATCATAACGCCAGGGAGGTTAATGGCATCCCAGTCTTAGTTCGTAGGGTTCAAATCTTGAGTTGGTCCATTCTTTGCAGCTATATCAGCTTCAACTCTTCTGGGAAGGCTGTCCAGAAGGTTTAGGAGTGTGTCTATGGTAATGTTTGACCATTCTTCCAGAAATGCATTTGTGAGGTCAGGCACTGATGTTGGACAAAAAGGCCTGGCTTGCAGTCTCCCCTCTAATTCATCCCAAAAGTGATCTATCGGGTTGAGTTCAGGACTCTGTGTAGGCCAGTCAAGCTCCTCCACCCCCAACTTGCTCATCCATGTCTTTATGGACCTTGCTTTGTACACTGGTGCGCAGTCATGTTGGAATAGGAAGGGGTCATCCCCAAAGTGTTTCCACAATTTTGGGAGCATGAAATTATACATGTCTTGGTGTGGTAGATGTGAAATAAAATGAATATTTTTGTGTTATGAATAAGAGCTACTCAGATGTTGCCTTTCCTTCATTATATCGTTTGTTTCCTTTTTATTGCTTGATCTATGGAGTTATTATGTATGTATGGGAATGATCAATACTGTTATTATCCTTACATGAAGAAAGATAATGCTTTAAAGTTACGACTATAAATCTGTTTGAAATGAAGGCAAAGAAGTTATAACTCATCAATATAGGGCAAAAGACTGAAGATGGGAGTAGATGCTATTTCTTCTCCAATAATTTTCAAACGTGTTCAAACCTTCTTCCCCTCCTCCCTGTCTTCCCCTCACCAAAGAAATTTATGTCCCAAGACCAGTGAACTGTTTCCAAATATGGACATTCCAGAATGGACTTTGGCCTCCCCCTCCTCCTCACTCAGAGACGTTGAAGGAAATCCTTGCTTTGGGATGACTGAAGGAACTTTGAATCGTGTAATAAGAGACTGGGTGTAATCAGTGGGTGTGAATTGTATGGGTTGACCAATGAAATGCACTTCCTGTGAGCTTGTATGTGTTTTAATAAAACAGGAGCTGGGTGCCCAGGCTCGCTCTCTTTTGGCTGACCACGTTAAAAAGGTAAAGATGTGAATTCTGTTTGTCTCTGATTTTGCATGCTTTCATGTAATTTGGAATCAGACCGGTAGAAATGGCTAACCCTGAGAAATCATGTCATGAAATCTATTAATTAATCAAAAGAGTCTTCATCAATTGGGCCCAACTTTGTTTTTTTGGGGGGATACAATGTCCCGATATGCTGATGGGGTGCGTCTGTGCGGTTGGAGACAGGCTGATCACCTTCTTGGTGACTGCGGTAGGAAGCGTTTCTCTTGTGTTTCTTGCTGTGGTCCACTTCCGTGCAGACGTCCTTCACTCTCTTGGTGTTTGTGCCCCCACCCAATCAAAGTCGGGTTTGAAATTTTCTTGAGCAAAGTATCTTTTTAAAAAAGACACCCGCACCTTTCTATCGGTTTGATGTTCGTGTTTTCTGTTTGAAGTTTTATGTTTTCTGTCTGTTTGAATGTGATTGTTTCTGGGGTCTGTCTGTCAGAGGTTGGTTTTTAGTTTTTTTTTGGGGGGGTTTCCCTTGACTAAAAAGAGTTCAAGGCGGGGTTTAATTAAGGGGTTTATTAAGGGATTTTTTTTTCTTTGACTACGAGAGTTCAAAGCCCTTGACTAAGAAGAGTTCAAGGCAGGGTTTAATTAAGGGGTTCATTAAGGGGTACAGGGTGTTGTGATGATCGCTAAGGCAGTTGACCTGGGGGTACAGGGTGAAGTAAGGGGTACTAAGGGTATTTGGCTACGTTATACATATGTGTATAGAGGCAAAATACATTTATGTATGTTTTTTTAGTTATATGTTTTTGGGTTTAGGGGTAATTGACAGAGGGCTGGAACAGTCATATTCTGTATATTCTGTGCGTATGTTTGTTTCTGTCCTCAGTTACAAGTCTTTAACATTTAAAATTCATATACTTCTCTGCTCTGTACAGCTTCTTTTTTTTAGGAATAGTCTGTGTGTGTGTGTTCGCTTGTTTCTCTTGTCTGCTGCTAACTCGAGGTAATCTTCCCCCTTCACATTTCCTCCCCCCTCTTCCTGCTCTGTGTTCAATAACCCTTTCACTGCTGTAAAAATCCCCCCCCCCCTCTTGGAGTATCAGATTTCTCTCAGTTTAACATTTGTTTGTTTCCTGCTCAAGAATTTTTTTTCTTTTCAAATAATGCTGTACTTTTGTGCTGATGGCTTCCCATCCCCACACGGCATTCTTAACCCTTCCAATGTCTTATTCATCTCATGTTAGCTGTTATACAAAAAAAAACAGAACAAAGTAAACAAACCCTATTGCCTAGCTCAGCTCAGGTTTCTCTGTCTGTCTGTAAGGTTCTAGGACGAGCTAGCACAGCCATACTACTTTTAAGCATAGGACTAATGTGTGCCTAATATACTTTTTGTCAAGACTGCATCTATTGTTTGTTTCTGTCTTCAGGCTGACACAAGAAAAAGTTGGGAAGTTTATGCTATTCCAGTTCCAACATCTTACATGGCATTACATTGACAGATGCCTTTGAAATGTCGGAATGGGATGTGCAGACTGCTCATTCATTGAGTACAATTGAAGTTGGTCTGTCTATGTCTGTTAGATTGTGCACTGATTTATCAGAGAATTCGATTTCAGTTACTTTGTTGCAATTTAAAGATAGTACTCAGAAAATAATAGGATATTTCTCCAGAGGTTTGATACATATGGAAAAGACCTTTGATGCACATACTAAGCAATTTGTAAGTCTTTATTTTGCAGTTAAAGTAACAGAAAAGATTGTGAGATCTAGTAGGATCGTATTACAGACATCTGATAAATCACTAGAACTTTTTCTACAGAGAATTGATTCAGGAGAATTATATGACAGATATTGCCCATTTGTTAAAAGCGTTACACCCCCTCCCCCAGCCCCCCCCCCCTTACACCCCCCTCCTCCGGGAAAAAAAGAAAAAAAAAAGCCTATTCTTTTAAATACAGGCTGCTGTTTTGCAACTCGTTACACATTTATAGCAACTGTCGATGATATATAAGAAGGAATTTTGGTGGCTCACACTGATTTAGATATTATCGCATACATTGTGTGATCTGTGGGGACCTGTCTATATTTCTCACTGCCTTTCACTAGCTCTGATGGTAATATGACTTATGCTTTGATACATAAAGGGCTTTTTGCCAGTTTAGCTGTTGTCATGTGATGCCCAGGCCTGTTACTATGCTTCTTGTCCCTTTCTTTCCCTCCTGTTCTGCCCAAATGTTTGCTGAGCGATGCCCGGCTCTCTGGAAGCATGGGCCCTGCCCGAATGCTCGAGGCCTTGCCCCATCCTGCCCCTGTCCCTGAACGCAGTTGGTGTCACCAGCTACCTGGCTGGAGCAAGCATAGGCACGCCCGGATGCCCTCCTGCCCGCTGTCATACTGGCTTCTGTGCTCTGCGGCCCACCTTATCTTCTTTCGCTTGTCCAGGGGGGGTATATGCCATTTCGTGGACAAGCACGGAAAGAAAGAGAATTGATACAGGGCCGCAGGCCTCGTCTGGTGGATGGCCGAGATGGTAGAATAAGGGTGAATAAGTCCTTGCGTTCATTGCTACAGTCCTTGCGCTCACAGTCACAAATGAAGGATGAAGGCCTCTGGGTATCACATCAGAATGGGTTTACATATAACGTTTAAACGGTTTTATTCCACATACCATATCACACTCATTGTTAGTGGGCATTGTATTCCCCAAGACCATTTATTATCCCCTTTTGACATCTTGTTTGAAGACAGTCTTTAAAATAGGTTGTTATGGGCAATGACAGTTGCAATTACAGTCTGATACTTTGAAAATTATGTGACCGCTTTTGAAAAATAATTAACTAATATCCGTGTACGAGTTTCTTGCATTTTCCGATGTAGGTACCGATAATTATCGATATCCCCTGGGTGATGATTAAAAGGATCCTTCACAAAAACATTCTCTGGAGATATGATGGACTGTGCCACCCACGTCTGAATGAAACTATATATCTTTTTTTCAAATACATGTGATTGTGACCACTGGGAATCTGTGGGTTGGAATATAGCTGATATATGTGTGATATATGCCCTGACATATAGGTTTTGATATAAATAAATCCCAAAGGGGGGTCCTAGATCAGTTTAAAACAACTACAGGTTTTGAGTCCCATAATCACTGGGATATATTTCATAGCATACTTAGTTAATTAATTCCAGAGTGTAAAGAAGTTCTATAATGAGAAAATTTAGTTTAATATTGTCTGTAAATGTTTATGAATATCTAGCCTAAACAACTGAAAATGTGTTAGGATATGATATGTCAAAGCAATTATTGATTAAGGTTGTGTTAAGAATTGTATAAAAACTCAAATGATGGTAAACAGCATGGTATTTGGTATTTAAACAGAAAATCCTACAGATCTGGTTGCAAGCAATGTTTACAACAGATTCTAAAAAAAAATATATAAAAATAGTAAAAATAGTAAAATATGAAAGTTATGTTCAATCTAAAAATTATATAAAAATAGTAAAAACCGTAAAAATAAAATAAAAACAAGAGTGTTGGTTGAAGTAATTGGAGTAATTTTCTCGGAGGAAAACGCTGGTCGGTTCATGCGCAGGGACTGATCTGTGGATTTTGCGAGTTTCTCTTCTAAACGATCTGTTGTCGCTCCTCTAGTAAGAAATGTCATATTATATTGTAATGTACAAAATTTTTGGCATATGTACAAACTAAATATATTTTACAATTTTGAAAAAGGGTTAAAAAATGAGAAAAACAATACAATTCGATTGTATTGTATATGGTATATATTCCGTATAGATTGTGTACAATCTCTCCAAGTAGTGGGGAACAGATCTTTAAGCAGATGTTTCCCTTGAAGGTCTCTTAGCTGCTAGAGATCAGGTTACGCAGCCTGACAGAAACCATGTGACTTTATACTGATGGGTTTTAAATGAGAGTTCATTGAGATTTTGGGAGGCAAAAATGTCTGACTTTATGTTAAGTAGATCTTTCTTTCTTTCTTTCTTTCTTTCTTTCTTTCTTTCTTTCTTTCTTTCTTTCTTTCTTTCTTTCTTTCTTTCTCACACTTTCTTTCTTTCTAACACTTTCTCTCTTTCTCTCTCTCTCTCTCTCTCACACACACACACACACACTCTCTCTCTCTTTTATTCTCATATTTTTACTAAACTGTGGGGTTTTGCACCATTTGTTTTGAAGAATATCTTACTTTAAGGGTGTCATTTCAAAGAGAATGAAACATGGTGTTAATCTGCATAGCTTAAGAAAAGTCAGATAAAATAGTGAAAATTAAAGATACGATATGAACAGATGATACAGCCATATTTATGGATTAAAATGTCACTTTCCAGGCTTCAGATTGACGAATGTATTAATGGAGGGAATATTGGGCCCTTATATTTGGATCCATGTAAGGGAACAATGAAATTTCTGAAAGTTCGTTTATGCTGAAGGCTGCTATGTTTGTTTAAACAGTCATGCGACAAGAATATTCATGCTGTATGATCGGTCCTGAAAACTAGTGTAAGTTAATGAATAAGATCCTTTAGGGAATGAAATATTTAGGAAAGAGCCCAATATAAAATTAATGTTTTTCTGAAAAATTTAAATGTTTATGATTGGAAATATAGTAAGAAGACAAATACAGGAATTTGGTGAAACGGATGCTTTTATGAAATTTAAGTTAGTAATGGGAATGTAGATGGATGGCCCTAGTGAACAAGGGGGGTGCCTTTAGAATGTCACCTGAGGACAGTAATTTTGGGTGATAACACATTTGTACTCAGGTATAGCAATTTTTGTTTCTGCTTATATTGGTTACGATAATGTTTTGTTGTATTGACCGTGTCCTCTGTTACAGTCCTTGCCTGTTAAGAAAACCACATACCACATTTACAAGTGAGGGAAAGAATAGTGTTTGAGTGCCTCCTGAAGTTTCGTTGAAGAAGGACTATGGAATAGCCCTGTCTGGACGCAATGCGAAACATAAAAGAGTTGACAGTAGGGAGGCCAAACACAGGGACAAAGAGAGTATAGGGACCAGTACTGATTAAAAAATATTAATTTAGGGGGGACTGTGGTAGATGAAAAATAAAATGAATATTTTTGTGTTATGAATAAGAGCTACTCAGATGTTGCCTTTCCTTCATTATATCGTTTGTTTCATTTTTATTGCTTGATCTATGGAGTTATTATGTATGTATGGGAATGATCAATACTGTTATTATCCTTACATGAAGAAACAGATAATGCTTTAAAGTTACGACTATAAATCTGTTTGAAATGAAGGCAAAGAAGTTATAACTCATCAATATAGGGCAAAAGACTGAAGATGGGAGTAAATGCTATTTCTTCTCCATTATGTTTCAAACGTGTTCAAACCTTCTTCCCCTCCTCCCTGTCTTCCCCTCACCAAAGGAATTTATGTCCCAAGACCAGTGAACTGTTTCCAAATATGGACATTCCAGAATGGACTTTGGCCTCCCCCTCCTCCTCACATAGAGATGTTGAAGGAAATCCTTGCTTTGGGATGACTGAAGGAACTTTGAATCGTGTAATAAGAGACTGGGTGAAATCAGTGGGTGTGAATTGTATGGGTTGACCAATGAAAGGCACTTCCTGTGAGCTTGTATGTGTTTTAATAAAACAGGAGCTGGGGGCCCAGGCTCGCTCTCTTTTGGCTGACCACGTTGAAAAGGTAAAGATGTGAATTCTGTTTGTCTCTGATTTTGCATGCTTTAATGTAATTTGGAATCAGACCGGTAGAAATGGCTAACCCTGAGAAATCGTGTCATGAAATCTATTAATTAATCAAAGAGTCTTCATCATTGGTATGCTGATGCCTTAAGAATTTCCCTTCATTGGAACTAAGGAACCAAGCCCAACCCTTGAAAAATAACCCCTCACCAAATGATTAGGACCAGTGCACAAAGCAAGGTCCATAAAGACATGGATAAGCAAGTCTGGGGTGGAGTCCTGACCTCAACACCTGTGGGATGAATTAGAGCAGAAACTGCATGCCAGGCCTTCTTGTCCACATTAGTGCCTGACCTCACAAATGCACTTCTGGAAGAATGGCCAAACATTCCCATAGACACACTCCTAAACCTTGTGGACAGCAATCTCACAAGAGTTGTAGGTGTTATAGCTCAAAGGGTGGGCCAACTCAACATTGAACCCTACAGACTAAGATTGGGATGCCATTAAAGTTCATGTGCGTGTAAAGGCAGGTATCACAATACTTTGGAAATATAGTGTGCATAGAGTATCTCACTAAAGTGTGTACACCCCTCACGTTTGTGTAAATATTTTATTATATCTTTATATGTGACAACACAAAAGAAATGACACTGCTGCAGTGTAAAGTAGTGGGTGTACAGCTTGTATATCAGTGTACATTTTCTGCCCCCTCAAAATAACTCAGCCATTAATGTCTAAACCGCTGGCAACAAAAGTGAGTACACCCCTAAGTTAAAATGTTCAAATTAGGCCCAATTAGCCATTTTCTCTCCCTAGAGTCATGTGACTCATTAGTGTTACAGGGTTTCAGGTGTGAATGGGGAGCAGGTGTGTTCAATTTGGTGTTATTGCTCTCACTCTATCATATTGGTAACTGGAAGTTCAACATGGCACCTAATGGCAAAGAACTCTCTGAGAATCTGAAAAAAAAGTATTGTTGCTCTACATAAAGATGGCCTAGGCTATAAGAAGATTGCCAAGACCCTGAAACTGAGCAGCAACATGGTGGCCAAGACCATACAGCTTTTTAACAGGACAGGTTTCACTCAGAACAGGCCTCACCATGGTCGACTAAAGAAGTTGAGTGCACATGCTCTGCCTCATATCCAGAGGTTGTCTTTGGGAAATAGACATGAGTGCTGCCAGAATTGCTGCAGAGGTTTGAAGGGGTGGGGGGTCAGCTTGTCAGTGCTCAGACCATACATCGCACACTGCATCAAATTGGTCTGCATGGCTGTTGTCCCATACAGCGACAGGTTCTACTCGGCCTCGACATAGTCGACCAAAGAAGTTGAGTGCATGCGCTCGGCATCTGAAATGCTTTACGTCTATCTATTAAGCTCTTGTGGTAAAACCAAGGAAGCTTAGACTTCTGAAGTGTATCAATGCTTTACTAAACAAGAAAAAATCTGCACATACAACTGTGGAATGCACAACACAGCACAATTCATAGCTTACAAATTTAAGCATGTACTATATGTACACATTAAGTAAACTAAACATGTACTCAACTTAAGGGCCAAGATGTAATGTCCATCATGGACATTTGCTCAGTCCAATTCACAAAAGTTCTCCAAAGCTCTTCAGCTTCAGGCCAGCATCTTCCTCTTTGTCCTTCCAAAACACCATCTGTTGTTCAATGACATGTGTCTCCAAAACCCTTTCCAAGCCTCTCCCACCCATTTCCTGTTTCCTGCAAAGAACGTCCAATCTCAGTTATTTACATATGAATTGAGGGGGAGGGAAGGGGCTCTGTACATATATACTGACTAAACCTAAATCTATATTATTACAATAAAGTCACTATAGAATTGTCATAGAAACACAGCATCATATCCAGAGGTTGTCTTTTGGAAATAGATGTTTGAGTGCTGCCAGCACTGCTTCAGAGGTTGAAGGGGTGGGGGGTCAGCCTGTCCATGCTCAGACCATATGCTGCACACTGCATCAAATTGTCTTAATGGCTGTAAACCCAGAAGGAAGCCTCTTCTAAAGATGATGCACAAGAAAGCCCCCAAACAGTTTGCTGAAGACAAGCGGACTAAGGACATGGATTACTGGAACAATGTCTGATGAGACCAAGATAAACTTATTTGGTTAAGATGATGTCAAGCATGTGTGGCAGCAACTAGGTGAGGAGTACAAACACAAGTGTGTCTTGCCTACAGTCAAACATGGTGGTGGTAGTGGCATGGTCTGGGGCTGCATGAGTGCTGCCGGCACTGGGGAGCTACAGATCATTGAGGGAACCATGAATGCCAACATGTACTGTGACATACTGAAGCAGAGCATGATCCCCTCCCTTCAGAGACTGGACTGCAGGGCAGTATTCCAACATAACAACCCCAAACACACCTCCAAGACGACCACTGCCTTGCTAAAGAAGCTGAAGGTAAAGGTGATGGACTCGCCAAGCATGTCTCCAGACCTAAACCCTATTGAGCATCTGTGGGGCATCCTCAAATGGAAGGTGGAGGAGCACAAGGTCTCCAACATCCACCAGCTCTGTGATGTCGTCATGGAGGAGTTGAAGGCGACTCCAGTGACAACCTGTGAAGCTCTGGTGAACTCCATGCCCAAGAGGGTTAAGGCAGTGCTGGAAAATAATGGCGACCACACAAAATATTGAAACTTTGGTCCCAATTTGGACATTTTCACTTAGGGGTGTACTCAATTTTATTGCCAGCAGTTTAGACATTAATGGCTGTGTGTTGAGTTATTTTGAGGGGACAGAAAATGTACACTGTTATACAAGCTGTACACTCACTACTTTACATTGTAGCAAAGTGTAATTTCTTCAGTGCTGTCACATGAAATTATATAATAAAATATTTTCAAAAATGTGAGGGGTGTACTCACTTTTGTGAGATACTGTAAATACACACACACACACACACATTATATACACTGTACACACAGAGGGTTTCAAAGAAATGTATACACACTTTAACATGAAAAATATATGCATACAAATTCTATTATTAGCTCTATATAAACATAAAAGAGTCATGTTAGTCATGTTTGAATTATGCAATCCCATTAGGGGCTCAAAGTGGTCACCATTAGCATCCAGTCCTACTTAAATCAGGAAAAGAAAATTTGTGGTCATTATTAGATAACAATATCACATTTTCTCTGACTATCTCCATCGTAGCATACAAATGGGAACTTACTAGCCCCAAACAAGGGTGGGATGCTTTAGCTAACAGGAACCTTAATGCTAAAAATAACAGGCTAAGGATGCTCACTTCTATCCACAGTGAGCCATAAAATGTATTAGTGGAGGATCATGCCATCACACATGTTACTGGAAAGGTTCTATAGTAAATGGGTGCTGTAGCAATTACCAGCTAGAAATTGGTGACAACAGGAGTCAAAACATTTATATGCCGCACATCATGGATCCTGAAAACAACGACCAACCATTCACCAAAGCCCTGACTACAATTACTTCCGGTGTCTTGACACAGGGAGCTTACAAAGTCAATACATTCCTGGTTGAGCATATTGTCTTCTCTTCCGTAGGAGCCAAACCTGATGCCACGGACACAGGGCCATTTTTAATGGTCTAGAAAAAATATTTTTTTTTCAACCCGATTATTGTTAACCCTGCCTTGCCTTTACACGATCGCAAAAAAAAATGCTCTAGCAAAGTGCGGTGACGTACAACACGTACACCGGCACTATAAAGGGGAAGTACCATTCGGATGGCGCCACCCTTGGGGCTGCATTTGCTGATTTCGTGCTAGTAGAACTTTGGTGAGAGATGATTCGCGCTTTTCAGTCTGTTACAGTGTGATGAATGTGCTATCTCCATTACGAATGCTAGTTTTACCAGAACAAGCGCTCCCGTATCATAACTTGCTTCTGAGCATTTTCACGTCGTTAAAGCCCACACACGACCATTTTTTACAACGTTAAAAACGACAGTGTTAAAAACGTTGCAAAAACTTAAAGCATGTTCTAAATTTTTAATGCCCATTTTTAACGTCGTGAAAAATTCTCTGGAGCCCACACACGATCGCTTTTAATGACATTAAAAAAAATTAGGACTGTTACTGATTTGTGTTCGATTAACCTTTTTTTTTTTTTTAATCGATTTTTTTTTTAATTGATTAATCGACTAATTAATCGATTAATTATAACGCACATACAGATCCAACTACTTTTAGCTTATCTCCTTGCAGGCTGATTCCCAGTGCAGCTACCAACAACTGGAAAAATGGATAGCAGGAGACAAAAAAACACACAAAGGCAGCGCTCGATGGGAATAGCATTAAAACTTTTATAGTCTTCAAGTAGGTAACAAAATAAATATTGCACTGGAGATAAAAATCGATGTAGCTACATAAACTGTAAAAATGGTGCGAGTAATACCAAACGGTACCAAAAGCAGTCATAAAAACCTGTAGCTAAGTATGATACTGGTATAAAAATGTGTACAATGAAACCACTGCTGAATCCAGATGAGGAGGGGTTAACATCAGTCCATCGGTATGTAGATGTCCCATGAAGGGAACTATCACAACTCCCAGTGGATGGTTGTAGAATCCCAGGTTGATAGAGGGAAGTGTAACAGCCCTTGCGTGTGGCAGATAGTAAGGTCCCGCTGGCATGCAGATATGAAGGCACAGCAAAGGAGCCCTTCAGATGGACACGGCAAGCCCCAGCAGTGTCTGTGACATTACCGGATCTCTGATGGAACTCCCTAAAGTCCCACAAGCCGGCGGAAAGGTGAGTACCAATCAAAAGAATTTTAATCGATCAAAAAGTTTTTGATCGATCAAAAAAATTAAAGATTAATCGATTAATTAAAAGTTAATTTGCACAGCCCTAAAAAAAATGCAATTTTTCACATTGTGAAAAACGGTGGTGTGTACGCGGCATTAGCCATATATCCAGCAGTAAATCTGGGTGAAGTTTCCTTTCTTCTGATTTTACCAGAAAAATGACAAAGTGAAGGCCTAAACATCTAACAAAGTCAAAGATTGTAAGATGCCCAAAACTGCAGCAGTACTGGGAGGAGATCTCCCAGCATATAAGTAGACTTGCACAGACATCCATCCCATTGGATCCCCTGACATATTTATTGGGAGCCATAGAGATGGAAACACTCTCAAAGGGAATGTATATAATGTTAACTAGGATATTGTATCTAGCAAGAAAACTTATAGCACGATACTGGATGGCATCAGAAGTTCCCACGGGAAGGCAGTGGGCTCTTTTAGTAAACTCTCTACTTCATAGAAAGATTAACATATAGCCGAAGGGGGGATACTGGGAAATTCAATCAAATATGGTAAACATGGTTGAGCGATGACAAACTCTCGCCTCCACAGGCGATAAGGGAAGGTCTCCGGAGCTAAACATAAGGAATAGAGAAGAGTAGGGTAAAACAACAAGAAAATAAATGAGAGGTAACATAAAATACTTAAGGGTGTGACTGGGTGGGGTGGGAAGGGGTGGGCGGGCGATAAATGGATTTACACACAAAACAATGCACAACAATGCACAAAAGAGATATAGATAAGAGAGTAAGTTTGGAAATAAGAGTTGAAAATAAGAGTTTTTACACAAATATTTATTTTATTTATTTTTTAACCTCCCTGGCGGTATGATTCTGTCTGGAATTACGTACCAAAAGCGGTACAATTATTTTGCATGGAAATTCTGCGTTTTATACTGTAGGCCTGCAATTTTTAGGAATAACTCACTTAAATTTGTCCAAACCAGAGTCTAGTAGACATCCCGGGTATGATACAGTTTGAAACACAAAATCATAAAATTATAATATAATAAATAACTATAAATAATTATAACAAATAATAATGTAATTATAATAAAAATTATTCACTAATGTAATCAAATCAAAATCACTGAAATTTGCTCAGTTGCAGAATTGTCGCTGTCATTACTTTTATTTTTTTATGACGAATTTCCCCACAAATCGCTATTGCTCAATTCTGCAAGTGATTATCATTTATTATCGCTGTTTTCTAGCTGCTCTAAAATCACTTTTGACATAAAGGGACACTTTTGGTTGCTATGGACAATCTACAGTTTGCAGGGAGAAAAAAAATGTTTTTATTATGTAAAAGAACATGCAGGGCACTGGGCAGACCACTAGGGACAGGGGGGGTGTGTATTTTTTACATACAGTATTGTAATCTATAAGATTACAGTATTCTGTATGTAATGTGTTTGTTTACTTTTTTGAATTTGCCACCGGTCTCCGCCCCCGTGCGCCGTTACGTCGCAGGGAACGGAGATCGGCGGCGCGCGGGCACTGTGTGAGTCGAATGGAGGACGCCACTCGCTCACACAGCGGGGATGCATCGCTGGATCCAGGGACAAGGGAAGTACAGTATACCCTGCCTGGATCCAAGGTAAGCCAGCGCGCGCTGCAGGCTCTGCATTCCCCCCCGAGCGCGACTCGGGGATAGCGATATTTACATGAAAATTCCAACCCGAGTCGCGCTCGGGGATACCGGCAGGGGGGTTAATACATGGCATATTTTGCATTTTGAATTTGTGCACAAATGTACTATAATAATATACATTGAATAATAAAAAAAAACTGTGGAAAAAAAAAAAAGATTGTAAGTAAGCTTGAAGTATCCTGGCATCCAGCGAATTGAACTGGCCAATCTGAGTAGTCCTACATGCAGGGAGAACATATAGATGCACAGTCAGTCTGGTTGAAAAAAGACACAAATCCATTTAGTTCAACCAAAAAGGGGTAAAAACAAATATACAAACTTATATACTGTACCGGTACACAATCCTATACCCACAGTTGATTCAGAGGAAGGCAAAAAAAAACACATGATCCAATTTTCTCCAGCAGGGGAAACAAATCATTCCTGATCTCCTGAGAGGCATTTGGATATTCTCTGGATCAATTTTGTCTATAAATGTTAGTATTCAGTTATATTATGTACATTTTGGAATCAAATATTCCATATTTTCACAGCTCTTACCGCAAAGAAACCTGTGGAGAACAATACCATAACTTGGTAGAACACCAAAAAGAGTCCCTCATAGCCTAAGGTCCATATCTGTGCAAACTTTGTGGTTGGAGGTGATAGCCATTAGAGAGTCTGTCGTCATAATTCACTGTTGCTTTTACTGAAAGTGATCCCATCTGGAGCCATCAAGAAAACAAGAGCATGTGATGAAACCCACTTTGGGAGTCTTGGTTCTCTCTGGGGATTAAGAAGCAGCCCCTTTAAGTAATATGATGAGAAAGTGGTAATTTGTCCAGAGGTGTTGCTATGGGGGTACGGTCCGCACCCAGGTGACACCAGCTAGAGGGGTAACACCAGGCTGCAGGCTGACTTGCACTGGGCCCCACATTGAGAGGGGTGCCGCGGTTTCCTCCTCTTCCTCCTTCACCTGTATCTCCTCAGCTCCCTGTGATGTTTATTGTGACAGACAGGCAGGGACAGGTGACGGCTGCATGTCACAATAACACACCTAAGAGCTAACGGAGAGGGATTTACACGGGGGGGGGTACAATGGGGGATTTACATGGGAAAGGATTATACTGAGGGAGAAGTGTACTTTGGGGCAGTACATTGGGGGATTTACACAGGGGAGTACAATGGAGGGATTACACAACGGGGGGTTAAACTGGTTGAGTACACTGGAGGGATTTACATGGGGGAAATACGCTATAAGGGTTTTACACTGGGGGGACAACACCGTTACATTGGGGGATTTACACTGAGGGGGTTACACTATGGGGGATTACACTGGTTGCGTACACTGGGGGGATTTACATGGGGGAAATACACTATAAGGGTTTTACACTGGGGGATTAAACTAGAAGAGTACACAGGGGGATTTATAGGGGGGGTACACTGTGGGGTGTTTTACACTGAGGAGATTTACACTGGGGGGATTACACTATACAAGATTAAACTGGGGGGATTTACACAGGGAGGGGGAATACACTGCAGGGGTTTTACACTGGAGGGGAAATACATTGCAGGGGTTTTACACCTAAGAAAGTGCAAGGGGTACAGCACCCGAACCCCCAGCCGAACCCTCAGAAGAAGAGCAAAGGACAGACACCAGCAACAGAGACGTCAGCATCCACAGCAAGTAACCAGGGGTCTAAGAAAAAGGTGGCAAAAGAAACCATGGAAGCAACTTCAGGAACAACGGAGGAGGGTGAGCCATCCATGAAAGAGATTCTTCAAGCAATCAATAACTAAGCTTTCATTATCTGAAATATTAGTCCAATTAAAAGAAATTAAAGAGGACATGTCAGTGCTCAAACATGATGTACAGGGGATTGGTGAACGGACTTCTGCTTTAGAGGGGAGACTTAGCCAGGTTGAAGACGATGTTAACCCAATGAGAAATGGGAATACGCAGGAAGAATATAAGGGTACTAGGTCTTCCCGAAAAAAAGTGAAGGTAATAGAGCCACAGAGAATATGGAAGATTGGCTTAAAGGTGTGTTTGGCAAAGACTGTTTATCAAAGTTTTATTTAATTGAGAGTGCTCACAGGGTCCCTTTTAGGACTCCAGCCCCTGAAGGCCAACCAAGGCCTATTCTCATTAAACTCCTACATTTTAAAGAGAAAATTACTATCCTGCAAAAAGCATGAGAGATAAAAGAGATTCAATATAACGGTGCAAGAATTTTAATTTATCCAGACTTTTCTCCCGAACTACAGAGACAAAGGGCAAGATTTACTGGATGCAAACGTAGACTACAGAAAAAACGGATGCAATGTTTTACCCGGCCTGTCTACGAATAACAATAAGGGGGGAAAACATGTTTTTTAATACACCTGCAGAATTGTTATCCTGGATGGACAAAAATGGATTTCCACACAGGAACTATACCACCCCTTTTATTTTTTTTCTCTTTTTCTCTTCCTTTTTTGTTTTTGTTGTTGTTGTGGGACATTCGGGAGTGGGGTTGGGGGGTGAGGAACAGGAACTTCAAAGGGGTTAACGAAAATGTACTTTTCGATTGAATTCACATATGGATGGGGAAATAAGAATGGATATCAGCACGCACGGATGGAATGCGAAGAAGGGAGTAATGCACGAAACACATTAAAGTACAGGTTAACAAAGGAGAAATGGGTTGCAATCACCTCAGTAGGTAGACACGGTTATTTTAGAAGCCCGCAATTTGGGCCCCAAGAAGGGCAAAAAAGGGGGAGGGGGAGGACGTAAGGCAGGAGGGGGAGGGGGTGGGATGGGCGATGGATGAGATGGGATGGGAAGGGGTAGATGTAAGCATGGGTACGGCACAAGAATGGGTGAATCCACAAGTATATGATCTCTTTAAGGGAAACCAAAACAAGAAAACGAGAAGGAAAGCACTTTGTAGGTTTGAGATCACTAAATGGGAAGTATACTGATAAATAAGTGGAGACGATGATAGATAATAAGTAAGGGTATTAGGAAAACCCCAAACCAAGGTAAAAGTATAAAGGTTTGTTCATGGAATGTTCGGGGAGTAAGAGACCCAGTTAAAAGACAGGCAATTTTTTCCATGGCAGAAATGGGTAATATTAGGATGCTGTGTCTGCAGGAGACACATCTGGAAAAGGAAACAATTAGTGTATTAAAACATAGGAAATACCGGATGCAATACCATTCCACTCACACCTGCAGACAGAGCAAAGTAGACACCAAAGGGCGGTACGTATTTCTGTTTTGCCAGATAGAGTCAAGAGAATATGTGGTGGCCAATGTGTATGCCACCCCCCCCCCCGCCCCCCATTTAGCACAGAAATTCTGTGGGAACAAATGGAGTTTGTCATGGACAAGGCGGGTGTGCCTGTTATAGTGACGGGAGACTTTAACATGACTATGAATAAAGAGCTGGATAGATTTCCGTCCGGGGGTTCCGCTGGCTACACGTCTGGGGCAGCCCTCTCCTCCAATTTTGTAGGGAGACGGGGCTGGTGGATGTTTGGAGGAGGAGGCACCCGGAGGAAAGACAATTCTCCTGTCACTCGAGGGTGCACACGACCTTGTCCAGGATAGATTTGGTACTATGTAATGAAGAGGCCATGGGCGAGGTGGAATATGAACCAAGAAGTATTTCAGACCACTCATCAGTGACCTTTGAAATTAAGATAAGTAGAAACTATAGTAAAGGGGACTGGAAGATAAAACCATTCTGGCTCGAAGTACTAGAAGACCTGGGGGGGGGGGGGATACTTGCCAACCTGAAGGAATTTCTGACACTCAATTCAGGATCAGCCTTGGTGGAGTCATATGGGACACCCTAAAGGCATTCTTGCGTGGAGTTTTCATACAATTTTTATTATTTATTAAAAACCAAACACGCGCCAAGGAGGTTGCAGCAAAGGAAGAGGTGAAAAGGGCAGAGATAGGGAAAGGGAGAGCCTGCCCGGAAGTCAACACGGTGCTGCGCTAACCACAGGCAGGGAGACATTTCCCGATCTCTGCAGCCGAGCATCGGGAAATGTCTTCCTGCCTGTGATTAGCGCAGTGCAGACTTCCTGGCGGGCTCTGCACGTGGACTGTGCAAACACGCCGGAGCTCATCCCTAACAGAGAGCCCATTAAGTAGCTTGCCATACAACTAAAAGAAAACTCTTACCTGAAAGATACCTCTTACCTTCTTTGCAATGGCTGGCCACACGGACGAGGAGGCAAACTTATGCCTCAGAGCACTAAGCAATTGGCCTTGCAACAAATTGTCAGTAAGAAATATAAGGAGGTAAAGAGTGTATAGATTTAGGAGGCCCACAGAAGCTCTGACAATCCAGGAAAAAAATATCAAAAAGGAAGGCACTTGTTCCCACCAATTACTAATCTGCATAGAACAGCCACAACATAGAGGGATTAGACTGTAGGCTACACAAGGACATGCACATTGTTAAAACGGATGGCCCATTAAAACAAAATATTAAAAGCCAGCAACTACAAATACTGCAGCTGCTGACTTTTAATATTAGGACACTTACCTGTCCTGGAGTCCAGCGCCGTCTGCAGCAGAGAGACGAGCGTTCGCTCATCTCTGCTGCTCCCCCCTCCATCCACGGTGAGGGAACCAGGAAGTGAAGCGCTCCGGCTTCACTGCCCGGTTTCCTACGGCACATGCGTGAGTCGCGCTGCGCTCTTCGATTGACTCCCGCTGTGTGCTGGGAGCCAAGTTCTCAGCACACAACAGGGGGGGGCGACGGGAAGCTAGGAAAACCCGTCTTTTGCCCGACTCTGCTGTGGCCGGAAGTGGGTGCAAATACCTGACAGGTATCTGCACCCCCTCCTCCCTGAAAGGTGTCAAATGTGACACCGGAGGGGGGAGGGTTCCGATCAGCGCGACTCCACTTTAGGGTGGAGATCCGCTTTAAGACAAAAATATAACAGGTACAGTACAACTCAACTCAGTTACTCAAGCCACCCAGTAATTAAAAGATAATAAAAGTTACCCATCTACTTCAAATTGCAGCCAATGAAGTTTAATAAAGCAGTCCAGTAAAGTGGTGTTAAACTTTAATAGCCCACACGCATCCGCGCAGGTGCCCTAATTCTGCCCCATGATGCTGTGCAACTCATAAGCATTCCATCTGCCATAAGAAAACCTATGATATCTACAGAAGAATTATTTGGAAGAGTCTAAAGTGGGTTGATTTGCCTGTGAAGGTTCTGAGTTGATCTTCATTTTCCAAACAATTGTGGCCAAAAAATGACAACTTCAAGAAACTTACTGTACCTCTTACAAAACACCTTGGACTGTCTACTTTCCACAAAGGAATCATTTGGGGGTTTTTGTACTGTCCTGTGTTTTTAGGACCTCAAGAAATTATATAGGTAGTTATCACAACAGGACTGACTCATTTTCAAATATACCGTATATACTGCACCATAGTTTGTAGATTATACATTTTATACATTTTTATAAATTTTACACCAACACATTTTTTTTTTGTTTGTTTGTTTTTGTTTTGTTTTTTTTTTTACCAAAGAAATGCAGCAGAATACATTTTGGCCTAAATTTATGAAGAAAGATTATTTGTTTGCAAAATTTTATAACAGAAACAAAGAAATGTTTTTTATTTTTTTTTGTTTCATACCTTTTTGTATTTCTATGTTAGTATAGCAAATAAATAAAAAGCCATTGGTGGTTAAATACTACCAAAATAAAGTTCTATCTGTCTAAAACAATTATAAAAATTACATATTGCAGTGTTGCATGACTAATGCCCCGTACACACGATCACTTTTTGTGATGAAAAAAAATTTAATTTTTCTTCATGAAAAAAAATGAAATTTTTCAAACTTCATTTTCAAAAATGAAAATGATGAACAATGATGAACAAAGTGATGGCACTCTAAAGGGGAAGTTCTATTTGCCTTGATGCTGCTTTTAGCTGGTTACTTGTTAGTAAAAGCGTGATGAATGTGCTTACTCCATTATGAATGGTAGTTTTACCTCCCATCTCCTAACTTGCTTCTGGGCATGTGCGGGTTTAAAACGTCATTTTTTACATCGTTTTGCTCACACACGATCATTTTTTATGACACAAAAAATTAAATTTTTTAAAATGACATAAAAAATTCGAGCATGTTCGAATTTTTTTTTGGTCGTTTTTCAGAAGACATAAAATTACGTTTTGCCCACACACGATCATTTTAAATGACATTTTTAAAAATTTCATTTTTTTTCATCACAAAAATGGATCGTGTGTACGCGGCATAACTCCCACTGAAATCTTGAATTTGGCCTGGGCAGGAAGGAGATGTTTGACTATTTAATTAATTTATCCAATAATGTGAAATGCATTTGCACATGATTGGGTATTCAAAGTGGGCAGTAGTTTGCTTTTTTCATTCTTTATTTTGCATTTTTAGACCATTCAAGAATGCAAAGTTATACAAAGAAGAACACGAGGGTAAAGAACATCTGGATGGGATGGGGAATTGGAGGAGGTATTTGCACCTGCGCGACCATAAAATTGCACAGCTTTGCCATGACTTGAAGCAATGTCTGTTTAATCTTGTAGTGTGTGGACCTCAAATCGCATCAAAGTCAAACTAAGGTAGTACAGGGACAAATTTGCCCAACTTGCAGGATGCACAAGTGACAATAGGGCCAAATTCATAAATCTCGTTCACACTGCTGCATCCTGAAAGTCACACTACTTTGCTGCCACTATGCCGCTGCAACTTGGCCCCAACTTCAGGGAATTCCTGTCTAACATTGCGCCCTATGTACCTCAAATCACACCAAAGTAGTACAGGGACTACTTTAAAGTTGGTGCGACTTAAAGTAGCACAGATATGAATGGTTATTATTGAGAATCATGGAGTACTTGTCGTGCAACTTAGAGATCCAAATTTGATGGGAAAGTCGAACTGTGAAACAAGTCATATATATTTTAATAGAAAGGAGCTCTCATTTATACTTGCATAGTCCTTACTGATTTACATCAGCAGAACAAATACAGGAGGTGATGTGAGCACATGGGCCAGAAGCAAATGTGTGGTGATGCTAATTAAATCAATGAACCCCAACACCACATCCACCCCAACATTGAGTAGGCACAAGTACATATCCTACCCTTGGCCCACAAATCAGCAGATTGCTAAAGAGAGACCTTGCCGTGCCCACCTAGAATGGAGATCCTGACCAGCACAGGAACTTCTGGATGATTACAATGAATCATTTCCGGGTCAGAAGGAAATGCAAATCTGTATTTCTACATGTGATATTTGAAGGCAAACTTAAAGTGGATGTAAACCCCAAAAAAAGTATTTTTTATTTTTTATGTCACAATGTAGAGTATAAGATTTCCTATCATCTGTGCCCAGTCTTGCCACACAGAGTTAATCCAGATCTGAGTAGTCCTCTTTCAATGTTCAGTAAAATGAACAGCCTTCCAGATAAAAACCTGCCTAAATAAAAAGTCAGTTTTCTCTCTTCTTGCTTTGAGTGACAGGTTATTTACATATCTAGCTCAGACATGTTTATCATATGTTATGTTATGTTTATCATAACATGAGGTATAACAAGTGAGAAATTCACCCCTCCCCCACATAATACATCCTGGTAATATACAATGAACTATGGATCACCTCATGTTATGATAAACATAACATAACAGATGATAAACATGTCCAAGCTAGATTTGTAAATAACCTGTCACTGAAAGCAAAAACAGAGAAACGGACTTTATAATTTGGCAAGTTTTTATCTGGAATTCTGTTAATTTGCACTGAACATTAAAAAAGGATTACTCAGCGCTGGATTAACTCTGCGTGGCAAGACTGGGCACAGATGATAGGAAATCTTATACTCTACATTGTGACATCAAAAAAAAAAAAATTATTTTGGGTTTACATCCACTTTAAGGGTAATGGTGTCCCTGGAATAGCAGCAGGTGAATTACAAAGACAAAAGGCCCAGTTTGAGCCCTGGTTTACACACACAGCTCCTGCTTCTCGCTCTGTAACGAGCGATCGCAGGTGCCCAGCGGTGATCGCACCCGCCAGGCACGCGCGTCGGCATCAGGGGCGAGCGGGGGGTGTGCCCCTATTTGCTGAACAGTGAGATGACGTAGATCTACGTGATCTCGCCCAGCAGAGCCGACCTGACGCCGTATAATAATATAGTTATACGGCGGCTGGTCGGCAAGTAGTTAAACCCTTCCAGAAGCTCATAAGGGAGGGTAATGACCTTAGGCCCCTTTCACACTGAGGAGTTTTTTAGGTGGTACAGCGCTAAAAATAGCGCTGCTATCCTGCCTGAAAAACTCCTTCACTGCATACACGAGGGCTTTCAAACTGAGGCGATGCGCTGGCGGGAGAGAAAAAAATCTCCTGTCAGCAGCATCTTTGGAGCGGTGAGAGGAGCGGCGTGTATACCGCTTCTTCACCGCTCCTTCTCATTGAAAGCAATGGGAAATCTCGGCAATACCGCCCACAATGCGCCTCTATAGGTATTAACCCTTTATCGGCCGTTAGCGGGGGTTAATACCGCACAGCTAGCGGCCGATTCCCACTGCAATTTTTTGCAGCGCTGTAACGCCACCGCGGCCCGAGCCCCAATGTGAAAGGGGCCTTAGGGTCATTGGTAGTGAGTTCCATAGCTCATTGCCCTTTGTGACCAGGTGTCTGTTGCCAATGGATTGTAGTCTGCTAGTTGTTGTTTTTGTTAGATGTAGATTGGCTGATCGAAGTGTTCTCAATGGTACATAGTGAGAGGCCCATTCAGACAGATAGATTGGGGCCAGCTTCCAGTGTGCCCTATACATATAGCACATTGCCTTAAATAGTACCCGCTTTGCAATGGGGAGCCAGAGCAATTCTGCGAGCACAGGAGTTGTGGTCTCTTCTTGCACATCTGGAAACCAGGCGAGCAGCTTAGTTCTGAGTCACGTGCAATTTTTTTTGCCACTTTACTGGAAGTCCAAGAAAAAATTTTTTGGAACAATCCAACCGGGAATGCACAAGGCCCTGCACTAGAGTTAGCCGGTTTTAATGCGAGAACAGTTCTTTAATTTTTCTGAGTCTCTGTATATAAAAATATGAGTCTTTAACCACTTGACGCCCACCCTATTACAAAATGACGGAGGCAAAGTGGTTTTAATATCCTGAGTGGACGTCATATGTCGTCCTCAGAATATTGAGCCTCTGGGGTGCACGCATCGTTGTTGCAGGGTGTCAGTCTCACACCCCGCAACACTGATCTAGGTAAAGAGTCTTCTGGAACAGTGCCATTGCTGCCAATAGTTTTCGTCCGAATGCATTTTCGTCCAAATTTCGGGCATTTTCGTTATCATTTTAACAAACGGAAAGGAATGCTCAGAATACGAAACCCAAAAGATCCGACATAAACAAATGCTTTATTTTCATTACAACAACAGTTCGATCGGCTGCTCCTCTGATAGAGGGGTTTGTGCTGATTGATTTTCATGACAGTCGCCCCAAGGATGCCCACACTAGACCACCAGGGATGCCACCAGACCACCAGGGATGCCCACCACCAGGTATGCCACCCTAGACCACCAGGGATGCCATCAGTGCCCACAATGAATGCCAATCAGTGCCCACAATGAATGCCAATCACTGGGCATCACTGATTGGCAGGCACTGTTTGGCACTGATTGGCATCCATCAGTACAAAATATTACAGTACATCCGTCCCGCCCATCTGTGTCGTCCATCCGTGCCGCCCATCTGTGTCGCCCATCCGTGCTGCCCATCTGTGCCCATCCGTGCCGCCCAAGGAGTTATTCTTCTTGATTTATTCTGTAATATTTGGTGGTTCTTTGTGGGTGAGTGTAGAATAGTGGTATTATCCTCAATTTTTTGGGAATTACATTTTGATTTCTGATGTTGATTGTTTGCAAATAATAAAAAGCACAAAAATTGCATCAGCAATGGTATTGTTTGTGCTTTGTAAAGATACCTGTGTGAGTTTGGGTAAAGATTGTTGTGAGATGGAGAGTAATGCCCTGTACACACGATTGGTTCGTCTGATGAAAACGGACCGATCAGTTTTTTTCCCATCTGTGAAAAAAAATAGAACCTGTTTTAAAATTTTCGTATGGTTAAAAAACCGATAGAAAAAAACGATCGTCTGTGGGGAAATCCATCGGTCAAAAATCCACACATGCTCAGAATCAAATCGACGCATGCTCGGAAGCAGTGAAATTAATTTTTCTCAGCACGTCGTTGTGTATTACGTCACCGCGTTAGACACGATCAGATTATTTTTTTAAATACTTTTTATTGATTTTGCATGAAAGAAAAAACAAAACAAGTAAAAAACAGAGGTTACATAACACAGCCCCTGGGCATATCCCGGCTGAAGTAACAACAACAAAAACACAAAAACAATCCTATATTACTATCAATCTATAGTGTTGCTATAACTTAAAGAGGGGGTTCACCCTTAAAACCACTTTCTCCCATCAGCGCCAGCGCCAGTATGCTGTCTTTTTTTTATTTTTTTATCGCTGTACTTACCTCTTAATAGATAATTTAATTTTCGTCCTACCGCGGGGTATGGTGCCGCTATATAGCGTCACGCCTTCCGAAAACAGCCGACGAGCACTCGGCTGTTCTCGGCGCTATACAGCGCCTGAGCATAGACCCAGGAGCTGACTGCGCAGGCGCTGTATATAGCCGCGTCACGCCCTCCGAAAAAAGCCGAAATAGGACTCGGCTGTATATGGCGCCTGCGCAGTCAGCTCCTGAGTCTGTGCGCAGGCGCCCAGAACAGCCGAGTGCTAGTCGGCTGTTTTCGGAAGGCGTGACGCCATATAGCGGCGCCATACCCCGCGGTAGGACGAAAATTAAATTATCTATTAAGAGGTAAGTACAGCGATAAAAAAAAAAAAAGACAGCATACTGGCGCTGACACCAGTATGCTGGATGGGATGGGAGAAAGTGGTTTTAAGGGTGAACCCCCTCTTTAACTACACGTGTGATCAAAATTCGGAGAATAAAAAAAAGGATAACGTGTCATGCTTGTCAGGCGACCACAGCGGGCTGAGTTGCTGAGGTTAAGGATGGTGCTGTTATGAGAAACATCAAATATCATTAAAGCTATGGCATCATTCCTACAAAACCACTAACTGACATAGACAGTCAGCGTAAACAACACTTAATTTGTTGCGTTCGTGATATCTGAAGCAACCCACACCCTCCAAATTTTGTCAAACTTAGCTGGGCAACCTCTGGCGAGATAGGCCTCTTTGTACAGTGGCACCGCTGAATTGACCAGTGATTTCCAATATTCAAAGAAGGTGCCTCCGTTTGTTTCCATTTAACGAGTAGAGCCTTCCTAGCGTAAAACAATAAAAGTCCTATTAGCACCCTGGTTGCCTGGCGGTGGACCAAGGAGCCCACCAGACCGAGCACACAGACCGACACATTCAGTGGAACATGGATCAAGGTCAAGGTTTCAATAAAGGTTGTGACCTCCGCCCAGAAGTGCTGGATTCTGGGACAGGACCACAACATATGGTTGAAGTCGGCAATTGCCAAATCACACTTCCAACAATTGGATTGGCAAATTTTGGATAATCTTTGGGGTGACAAATAGATTCTATGAAGCAGTTTGAATTGTATCAATCGATCTCTAACAGAGACGAGCTGTAAGAAAGGATATTCCTAGACGTCCTCCCAATCCTCTGAATCCAGATCTGGGACCTCGCCCTGCCACCTAGAAAGCAAATCCTCTAGACCAAAGTGGACCGAAGGCAATAAAGCTTTGTAAATGGTAGAGGTGGGTTTAACCAGAGGAGTAACCCTTAATGTGGACTCAAGGTTAGACCGGAGGAGAAGTACCGGGGTGGGACCAAATTGGGTCGTGAAGGCATGGCGAATTTGAAGAAATCAAAAGAATTGTCGGTTAGTGAGCCCGAATTTCTCCTTGAAGGAATCAAAGGTCAAAAGAGAGCCACCAATACAGATATGCTCCAGGTTTTTGATACCCCTAGTCGCCCAAAAACCTGGGTCTGGGATAGTCAGAAACTCTGGTAAATGTGGGTTGAGCCACAGGGGGGTTTCTGGAGATTTAGTGTAAGGGTCCCTTTGAAGTGTACAGACCAAGAGTTGCCAAGCTCTGATTACCGCCCTCATGGAAGGTGTGAGAGGAGAGGGGGCTCTGACACCCCTATACAAAGCATTACTCAGCGCCTCGTAGGAACCAAGGTGGGCAGCCTCAAGGACAACAGCAGCATTGGTTGCATCGGAGACTAGCCAGTTATGAGCGTGTGACAGCAGTGCAGCAAAAAAAAAAATTCCGAAGATCCGGACAAGCTAAACCCCCCTCTGTCCAAGGCTCTTGAGTATAGATTTGTTTATTCTAGAGCAGGAGTCTCCAAACTACGGCCCTCCAGGTGTTCAGGAACTACAATTCCCATCATGCCTAGTCATGTCTATGAATGTCAGAGTTTTACAATGCCTCATGGGAAGTGTAGTTCCATAGCAGCTGGAGGGCCGTAGTTTGGAAATCCCTGTTCTAGAGGGACGAGAGTTCCATAGGAAAGGAGTTATAATGGAGTCAAATTTTTGAAAGAAAGCTTTGGGGATCCAAATTGGGGAGTGCCTCAGTGCATAGAGAAAAACTGGGAGAAATTTCATTTTAAGTAAGTTTATCCTGCCAATGAGGGATAACGGCAGGTTCACAATCGGATTTTTAACCAATGGTGTGTAGGCAAGACTGATGAAAGTCAGCTTCATCGGACATCTGATGAAAAAATCCATTGGTTCGTTTTCATCAGACGAACCGATCGTGTGTACAGGGCATAACAAATAAAAGTGATATTTTGGTATTTACTATAGCACCTTGTAAAGAAGACAATTGAGCTAAAATGAGAGCTATTTAAAGGGTCACTAAAGGAATTTTTTTTTTTAGCTAAATAGCTTCCCTTACCTTACTGCAGTACTGGTTTCATGTCCTTATTGTTTGTTTTTGCTTTGAAGTTGCTGTTAACCTGCTCTGTTCTCCACACTTCCTGCTTGTCTGTTTCCTTATAAGCACCATACTGGGAGCTTTCTCACGATGGTTTAAGCTGTCATTACTGTGTGTCTAAAACTTCCCAGAACCAATCAGATTCATTTTAAAAACAAAACACTGCCCTGGATTTGTTTGTTTTTGTTCTGTGTTTCTATTTCTACTTCACAGAAACATGAAGCCAGTTCAAAAGTGAAACAAGCCTGCATGCACATTATATGATTGATTTTTATCTATTTTTAATCATTTTGAAAAGGAATCGGTTAACTTTTATGTCTCTATACTCTGTAAACAGTCATTTCAGCAAAAAAAATTTTTTCCTTTAGTGACCCTTTAAATGCTCAGTTGTGCTGGCACCTAAAACGGAGAATTTATCTCTTCTCAGACTCAAATGGCTCGTACACACGATCGGTTCAAACCAATGAAAATCATTCTTAGCGGACACACAGATAACAGAGAAGCTGTGTGAATTAGTCCATTTTTAAATAGTTTTCAACATTTTTGAACAAAAACATTTTATAATTTTTTCTAAAAATAAATAAATAATTTTATTTTACAATTTTTACAAATTATTTTTATACAATTTTCAATTTTTTTTTTACAATGGATTAAAACAATACGGGGGTTAATTATTTTATTTTTTAACAGGACAAGGAAGCCGGCAGTTTGTCTGTGTCTCTCCCTACAACAGCTAAAGTCGGCTGGGAGGGTTTCAGCTGCTGCCGAGAGCCACACAGGGCATGCTGTAATTGCCCCTCCTTCCCTCTGGTGTTTGGGACCCCCTGTGTGCCCGGGCCCCCTACAGGAGGACTGGTGGTCCCCCCCCCCCTATCAGCGGCCTTGCACACATATGATAAACAATAACATATCTCTAAAGTCTAGTGAAAATGAAGAGATTGTTCATAATGTTACCATCTTTCCTTCAGTCACAAAGGGGTCACCTCCACTGGATCTCTAGAGCGAGGTCCACAAGCTTTTCTGTTGACCCAGAAGTCAGTTCTACAATGGATAATCCTGAAGAACTGATTTCTTAGTTTTGTTGCTGCATAAATTAAAGAAACAGAATGTAGACCAGGAAAAATGTTCAATATAAAAATATACCAAGGGCCCAACAACCGCAGATATCCTCCAGTTATATATGATATAATATACAAAACCCAGATCAGGATACAGATAAATAAAAATCTTATTGTTCTCTGGTAAGTGTCCGTACTGGTTGTTATATTTCCACGGTTGTTCATTCTCTTCATGTGTAAGCCAAGTGAAATAATGAGCAGGAATGAAGTTAGGAAACCCATTAGTAGAGGGGACAAATACCAAAATAAATATGACGGTCTCTGCTTTTTCTTATAGTGTAAAATGTAATTTTGTGTTGAATTCCTAAAAAAACCAATAGGATGAAATAACAAATGCATCAATGGAAGTCCTAAAGACGACGTCACACAGGCAATTATCAGATAGACAACCCTCCTCGAGATGATGGCCTTCAGATGAAGGAAGAAGATTTTGTGAAAGGTGGAGATCTTGAAGTAGATGAAAATGGAGTGCATGGTTGTCAAGCAGATATTGAAACAACCTAAAGAACTAATTATAAACTCAAGAAATATAGGGAAAAAAGTCTCTGGAAAGTAAAACACTACAAACAAATACAAGAGACTTGCAGGGTGAAAGAAAACCTTCTCTAGCTCAAGAGAGGTGATAATTTTATCGACATCCATTAGTGATCTCCCCTTCAGCCAGTCAATGACATTAACAGCCACAATAAATAATTCCATGATCATATTTGGCAATACCAATATTCCAAGACAGACAAATGGAGGCAGATATTGCATTAAAATATCTTCAGAATCGTCTTCCTTTGAAGAATTTGCCATCTTTGCAGTCATATACGAGAGCTGTAAGGAAATGATAGAGATATTCCTATTTTAATCATGGAAAATGCTTCCATTCAATCTACGATGCAAATAGTCATGAAAGCACATTGACTCTGTTGATCTTTACACAAATAAAGGAGATGAGCGTAAATCTGACTCGTGAAAAAATACTGTTGGATGGTGTTATAAGATACCAAGAGCTGAGATTGAAAATGTGCGTGTACATCCCATCCAATCAATATATACTGTATGGGCTAGATTCACGTAGCCTACCGTAACTTTGCGCGGGCGTAGCGTATCTTGTTTACGCTACGCCGCCGTAAATTAGCGAGGCAAGTGCTGTATTCACCAACCTAAGTTACGGCGGTGTAACATAAATAAGCCCGGGTAATTCAAATGTGGATGAGGTGGGTGTGTTTTATGAAAATGTGTTGTGACCCCACGTTTTTGACGCTTCTTTTGAACTGCGCATTCGCCGTCCGTGGACGTATCCCAGTGCGCATGCTCCAAATTACGATGCTAAGACGCATTGGTTTTGACGTAAAGCCCCATTCACGCACGAGTTACACAAACGACGTAAAATCTGAGAAATTTGACGCGGTCCCGACGTCCATACTTAACATTGGCTGCGCCATGTTTTTGGTGCTTTATCTTTACGCCGGAAAACACCTTACGTAAACGGCGTAACTTTACTGCGTCGGCGTGAATAGGCGTATCTCGCTGATTTACATATTCTAGGCGTAAATCAGCGGGAACGCCCCTATCGGCCAGCGTAAATATGCAGTTAAGATACAACGGTGTAATAGAATTACGCCTCTCGTATCTTAGCTCAAACCCGGCGTATCTTGTTACAGAAAATATATACGCCGGCAGGGCAGGACTTACCATTGGGCTTGACTGGGCTCAAGCCCATGGGCCCCGCCCAACAGGGGGCACCAGGATCAATCGTGGCAACCCCCCATTCGCGGCAATTGCGGCAACCCCCTCCCGCAATTTCGCGGCAATCCTCTCCCACAATTTCGCGGCAATCCCCTCCCAAAATTTTGCAGCAATCGCGAACATTTCCGCACCCCCCGCTCAACAACTTCGGCAGATGGATGTAATTCTCAGCAGCCCCAAACCCCCCCTCCTGCTCAAGAACTCCAAAGCTCACTGCAGCTGTGTAAGGGGCCCGAAATTTACTGAAGGCGGCCCTGGGAAAAGGTAAGAAGTCCGCCCAGCAGCTGTCCCCCCCCCTCCCGCTCAACAAGTATGATCGGTCGGCGCACAAACTCCCCCCCCCCCCCGCGCTCTCAACAACTATTATTGGTCGGCGGTCACCCCAGGGGCCCCTTCGATTATTAAGCCCAGGGGCCCCCACCACCCGTAAGTCCTGCCCTGTACGCCGGCGCAGTTTAGAAGTTATGCTGAATCTGGCCCTATATATTTTCTATATACAAGTTCAATCTATGGAATTAACTATTAATTATTAGTGTGAAAGCACATTGACTGGTGGATGTTGTTATTATGCTGTGTACACACGATCATTTTTCGCCATGAAAAAAACCTGTTGATTTTCAAAAACGTAATTTAAAACGATCGTGTGTGGGCTTCACATAATTTTTCAGGTTCTGAAAAACGACAATTTTTTTTTCCGAATGTGCTCCATTTTTTAACGTAGTTTTAAACAATGTCGTTTTTTAGGTTGTAAAAAATGGTCATGTGTGGGCTAAAACAACGTTTTAAACCCACGCATGCTCAGAAGCAAGTTATGATATGGGAGCGCACGTTCTGGTAGAACTACCGTTCATAATGGAGTAAGTACATTCATCACGCTGTAACAGACAGAAAAGCGCAAATCGTCTTTTACTAACACAGAGTCAGCTAAAGCAGCCCAAAGGCGAAAAGAACTTCCCTTTTTCTTTTATATAATCACTTGTAGATTCTCATTCCACTAAGCTCCCAGTCTCTCTCACTAGACTTACTGATTCACTGACACTGAATCCCGTGAGCTCTTCTAATCTTCTTACTTTAGTATCTTCCTCAAGCGTCACCCCCAGCTTCCGTGCTGGGTGCCTGGCTTGGTTCTCCGAGTCCAGATACTCCTCAAGCGTCACCCCACTGACTGGGTTCCGAGCAGTGTTGCTCATCATTAGGGATGAGCTTCGCGTTCGATACGAACGTATGTTCGACTCGAACATTGTCTGTTCGTACATTCGACGAATTTCGAACAAAACGGGTCGTTCGCGCCAAATTCGAGTGACGCGCAACGGCCCATAATTCACTGCGGCATTGCGCGCTGATGATTGGCCAAACATGCACTATGACCCTGCATGCTTGGCCAATCACAGCGCGCAAAAAACGGAGAGCCATAATTGGCCAAAGCCAGGGTGGCTTTGGGCAATTATGGCTCAGGGCTTTAGCACACGCCCCACACTGCTGGGCGGCCTCGTGTAGTGTGTTCCGACTTGTTAATGAGAGCAGTCAGAGAGACAGAGAGATAGTCTTTTTATATAGCCAGATAGAGCAGGCAGACAGGCTAGTCAGTTTAGCTTAACTTACAGTGTGTAGAGGATATATATACATCCCTAGGAGTTGTACATATATTTATACACTGTATAGCTTAGATAGATCACTTCTTTCTAATTTACTGGCAGGCAGGTGATTGTGCTATTTAAAGACGTTATCACAGGTGTAGACACCCAGCAGGTACAATATTTAAAGGAATTTTATATAAATTTTTTTAATTTAAGCATCAATAAAATCACAGCTCTTGGAGCAGTGATTTTAATGATGCTTAAATTTAAAAAAAAATGAAAAATTCCTTTAAATATTGTACCTGCTGGGTGTCTATAGTTTGTCTGTGAAAACGTCATTGAGAACCCGGGTCTTGCCCCAGGGAACATGTATCAATGGAAAAAAAAGTTTTATAAATGGTTGTTTTTTCAGGAGTCCTGCTCCTGAAAAAACAACAGTTTTTTAAACTTTTTTCCATTGATACATGTTCCCTGGGGCAAGACCCGGGTTCTCAAAGATGTTTTCCAACAATAACTTGAATATTGGTCTTTAAAATGATCGTTTTTGAATTCGAACGTTCGAGTCCCATAGACTTCAATGGGGTTCTAAATGTTCGCGCGAACGGTCGGTCTGTTTGACGGTTCTGGTGCGAACCGAACGCGGTGTGTTCGGCTCATCCCTACTCATCGTCCTTTAAAAAAGTAATTAGTTACAGTTACAAATTACTTGTCCGAAAAAGTAATTGAGTTAGTGACTCAGTTACTACATTGGCAAAGTAATTAGTTACTCAGCAAAGTAACTGACTTTTTTTTGCCGGCGTATGACGACCCCCTAATTTTCCAGCTAAAATGTTGGTTTTGGGATATACTCACTGTATAATATGACCCCTCACTGTGCCATCTGTAACATGCCTCACTGTGCCATCTGTAACATGCCTCACTGTGCCATCTGTAACATGCCTCACTGTGCCATCTGTAACATGCCTCACTGACAGTGAGGCATGTTACAGGCACAGTGAGGCATGTCACAGGCACAGTGAGGCATGTGAGGCATGTCACAGGCACAGTGAGGCATGTGAGGCATGTCACAGGCACAGTGAGGCATGTGAGGCATGTTACAGGCACAGTGAGGCATGTGAGGCATGTTACAGGCACAGTGAGGCATGTGAGGCATGTCACAGGCACAGTGAGACATGTTACAGGCACAGTGAGGCATGTGAGGCATGTTACAGGCACAGTGAGGCATGTGAGGCATGTTACAGGCACAGTGAGGCATGTGAAGCATGTTACAGGCACAGTGAGGCATGTGAGGCATGTTACAGGCACAATGAGGCATGTTACAGGCACAGTGAGTGAGGCATGTTACAGGCACAGTGAGGCATGTATGATGGCACAGTGAGTCAGGCCGCGTACACACGTCCGAGAACCTCGTCGGACTAAACCCATCGTTCTGCCCGACGAGGTTCCCGATGAGCGGTCGAAAAGGTCGTCGAGCCAAATTTCCTCATTGAACAACGAGGAAAAAGAGAGCATGCTCTCTATTTTTGCTCGACGAGCTTCCCGATGGGACGCTCGTCGAAAGTGTACACACGACCGATTTTCTCGGCAGAATATGTCTCCCAGCGAGCCTCTCGCTGGATTCTGCCGAGAAGCTCGGTCGTGTGTACGGAGCTCACTGTGCCATTATACATGCCTCACTGTGCCTGTAAAATGCCTCGACGACGGTCTCTCTACCTTCTGCTGTTGTCCATATGTCAGACCCAGACGTCGGCGGCCATCCTCCATTATTCAAAATCCGCGCCTCCTCCTCAGGCTGTGATCGTGATAGGCGGGACACTAATTTTCCAGCAGAGCCTCTGTTCAGTGTTCTGCCTATCACGGATGTCCTCTCGTCCGAGACCGAGGCTCAGGATGAGAAGGCTTTCATGATTGGCTGAACACTAAACAGAGGCACTGCTGGGAAAATTTGTGTTCCGCCCATCACGGACGGAACAGTCAGAGGGGGAGGCGCGCTTTTTTAATAATGGATAAGAGGTATGTGTAATTACGGTAACGCCGCCCAAGTAATGGGAGCGGCGTTGCCGTGAGGAGAAGAGTAATCTGGTAGATTACTCGTTACCCTCAAAAGAGGCATCGTTAGGTAACATCGTTTATTTTGACGCGGTTACTTACAACACTGGTTCCGAGTGCTCACTAACACACATTTAGACAGATTTGTGAACAATATTTGAGAGAAATAGGCCTTTTGTGTAAATAGAAAAAGTCGTAGATCTTTAAGTTCAACTCATGATAAATAGGGGAAAACACAACTGTATATATATATATATATATATATATAGTGTAGTGCTACCCCCGAAGGAGCCGCTGGTTGATTTCGGGGTCGGTGTATTAAGTTACCAATTATACTTGTCTAGGGGTGAATACTTGTGGAAAGTGAATAAAGCGAGTTTCCAGACATCAGAGTGCGTTTTCAAAGTTTTATTCTAAGGCCCAACAAGGCCAACATCAACATGGCACACTATAGAGAAAGGTTGATGAGCGGAACAAAACTGCAGTATGAGGCCTTGGATATTATAGAGAGCACCTTGCTCTCAGTACAGTCACACTATCGTCGCCACTCCCGCCGGAGTGGGTAAAGTGCCCCGGACAGGCATTTAACTTGGGCCTGGCAGGCGAAAGGTCACTTGCAATAGTCACTGGGAGGAATTAGGGCCTCTGCCAAAGGCCTGAGGAATTTCCATACTTTTCAAAGGGGTAGAACTAATGGATCCTCCCGGCAATTCACTCTCTAGAGTCATCAGAGGACAGTTGAAGTGTACCTGTCACGTAGTGATGACCGGATCCCCGGTGGTTCGCCTAGGTCTCGCGGACAACCTCTGCCTTTGGGTCTCCCAAGCCAATCCCCCACTGTACAGCTTCCAGCTTAGGATATTGGACCCAGCAAGCCGATTGGGCCCCTTTTGATGTCAGGGTGAAGCTCTGCTTGGTGCTTAGCTTCGGCCAGGCAGGCCTCGGTGGCGGGGCCCATAAATGCGCGCACCCTGAAGGTGGATGCCGCACCTGGAACGTGGGCCCCGCATAGAACGTTGCACGCTTCTCTCAGGCGTCTGCCACAGATATACTCTCCCGCCAGCATGTCCAGAGGGAAAATACTCCTCTGATTGGCTGCTGGGAGAAAGTGGGTCTGTCAGAACCCCTTCCAGCGCCAACTGTCACCCAGGGGTAAACCCCCCCCCCCCCCCTAGCATGCAGACTGACCTAGAAAGCAGTTCTAACCTCACAGCAGCCTGAACTTAACCAATTTGTGAGTGGGAGCAACTTAACTCTCCCATTCCCCACTAACTTTAGCGTAAAGCCCCGCCAAATGGGGGGGGGGGGGCGCTACATATAGATATAGAACAGTAACTTTGGATCCTTTCCCACCAACTTTCTCCTGCTCTCTCCAGTGAGCTTCTCCAGACCCAACTTGATCCCCGTACATGGATTGGCAAATAGACTCCCCAGCTAACCCTAGCTGGGACTTCTTTGTCTACCTGAAGACCCTTGGTGTAAGATCCTGCACCAGAGGGCAGAGCCCCAACACAGGGGTCTCCTCCTGCAGGACTGGACTCATGAACACTTCACCTGCTGGCGAAGCTTCAAAATATTTATCTTACCACCTACTGGGCACACCTTCCCAATGGTTGGCAAGAGTCCCATAAATATTCAAGCTGCCTGCACTGTCTTCCACCCACTAAGACTTTGTAGTCTTCAAGAAAAGAGGGGGAAGTAACAGAGGTAACAGAGCAGTGTTGCTCACGAATATTCGCATTGCGAATATTCGCTACGAATATTGCATATTCGAGTATTCGCGAATAACTCGAATATAGCGGCGAATATTCGTATTTTTTCAAATTTATTTTTAAAACAGATCACATCCTAGTGATCTCCATCGACGTCTAAAAGCATTGCTGGTATGATTAGAGACCCTGGGCCGAGTAGCTGATGCGATCCTTTTATGTTGCCGAAAATTCGCATTGCGAATTTTCGGCAACATAAAAGAATCGCATCAGCTACTCGGTCCTTCTTTTGCATCAGAGCCAATCAGAATAACTCGAATATTCGGCAAAAGGAATATTGCGCGATATTCCTTTTGCCGAATATTCAAGTTATTCTGATTGGCTCTGATGCAAAAGAAGGGCGGAGAAGATAATCGCGCAATATTCCTTTTGCCGAATATTCGAGTTATTCTGATTGGCTCTGATGCAAAAGAAGGGCGCATCAGAGCCAATCAGAATAACTTGAATATTCGGCAACAGGAATATTGCACGATTATCTTCTCCGCCCTTCTTTTGCCCCCTTATTCTCCTTTCTTTTAAGTAGAGTTAGTGTAGAGTTAGTGTTTAGTGCATATTAGTTTAGTAATACAGGAAATGATCTCCGTTTATGAAAATTTCGCAAATTTTTTTTGGGATAAAATATCACGAATATTCGATATTAGCAAATATTCGCGAATATTCTTCTATATATTCGCGCAATATCGCGAAATCGAATATGGCGTATTCCGCTCAACACTATAACAGAGCAAAAAAAAAAAAGAACCACTGGTATAGTGTGTGTATCTATATATATATATATATATATATATAGATACACACACACATATATATATATATATATATATATATATATATATACTGGGCCAGATTCTCGTACATTTGCCTTTTTTTGCCGTAGCGTATCCCCCTTTACACTACGCCTCTGCACTTTTTACGGGCAAGTGCCCGTAATTTGCGGCGGCGTAGCGTAAATGGGACGGCAGAAGGCCGCGTAATTTAAATAGGGAAGGAGGCGGGCATGCTGTATTTAAATTAAGTGCGCCCCCGCGCCGAATGAACTGCGTATGCGTCGGTAGTAAATGTAGCCCACTGCGCATGCTCCATAGTACGGCGCAAATACATTGATTTCGATAGCAACGTAATTAACGTACAGGCCTATTAACGGCGAGTTACGCAAACGACGGAAACGACGGAAAAACACGACGCCCATACCTAACATGGTGTACGCCGGACGTCCATACCTAACATGGTGTACGCCGGACCTACGCAAGGTTACCCCTCATATAGCAGGGGTAACCTTATGCTTACACAAACTACGTAAACTACGACGATGGCGCGCAAATACGCTATGATATCTTACAAAATTATATGATTTTACTGTAGAAATTTAAAGATACAGAGCCCCAAATATCAGCCCATTTGTTATACCGTGTTTCCTCGAAAATAAGACCGGGTCTTATATTAATTATGGCTACAAAAAACACACTAGGGCTTATTTTCAGGGGATGTCTTATTTACAGTATGTACAAAAAAGTTTCTCCCCCTATCAGCTCCAGAGTCAGCCTTGTGAAATTCTGTAATTCCAAAAATAGACCTTTGTATAAAATGATGTAGTTTGTTCTGTAAAAAGATGATATGATGTGCAGTGTGTCTCCTTGTGTAACATTATTGTGGAAAATACCTAAATTACAGTGCCGCTGGCCGCTCACGTGGCCCGCTGGAGCTCTTCAACCCCACTCCAAATACTGCAGAGGGAGGGGCCAATGTCTCCAATGACGTCAGCCCCACTCTGAGTACTGCAGTGAGAGGGGCTGCTGACATCAGCAGGGAGGCAAGAAGAAGAGCTTTGGCGGGTCACGTGAGCGACCAGCAGTGTTGTAAGTAAGGTATTTTCCACAATAAACTTACACAAGGAGACACACATTATATAACCTTTTTACAGAACGGATTACATGTTTTTACAAGGACTTTAACTAGGGCTTATTTTTGGGGTAGGGCTTAAATTGCAGCCATCCCAGAAACTTGCGCTAGGTCTTATTTTCAGGGTAGGACTTATTTTCAGGGAAACAGGGTAAAATCCACACTTTTCAAAAGTTATAAATACTATAAATAAAATCTCCCATTGGAGCAACATATTTACATTTATACCCCTTCATACATAAGTCTGATGGTTTTGTATAACCTAAACAGGGAGTGTTTTGTTCAGGGATGACGTAACTGAACTTATTCTATCTGTTGTCTGCAGGTGGTGTTGCCGCCCTGGCCTTATGTTGGAACACAGGTGTACCATGGTGTGTTGGGTGTCCCTTCTCTGCAGCAGTGCAGTGGGAGTGGTCAGTGGTGACCCCGCGGTGCATGCTGGGAGGGGGTACTTAACCACTTCCATACCAGGCACTTATACACCTTCCTGCCCAAGCCAATTTTCAGCTTTCAGCGCTGTTGCACTTTGAATGACAATTGCATGGTCATGCTACACTGTACCCAAACTAAATTGTTATAATTTTGTTCCCACAAATAGAGCTTTCTTTTGAAAATTTTGAAAAAAGAACAACGTTTTTCTTTTTTTTTGTTCATTTATTTTGTAAAAAAGTAGTCTTTGGTGACTGGGCACTGATATGGCTACACTGACAGGCACTGATATGACTGCACTGACGGGCACTGATATGGCTGCACTGATGGGCACTGATAAGGCGGCACTAAAGGGCACTGATAATGGGCACTGATGATGGGCACTGATAGATGACACTGGTATGCATCACTGATGGGCACTCATAGGCGGCAATGATAGGCACTCATAGCTGGCACTGATGGGCACTCATAGCTGGCACTGATGGGTACTTATGGGTGGCACTGATAGGTGGCATGGACAGGCACTGATAGGTGGGCACAGATGGGCATGGATGAGCACAGATAGGTGGCACTAATGGACACTGGTGGGTGGCACTGATGACACTGGTGGGTGGCATTGCTGGGCATCACAAATTTTGTTTGTGCCATGATGGTGTCAGTCAGTGCCCATTTGTGGGCACTGATTGCCATATGTTATGTATACATTTGTACATGTGGATGGCCATGGGCACTTACCTGGCCATCCACATGTTGGGTGCTTCCCTGGTGGTCCTGGGCGGCATCCTGGTGGTCCAGTGTGGACATCCGAGGTAGGGATACGCTGATAAACAATCAGTGCAAACCCCCCTATCAGGAGAGCCGCCTACCGGCTCTCCTCTACTCACGTCTGTCAGACGCGAGTGAGGAAGAGCCTATCAATGGCTCTTCCTGTTTACATTGTGATCAGCCGTGATTGGACACGGTTGATCACGTGGTAAAGAGCCTCTGCCGGAGGCTCTTTACTGAGATTGGTGTTGCGGTGTGTCAGACTGACACACCACACCACCGATAGCCGCGATGCACGCCCCCACGGGCGCGCGGCAGCTGTTATTCTGCAGGACATCAATAGACGTCCAGTCAGGATAATACAACCACTTCCAGTACGTCAATATGCTATTGACCAGGCGGGAAGTGGTTAAGGGACAGACGCCATTGATCGAGGTTCGTTCTTCCTCGTCTCGCCTCGCAGCCCTCCTGGCACGGGCGTGCATGAGTGAGCGTTGGCCTGGAGTGATTCTGCTACTGAGTAGGTCCAGCTACGCTGGCTGGGGCCTACAATCCTAAAGGGGATACCAAGCTGTCTGTCCACAAGGGAAGAAGCTGTCTTGATGAAGGAAACCAGGGGGAGGACCTGCCCTGGAGGAGACCGGCAAAGTGCTAGTGTCTCGGGTGAGGCCTGGTGACCCAATCAAGGGGGAACCCACTACATTGAAAGCCCTGCAGTCTGCCAGTTCTGGCTTGAAGGCTCTCTTGCTGCTCGGCTGGAGGTTCGGGACTTTGAAATTCTGTGGCAGAGGATTCCTGGACGCAACCAAGTTCATTCAAAGGTCTGTGGCAGAGGCCAGGCTCCTTCAAAGGTCTGTGGCAGAGACCAGGCTTATTCAAAGGTCTGTGGCAGAGGCCATGCTCATTCAAAGGTCTGTGGCAGAGGCAAGGCTCATTCAAAGGTCTGTGGCAGAGGCCAGGCTCTTTTAAAGGTCTGTGGCAGAGACCAGGCTCATTCAAAGGTCTGTGGCAGAGACCAGGCTCATTCAAAGGTCTGTGGCAGAGACCAAGCTCATTCAAAGGTCTGTGGCAGAGGCCAGGCTCATTCAAAGGTCTGTGGCAGAGGCCAGGCTCCTTCAAAGGTCTGTGGCAGAGACCAGGCTCATTCAAAGGTCTGTGGCAGAGACCAGGCTCATTCAAAGGTCTGTGGCAGAGACCAGTCTCATTCAAAGGTCTGTGGCAGAGACCAGGCTCATTCAAAGGTCTGTGGCAGAGACCAGGCTCATTCAAAGGTCTGTGGCAGAGACCAGTCTCATTCAAAGGTCTGTGGCAGAGACCAGGCTCATTCAAAGGTCTGTGGCAGAGACCAGGCTCATTCAAATGTCTGTGGCAGAGACCAGGCTCATTCAAAGGTCTGTGGCAGAGACCAGGCTCATTCAAAGGTCTGTGGCAGAGACCAGGCTCATTCAAAGGTCTGTGGCAGAGACCAGGCTCATTCAAAGGTCTGTGGCAGAGACCAGGCTCATTCAAAGGTCTGTGGCAGAGACCAGGCTCATTCAAAGGTCTGTGGCAGAGGCCAGGCTCATTCAAAGGTCTGTGGCAGAGACCAGGCTCATTCAAAGGTCTGTGGCAGAGGCCAGGCTCATTCAAAGGTCTGTGGCAGAGGCCAGGCTCATTCAAAGGTCTGTGGCAGAGACCAAGTTCATTCCAAGAGGTCTGTGGCAGAGACAGTCTGGACATTAGTTTGTGCATCATCCCGGCTGCTAGGTTACGTGAGAGGGGACTATCCGTGTGAGCAATACCCACTCAATAGTTGTGAGTGGAGACTGATTTATTCTGTACCGTGTGCCTGAACCTTCCCCTGCTCTTCTCCTTCCTCCTGCTCTTCTCTATTTCAAGTTACCCTGCAGTAAAAAGAAATAAAACCCAACTGTTGGAGGTTTTACATCTGTCTGGCCATTAAAATTATTATGGACTTTCCCACCCTGACAACGAAGCTGCAAAGGTAACGTGCAAACCCCAAATCTAACCAGCAGCTCCTACGGGGGTAGTGCTACACGTGGGGGTAGTGCTTCATGTGTGTTGAATATTCAACCATGACCAGTGATATGGAACTGATTGATGGCTTGACTCCAGTCCCGCTCCGTCCAGTTATAAATCATGCCTTTGTCCCAGCTCTCCCTGTGATTTTCATGCTACACACCGCCAGACAGCCCGCCCCATCCCCCCACCCCCCAACTCAACTTTCGTCAACTTCGGGGTCGGAATCACGGCGCACTCGCAGTAGCCGGCTGAAGCTGAGCGGCGGCCACCATGGTTTACCCGCCAGGGGAACCGTTCTCGGCAGGACAACTGGTGTCTTGTCACATTCGGCTCCCCATCACAAATTGCTCCGGAAGTGACGTTCCGTCGCCGCCATCTTGCTACACCCCGCACTCCTGCACAGTAACGATAGAGTGTGAAGGGGGCAAGCGGACATCTTGTTAGTGTTACACCCACCGGAATTTTGGATTTCACAGTTATTTTCAACACAAAACAAAGCTTATATGCTTAAATACAGTATTTGGAAATCGGACAGACTGTTTACATGTTAAATTTTAAAAGCAGCAGCAAACCTGCTGACGTTACATGGTTGCTAATGTGAAAGAACACTGATTTTCACATTTAACACGTAAAAAGTCAGTCAGATTTACAAACACTGTATTCAAGCATATAAGCTCCGTTTTGTGTTGAAAAGAACTGAAATTTAAAACTCCAGTGGGTGTAAGAAGATGTCCGCTTGTCCCCTTCACACGCTATCATTACTGTGCAGGAGTGTGAGGTGTAGCAAGATGGCGGCGACGGAACGTCACTTCCGGAGTAATCTGTAAGGGGACACCGGCATGCAGTTCTTTAACCGAGTACATAACCCAGTACGCCGTCCTGTATTATAACTACAAGTCACAGTATGCACTGTACAGCTTCATAATGAGGACTACCCCCCCCCCCCCCCACATCGCGGCTATACAGCGGACTACATATCCCATCATGCTCTCCGGGCACAGCCGCCGAAAGTCCCGCCCTCTCATCGCGTGTTATGAGTTGCGATGCAGGCAGTGCGCAGGCGCAGAGATCCGGTCGGTACTCGGCGCATGCGTAGTGATGTCGGCCTGATTTAAGAGCATGCGCAGTGCGTGAGGAGAGGAATCTTTTGTTACATAGATGAATCCAGCGGGTGAGTGTGCTGGGATGACTATGGTGATGTGATGGAGAGGGGCGGTGTGTGTTCTGTGTGTGGGGACATCGTACAGAGATCCGACTGTGTGTGAGCGGGTGGGAGGGGAGGAGGAAGCCGGGAGATGATACCTGTCTGATATATACAGAAGGCAGCGTGTCCCCGGGCTCGGCTCCGCATGGGAGGGACACTTCCCAACTGGGGGAGGGGAGTCCAGGCTCTTGCAGAGGTGTGTCATGTCCCTGTTCTCCGCATGGAAGGGATGCTTCCCCACTGGGGGAGGAAGCCCAAGCTACTTTAGAGGGGCACCATGTCCCCGAGCTGTTCTCTACTGGGGGGGTGCCACTTACCCAGGCTGTTCTCTACTGGGGGGGACACCACGTCCCTGGGCTGTTCTCTACATTGCGGGGTGCCACGTCCCCAGGCTGTTCTCTACAGGGGGAGGGGGTGCCACGTCCCCGAGCTGTTCTCTGCTGGGGGGGGGGGGGACGCCACGTCCCTGGGCTGTTCTCTACATTGCAGGGTGCCACGTCCCCAGGCTGTTCTTTACAGGAGGCAAGGGGTGCCACGTCCCTGGTGTGTTCTCTACAGGGAGAAAGGGGTGCCACGTCCCAAGGCTGTTCTCTACAGGAGGAGGGGTGCCACGTCCCTGGGCCGTTCTCTAAAGGGGGAAAAGGGAGCCACTTCCCTGGGCCGTTCTCTACAGGGGGGAAGGGGAAGCCACGTCCCCGGGCCGTTCTCTACAGGGGGGAAGGGGAAGCCACGTCCCCGGGCCGTTCTCTACAGGGGGGAAGGGGAAGCCACGTCCCCGGGCCGTTCTCTACAGGGGGGAAGGGGAAGCCACGTCCCCGGGCCGTTCTCTACCGGGGGGAAGGGGAAGCCACGTCCCCGGGCCGTTCTCTACAGGGGGGAAGGGGGAGCCACGTCCCCGGGCCGTTCTCTACAGGGGGGAAGGGGCAGCCACGTCCCCGGGCCGTTCTCTACAGGGGGGAAGGGGGAGCCACGTCCCCGGGCCGTTCTCTACAGGGGGGAAGGGGAAGCCACGTCCCCGGGCCGTTCTCTACAGGGGGGAAGGGGAAGCCACGTCCCCGGGCCGTTCTCTACAGGGGGGAAGGGGAAGCCACGTCCCCGGGCCGTTCTCTACAGGGGGGAAGGGGAAGCCACGTCCCCGGGCCGTTCTCTACAGGGGGGAAGGGGAAGCCACGTCCCCGGGCCGTTCTCTACAGGGGGGAAGGGGGAGCCACGTCCCCGGGCCGTTCTCTACAGGGGGGAAGGGGCAGCCACGTCCCCGGGCCGTTCTCTACAGGGGGGAAGGGGGAGCCACGTCCCCGGGCCGTTCTCTACAGGGGGGAAGGGGGAGCCATGTCCCAAGGCTGTTCTCTACAAGAGGAGGGGGTGCCACGTCCCTGGACTGTTCTCTACAGGAGGAAGGGGTGCCATGTCCCCGGGCTGTTCTCTACCGGGGGGGGGGAGTGGGAGCCACGTCCCCGGGCCGTTCTCTACCGGGGGGGGGGAGTGGGAGCCACGTCCCCGGGCCGTTCTCTACCGGGGGGGGAAGGGGGAGCCACGTCCCTGGGCCGTTCTCTACCGGGGGGTAAGGGGGAGCCACGTCCCCGGGCCGTTCTCTACCGGGGGGTAAGGGGGAGCCACGTCCCCGGGCCGTTCTCTACCGGGGGGTAAGGGGGAGCCACGTCCCCGGGCCGTTCTCTACCGGGGGGTAAGGGGGAGCCACGTCCCCGGGCCGTTCTCTACCGGGGGGTAAGGGGGAGCCACGTCCCCGGGCCGTTCTCTACCGGGGGGTAAGGGGGAGCCACGTCCCCGGGCCGTTCTCTACCGGGGGGTAAGGGGGAGCCACGTCCCCGGGACGTTCTCAACAGGGGGTAAGGGGGAGCCACATCCCCGGGCCGTTTTCTTCATGATGGGAAGGGGGAGCCACGTCCCCGGGCCGTTTTCTTCATGATGGGAAGGGGGAGCCACGTCCCCGGGCCGTTTTCTTCATGATGGGAAGGGGGAGCCACGTCCCCGGGACGTTCTCTACAGGGGGTAAGGGGAAGCCACGTCCCCGGGACGTTTTCTTCATGATGGGAAGAGGGAGCCACTTCCCCGGGCCGTTCTCTAAAGGGGGAAAAGGGAGCCACGTCCCCGGGCCGTTCTCTACAGGGGGGAAGGGGGAGCCATGTCCCCGGGCTGTTCTCTACAGGGGGGAAGGGGGAGCCACGTCCCCAGGCTGTTCTCTACAGGGGGGAAGGGGGAGCCATGTCCCAAGGCTGTTCTCTACAAGAGAAGGGGGTGCCACGTCCCTGGACTGTTCTCTACAGGAGGAAGGGGTGCCATGTCCCCGGCTGTTCTCTACAGGGGGGGAGGGGGTGCCACGTCCCAAGGCTGTTCTCTACAGGAGAGGGGGGAAGGGGGAGCCACGTCCCCGGGCTGTTCTCTACTGGGGGGAAGGGGGGGCCACGTCCCCGGGCCGTTCTCTACCGGGGGGGAAGGGGGAGCCACGTCCCCCCGGGCCGTTCTCTACCGGGGGGAAGGGGGAGCCACGTCCCCCCGGGCCGTTCTCTACCGGAGGGGGGGAAGGGGGAGCCACGTCCCCCCGGGCCGTTCTCTACCGGGGGGGAAGGGGGAGCCACGTCCCCAGGCCGTTCTCTACAATGAAATAGAAAATAGTCCAACTCTGGTGGGAAAGGGGTGGGGATTGCCAACATCCCTAATAATACGTAAGGAAACAGTGGAAAACCCTCTACCGGGACTTTGAAGGCAATAGCTCCACCCAATTGAGTATGCAAAACAGTAATCAAAAAATATTTTATTACAAATTCATAAAAGCATCAATGTGGAAAGGTCCTAAAAAGAGGACTAAATATTCCAATACATGAAAGTTAAAAAAACATTAATCAACCAGTAATTGTATCACACTTGTATAATATATATGGTGAATCGCTACGCGTTTCGAGGCGTTGGGTGTATGTCCTTTTCGTCAGAGGCGAGTGGTTTAAATAGTTAGAAATCTATAATTGGTAAAGATAAGTATAAATATAAAATATATAGATATGAATGAAATAAATTCATAGACGGACAATGGGATATATATATATATATATACATTTTTGAGTATAAGCTGACCCGAATATAAGCCGAGGCACCTAATTTTACCACAAAAAAATGGGAAAACGTATTGACTCGAGTATAAGCCTAGGGGGTCCATCTGTATGCCTCACTGTGCCCATGGCTAGACTTAGGCCCCATACACACGAGCGGACAGATTTGTTCAAATCTGTCCGTCCGACAGATTTGAACAAATCTGTCTGCTGGGATTTTAGTTTGCTCGCGTGTACACACGAGCAAACCAAAATCCCCGCCAGCAGAGAGCGCGCTGACGTGGCGGTGACGTTGACGCCGCCACGTCACCGCACCAGGAAGTTAAACACGGTGCGGCGGCGGAGCGGGACGACATGTCTGCTGGTAAGTGTACTAACCAGCAGACATGTCGGGCGGACAGATTCCCACCGGATAGATTTCAAAGCATGCTTTGAAATCTGTCGGGTGGACAAATCTGTCCGCTAGCCCATACACACGAGCGGAGATGTCTGCTGAAACGGTCCATCGGACCGTTGTCAGCGGACAAATTCGATCGTGTGTACGAGGCCTTAGACTTAACATGGGAGTATATAGAAGGGGTGCCCAGCTTTGAAAAATCGGTGCACCCCAGCCGTAGGTCCTCCAGACAGCAAACTTTGCACACTTGTAAATGAGAGCTGGGGCTACATGTGTGCCAAGTTTCGGATCCAAGGGACCTACGGCCAGTTGGTACCGGGTCCCCAAATTTACCAGAGAAATTACCATTTAACATGGGAGTCTATGGAAGGGGTACCCGACTTTGAAAAATTGGCGCTCCCCGGCCGTAGGTCCCCTGGACAACAAGCTTTGCACACTTGTATAGGTAGAGTGGGGCTATATGTGTGCCATGTGTTTAGGGTCCAGTGGACCTACGGCCGGCCGATAACGGGTCCCCAAAGTCCGGGAGGCGCAAAAAGGTGACTCGAGTATGAGCGGAGGGGGGGCATTTTCAGAACAAAGAGAGTCTGTGGCGGCTGCAGTCACACCAAGATTCATCGATGCGCCAAACAGTCAAGAGGCAATGGAGACCAAAAGGGGGATATGTAAATAACCTGTCACTCACAGCAAGGGGGCCAAACGGACTAAGGTTTTTCTCTGTAAGTCCGTTTTATCTCACTGAACATTAAAAGAGGATTGCTCAGAGCTGGATTAACTCTTTGTGGCAGGACTGGGCGCAGATCATGAGAAATATTATACTCTACATTGTGACAGCAAAAAAATAAATAAAAAAAATTGGGGTTTACATCCACTTTAAGTGACAAAAAACATAAAAGCAATACAAATGTACAGTAACCACATATACCGACATGTCTCTAAATCCCATTGAATGTTTTGTTTTGAAGAGAGAAAGAAACCCCCGGCAGACGTATACAGGGAGACTGATTTAGGCTGGTCCGGCGTAGCTGCAGCTTTTACCGTCTCTGACTGGTAAGTCCTTTTGGCTAACACCCATTCAATGCAAGCCCATTGGGAGACATTGCCTATCTCCGGCAATTTGCCTTGCATGTATTCCTTATTAACAATGACGGATTACACCCTGTATCTTTGCGTTACTTTTTGCAGATGAAAACGGCTCCGAGGCTGCGAGGTCCGTGTTATGCATCGTCTCTTTTGTCTTTCCTCCATTATTATACATGTGTAACCTACTTTTATTCACATGCTTGTTTCGGCTGTCTATATACTGTACATACTCGAGTATAAGCCGAGTTTTTCAGCACATTTTTTGGTGCTGAAAATGCCCCCCTCAGCTTTTACTCGAGTCACCTTTTTGCACCTGGTCTCTCGGACTTTGGGAACCCGGTACCGGCCGGCTGTAGGTCCCCTGGACCCCAAACTTGGCACACATGTAGCCACACTCTTCCTCTACAAGTGTGCAAAGTTTGTCAAACCCGGGCACCCCTTCCATAGACTCCCATGTCTAACGTTAATTTCTACGGTGACTTTGGGGACCTGGTACTTGCCGGTCCTAGGTCCCCTAGACCCGGAACTTGGCACACATGTAGCCACACTCTTCCTCTACAAGTGTGCAAAGTTTGTTGCCTGGAGGACCTACGGCCAGGGAGCACCGATTTTTATTTATTTATTTATTTATTTTTTCAAACCCAGGCACCCCTTCCATAGACTCCCATGTTTAACGTTAATTTCTCTGGTGAATTGGGGACCCGTTACTTGCCGGTCCTAGGTCCCCTAGACCCGAAACATGGCACACATGTAGCCACACTCTTCCTCTATAAGTGTGCAAAGTTTGTTGTCTGGGGGACCTACGGCTGGGGAGCCCTTCCATAGACTCCCATGTTAAATGTCAGTCTAGGCATGGGCACAGTGAGGCATGCACATGGACACCCTAGGGGCCTAGGCTTATACTCAAGTCAATAAGCTTTCCCATTTTTTTTTTTTTTTTTTGTGGTAAAATTAGGTGCCTCGGCTTATATTCTGGTCTGCTTATACTCAAGTATATACGGTATGTATTTGCCAAGTCGGACAAGCCAGCATCCATCCGTATACACACACAGGTCTGTATTCATGCATGACGTATGTGTGTGCATTTGGATGGTGGTCCATTTTTAGGACCGCTGTTAGAAATCACAGGGCCCCGTACAGCCTACCTGTATATTATGTGCATTTCTGAGCTTAATTAAGTTCATGTATGCATATTTTTCCGAAACAAATATTCCCTATTTGAACTCTATCAAGCACACCTCACACCTACTTTTTATGTTGATTTATCATCCAATTTTGCCTATGTCTACTTAGACCAGGGATATGCAATTAGCGGATCTCCAGCTGTTGCCAAACTACAAGTCCCATCATGCCTCTGCCTCTGGGTATCATGTTTGATGCTGTCAGTCTCGCTATGCCTCATAGGACTTGTAGTTTGGAAACAGCTGGAGGCCCGCTAATTGCATTTCCCTGACTTAGACTATCTATCAACAAGGTAGGCTTTATTTTTGCTCCCCCATTTTCTTCTGTTCTTTATATTTATTATTGGTTGGTCGTCACCTATTTCTCTGTGAATATGGGTGATTCAACTAATTATAATTATGATTATGATTATGATGTATGGGCATTGATGGTTGGGCTCCATGTGCGCTTCTTTTCCTAGTTCCCCTTTTGGTCTTCCGTTGCTTCTTGACGGTTTGGCGCATGGATTGCACTGAGCCACGTCCCCGGGGAGGTGATACTTGCCAGCTGTTTATAGGGGCGTCATGTCTCTGTTCTGCTGAAGGAGGACACTTCCAGGCTGGGGGGAAGAGTCAAGGCCCTTACAGAAGGGTGTCGGGTCCCCAGACTCTTCTTTACAGAGGGGTGTCGTGGGCCCTACGGCCCTCACGTCACTACAACCCTACAGTCGACGAATCAAAACCTGCTCTGCATCCCCAAGACCTGCTACAAATCGAAAGGAGAATGAAGATTTGCAGTCCAAGGGCCACGGCTGTGGAACGTGCTGCCAACATCCGCAAGGAAGATGACCATTGCACCTTCAAGGAAAAACTGAAGACCCACCTCTTCTGAAGGACAAGGATGACTCCGGATACTATTGCCTTGAGGCGATTCAGTTTGCATTTGTTAGCGCTATACAAGTTACTCACTCACATGAACATCATGTGGGCTGTGGGCTGTCGGCAAGTGGTTAAAATTGGCTCTGTACATAGGGACACGGTCCTGCTCAAAGATGGGACCTTTCCAAAATCACAAGGTTGGAAGCTCATAATTGTCTATAATGTCTTGGTATGTTGTATTATAGAGTAGCCTTCACTGGAGTCGCCATCATTCGGAGAGGTGTCCACATACTGTTGGCCATTGAGTTTTTATATTATACATTGACTCCTCAGAATTGTGTCGACGCTTTTTAGAATACAAGGACCTCACTGGCTGATTTTCCTAACCTTTTACATTTTTGTTCACAGGACTGCCTAAGGACTTCTAGGAGTTGGTAACAACTGGAGGGCAACATCTTCTTCTCTTGGTGACACAGGAGTTGTTGATTGGGTTTCCGGAGTTTGTTGGCAGGGATCTCTGGCATGGTATTCGGTCCTGATGAGTTGTGTGACCTGCGTCAGGCTTTGAGCCTCCTCACTGCCTCGACAATGGAGTGGAGATAGTAAGACGACGTCTACCATCTTGTAAAACCTCTCCAGGGGATACCATGGAGGCCTTTGGGCCGGTCATGCTATACTTGCTCCAAGTCCAGGAGAACGAAAAGAATGACAAACCCCAACCAAAGCCGAAGAAGAACCTTAGGCCGCCACCTGTAGAAAAACCTCGGCCTAAGCCAAAACGGCCCCCAGCACCCAAGCCTCAGGTGCTTGGAATCAGGCGACCAAGGATATTCAGGGAGCGCACAGGGATGGAAGGACTGACGGATGAGGAGGTCTTTGAAAGGTTTAGACTCACCAAAGGCACCATTATAGACTTGTACGAGTTAATAAGGTCCGACATTGACCCGCTGACCCAGAGGAGCCACGCCATTCCTGGGATCGTGAAACTGTTAAACTGTCTACACTTCTTCTCTTCCGGATCATTTCAAACCAAAGCCTCGGCCATCGGTGGTGTCTCACAGTCCACCTTCTCTCGGTTCCTGGTGCCGGTTATCCAGGCCTTGAAGAAACATGTGCACACCTTCATCAGCTTTCCCAAAGACAAGGCTGGGTGGCAGAAACTGAAAAGCGACTTCTATGAAGTGGCCGGCGTCCCGCATGTTATGGGAGTTCTGGATTGTATGCCCATTGCGGTATCGGCACCACACGAGAGAGAGGAAATGTATAGGAATAAAGAGGGCTACCATTCGGTCAACGTGCAGATGATTGTCGACAGCAACTGCAAAATTCTCAGCCTGTTCTCTGCCTTTCCTGGGAGTTCCCAGAATTCCTCCATCCTGAGACAGTCCTCGGTGTACGAGGGGTTCGAGAGCGGTCGGCTGAGTGGTGGGTGGCTGTTGGGTAAGTCTTCACTGTGTTTTTTTTTTTTTTTTTTTTTTTGACCAAACCTCACAATTACTGTTGGTATAGAGATGGAGCCCATCCTATCCAGAGGTGGCCATTGCTGGTTCTCAAAAAATTGCAGTTTGCCAATTTACCAGAAACAAGCAGGTGTCAAGTGAAGCCATAGCAAATTCAAGACTCCTAATGTGCATCTACGTTCCCAGTTAGTGAATTACAATATATTGAGGCCAACTTCTGCATCCCAAAGAAATGATCAGGCAGCTTTACAACCTCCCTCATCACTTCTACATATGAGAGCAGAGCCTGAAGATGGCAGCCATGAGCTTGTTTTAGAATCTATTGCAAGTGCTGTGGCCAAATGATTGAGCCGCCCTCCCCAAATGGATTCTCCAGAATGTACCATAACTCCATAATTGTACAATCGAACTGGGAGGGGCAGGGACACAGATTACAAGGGGAATCTCACCATTGTGGGAGGGGCAGAGACACTCTTGGAGGAAATCTCACCATTGTGGGAGGGGCAGAGACAAAGTGCTGCAGGAAACCATCAATGTAGGAGGGGCAGATACATTACTGTAGGAAATCTCACTAGTGTGGGAGGGGCAGAGACACTACTGCAGGAAATCTCACCAGTGTGGGAGGGGCAGAGACACTACTGCAGGAAATCTCACCAGTGTGGGAGGGGCAGAGACACTACTGCAGGAAATCCTCAGCAGTGTGGGAGGGGCAGAGACACTACTGCAGGAAATCCTCAGCAGTGTGGGAGGGGCAGAGACACTACTGCAGGAAATCCTCAGCAGTGTGGGAGGGGCAGAGACACAGGCTACTAAGAGGAAGCCTCCCCATTGTGGGATGGGCAGAGACACAAACTACTGAGAGGAAATGTCACCATTGTGGGAGGGGCAGAGACACTCCTGCAGGAAATGTCACCATTGTGGGAGGGGCAGAGACACTCCTGCGAGAAATGTCACCATTGTGGGAGGGGCAGAGACACAAACTACTACAGGAACATCTCACCACTGATTAGCATAGCCTCCAATATGTCTTGTGTTTCCAGGTGGTCCTGTGTACGCATGCCGCCCATGGCTGTTGACACCAGTCCCAGAACCCAGCACCCCAGCTGAGACCGCCTACAACGAGGCTAACGACAGGACTCGGGATATCATAGACGAAACCTTTAAGATACTGAAAACCCGGTTCAAATGTTTGGACAAGTCTGGAGGCGGCCTGCAGTACGACCCCACCAAAGTGTCCGACATCATCGTGGCCTGCTGCATCCTACACAACATCTCCATCCTTCACAACATTCCACTCAAGAAAGAGGAGCCCTCCAGCCGCAAGAGGAAGCCGATGCCAGAGCTCCAACCACCTCCGAAAGGAAACGCTCAGGATGTCCGCGCCAGGGTGATCGAACAATACTTCTCCTGTAAGTGGTATTCCTGATTAAAGGGGAGTTGTAGTCTTTTTGAAACTCCATGCATGAGGCCATGGTCTGATTTTTAGGAGTGGTTGATGGGATTGAGCTTCTCAAGTTGCTCATTAGAAGCTGTGGCAAGTGGGATAGAGCACACCTTGTTTCCTGGCTGGAGGACGTCCCTGGCCAAATGTTCTTTGGTCCACAGGAACTTTAATGGCATCCCAGTCTTAGTCCGTAGGGTTCAATATTGCGTTGGCCCACCCTTTGCACCTATAACAGCTTCAGCTCTTCTGAGAAGGCCGTCCATAAGGTTTAGAAGTGTGTCTATGGGAATATTTGACCATTCTTCCAGAAGCGCATTTGTGAGGTCAGGCACTGATGTTGAACGAGAAGGCCTGGCTCGCAAAGGTGTTGGGGTCAGGTCTCTGTGCAAGCCAGTCAAATTCCTCCATCTCAAACTCTCTCATCCATGTCTTTATGGACCTTGCTTTGTGCACTGGTGTGCAGTCATGTTGGAACAGGAAGGGGCCGTCCCCAAACTGTTCCCACAAAGTTGGGAGTGTGAAATTGTCCAAAATATCTTGGTATGCTGACGCCTTAAGAGTTCCCTTCACTGGAACTAAGGGGCCAAGCCCAACCCCTGAATAAGAACCCTACACCATAATCCCCTCTCCACCAAATGATTTAGACCAGTGCACAAAGCAAGGTCCATAAAGACATGGATGAGAGAGTTTGGGGTGGAGGAACTTTACTGACCTGCACCTCCACCAAATAGAACACCTTATGGGATGTACTAGAGCCGAGACTGCGAGCCAGGCCTTCTCGTCCGCATCAGTGCCTGACCTCACAAATGCTCTTCTGGAAGACCAGTCAAATCTTCCCATAGACACACTCCTAAACCTTGTGGACGGCCTTCCCAGAAGAGTTAAAGGCTGCAAAGGGGGGGCCAACTCAATATTAAACCCTACGGACTAAGACTGGGATGTGCCTGTAAAGCAGTGTTTCTCAACTCCAGTCCTTAAGGCCCCCCCAACAGGTCAGGTTTTTAGGATTTCCATTATTTTGCACAGGTGATTTGATCAGTTTCACTGCCTTAGTAATTCCCACAGCCCTTTCATCTGAGGAAAATCCTGAAAACATGACCTGTTGGGGGGTCTTGAGGACTGGAGTTGAGAAACACTGCTGTAAAGGCAGGTGTCCCAATACTTTTGGTAATATAGCGTACATTTTAAAAATTAATCAGTTCTGATGTAATGATCTGTTTTAAAGGTCTTTCCTAATTTTTATTAAAAAAAAAGTAGTTCAGTTTTAACATTAACCTCCAACATAACAGTAGTAGTGTTATGAGGGATTTATTTTTTATTTTTTACACTTTGCTGTTACAATGATCTTCATTGTAACAGCAAAGTTTCAACGGTCATGAATGGGTTAACCATGATGGCTGTGATCTCTAGTAATTGGCTACAGCTAATCACTTGGTACAGGGTGCTGTAATTCGCCCAGGTACCATGTGATAGCTGTGGGCCAATCGCAACATAGGCATGCCACAGTCGGAAAGTGGTTAAAATAAGGTTTGTAAAAAAAAAAAAAAAAGGTTTATTTATTAATTTCATCAGCATGACCAGATGAGGCATTAAATATCTAATAGACCCCTAGTGTCTCCGGGAAAAGGACCGTCACTGGGTGAGCCTACTTGTGAAAGTAAGTGTGGGGGGGGGGGGGGGGGGGGATGTGAAGAGAGCAATAACGTACTGTATTTGCCGGCGTATAAGAGGACCTTTTGGATGCAAAAAAATGCATCCAAATTCAGGGGTCGTCTTATACGCCGGATCTGTCTCCGTCAGGGCATCCATGATTTAAAAGCCACGCCTCCTCCTCAGACTGTTCCGTGATAGGCGGAACACTAATTTTCCCAGCAGGGCCTCTGTTCAGTGTTCTGCCAATCATGGATGCCTTCTTATCCTAGGACGAGAGGACATCCTTGATAAGCGGAACACTGAACAGAGGCCCTGCTGGGAAAATTAGTGTTCCGCCTATCACGGAACAGTCTGAATAGGAGGCGGGGCTTTTGAATCGTGGATGCCCGCAGCCTGGAAGCCAAAATGTGAAAAGGACGTAAGGTATGGAGATCGTCTTGGGTGGCACAGTGAGATCTGAAAAAATTTACCAAAAATGAGATTGCGCTAAATAATATAAGTGTAAACTAAGAATGCTGGTTAAGCATATACATAGGTGAAATAAAATTCATTAGAAAATCACAAAGTAAATGAGTCCATCAACATAGTGAAAAAGTTCATGGTCAAGTGATCCCACAAGTGCCAATAAATCAAATGGAAAAAATGTTGGTATTGATGAAACCTCCACCGAAATCACAAGAAGCCTCTTACCAAAAATCAATGATCTCTTGGTGATAGGAGATCAAATAAAGCATGATACGGTCTGTAATACTCGGTAATGGTCAATGGGAAGGTCCAATAGAGACAGCCTGGTTCTCAGATATATGAATATCTCCCGATGGGTCATCTACAGGTACATAAAAAACAAATGCCTCACATAGCATAAAACCTTCATTTATTGGATTAAAGAATAGACGTGCACTTACATCAAAGTGAAGATAACATCGCGTAAAACATATCAGCCGGCCGGCTTACAACAAACGGCCCGTATTCCGGGTAGAGAGATTAGAGTGCGCGGTGACGTCAGAACGTCTCCTCCCTACGTTTCGTCTGAAAGACTTGATCACAGGAGATCTGAAAAAAGCCTGTTTCTGTCAGAGGTTGTTCCGGCTACCCCTCAGCTTCCAGAAAGACTAGTAGGAAGGGGGTCGTCTTATACGGCGGGTATATCCCAAAACCAACATCTTTCCTGGAAAAATAGGGGGTCGTCTTATACGCCGGTAAATGTAAAATATATTCTACTTTGACCATTTAATTCCAGCTTGAAATCGTTGTCTATGAGATGCTCATCGATACATTTTATTAATTATTCACTCTTACAGTTGGAGCTCCCCGGGTCTGATAATTTACCCCCCTCCCCCATATAATATACATAGTTGAATGAATAGACATAGTTAAAGTTCTCCGCGTGATGATTTACTTACGTTATGGTGACATTATTTTTCTAACAATTTCTGCCTTTTTTTTTTTTTTTTTTTCAGAAACTCTCCTGAATTTGAAGACGGTCTGCGTGAAATTTTTTATTTTGAAGATTTTCTGTGGATAATATTTGAGTTCATGCGAGGATGGAGGACACTGGAGGTAACAGTTTAATGACTTTATCAATGGTGTGTTTGGAGATAATCGACGGGGTGACTAGTCACAGGCGAAATGAAAGAAATCTATGGATTATGTTGAATCTGTTTTAGCAAATCAACCTCATAGAGCAGTGGTCTCCAAAATGCCAATGATGGGCCACTATTCCTCCCACTGATTCCAATGATGGGCCACTATTCATTCCAATGATGGGCCACTATTCCTCCCACTGATTCCAATGATGGGCCACTATTCCTCCCCCTGATTCCAGTGATGGGCCACTATTCCTCCCCCTGATTCTAGTGATGGGCCACTATTCCTCCCCCTGATTCCAGTGATGGGCCACTATTTCTCCCCCTGATTCCAGTGATGGGCCACTATTCCTCCCCCTGATTCCAGTGATGGGCCACTATTCCTCCCCCTGATTCCAGTGATGGGCCACTATTCCTCCCCCTGATTCCAGTGATGGGCCACTATTCCTCCCCCTGATTCCAGTGATGGGCCACTATTCCTCCCCCTGATTCCAGTGATGGGCCACTATTCCTCCCCCTGATTCCAGTGATGGGCCATTCCTCCCCCTGATTCCAGTGATGGGCCCTCCCCCTGATTCCAGTGATGGGCCACTATTCCTCCCCTGATTCCAGTGATGGGCCACTATTCCTCCCCCTGATTCCAGTGATGGGCCACTATTCCTCCCCCTGATTCCAGTGATGGGCCACTATTCCTCCCCCTGATTCCAGTGATGGGCCACTATTCCTCCCCCTGATTCCAGTGATGGGCCACTATTCCTCCCCCTGATTCCAGTGATGGGCCACTATTCCTCCCCCTGATTCCAGTGATGGGCCACTATTCCTCCCCCTGATTCCAGTGATGGGCCACTATTCCTCCCCCTGATTCCAGTGATGGGCCACTATTCCTCCCCCTGATTCCAGTGATGGGCCACTATTCCTCCCCCTGATTCCAGTGATGGGCCACTATTCCTCCCCCTGATTCCAGTGATGGGCCACTATTCCTCCCCCTGATTCCAGTGATGGGCCACTATTCCTCCCCCTGATTCCAGTGATGGGCCACTATTCCTCCCCCTGATTCCAGTGATGGGCCACTATTCCTCCCCCTGATTCCAGTGATGGGCCACTATTCCTCCCCCTGATTCCAGTGATGGGCCACTATTCCTCCCCCTGATTCCAGTGATGGGCCACTATTCCCCTCCCCCTGATTCCAGTGATGGGCCACTATTCCCCCCCCCCTGGTTCCGGTGATGGGCCACTATTCCCCCCCCCCCTGGTTCCGGTGATGGGCCACTATTCCCCCCCCCCCTGGTTCCGGTGATGGGCCACTATTCCCCCCCCCCCCCTGGTTCCGGTGATGGGCCACTATTCCCCCCCCCCCCTGGTTCCGGTGATGGGCCACTATTCCCCCCCCCCTGGTTCCGGTGATGGGCCACTATTCCCCCCCCCCTGGTTCCGGTGATGGGCCACTATTCCTCCCCCTGGTTCCGGTGATGGGCCACTATTCCTCCCCCTGGTTCCGGTGATGGGCCACTATTCCTCCCCCTGGTTCCGGTGATGGGGGGCCACTATTCCTCCCCCCTGGTTCCGGTGATGGGGGGGCACTATTCCTCCCCCTGGTTCCGGTGATGGGGGGGCACTATTCCTCCCACTGATTCCGGTGATGGGGGGGCACTATTCCTCCCACTGATTCCGGTGATGGGGGGCATACCATGCGCTGTGGTACCCTGCTTTGCCAAAATAGTCATGTGGTTTATATTTTTTCTGCTGTGCTGTGTTGGCAGGCCACTCCATAATGGGCTGCTTTAAAGCAGAGTTACGCATACTGTAGCTGCTGACTTTTTTTTTTTTTTTATATATATATATATTGGGACACCTACCTGTTCTGGAATCCAGCAATGTCAGCACCCCAGCCGGTGTTTCCTTGCGGCTTCATGGCCAGGCCCCTACTGCGCATGCGCTGCGCTCTCTAACTGGCCAGGCAGTGGAGGGAGGAGGGGGGGGGGCCGAAGTTCTGACGTACCATGGCGAGGTCTGACAGAAGTAGGGACAGGGTACCTTTTTAAAAATATATACACTCTCTTGCCCTCCCCCTGAGAGGTGCCAAGTGTAGCACTGGAGGGGAGGGGGAGGAGGAATCGGATAAGCGGAAGTTCCACTTTTGGGTGTAAACTCCGCTTTTAATGCAGTGTATGTTAACGCCTCACAATGGATGACTTAAGTGTGACTGGACCCCCAAAGTTCTATTGGTAATAATCACTCCAGCTAGTTTGCAGCTTCAGCCTACAGCTTGTATTGTATTCTGACGACGTCCCCTTTGTGTCTTTGTTGTCCAGGTGTCAGTGCCCGGACAGAGTGCTGCACCGCCTTGTCCTGTCAATTCTGTGGACCGTCCATCCTGAAATGTTTGAAAATGGACTCGACTCCTTTACTGTTGGATATGGACCAGCATTGCCACATCAGTTCGGCATTGGACGATCCCCCTGATTAGTACTACTCTATTGTCCAGAAAATGGACCAATCCAGTGACAACACTACATTATTGTACATGAACTGATCCAAGGACACCTCTGCGGTGCGGATGGTAGACCGGCTTTGGGGAATCCCCTGCAGTGTTAAGTAAACTGATGATCCAGTTATATGTAAGTTCCTAATGCACTGAACCATGAAGGCCCCTGTGGACCAGTTCTGGGGTTATTCACTAAATCCCTTTTTTTTTTGATCCTGAGAGATTCCTTTGTTACTGGGAAGGTACTAATTCAGGAACAGGCCTGGAATTCTGGAAATGGGACTGACCCCCGTCCTCGGAGTGATATATATGCAGAGTCCTAGATTTTTCACGAGAGGGATACATGTCACCTCTAGACTTGCCTTCGGTACAATAAATGAGATTACACTCTGGTATCATCACTCCTGTACCCCACGTACATGGACTAATCTGAAGCTCCCTCATCAATCCTAGGCCGGACTGTACCAGGACCATTGGAGGGAATGGTGACATGAACTCGATAAAACGTTAGCACTTATTATTTTGATATTTGCCTTTATGTAGAGAAGAGCTGACTAGATGTGTGTAGACACTTGAGTGTGAGTGAGCGACTAAAGTACAGAGAGCTGGGCAGGTCACCGATCGGCCTTAGGGCTTGTGTATGCGGGTATCGTCTTCCCGTGTTTGAGGTGCATTCTAAACGCATGACGCGTTAATCATCGGTTAGCAGATTCCCATTGAGCTCAATGATGCAACCACAAATGGTGACCACCTTGGAGCAACTGCCCATCCCGGCAGCACATGCCAAGTTCATGCTGTGTGGTTTTTATTTTATTTTATTTTTTTCTAAATTCCGGCAAGCTTTGACACTAGGCAAGCAAGGTCACTTACTTATTTTTTCGTTGCCCAACGTAATGCCACTACAAACAAATTTTATCTACAGTATGGGCTTGGACGTAGGGGTGACTAAGCCCATGTTGTGGGCAACAAGGTTAGCAGATTCCCATTTAGCTCAATGGGGCGGTAATAAATGGTGACCTCCATGGAGCAACTGACCTCCCAGTAGCATGTGCCAAGTTCAAGATGGGGTTTGTTTTTGTTTTTTTGCAGTAAGCTTTATTGACACCAGGAAAGAGAGCGATAGAGAAAGTAAGGTCACTTAGACTTTTTCTGGCCTGCCCAACGTGTTGTTACCACGGTGCTTGGCCTTCTGGGATTCACCTCCTTCCTGTAGTACATGCTAAGTTCAAGCCACTTTTTTTTCCCCCCAAATCCACAGCAAACTTTGACTCCCAGGCAAGGGAATGAAAGAGCAAACAAGGTCACTTGGACTTAGTTTTTCCCTGGCCAATGTGATGCCACCTTTAACGCATTTCACTGCACGGTATGGGCTTGGAGCGCCTTTCACTGCACGGTATGGGCTTGGAGCGCCTTTCACTGCACGGTATGGGCTTGGAGCGCCTTTCACTGCACGGTATGGGCTTGGAGCGCCTTTCACTGCACGGTATGGGCTTGGAGCGCCTTTCACTGCACGGTATGAGCTTGGAGCGCCTTTCCCCCTCCACGGTATGGGCTTGGAGCGCCTTTCCCCCTCCACGGTATGGGCTTGGAGCGCCTTTCCCCCTCCACGGTATGGGCTTGGAGCGCCTTTCCCCCTCCACGGTATGGGCTTGGAGCGCCTTTCCCCCTCCACGGTATGGGCTTGGAGCGCCTTTCCCCCTCCACGGTATGAGCTTGGAGCGCCTTTCCCCCTCCACGGTATGAGCTTGGAGCTCTTTTCCCCCTCCACGGTATGGGCTTGGAGCTCTTTTCCCCCTCCACGGTATGGGCTTGGAGCTCCTTTCCCCCTCCACGGTATGGGCTTGGAGCTCCTTTCCCCCCTCCACGGTATGGGCTTGGAGCTCCTTTCCCCCCTCCACGGTATGGGCTTGGAGCTCCTTTCCCCCCTCCACGGTATGGGCTTGGAGCGCCTTTCCCCCCTCCACGGTATGGGCTTGGAGCGCCTTTCCCCCTCCACGGTATGGGCTTGGAGCGCCTTTCCCCCTCCACGGTATGGGCTTGGAGCTCCTTTCCCCCCTCCACGGTATGGGCTTGGAGCTCCTTTCCCCCCTCCACGGTATGGGCTTGGAGCGCCTTTCCCCCTCCACGGTATGGGCTTGGAGCGCCTTTCCCCCTCCACGGTATGGGCTTGGAGCGCCTTTCCCCCTCCACGGTATGGGCTTGGAGCGCCTTTCCCCCTCCACGGTATGAGCTTGGAGCGCCTTTCCCCCTCCACGGTATGAGCTTGGAGCTCTTTTCCCCCTCCACGGTATGGGCTTGGAGCTTCTTTTCCCCCTCCACGGTATGGGCTTGGAGCTTCTTTCCCCCCTCCACGGTATGGGCTTGGAGCTCCTTTCCCCCCTCCACGGTATGGGCTTGGAGCTCCTTTCCCCCCTCCACGGTATGGGCTTGGAGCTCCTTTCCCCCCTCCACGGTATGGGCTTGGAGCGCCTTTCCCCCCTCCACGGTATGGGCTTGGAGCGCCTTTCCCCCTCCACGGTATGGGCTTGGAGCGCCTTTCCCCCTCCACGGTATGGGCTTGGAGCTCCTTTCCCCCCTCCACGGTATGGGCTTGGAGCTCCTTTCCCCCCTCCACGGTATGGGCTTGGAGCTCCTTTCCCCCCTCCACGGTATGGGCTTGGAGCTCCTTTCCCCCCTCCACGGTATGGGCTTGGAGCTCCTTTCCCCCCTCCACGGTATGGGCTTGGAGCTCCTTTCCCCCCTCCACGGTATGGGCTTGGAGCTCCTTTCCCCCCTCCACGGTATGGGCTTGGAGCTCCTTTCCCCCCTCCACGGTATGGGCTTGGAGCTCCTTTCCCCCCTCCACGGTATGGGCTTGGAGCTCCTTTCCCCCCTCCACGGTATGGGCTTGGAGCTCCTTTCCCCCCTCCACGGTATGGGCTTGGAGCTCCTTTCCCCCCTCCACGGTATGGGCTTGGAGCTCCTTTCCCCCCTCCACGGTATGGGCTTGGAGCGCCTTTCCCCCCTCCACGGTATGGGCTTGGAGCGCATTTCCCCTGGGCTTAGGATGACTAAGCCCATGTTTTTGGCAAAACTCGTCAAGGCCTGGGCAGGCTTTAGAAATAAAATTGTGCGGCCGGAACTTTGCATGTCTGGTGCTGTGTGAGAAACCATTTTACTGCCAGCTTTGTGGTGTGTGTGTTTTGAGATACGTGAGCACACCTGCAGATGAAATGCAGCGAAATGCGTTCAGTTGCACCTGTTCTAACATTTTACAGCAGAGCCCATGTACACAAGCCCTAAAAAAAGCATATGGGGAGAATATTGCTGTGCGTGGAGCACACATCTTTCCCGAATGGTTGAGACCAGGGGTCTCAAACTGGCGACCCTCCAGCAGTTGTGGAACTACAAGTCCCATCATGCTTGTAACTGTCAGCCTTGCAATGCCTCATGGGACTTTGTAGTTTTGCAACAGCCGGGGGGTCGCCAGTTTGAGACCACTGCTTTAGACGGTTACTCCGATAATACTTGCAGCGCCATACGATCGACCAGAGATGCAATAATAATGAAAAAAAAATTCTCTGCTCAAAAACGAGCGTTTGGCGCTTCTAATAAAAAAAAAATCCATCTGGTTGAATTCTATCAGATTTTACCACCGGGATGGATTGTTCCATTTATTGTTTACTTGTCAAAGTCCTCATTTTGGCGCAATCGATTTCTGTAAGGCGCCCTCTTCTTTTTTTTTTTTTTTTTTTTTTTTTTTTTTTTTTTAGCAATAACATTGAACCATCATATTTTTTATCCACCCAGAAGTAACCGTTCTGTTTTTTGGTGGATGCTGGAGATTTATTGTACACCTGTGTACCGTTTTCAACAGACCCCCCCTTTCTGAGCGCAGACCCCATAAGATGGAAACCTGTTATGTTTATTAGCCAGAAAAAGCCTCTTCTGTGCTCCCCCTCTGATCTAGTTTCACTATTGGGGCTCATCGGACTTGCAGTTAAGAGGCCGTAGTAAAAAATGTGGTTAATATGCAGTTTTAGAGCACCCCCCCCCCCCCTTCAAAACAAAAGTGGTTATAAATGCAGAAAGTTTTCATTCTTCGCATCAAGGTAAAACACCTTCTGCACGAAGCTCCCCCCCCCCTTTTATACTTACCCGAGCCCAATCTCGATCCAGCAATTTGCACAAGAGCTGCGACTCTTTCTCTCCTCACTGGCTCATTAGCTCCCTCTGCTGTCAATCACAGCCAGTGAGAAGGGGGTTGGGTCTGAGCTCTGCCTTATGGACACATGGAGATGGCTCGGGAGTGAGTACGCATGAGTTCCCCGCCATAGTGTAGTGCCTTGCTATGGTGGGCATTCGGTGGTGGGGGGAGGGGGGCAGAAGCACCAGCAGGGGACCCTGAGAAGAGGAATTTAGGCTGCTCTGTGCAAGACCATTACACAGAGCAGGTAAGTATAAAATGTTTGGAAAAGTTCAACTTTGTTTATTTAAAGCGGAGTGCCACCTGTTTGTTTGTTTTTGTTTTTTTAGCTTATTAAAAGTCAGCAGCTACAAAAAGCATAGCTGCTGATTTTTATTAAATTTGACACTTGCCTGTTCCACGTTCCAGCAATGCGGCCGCCCGGAGCAACTGTGGGTACCCAGCCATAACGGCTTCACGGCCTGGCGCACACTTGGCGTGCGTGAGACCTGAGTTGTGTACCAGAAGATCGCTGGCAGAGAGGAGTAGCCTAGGTGGCCAAAAAGAGGAAGCGGGACAGGAAGTCCCACTAAAAACAAGGTACACACTCCACCCCCCCCCCCCCCAAAAAAAATGTCATGCCAAATGTGACATGTAAGAGGGCGAGGAGTGCTTAAAGAGGAAGTAAACCCTCTTAAAGGAAAAAAACAAAAACCTGCAAGACAAAGGCACAATGAGGTAGTATGTATATTTACCTGAGAATGAGATCCCCTCATCGGTCCTCGGACACCACCTCCGTCGCCACCATGATACCCAGAATGACTTCCGGGTATCGCTGCCGTTAGCAGCACGCTCAGTGCGCCTGCAATTGTTGTCTTTGCGAGTGTTGTCTCGAACGCGATTCAGGCTGAAGCGGTGTGCAGTACCGCGTTTGGCCTTAGGTGGGGGGGGGGGGGGCGCTGGAGCCGAATGACGCCGTTCGAGAAATGCACGGAAATGCCAGAGGACAGCTTGGCTGATCTCGGGAAAGAAGTCTTTCCGAGGTCAGCCGAAGTGACCTTGGGCCTTTTGGGCCCCCCCCGCTTTTGGCCACATGTGGTATTGCATGGCATTGAAGCCAATGCGGAACAAATTACTTTAGTTTCCATTGACTTCAATGGGGAAACGCGCTTTGATATGCGAGTACTTTGGATTATGAGCATTCTCCTGGAACGGATTATGCTCGTTATACAAGGTTCCACTGTATTTTCATTTCTCCCCCCCAAAAAATCTGCGATTTAAAAAAAAACTTTGATTTACGATTCGAATCAAAGTGTTTTTTTTTTTTTTGTTTTGTTTGTTTTTTTTATTGATGGACACCGTGCCGATCCTGAGGAGCTGCGGGCAGGAGTTTTTAGGCTTCGCCACCTAAAGACTCCTGCCCATAGCGCTCCCTCCATAGTCCTGAGAAGCTATGGGCAGGAGTCTTTAGGTGGCGAAGCCTAAAAACTCCTGCCCGCAACTCCTCAGGATCGGCACGGTGTCCCATCAATAATAAAAAAAAAAATCAAATGGTGAATCGAGGTGTGTGTGTGTGGGTGTTGCTTTTTTTTTTTTTTTTTTTTAATTTTTTTTCTCGATTTGCTGAAAATCTGAATTGATTTGACCTCGCAACTTGATTCATTTTTTTTATTATTTTTTTGTTGCCAGCCCTAATTTTCATACAGCTGGCACCTCCCTGATTTGAACAACTTTGATCAACAACTGATAAAATGGGCCCTCAACCACATGACCACTGTGATGACAGCCAGTCACATGGATCTCACGTTAAAGAGACTGGCGCGTTTGGGTCCCCTTACTTCTCTGGCTAATAAAGGTGGTGGCATCTTGGGGTGTCTGCTCCCCTTTTGATCCATAATATAAACTGGAAGGGGTGGAGGGAAGTGATCAGACTGGAACTTGGTATAAGCATCTCTCTTCCAGGAGACTAGAAGAGATCCATCCAGCATCCACCAAATACAGCAGGTGAGGGATGTAGACCAGTGGTCATCAACCCTGTCCTCAGGGCCCACTAACAGGCCTTGGGGAGATGCAGACTAGAATACTGCAATCACTGAGCAGCAAATGATATCACCTGTGATGTATTTCAGTTATCCTGCAAACCTGGCCTGTTAGTGGGCCCTGAGGACAGAGTTGATGAGGACTCCTAACCACAAGCAAGACACGAGGGAAGAGCAGATCGGTGCAGTGGGAGACGCATCCCATTGACCGTTGTGTGGCAGAGGGCCACGGACAAGTAGAAGAATGAATTTTTTTTATGTTCTATTACTGAAGCATCAACAAATGTTTCTGAACCGCCCCGTGTGTGTGTTGTGGGGACATTAGACATGAACGGTTTATGTTCTCTGTAAACAAATGCAGAATATCCCAGCATTATATGAATAAAAGTAGACCTTTGTAAGCAATAACATTATTTTGTTGTTTGTTTTAATTAAAGGGATTGTATATTTTTTATTTCATGTATTTATTTATATTTCATGTGCTGTGCATCCACAAATCTCATGCCCCCGTACACACGATCGGATTTTCCCTCGGAATTGCTACAGACGATCTGATTTTTTATTTTTTCGTCGTAAAATTTGAGAAGCAGCTCTCGAACTTTTGCTGGCGGAAATTTCCGACAGCAAAAGTCCGATGAAGCATACACACGATCGGCGTTACCGACAAAAAGTTCACATCGGACTTTTGCTGGCGGAAATTCCGAGCGTGTGTATGCGGAATTACAATCTAAGGTCCCTATCTCGCATACTAGGGCCAATGTGGACCGGAGCCAATTATGTCCCCATGCAGAGAATGTCCTGATTGGGGTTCCAACCAGAAGTCCCTATTTCAGTCAGAACTAATAAAATGTGTGTGTGGGGGGGGGGGGGTTTTAACCGCCTCCCACACAGGCTGATTCTGGCAGTCCTCTCCTATATGTAAAAAAAATTGTAGTCGTTGCAACTTTTATGTCACATGGTTTTTGGGCAGCAATTTTTCAAATACCTTTTTTCAACTATCGTGAATTAAAAAATAAATAAAAAAAACACGAAAGTTAGCCCAATTTTGTAAAAAAAAAATTATAAATCGGAATAACTTTAGTGTGGTCTGTTTTCTTTTTTGTATATGGTGAAAGATGACGTTACACTGAGTAAATGGATACCTAACATGTCACGCTTAAAAATTGGTCAGACTCGTGGAATGGCGCCAAACTTCGGCAATTCAAAATCTCCATAGGCGTTGATTTAAAGTGTTATTTAAAAAAATAATAATAATAAAAAAAAAAACAACAGGTTACCAGTTTAGAGTTAGGCCCCTTTCACACTGGGGCGTTTTTCAGGCGCTTTGGCGTTAAAAAAAAAAAATCCTGTAAAGCGCCTTAAAGAAGCCTCATCTGCAATCCCAATGTGAAAAGCCTGAGTGCTTTCAGAGCCTTTCACACTGCCAGCGCCCAAAAAACGCTGGTAAAGCACCGCTAAGGCCCCTTTCACATGGGGCAATGGAGGTGCGCTGGCGGTTTAGCGCCGCTAAAAATAGCGGCGTTATACCGCCGGAATTGCCGCGAGTTGCGGCCGCTAGCGGAGCGGTAATTACCCCCCCGCTAGCGGCCGTGAAAGGGTTAATACCGCCCGCAATGCGCCTCTATAGAGGCGCATTGCGGGCGGTATTGCTGTGGTCTCCTATTGTTTTCAATGTGAAAGAGCGGTATACACGCCGCTCCTCTCACCGCTCCAAAGATGCTGCTGACAGGAGATTTTTTTATCTCCCGCCAGCGCATCGCCTCAGTGTGAAAGCCCTGGGGCTTTCACATTGAGGTTGCTGGGGCAGGAGTTTTTCAGGCGGTGTAGCAGCGCTATTTTTAATGCTGTACCGCCTGAAAAACTCCTCAATGTGAAAGGGGTCTAAGACCCTAACGTTTTAGGGCGTTTTTTGCAGTGCCTCAGTGTGAAAGGGTAAGGCGTTTTTACAGCTCTTTCATCGGAGAGGGGCGTTTTTGGAGCGTTTTTTGAACGACGTGTGTTTGAACGACGTTTACATATGTGGGCATGACGTACATATGCATTCTCTTCTGCGTGCGGGGACAGGGTTGCTTTATAAAAATAAAAATAAACTTTCTTTTTTTTTTTTCTGTGTGTGTGTAATAAAAAAAAAAAAAATATATATATATATATATATATATATATATATATATACACACTTTCTGATTGGAGCTTTGTGACATGGTGCATTATCCTGCTGGAAAGAGCCATCAATAGATGGGTACACTGTAGTCATAAAGGGAAGGACATGGTCAGCAACAATACTTGGGTAGGCCGTGGTGCTTGAACGATGCTCATTTGGTACTAATGCTGGCCATAAACTCAAGGAAAAAGAGAGAAAAACGGCTCTTCCTGTCTACATCATGACCAGCAGTGATTGGAGGTTCTTTACTGTGATCGGTGTAGCGATGTGTCAGACTGTGTCACAAATCCTCGCGGGCACCCGGCGGCTGCTATCCTGCTGGACGTCATATGATGCCCAGTCAGGATAACTGAACCACTGCCCGGCCGTCATTTTGCTATAGGCCTGATGGGAAGTGGTTAAAAAAAAAAAAAATGTTTCCTGGACGGTTAGTGGGAGTTCAGAACCACTGTAAAGAAGGCATTATTTAGTGCCCACATCATGGGATTGTGGCTGTCAGAAGAGTGATTAAATTAAAGTTAATTTATATAGTCAATAGTATATTTGATATAAATAAAATAAAAAAATGGTCAATTTAAACTACTGTGGTAGGCAGGTGTAGTTCTGGAGGGAAAACCTTGATTTGAAGTATGATGAGACACGGTTTTCCCGAGCCTATTGCAAGTGTTTGAAGTCACATTTTTCCCCGGGCTTATTACATGTGTTTAAACTCGCATGTTTCCCGGGGCTTTGTACATGTGCAGGGGGCTATATAAGCCCACTGCACTGTGGTGTATTTCCAGTAATAACCAGAATACAGTAGAGTGTGCTCCCTGCTCTCCCCCCCCTTCTCTTACCATCGTCATGAGGGACCTCGTCAAGCCACTTCTAGAGCGAGCAGTGGAAGAAGAAGGCGTAGAGTGGCTGAGGAAGTGCCTGGCGGAGATGGAGACCTAATCCGCTCTCGTCGCGGAGGAAGATGATGCTGTTCCGGGTCCGTCCTATGCCTTCCAGGAACCGCGTCCGCCTCAAGCACCATCTCTCTCCCACAGCTTGTGCCAGGAACCAGCCACCGGAGCGTCCCGTTGCACCCCCTACAGCCCGCGAGGAAGAGGGGACCAGCCGAGGCGGAGCGTCCGACGTCACCCCTCAATGCTGCAGTCAGCGAATCCAGAAGAAGAGGGCGGCCTCTCCCTCTCCAGTGCGCGTCACTACAGGGAGGGGCAGAGGCCGTCAATCACCAGCTGGGGGAGGGAGGGATCTTTTTTCATTTCAGGTTCCCACTAATTTGGAGGAGCAGACAGCATCACTGGTTGCCAGGCAGAATCTGCTGGAGGATGTGACGGCGCTACAGCGGCTGGATTCCCCTTCTAGGCCGGCTGGCATTCCAGGCAAGACACAGAAAAAAGACAGCTCAGCGTCTCCGGCTGGAGCAGGTACTTCTGCTACTGTTGAGTCTGCTAACCCTCTTATGTTAAATCAATTATTGGAATCGGTTAATAGATTACAGGATGCTATTTCTAGTCAGAGGCTTTTATCACCAGCAGATGTTTGTTCAGCACAAGCTTTACCTACCACTTCACAGCTTTCTAGCTCTGTCAATATTAACCCTTTACAAGAAGCTTATTCCCCTCCTATTTCTGCTTAAATCCCAGAAATTTGTTTTAAAGAGCTTCTACCCTGTGAAATCTCCCCTTTGGGCTTTCACTTATCCACTAATATTAAAGAAAAATTCTGGAGAGGTGACTTTATTGAATTATTATCTTTACTTCCTGGTAAGGAGTATTCTGGAAAAAACGATAAAAAAATCGAGGAATTATCAGATGATAGGTGTCGCACTGCGCCAAAATCATTTTATAATTGGTTTCAGGCTTTTTGTATATTTTCCGCCATAATGGGTGAAAAATTCCCGGATAAGTGTAGCGGTTTATTCCAGCATTTAGAAAATATACTTGAAGCTTACAGGAATTTTGGCCGTTTTGGGTGGTATAACTACGACGAATCATTCTGTCAAAAGATGTCAGTTTACCCTAAATCAAGATGGGGTATGAAGGACGTTGGTTTATGGTAAAACCTTATTCTTCCACAAAAAAAACGTTTTTATTAAGACGACCACCACTTCAGAATGTTGCATCTACCTACAAAAAAGGTTTTTGCTATGCTTATAATTAATCTCAGTGCAAATGGTCGCATCATGCCGTTACAAGCACGAATGTTCCTTTTGTTTCGGCACTCACCCCGTCACAAAATGTTTCAAAAAAAGTTTCCCTAATGCCCAGGGTAGAGAAACCTCTAAAGGCTTGCAGTCCAGTGAAGCTGGAAAAAAATGTACCGATGGCTAATGCTGTACCCAGACAGGGAGAAAGCTGAGGTCTTACTTAGAGGTTTTTCTTCAGGTTTTACTCTTCCAATTTTTTCAGGGGTCGGTTGCAGTATGGTGAGTAACTTAAAATCTGTTTTAACACATAGTGAGGTTGTAAGGGAAGAATTATTTAAAGAAATCGCAGCAGGAAGGGTTGCGGGTCCTTTTGTTTCTCCTCCTTTTAAAATTTTTCAGATTTGTCGTTTAGGCATTGTACCCAAAAAGGAGCCTAATTCGTATCGTTTAATCCATCACCTTTCTTACCCAAAGGGTGATGATATTGATGATTCTTTAGCCTCTGTATCTTACGCAAGTTTTGATGATGCAATCCGGCTTATAAGAAATTTTGGTAGGGGGGCCTTGTTAGCAAAAACTGATATCAAATCTGCTTTTAGGCTTCTTCCCATTGCTCCCGAATGTTTTAATTCTTTAGGTTTTTGTTTTAAAGAAAAAAAATTATTTTATATGTGTTTACCCATGGGTTGCTCCCTGTCGTGCCAATATTTTGAAACTTTTGCTACTTTTTTGCAATGGGTTATCTCTTATGAGTCAGGTTGTGATGGAGTTATCCATTATTTTGATGACTTTCTTTTCATTGGCCCCCATGATTCCCCCATCTGTTTTGTATTATTAAAATTATTTTTGAACATTTCCCAGTTTTTTGGCGTTCCAATTGCCAATGAAAAAACGGTCTTTCCAGTCACAACCATAGAATGGGAAAGGAAAGGAAACAGCCATTTAGGCTCTCCCTTCCTTAGGGGACCACAGTAAGGGCAGCTAGCCAGATAGCTTAAGGGAAGGTTTAGGGTCATAGTAAGGTCAGGGAGGTTTTAAAAGTTTGTGTAACAGTAATTACTTAGCCAGAACAGCTGGGTTAGAGGGCTCTGGAGACAGGGAGGTTGTGGGCCTCAATTGGTCGGGCGGAGGTCTGGTGACCCTCAGAAGGTTCTGGTAGCCGGCCCAAACCTGATATAAGTCAGCACGCTAGGTAAGGCCTGGGCTGTCTCTTAAAAAAACTACACCCGGAGGAGCTCCCCAGGTCACGTGTCTCGAGATGGAAGCCCTAATACACCAGCTATTATCCAGAGCGGAGAGTGCGGGTGGAGAGGAGTGGATTCGCCACTGCCTTTCGTTACCTTTGGAGCCTCGGCCGGTCCCGGTTTCGGAGCGGTCAGCAGGCCCCATCGGCGCGGACGCATCACAGCAGCAGCCATGCCGGTCGGTGGATGGAAGAAGTCCCTCGCTGTTCGTTTCAGAGTCTGCGCAGCCCTATGACTTCGCAGGGGTGGATGACATGACGCCGAGAGAGAGCAAACGGAGGCGTTCCACGAGGAGTGCCAGCCCCGCTCTGTCTGAAGAAACAATGGGCGTCTCTGTTTTTTCTTGCAGGAACCAGCAGCCTAGTCAAGCAGCACCCCCTGCAGGCCGCGGACGGAGAGGCAGAAGCACTTCAACCTCTGCGAGGCAGCCGTCACCACAGCCTACCTCTGCTAGAGATAGCCAGCCAGCTCGCAAAGGCAGTAAAAGCGGCAAGTGCAGCCGCAAAACCAAGAACGTGGAGAAGCAGCAACAAGTCCCACAGACTGGCAGAATCCGGGTATGGTGTGAAGTCCCAGCAGCAGCCCCTGGAGTCTGTCCTGCTCAGGCGGCCGATGGTGAGTGCAGCAATACAGCTCAAATGTCTGTTTTATCTTCTGCAATTGAGCAATTAGTGTCAGTAATGAGGTCACAGATGGTTCCGCCAGTGGTTGCCAAGGAGGCGAGGGTCTGGTCAGTGGATTCGCTTCCTGGGCAAATCCCAGGATGTAATACATCCAAAGAAGGTACTGATGGTGCTAAGGCTCCATGCACACTAGGAGCAGAAAAAACGTCAACGTTTTTAGCTTGAAAAACGTGGCATAAAAGATACAAAATGAAAGCATATTCTACAAAGTTTAGGCGAATCTATGAGAGTTTAAGCGAGTCTATGAGAGTTTAGTTTATAGGCGTTTTTGCACTACACTCCCCTCTGCAAAAGTTTTTACTCCCACAACACACCTAAAAAAACGTTGTCACTTCACGTTCAGAAGAGCTAAGAGGAGTTTAGGAGAGTTTAGGAGAGACTGACGTTTTTACAGCTTCTAAACTCCTCCAGAAAATGCGATAGAGAAGGTTTTTTTTTCCTGCCTCTGAACGTCCCTGACAGAAAACGCCTGTAGCAGTCAATAATGTGCAAAAACACATAGAGCACAATAGAAGTGCTTCTAGAGGCAGGAGAAAAAAACTTCAAACTCCTGTAGAATCAACGTTTTTTAAGTCCAGTGTGCATGGAGCCTTAGGGTTCCATTTGCCCGTGAATGTTAAAGAGAGGATATGGAAGGGTGAATATATTGATTTTTGTGCAATCCTTCCTCCTATCAGGGATAATTTAAAATATGATAGAAAAGATGAAAAGTCGGATGAGCGGAAACCAGTGATCAAATCCTTTTATGGTTGGCTACAGGCCTTTCTCATTTATTCCAGTGTGCTGTGTGAAAAATACCCTGAAAAGAGTTCTTTATTGTTCCAGCACATTGACATTATTTTGGAAGCTTACAGGGGTTTCAGCGGCTCAGCTTGGTTAATTTATGACGAGGCTTTCAGGCAAAAATTGGCGGTTCAGCCATCCTTACAGTGGGGATCTAAGGACGTTGGCCTCTGGCTCAACTTATTTTTGCCCCAAAGGCAACCGTTTGCTCGGCAGAACACAGTGTCGGCTCCACAAGCTCCGCCTCCTGGAAGTTACAAGAAAGGGCTGTGTTTTGCTTTCAATGACTCCCAGTGTAGATGGTTAACTACATGCAAGTTCAAGCATGAGTGCGCATTTTGTACAGGGAGCCACCCTGTTTCAAAATGTTTTCGGAAGCTGCAGGCATCCGCCAAGGAAGGGTTTTCCCAAAAGCATCTACCCCGGTGATGCTCCCAAGAATGCTCCCATGGTTACAGGGCTACCCAAACCGGCGGATGGCTTCCCTTCTAATTAGAGGTTTTTCTGAGGGTTTCGTTATACCAAGTTTCAATGGAAATGGATGTGTCATAACGAACCATTTAAAATCAGTTAGCGAGGCCCCGTGGGTGGTAAGAGAGAAGTTATTAAAAGAAGTAGAAGCGGGTAGGATGGAGGGTCCGTTTCCTCACCCCCCTTTTGCGGACTTCAGGATTTCCCCGTTGGGCCTGGTCCCCAAAAAAGAAACCGCAGAATATAGGTTGATCCACCATTTGTCTTTCCCTTTTGGTAGCTCTCTAAATGACCAGATGGACTCCGAGGTTATATCCGTGTCTTATTAATCCTTTGATTTGGCTGTTGATAAGCTTCGCATTCTGGGTTATTATCAAAGGCCGACGTGAAATCGGCTTTTCGGTTACTCCCAATAAATCCAGAGGGTTTCAACTCATTGGGCATTTATTTTGAAAATCAGTTTTATTTTGACAAGGCATTACTGATGGATGGGCTGTTCAATTTCCTGCTTTGTTTTTGAAGCATTCTCGACCTTTTTGGAATGGGTGGTTAGCAAGATAGCGGGTTCAAGTTTATTAATTCACTATCTGGACGATTTTTTATTTTTAGGTCCAGGCGATTCGGCAGAATGCGCTTTCCTGTTAGCGGTATTTCAGAAGGTTTGGGGTCATTTTGGGGTACCCTTGGCGCAGGAGAAAACGGTGTATCCTACAACATGCATTGAATTCTTGGGCATAACTTTGGATTCTGTCAGTATGGAGTTTAGATTGCAAGAGGACAAGATCTACAAGTTATCCCAGACTTTGCATTCATTTATGAGGAAGAGTAAAGTAACTCTGAGGGAGTTGCAATCCCTTCTGGGGCTACTGGCTTTTGCGACCATGGTCCTGCCTATGGGAAGGGTTTTCTCCAGGAGGCTATACGCAGCCATGTCAGGTTTAAAAAACCCGGCAGCGCATATTAGGCTGACCTCGGACATCAAGCAGGACCTGCTGGTTTGGCTAGAATTTTTGGAACATTTCAACGGTAGAGCTGTGTGGAGCAGGAATTTGTCTCGGACAGTGATCTTCGGTTAGAGACGGATTCTGCGGGCTCAGTTGGCTTTGGGGCCATTTTGGGATACCGCTGGTGCTCAGACACCTGGCCGGACAGGTGGGTCTCCAGTGGTTTCACAAAAAACATAGTTTTACTTGAATTGTTCCCAGTAATTGTAGCATTAGAAATATGGGGTGGCATGTTTGCAAACAGAAGGATCTGAGTTAGCACGGATAACAAGGGCGTTCTGTTTGCAGTAAACACGTTATCATCTAAATCCCCGCTGGTAGTATCCTATCTTCGGCATTTGGTCTTCCTCTGCTTAAAATGGAACATCTGGCTAAAAGCGAAGTACATCCCGGGTAGAATGAATAATGTTGCCGATGCTCTCTCCCGCCTGCAGATGGACCGTTTTTTCGAGTTGCTTCCCGGGGCAGATCCAGTGGGGGCAGTTTGCCCCTCCCATTTGTGGGCTCTGATATAATGCTACGTTATTTCAAGAATTCTGTGCCTGTTTCCACGTGGAAAAGCTATTCAGCATCCTGGTTTCTATGGTCAGCTTTTTTGGGGTCCTTGCAGCTGTCTGTATTCGAGTTTTCGGAAGAACCGATACTATTATTTCTGGGTTCCCTAATTCAGAAGCAGCCTTCTTGGTCCCACATTAATAAAACACTCTCAGGCATTTCTTTCTTTTTCGAGGGCTGCCGTCATGCCACAGTTTCTTTTCAGTTAAACAGATCCTAAAAGGGTATAAAAGAGCTTCCTTTAAAAAAGATTCAAGGTCACCAGTTCCTCCGGCCATGCTGGAAAAAATTTGCAAGGCAGCTTCAGCAGTCTGTTTTTCAGAGTATGAGGCTATATTATTTAAAGCTTTATTTGTTATCACATTCTTTGGTGCTTTCAGAGTGTCCGAATTACTTCCGGCCTCTAGGAATGATACCTCGGGAATTTTATGGTCAGAGGTGTCTTTGCTGGAGGAGAATTTGAGGATATTTATTAAGTTCAGCAAGACAGATATGCTGGGAGTAGGAGTATGGATCTCACTGAAGAGGTATGTGATTCCTGATATCTGCTCATTAACCAATTTTCAGGAGTACTTACGTTTCTGGCCATCGGCCGCTGGGTTGTTGTTCATTCATGAAAATGGCTCTCCGGTATCCATCTACCAATTCTCATCAGTGTTGAGAAGATGTGTATTACACAGTCGCCTTGGTCATTTTAAGATATCATTCCACTCGTTTCGTATAGGTGCGGCCACAGAGGCCGCCAGGATTGGGTTGGAGGAGAGTACCATCAAGAGAATCGGCAGATGGAAATCTAATGCATTTAAATTATACATTCGTCCTTATTAATGATTTAAATTTAATTTCAGGTCTGCATCGGTCATTGTGGATTGTAGGCCATTTTTTGGGCGCAGAAGAGCGCAGCGCTTAGGACGTATACCGAAAATTTGGGTTTGGATCCTGCAGCCTTCAGCACTTCTTGGTATGGTCGTAGAGGGATGCTATGGGAGGATCTAGTTTTTGAATTAGGCAGACTGTATGCTATTTTTTCCCCTCCGGACATACTGATTGTGCTGAAGGCTGCAGGTTCCCCCCCTCTGTCGCTTGGGGAGAGTTAAGAAGGCTTGAAACATGATGGTGAATCAGCTCAAGTCTCAGTGGCTGGGTTGAGGTTGGTGTTAAAAAATTTAAGTGGTTGAATTTTTTTACGGTAATGTTCTAAAAGTTTGATATCGTAATATCAAGTTACTATATGATTTGTTTTGTTAAACCAGTGAATCAGGCCGTGGCCAATACTAGTCCAAAAATATATGGTTTTGTTGTAAATGTTTATATTTACCAATAAATGTTGGAAAAGAGTTACTTGTCTGTTGTGTTATTCCTCTGTTGCATGTTTGAAAGGGGGGGTTGTTTTTTGCATCATGCTTGTGGTCCCATTCCTAGGTATCAGCATTGATACTGTGCTATGTCAATATCCGCTTCCTTTGGTTAAAATAACTAGGATAAAAAATTCTATCTTTCTATTTTTACGTCACAAAAAAGTACTATTAAAAGAACTTCAGTCCTTTTTAGGGTTACTAGCTTTCGCCACCAGGGTAATGCCAGTTGGCAGAATTTTTTTCAGGCGATTATCCATGGCCATGTCAGGTCTAAAATCTCAATTTTCTCACATACGCCTTACTTCAGAATTAAAAGATGATCTGTTAGTATGGTCTCAATTTTTATCTAATTATAACGGCTGCACTTTCTTTCAGGAAGATTTTATTTTTTCAGCCGACTTAGACCTTTATACAGATGCAGCTGGTTCTCATGGTTTTTCAGCAATCTGGAGCACCCATTGGTGTTCTGGTTCTTGGCCTCCATTCTGGGTTGTCAACAAGGCAACAAAGAATATAGTTTTACTTAGAGCTTTTTTTCTCAGAAAATAGGTGCAGGAACTCAACCACGACCCCGTTTAGTTTTCACAAACAGTAGAAGGGTCTTAAAGGGGCATTAAATACCAGGATTGCATTACATAGAGTGCAGAGTTCAGGGGGTTACACACAGAGTGTAGAGCTGTCACTTGTAAACACAAAAAACTGACTTCTGTGTTTACAAGTGATTGTGGTGAGCAGGCACCAAAGGGTCTGAGCCAGAGGTGGCGGAACTGAGTTCCCCCAAGTTCCCCCTGAAAAAAAGCCCTGGTTTTACTAGAGCTATTCCCCATTGTAGTCACTTTTGAATTATGGGGGGAATTTTTTGCCAATAAAATAATTTTGGTGCATTCAGACAATAAAGGTGTTATCTATGCATTAAACTGTCTCTTCTAAATCCATATTTGTTATAAAATTGCTTAGATATTTTGTTCTGCTATGTTTAAGGTTTAACATTTGGGTAAAGGCTAAGCATGTGCCTGGGAAGAGTAATCTGATGGCTGACAGCCTGTCTCATTTTCAGATGACCCGTTTCAGGCAGCTTTTCCCAGAAGCGGACCAGTTTGGCTACAAATGCCCGAGTCATCTGTGGGATCTGATCTAGCTCCTGTTATCTCAGTTGTCAGGAGCTCGATTGCTCCAAAAACATGGATCGACTACTCGGTCGCATGGAGAAAGTGGCTCTTGTTTACCGAGGAATTGGGTTTATCTGGGTTTTCATCTAATGAGAAACGGTCCTTGCTTTTCTTTGTTCACTTATGCATCAGAAGTTTTCTTTTAATCACATTAGCAAAAGCTTAGCAGGTATTTCTTTTTTCTTAAAATTACACAATCTTCCGGCTTGTAACAGTTTCTTTTCAGTACGTCAAGCCTTAAAAGGCTATAGAAAACAGACATTTACACCTGATACACTTGGGCCAATTTCAATAGAGCTTTTAAAGGAAATTTGTTTAAGTACAAGGTATGCCGTTCAGACTTTAAAGCATTATTATTTCATACAACCTTTGTATTGGCCTTCTTTGCTGCACTCAGAATATCTGAGCTAGTTTCAAATAATAAAAGAAGTAATTCTGGTTTACAATTCAGGGAAGTTTACATTACACAAGAAAGAGTTGAGGTCTTTATTAGTAAATCTAAAACGGATTTGGCGGGCAGAGGTCATTGGCTCACGCTACATGCATGTGGCGACCCTATTATTTGCCCTTACTTAATCATTTCCAGATATATGTCCGTAAGACCTTCCTGTATGGGTAATTTTTTGGTACATCTAGATTCCAGTTTTCAGCCATATTTCAGCAATGTTTGGTTTCATTAGACCTTGGTCATTTAAAATTCTCATCTCATTCATTCCGTATCGGAGCTGCTACAGAAGCTGCTAGAATGGGCCTAAAGTACTCAGTAATTATGAAATTAGGTAGATGGGAATCTAAGAGGTTCAGTTTATATATCCGCCCTAATCTTTCTCTCTGATTCTAGGGTCTTTATCTTCCGTCTGGATCATTGGACATTCATTTGTTCACTGGGCTCACAGACGGGCTTGCCAGCGATGTTACTTTATCTCCTGATTCTTTTATAATTTCATCGAAAGTTATTCGTTGTCTTCGATGGGACAACCTGTTTTATCACATTTCTTTGTTTTCTAATAGTTTGCCTTATCCCGATATTTTAATAATTCACCTGGGTGGCCATGATATAGGAAAGTATTCAACATTAGATTTAATTTTTAACCACTTAAGGACCGCCTACTGCACATTTACGTCGGCAGAATGGCACGGCTGGGCACATCAACGTATATATACTTTGATTTTAGTACCCAGCCGTGGGTCCGAAGCTCCGGGACCGCGGGATTCGCGGACCCGATCGCTGCTGGAGTGCGGCGATCCGTCCCTGGAGCGGAAGAACGGGGAGAGCCGTGTGTACACACGGCTTCCCCGTGCTTCTGTGTGGCCGCAGCATCGATAGCGTCATCCCTGTAATAGGGGGACGCGATCGATGACGTCAAACCTACAGCCACACCCCCCTACAGTTGTAAACACACACATTAGGTCACACATCCCCTACAGCGCCACCTGTGGTTAACTCCCAAACTGCAACTGTCATTTCCACAGTAAACAATGCAATTTAAATGCATTTTTTGCTGTGAAAATGACAATTGTCCCAAAAAATGTGTCAAAATTGTCCGAAGTGTCCGCCATAATGTCGCAGTCACGAAAAAAATCGCTAATCGCCGCTATTAGTAGTAAAAAAAAAAAAAAAATAATAAAAATGCAATAAAACTATCCCTTATTTTGTAAACGCTATAAATTTTGCGAAAACCAACCGATAAACGCTTATTGTGATTTTTTTTACCAAAAATACGTAGAAGAATACGTATCGGCCTAAACTGAGGAAAAAAAATGTTTTTTTATATATTTTTGGGGAATATTTATTATAGCAAAAAGTAAAAAATATTGAATTTTTTTTAAAATTGTCGCTCTATTTTTGTTAATGGCGCAAAAAATAAAAACCGCAGAGGTGATCAAATACCACCAAAAGAAAGCTCTATTTGTGGGGAAAAAAGGACGCCAATTTTGTTTGGGAGCCACGTCGCACGACCGCGCAATTGTCAGTTAAAACGAAGCAGTGCCGAATCGCAAAAAGGGGCAAGGTCCTTTACCTGCATTTTGGTCCGGGTCTTAAGTGGTTAAAATAAAGCGCGATTTGCAGTGTATTAATTTGTCTTTTCCAAATACAAAAATAATCTTTTCTGAAATGATTCCACGTTTGGTCTGGCTATCCTTTCCGGAGAATAAATCTTTGGAAAGGATTCGGAGGCGTGTCAATCATTCGATCGAAAAATTCATGCCCATGTTGAACAGTTTTTCATACAGGCACACTGAATTTGAAGGTGGTTTTCCTGGCCTTTTATAGGCAAGATGGTGTTCACCTGTCTGACATAGGTTTGGATATTTTTCATTTAGATCTCCAAACTATGGTGGAAATGGCCACGGTGTTGGGGTAGGCCGTTTTTTGTTAGCAAAAAACGGCTGGTGGGGACTTTTGTATTTATTATTTATCTATTCGCTCGAGTTCTATGACTGAGCGAGATCTTAAGAGATGATTTAAAGTTTTGAAAGTTTTATATTAAGAATTTAAATAATATTGAAAATTGTATTTATTAGAATTTAAATAATATTTATGATTATATAGATTTATTTATACCAATAAAGGTGCCGCGGCCATTGCTATTACCAAATAACATTATTTATTCAATAAAGTTATTTAAATTAAACTTTGGTCTATGGTCCTTTTATTATATTAGAGCATAATTGTTTTGTACGGCCTACACTCCCATGGCTTAGAACTGTTACCCATGGTCTTACTCTCACCTCTGATTCCCTCATTCTTCCACCTACCACTCTCCTCCTCCAGTCCACCTTTTTGTCCTGATGATGACATATGTTCCTCAAGCCGTGTACATTACAAAGCAGTCTTCTCTTGCATAATATAATTTCCTGTTATTGCTGTTCTTCTGGTCATGGAGCAATCTGTAAAACAATATGTGTAATATCCTTGATGTTAACAATTAAAAACAGCTTGTACTCCCATGAATCATTTTAATCCATCCTGACACCTAGCCCTGCTGACACCCATCCACCCTGACACCCAGCCCTCCTGATGCCCCAACAACGTGACACCAAGCCCTACCTACACCCAGCCCTCCTGACACCCAGCCCTACTTACACCCAGCCCTCCTGATGCCCCAGCACTATGCCCTCCTGACACCCAGACCTTTTGCTGACACGAGCCCTCCTGCTGACACCTAGCCCACCTGATGCCCCAGCACCATGCCCTCCTGACCATCCAGTACCATTCACTTCGGACCCCCCCAATACCATACCCTTCTGACCCCCAGTACCATTCCCTCCTTACATCCCAGCCCTCCTGATCCCCCAGGTACCGTTTCCTCCTGAATACCCGCCGGTGGCGCGCTTGCGACCCGCTCCGTGACCGCGCCCGCGGGTACCCGATCGCCGCCGTTGTCCAGCGATCGGTCACCAGAGCTGAAGAACGGGGAGAGGTGTGTGTAAACACACACCTTCCCCGTTCTTCATTGTGGCAGTGTCAGTGATCGTCTGTTCCCTGATATAGGTCACACTTAACCTCTACAGTGCCCCCTAGTGGTTGACTCCATAACTGTAATTGTCATTTTCACGGTAATCTGTGCATTTTTATAGCACTTTTCGCTGTGAAATGACAATGGTCCCAAAAATGTGTCAAAATTGTCCGATGTGTCGGCTATAATGTGGCACTCATAAAAAAAATCGCTGATCGCCGCCATTAGTAGTAGTATTAGTAAAAAATTATTAATAAAAATGCCATAAAACTATCCCCTATTTTGTAAACGCTATAACTTTTGCGCAAACCAATCAATAAACGCTTATTGCATTTTTTTTACCAAAAGTATGTAGAAGAATCGGCCTAAACTGAGGAAACATTTTTTTTTTATATATATATTTTTTGGGGATATTTATTATAGCAAAAATGTCGCTCTATTTTTGTTTATAGCGCAAAAAATAAAAACCGCAGAGGTGATCAAATACCACCAAAAGAAAGCTCTATTTGTGGGAAAAAAGGACGTCAATTTTGTTTGGGAGTCACGTCACACGACCGCGCAATTGTCAGTTAAAGCGACGCAGTGCCGAATGGCAAAAACTGACCAGGTCCTTTACCTGCATAATGGTCCGGGTCTTAAGTGGTTAATATAAATATATATATATATATATATATATATGTAGCGCCCCCTTACTTTCAGTATGGGCACTACGCTAAAGTTAATGGGGAGTGAGAGAGTTATGTTGCTCTCACTCTTAATTTCGTTAAAATTGGGCTGCTGTCATTTTAGAACTGTCCTGTGGGTCAGTCTGCGCTCCGGGGGTGTCAATCTCACCCCCGGACGACAGGTGGCGTCAGAGGGGTTCTAACAGAGCCACTTTTCCCCGGCAGCCAATGAGAGGGGTTTTCCCTCGCGGGGCATGCTGGGGAGGGGTATATCTGTGGCAGACGCCATTTTTCAGGGTTCTTAGCGGGTTCCTGGTTCCGGTGATATGGCCTACCGGGGTCGAAAAGTTACGCGGAGTTCCTGGCGGATGCTGCCAAGGGGCCCCAGTGACTTGCTGGGCCCCCTCACCACTAAGAGAGAGATCCTAGGCCGCTGGCTGTGCGGTGGGGAGTCGGCTCGAGGAGAACCCGGAGGTAGGTGGTCTGAGAGACTTGAACGAACCATCGGGGATCTAGTGACCGACACATTGACAGGTACACTTCAACTGTCAATTGGTCACCCAATTGTAATTGACTGGAGGGATTCGCTCTGCTGTTCACATTGTCAGCATAGAGCCTGTGGCAGAGGCCTCATCTGGCATCTTAAATCCAACAGGTTCACAGCAAGGACCTGTTCCTTCCAGCAACCTTTAAAGTAGAACTCCGGCTGCCAGGATTGTGGCAGAAGTCTGTCCGGGGATCACTTCACCCACTCTGGCTAGAGTGGCGACAAAATATATTGTTACTGAGAGCAGGCTTGCTCTCCTGTTCATCCAAGCCTGATACTGCAAGGTTTTCTCTACTTCATCAACCTGTCCTATCTACCTCCCGTTCTGGCATCATCCACAAACCAGCGGGTATACCATACGGACGTATAGCTAAATTTTGGGCTCCACGGACCCTCTAATGCCATTGCCTGCATCCTTCTCCATATATATGGATTGAAGATCTTCAGGCTGGCTACTGGTGGGTCAGGTTTACCCACCTACCCACCGATGTCCGGCCCTTTCTACCCAGCATACAGCCTACCATTTGATTATACCCCTGGAACAGGTTTCTTTTCTGTTGCTTATCAGCAACTGACTGCCCTACCATTCTATACAACTTTGTTTTCTTTTTAATGATATTATCTCCCTAACTGTCTGGACTAGTGTTCCTTTGAATTACAGCCAATGTTAGGCTAACAAAAGACCGACCGTTGTCTATTCCCAACACGGCCTACCTTTTATTCAAATGTCTATGCTCCTGAGGAAGCGCTATTCATAAGCGCGCAACATGTAGAGCAAGCCCTTCTGTTCCTCTGGATCACCATTCGGTTACACATTATACAGCCATTGTGACAACCTTTGTGGAACCAGCTATTCATCTAATTTATTTTTTGATTTTATGTCTATAACTGTTTTTATGACATTTCTATACCAATAAATCTTTCTAGTTTTTCATAATATATGTACCGTGTGCCTTTAAAGCCCAATCTATTAGTTTTCAGCCAATACCTCCCGTTGATGTTGGTCGTGTTGGACCCAAGAAATAAAGCATTTGGAAAACCTTATCTACTGGCTGGACATTCGCCTATTGCTCTGCTCACTGACTTCACCCCTAGACAACGCTGAAATGTAACTTAATACGCCGATCCCAAATCAACCAGCGGCTCCTAAAGGGAGTATCTTTTGGGTTCCCTGCTGACGTTTCTGGCCCCTCCTCTCTGGCTAGTGCCCCCATGGGAAGCCGCTTCCCATTTGGGCACTTGTTCGTGTTTGCACCCTAGTCCCTCGGCTGTGTCCATTGACACAGACAGTGGGACTTGGCCCCACTTCCTCGTCACTGGCTTTGATTGACAGCACTGAGAGCCAATGGCCCCCGGTGCCCCAGTAAATTCCCCTTGGCTGCGTCTATTGACACAGACAGTGGGACTTGGCCCCACTTCCTTGTCACTGGCTTTGATTGACAGCACCGAGAGCCAATGGCTCCCGGTGCCCCAGTAAATTCCCCTTGGCTGTGTCTATTGACACAGACAGTGGGACTTGGCCCCACTTCCTCGTCACTGGCTTTGATTGATAGCACTGAGAGCAAATGGCTCCCGGGGGCCCCAGTAAAGCCAGCGAGACCCCGAAGTGAGGGGAAAAAAGACATGCAGACGTGCACGGCGCTGGATCGAATGAGAACTCAGGTAAGTAAAGGGGGGCTGAGGGGGTGATACCGACACCTGAACATGTTTTACTTTAATGCAAGGAATACATTAAGGTAAAAAACGTTTAGACTTTCGACCCCTTTAAGATATATACTGAATATATACAGTACTGTGAAAAAGTATTAGGTAGGCGTGAAAAAAATGCTGCAAACTAGGAATTATTTTAGCGATTGATGTGTTAATAGTTTATTTTTTATCAAGTAACAAAAAAAAATTCATAGAAAAAAATCCAATCAATATTTGGTGTGACCACCCTTTGCCCACGAGCCAGCATCAATTCTTCTTGGTACACTGGCACAGTTTTTGAAGGAACTCAGCAGGTAGGTTTTCTCCAAACATCTTGGAGAACTAAGCACAGATCTTCTGTGGATGTTGGCTTCCTCAAATCTTCTCTTCATGTAATTCCGTACAGACTCAATGATGTTCAGATCAGGGCTCTGTGAGGACCAAACCATCACTTCCAGGACTCCTTGTTCTTCTTTACACTGAAGACAGTTCTTAATGATATATTTGGGATTGTTGTCCTACTGCAGAATACGTTTGAGACATTCACACACCTCCCTGATATGGATATGGTATGATGGATAAGTATCTGCCTGTATTTCTCAGCATTGAGGACACCATTGATCCTGACCAAATCTCCAACTCCATTTGTAGAAATGCAGCCCCAGACTTGCAAGGATCCTTCACTATGCTTCACAATTGCCTGCAAATACCCATTAGTGTTTCACTCTCCAGCCCTTCACCAACAAACTGCCTCCTGATCAGTGGCGGCTGGTGCTCAACATTTTTTGGGGGGCGCAAACAAACTGAAAAAAAAACCACAATAATTGCAGCCTCACTGTGCCCATCAAACACAGCCACTGTGCCATTAAACAGCCACTGTGCCATCAAATGCAGCCACCGTGCCATCAAACACAGCCACTGTGCTATCAAACAGCCACTGTGCCATCAAATGCAGCCACTTTGCCATTGAACGCAGCCACTGTACCCAAAAATTGCCACCACTGTGCAGATCAAATGCAGCTACTGTGCCCATCAATTGCTATCACTGTTTCAATTAATTACTGACACTGTGCCATACAATTGCCGCTACTGTGCCCCATCAAATGCTGGCAGTGTGCCCATCAATTGCCGCTACTGTTCCCCATCAGATGCTGCCAGTCTGCCTCATCAGATGCCATCTGCACTTACCTGTCTCGGAGCGGGTCAGCGGTGGTCCCCTGCATGTCCTCCGTGTCTTCTTCTGCCCTCTATCAGGCATCCAATCACAGCGCCTGACAATTCAGCCAATCAGGTGACCGCTAACAGACTCGGCAACCTGATTCACTGAGAGGCGGATTTCCTTTGCTTTGCTAACACACAGCTGAGTGAACAGCGAACTCCCAGCATGGCACCTACATATGCAATTGATGACCTTAGCACCTGCTTGGCATAATTGATTAATAAAACTCTAATCTTACAAAATCCTAGACTTTATGCAAGTGTAAGAACTGATGCTGGTTTGAAACCAAAGGGTGGGGTCAGGAGTAATTCTTGACCATTCCTCTTTACAGAACTGCTTCAGTTCATCAATATTCTTGGGATGTCTGGTGTGAATAGCTTTCTGGAGGTTATGCCACAGCATTTCAATCGGGTTGAGGTCAGGACTCTTACTGGGCCACTCCAGAAGGCGTATTTTCTTCTGTTTAAGCCATTCTGTTGTTGATTTACTTCTATGCTGTGGGTCGTTGTCCTGTTGCAACACCCATCTTCTGGTGGACATATGGCCAGAAGACCTAGAAGACCCGGCGCATCACAGATTGCGTTAAATTGCCGCTGATGGCGGTCGTTTACCACGTGATCGCTCTGTCCAATGACGGAGCGTTCACTTGTAAACAAACCGGCATCATGTGATGACGCTGTTTCCTCCCTCCCCTCTCTGTACCGATCGGTACAGTGTGAGAGGGGAGGGGGAGAGAGCGGAGGCAGTAGCAGTGCTGTGGGCTGGGGATCTGTGACAACTGCAGTCACAGATCCAGCCATCCATCCCTCCGTGCTCAGCCATGCCTGCCCAATACTCTGCAATACCCTGTAATACCCTGTACAATACTCTGCAATACCCTGTGCAATACCCTGTGCAATACTCTGCAATAACCCTGTGCAATACTCCAATACCCTGGGCAATACTCCAATACCCTGTGCAATACTCTGCAATACTCCGCAATACCCTGCAATACTCCGCAATACCCTGCAATACTCCGCAATACCCTGCAATACTCCGCAATACCCTGCAATACTCCACAATACCCTGCAATACTCCCCAATACTCTGCAATACTCCACAATACTCCGCAATACTTTGCAATACCCTGCAATACTCCGCAATACCCTGCAATACTCCGCAATACCCCAATACTCCGCAATACCCTGCAATACTCCGCAATACCCCAATACTTTCACAAAGACCAAATAATATACACCAACCTGTACTTATTTTTACCAAAGATATGTAGCAGTGTAAATTTTGGCCAAAATGTATGAAGAAAAATTACAAATTTTCTACATTTTATAACAGAAACAAGAAAAGTTCTTTTTTTTTTTTTTTTTACAGAATTTTCAGTCTTTTTTCTTTTAAAGCGCAAAAAATAAAAAAAACAATGGTGATTAAATACCACCAAAAGAAAGCTCTATTTGTTTGAAAAAAAGGACAACAATTTCATATGGGTACAATGTTATATGACTGAGTAATTGTCATTCAAATTGTGAGAGCAACGAAAGCTGAAAATGTATCTGGTTAGGAAGGGGAATTTAAGTGTCCAGTGGTCAAGAGGTTATATATAATATACATATAAACATTTATAGTAAAGACCTGTTTTAATTGTCTATTACAATTACATTGCCATCCTCACCGTCTTTGTGTTTCCGCGTAGAGTTGCCGCATTATCCCTTTAATCCAAGACACATAATAATTATACAGGTTTTGAGGCTGATTTAATGGAAGATAAGGCACTACGTGAGTTTACACCTGAATCAGCCACAGAACCTGTGTATTTAATGTTCGTCTTGGATTTAAGGGATGATGTGGCAACACTACATTTTCCGGACATTGCACAGTGTTCTGCAATCCTGGGATGGTGTCACTGTGATGGTGGGGGAGGGTGTGTCAGGTACAGGATGTTTTTATATATTTTTGCACCCATCAGAGTCGGTGCTACACTTGGTAATCAGAAGAGCTGACGACCAGATCCAGAGACATTATGGCTTCAGTTGGTCTCCCCATCCTCCTGGCTCTCATCCTCTGCACAGTGTGTACTGGAACAATAAGCTCCTCTTCAGGTCAGTGGCATCAGTGTATAGTTTATAGCATATCTTCAGTAAGTTATGACTTTGATGCATGGACATTTAATAGCTTCCTTGTCCGCAAGCGTAACATCTCAGGTGCTTTCCTGCGGCCAAAAAAAACCCATGCAGATGCAGCATATTTACATAGCTCCCAACTATCCCTGATTTCTAGGGACTGTCCCTGATTTGGAGAAATGTCCCTCTTTCCTCCTCATCTGTCCCTCATTTTGGTCTGATCTATATAGATGTATAGAAAGTGCACTTTTTATCTATCAAAAGGTGTTTTCCAGCTTAAAATCTTTCATCTGATTTATAAATTGCTGAATTTGTAAATTTTAAAAGCCAAAATAAAGGAATAGTAGTGGTAAAAAAAGCACTTGTTTTTTTGTACAATTCTCCTTTAAGGGGGCGTGGCAAGGGGGTGTGTCCTATGCCTGCATACTTTTGCTGATAGGTGTCCCTCATTCCCATCACAAAAAAAATTGTGAGGTATGTATTTCCCTGACTGCGAAAGTGTTACATTTTTGGAGATACATTATATGTGCATACACGAGTAAATACCAATGCAGAAGCGATTGACATTCATACAAGTACGGCCAAGTCCAGCCAATCACTTGTATTACTGGCTGTACACAACACCTGCTCCTCCCCAGGCACGGGAATTTGCCAGGGCTTTTTAGGCTTGAGGACACAGGAGCTATTAAAGTGGAAGTAAACCCTCCTATCGTTTTCAGCCAAGGAAGCTGCCATCTTGACCTCTGTTTAATCTGCAACTGCCATGATGCTGTACATGTGACCTGTTATGAAACTAGCCATTGGATGGTTTGGCAGTTTGGTTGAGAGCACAAACAAATGTGACAGCTAGCATTTCCGGCATGCCGGGAATGTTAACTGTATTTTTGTAACTATCAAATTGAAGGGTTTACTTCCACTATAAAAGTGTGTGTGTGCATGAGGCTACCACTTAAGGACGCGCTCACATACATATACGTCGGGACTTAAAGATGGATCCTGTTAACGATGTTAACGATAATGGTGGTCTCCGCAGCAAATTCACCGCGAGATCACCGTTATCGGCGGCGGGAGAGGGCCCCGCCGCTCTCCCACGCCCTCCGCCGCTTACCGGAGCCGCATTTTAGTCTAAATATGATATTTTTTGACCCCACACTTCTTTGGGAACTAATCACATCGATGTGGATAAAATATAGGGCTGTGGAAATTTAAGCTTAATTCTTTGATTAATCATACATTTTTTTGATCGATCAAAATTCTTGATCGGTACCAGTGGTGCAACGGGTCGTAAATAAACCGTGATCCGAATGGGTCACCATATGCGGATCGGCACACCACATGATCCGCTGCTGCCTGGGCCATAGGAAAGCTCCCGGAGCGGCGGCCATCTTAGTCCACCTGGCGGCGGCCTAAGTGAGCCTAGAGCGGCGCGCTGGTTTTATCACCCGGCCTCAACTGCTCGTGTTCGGCCGGCTTCTCTGGTAAGACTAAGCAAGCACTAATCTTCCTATACAGTGGGGGAGATGTGGACCATATTACAGTGGGGGGAGATGTCTGTGGATATTACAGTGGGGGAGATGTCTGTGGATATTACAGTGGGGGAGATGTCTGTGGATATTACGGTGGGGAGATGTCTGTGGATATTACGGTGGGGAGATGTCTGTGGATTACAGTGGGGGGAGGTCTGTGGATATTACAGTGGGGAAGATGTCTGTGGATATTACAGTGGGGGAGATGTCTGTGGATATTACAGTGGGGGAGGTGAAGGGGTTATGTGTGACCTCATCTGTGTTTCACACTGTAGGGGGGTGTGGCTGTAGGTGTGACGTCATTGATTGTGGTTCCCTATATTAGGAACACACGATCGATGATGGCGCCACAGTGAAGAACGGGGAAGCTGTGTTTACACACGGCTCTCCCCGTTCTTCAGCTCCGGGGACCGATCGCGGGACTCCAGCGGCGATCGGGTTCGCGGGTCCCGCGGTCCCAGTCACGGAGCTTAGGACCGGGTGCGCGTGCTCGCGACCAAGGGCTGGGCACTTAAATAGGACGTACCTGTACGTACTTGTGCCCAGCCGTGCCATTCTGCCTACATACTGTATATGTGCATATTACAGTGGGGAGATGTCTGTGGATATTACAATGGGGGAGATGTCTGTGGATATTACAGTGGGGAGATGTCTGTGAATATTACAGTGGGGAGATGTCTGTGGATATTACAGTGGGGAGATGTCTGTGCATATTACAGTGGGGGAGATGTCTGTGGATATTACAGTGGGGGAGATGTCTGTGGATATTACAGTGGGGAGATGTTTGTGGATTACAGTGGGGGAGATGTCTGTGGATATTACAGTGGGGAGATGTCTGTGGATATTACAGTGGGGAGATGTCTGTGGATATTACAGTGGGGGAGATGTCTGTGAATATTACAGTGGGTAGATGTCTGTGGATTACAGAGGGGGAGATGTCTGTAGATATTACAGTCGGGGAGATGTCTGTGGATATTACAGTGGGGGGGAGATGTCTGTGGAAATTACAGTGGAGGAGATGTCTGTGGATATTACAGTGGGGGAAATGTCTGTGGATATTACAGTGGGGAGATGTCTGTGGATATTACAGTGGGGGAGATGTCTGTGGATATTACAGTGGGGAGATGTCTATGAATATTACAGTGGGGAGATGTCTGTGGATATTACAGTGGGGAGATGTCTGTGCATATTACAGTGGGGGAGATGTCTGTGGATATTACAGTGGGGAGATGTTTGTGGATTACAGTGGGGGAGATGTCTGTGGATATTACAGTGGGGAGATGTCTGTGGATATTACAGTGGGGAGATGTCTGTGGATATTACAGTGGGGGAGATGTCTGTGAATATTACAGTGGGTAGATGTCTGTGGATTACAGAGGGGGAGATGTCTGTAGATATTACAGTGGGGGAGATGTCTGTGGATATTACAGTGGGGGGGGAGATGTCTGTGGAAATTACAGTGGAGGAGATGTCTGTGGATATTACAGTGGGGAGATGTCTGTGGATAGTACAGTGGGGGAGATGTATGTGAATATTACAGTGGGGAAGATGTCTGTGGATATTACAATGGGGAGATGTCTGTGGATCTTACAGTGGGGAGATGTCTGTGGATATTACAGTGGGTGGTGATGTCTGTGGATATTACAGTGGGGAGATGTCTGTGGATATTACAGTGGGGAGATGTCTGTGGATATTACAGTGGAGGAGATGTCTGTGGATATTACAGTGGAGGAGATGTCTGTGGATATTACAGTGGGAGAGATGTCTGTGGATATTACAGTGGGGGTGATTGTGGATATTACAGTGGGGGAGATGTCTGAGGATATTACAGTGGGGGAGATGTCTGTGGATATTACATTGGGGAGATGAATATAGATATTACAGTGGGGGAGATGTCTGTAGATATTACAGTGGGGGAGATGTCTGTGGATATTACAGTGGGGGAGATGTCTGTGGATATTACAGTGGGGGAGATGTCTGTGGATATTACAGTGGGGGAGATGTCTGTGGATATTACAGTGGGGAGATGTTTGTGGATTACAGTGGGGGAGATGTCTGTGGATATTACAGTGGGGAGATGTCTGTGGATATTACAGTGGGGAGATGTCTGTGGATATTACAGTGGGGGAGATGTCTGTGAATATTACAGTGGGTAGATGTCTGTGGATTACAGAGGGGGAGATGTCTGTAGATATTACAGTCGGGGAGATGTCTGTGGATATTACAGTGGGGGGGAGATGTCTGTGGAAATTACAGTGGAGGAGATGTCTGTGGATATTACAGTGGGGGAAATGTCTGTGGATATTACAGTGGGGAGATGTCTGTGGATATTACAGTGGGGGAGATGTCTGTGGATATTACAGTGGGGAGATGTCTATGAATATTACAGTGGGGAGATGTCTGTGGATATTACAGTGGGGAGATGTCTGTGCATATTACAGTGGGGGAGATGTCTGTGGATATTACAGTGGGGAGATGTTTGTGGATTACAGTGGGGGAGATGTCTGTGGATATTACAGTGGGGAGATGTCTGTGGATATTACAGTGGGGAGATGTCTGTGGATATTACAGTGGGGGAGATGTCTGTGAATATTACAGTGGGTAGATGTCTGTGGATTACAGAGGGGGAGATGTCTGTAGATATTACAGTGGGGGAGATGTCTGTGGATATTACAGTGGGGGGGAGATGTCTGTGGAAATTACAGTGGAGGAGATGTCTGTGGATATTACAGTGGGGAGATGTCTGTGGATAGTACAGTGGGGGAGATGTATGTGAATATTACAGTGGGGAAGATGTCTGTGGATATTACAGTGGGGAGATGTCTGTGGATCTTACAGTGGGGAGATGTCTGTGGATATTACAGTGGGTGGTGATGTCTGTGGATATTACAGTGGGGAGATGTCTGTGGATATTACAGTGGGGAGATGTCTGTGGATATTACAGTGGAGGAGATGTCTGTGGATATTACAGTGGAGGAGATGTCTGTGGATATTACAGTGGGAGAGATGTCTGTGGATATTACAGTGGGGGTGATTGTGGATATTACAGTGGGGGAGATGTCTGAGGATATTACAGTGGGGGAGATGTCTGTGGATATTACATTGGGGAGATGAATATAGATATTACAGTGGGGGAGATGTCTGTAGATATTACAGTGGGGGAGATGTCTGTGGATATTACAGTGGGGGAGATGTCTGTGGATATTACAGTGGGGGACATGTCTGTGGATATTACAGTGGGGGAGATGTCTGTGGATATTACAGTGGGGGAGATGTCTATGGATATTACATTGGAGGAGATGTCTGTGGATATTACAGTGGGGGAGATGTCTGTGGATATTACAGTGGGGAGATTTCTGTGGATATTACAGTGGGGGAGATGTCTGTGGATATTACAGTGGGGGAGATGTCTATGGATATTACATTGGAGGAGATGTCTGTGGATATTACAGTGGGGGAGATGTCTGTGGATATTACAGTGGGGGGAGATGTCTGTGGATATTACAGTGGGGGGAGATGTCTGTGGATATTACAGTGGGGGAGATGAATATGGATATTACAGTGGGGGATATGTCTGTGGATATTACAGTGGGGGAGATGTCTGTAGATATTACAGTGGGGGAGATGTCTATGGATATTACAGTGGGGGAGATGTCTGTGGATATTACAGTGGGAAGATGTCTGTGGATATTACAATGGGGGAGATGTCTGTGGATATTACAGTAAGGGTGATCGTGGATATTACAGTGGGGAGATGTCTGTGGATATTACAGTGGGGGGAGATGTCTGTGGATATTACAGTGGGGGGAAATGTCTGTGGATATTACAGTGGGGTAGATGTCTGTGGATATTACAGTGGGGGAGATGTCTGTGGATATTACAGTGGGGGAGATGAATATGGATATTACAGTGGGGGAGATGTCTGTGGATATTACAGTGGGGGATGTGTCTGTGGATATTACAATGGGGGAGGTGTCTGTGGATATTACAATGGGGGAGATGTCTGTGGATATTGCAGTGGGGGAGGTCTGTGGATATTACAGTGGGGGTGATTGTGGATATTACAGTGGGGGAGATGTCTGTGGATATTACAGTGGGGGAGATGTCTGTGGATATTACAGTGGGGAGATGAATATAGATATTACAGTGGGGGAGATGTCTGTAGATATTACAGTGGGAGAAATGTCTGTGGATATTACAGTGGGGGAGATGTCTGTGGATATTACAGTGGGGGAGATGTCTGTGGATATTACAGTGGGGGAGATGTCTGTGGATATTACAGTGGGGAGATTTCTGTGGATATTACAGTGGGGGAGATGTCTGAGGATATTACAGTGGGGGAGATGTCTGTGGATATTACAGTGGAGGAGATGTCTGTGGATATTACAGTGGGGGAGATGTCTGTGGATATTACAGTGGGGGGAGATGTCTGTGGATATTACAGTGGGGGAGATGTCTGTGGATATTACAGTGGGGGAGATGAATATGGATATTACAGTGGGGGATATGTCTGTGGATATTACAGTGGGGGAGATGTCTGTAGATATTACAGTGGGGGAGATGTCTGTGCATATTACAGTGGGGAGATGTCTGTGGATATTACAGTGGGGGAGATGTCTGTGGATATTACAGTGGGGGAGATGTCTGTGGATATTACAGTGGGGAGATGTCTGTGGATTACAGTGGGGGAGATGTCTGTGGATATTACAGTGGGGAGATGTCTGTGGATATTACAGTGGGGAGATGTCTGTGCATATTACAGTGGGGGAGATGTCTGTGGATATTACAGTGGGGGAGATGTCTGTGGATATTACAGTGGGGAGATGTTTGTGGATTACAGTGGGGGAGATGTCTGTGGATATTACAGTGGGGAGATGTCTGTGGATATTACAGTGGGGGAGATGTCTGTGGATATTACAGTGGGGAGATGTCTGTGGATATTACAGTGGGGGAGATGTCTGTGAATATTACAGTGGGTAGATGTCTGTGGATTACAGAGGGGGAGATGTCTGTAGATATTACAGTGGGGGAGATGTCTGTGGATATTACAGTGGGGGGGAGATGTCTGTGGAAATTACAGTGGAGGAGATGTCTGTGGATATTACAGTGGGGAGATGTCTGTGGATAGTACAGTGGGGGAGATGTATGTGAATATTACAGTGGGGAAGATGTCTGTGGATATTACAGTGGGGAGATGTCTGTGGATCTTACAGTGGGGAGATGTCTGTGGATATTACAGTGGGTGGTGATGTCTGTGGATATTACAGTGGGGAGATGTCTGTGGATATTACAGTGGGGAGATGTCTGTGGATATTACAGTGGAGGAGATGTCTGTGGATATTACAGTGGAGGAGATGTCTGTGGATATTACAGTGGGAGAGATGTCTGTGGATATTACAGTGGGGGTGATTGTGGATATTACAGTGGGGGAGATGTCTGAGGATATTACAGTGGGGGAGATGTCTGTGGATATTACAGTGGGGAGATGAATATAGATATTACAGTGGGGGAGATGTCTGTAGATACTACAGTGGGGGAGATGTCTGTGGATATTACAGTGGGGGAGATGTCTGTGGATATTACAGTGGGGGAGATGTCTGTGGATATTACAGTGGGGAGATTTCTGTGGATATTACAGTGGGGGAGATGTCTGTGGATATTACAGTGGGGGAGATGTCTATGGATATTACATTGGAGGAGATGTCTGTGGATATTACAGTGGGGGAGATGTCTGTGGATATTACAGTGGGGAGATTTCTGTGGATATTACAGTGGGGGAGATGTCTGTGGATATTACAGTGGGGGAGATGTCTATGGATATTACATTGGAGGAGATGTCTGTGGATATTACAGTGGGGGAGATGTCTGTGGATATTACAGTGGGGGGAGATGTCTGTGGATATTACAGTGGGGGGAGATGTCTGTGGATATTACAGTGGGGGAGATGAATATGGATATTACAGTGGGGGATATGTCTGTGGATATTACAGTGGGGGAGATGTCTGTAGATATTACAGTGGGGGAGATGTCTATGGATATTACAGTGGGGGAGATGTCTGTGGATATTACAGTGGGAAGATGTCTGTGGATATTACAATGGGGGAGATGTCTGTGGATATTACAGTAAGGGTGATTGTGGATATTACAGTGGGGAGATGTCTGTGGATATTACAGTGGGGGGAGATGTCTGTGGATATTACAGTGGGGGGAAATGTCTGTGGATATTACAGTGGGGGAGATGTCTGTGGATATTACAGTGGGGGAGATGTCTGTGGATATTACAGTGGGGGAGATGAATATGGATATTACAGTGGGGGAGATGTCTGTGGATATTACAGTGGGGGATGTGTCTGTGGATATTACAATGGGGGAGATGTCTGTGGATATTACAATGGGGGAGATGTCTGTGGATATTGCAGTGGGGGAGGTCTGTGGATATTACAGTGGGGGTGATTGTGGATATTACAGTGGGGGAGATGTCTGTGGATATTACAGTGGGGGAGATGTCTGTGGATATTACAGTGGGGAGATGAATATAGATATTACAGTGGGGGAGATGTCTGTAGATATTACAGTGGGGGAAATGTCTGTGGATATTACAGTGGGGGAGATGTCTGTGGATATTACAGTGGGGGAGATGTCTGTGGATATTACAGTGGGGAGATGTATCTGGATATTACAGTGGGGGAGATGTCTGTGGATATTACAGTGGAGGAGATGTCTGTGGATATTACAGTGGGGGAGATGTCTGTGGATATTACAGTGGGGAGATGTCTGTGGATATTACAGTTGAGGAGATGTCTGTGGATATTACAGTGGAGGAGATGTCTGTGGATATTACAGTGGGAGAGATGTCTGTGGATATTACAGTGGGGGTGATTGTGGATATTACAGTGGGGGAGATGTCTGTGGATATTACAGTGGGGGAGATGTCTGTGGATATTACAGTGGGGAGATGAATATAGATATTACAGTGGGGGAGATGTCTGTAGATATTACAGTGGGGGAGATGTCTGTGGATATTACAGTGGGGGAGATGTCTGTGGATATTACAGTGGGGAGATTTCTGTGGATATTACAGTGGGGGAGATGTCTGAGGATATTACTGTGGGGGGAGATGTCTGTGGATATTACAGTGGAGGAGATGTCTGTGGATATTACAGTGGGGGAGATGTCTGTGGATATGACAGTGGGGGGAGATGTCTGTGGATATTACAGTGGAGGAGATGTCTGTGGATATTACAGTGGGGGAGATGTCTGTGGATATTACAGTGGGGAGATGTCTGTGGATATTACAGTGGGGGGGAGATGTCTGTGGATATTACAGTGGGGGGAGATGTCTGTGGATATTACAGTGGGGGAGATGAATATGGATATTACAGTGGGGGATATGTCTGTGGATATTACAGTGGGGGAGATGTCTGTAGATATTACAGTGGGGGAGATATCTGTGGATATTACAGTGGGGGAGATGTCTGTGCATATTACAGTGGGGAGATGTCTGTGGATATTACAGTGGGGGAGATGTCTGTGGATATTACAGTGGGGGAGATGTCTGTGGATATTACAGTGGGGAGATGTCTGTGGATTACAGTGGGGGAAATGTCTGTGGATATTACAGTGGGGAGATGTCTCTGGATATTACAGTGGGGAGATGTCTGTGCATATTACAGTGGGGGAGATGTCTGTGGATATTACAGGGGGGGAGATGTCTGTGGATATTACAGTGGAGAGATGTTTGTGGATTACAGTGGGGGAGATGTCTGTGGATATTACAGTGGGGAGATGTCTGTGGATATTACAGTGGGGGAGATGTCTTTGGATATTACAGTGGGGAGATGTCTGTGGATATTACAGTGGGGGAGATGTCTGTGAATATTACAGTGGGTAGATGTCTGTGGATTACAGAGGGGGAGATGTCTGTAGATATTACAGTGGGGGAGATGTCTGTGGACATTACAGTGGGGGGGGGATGTCTGTGGAAATTACAGTGGAGGAGATGTCTGTGGATATTACAGTGGGGAGATGTCTGTGGATAGTACAGTGGGGGAGATGTCTGTGGATATTACAGTGGGGAGATGTCTGTGGATCTTACAGTGGGGAGATGTCTGTGGATATTACAGTGGGTGGTGATGTCTGTGGATATTACAGTGGGGAGATGTCTGTGGATATTACAGTGGGGAGATGTCTGTGGATATTACAGTGGAGGAGATGTCTGTGGATATTACAGTGGAGGAGATGTCTGTGGATATTACAGTGGGAGAGATGTCTGTGGATATTACAGTGGGGGTGATTGTGGATATTTCAGTGGGGGAGATGTCTGTGGATATTACAGTGGGGGAGATGTCTGTGGATATTACAGTGGGGAGATGAATATAGATATTACAGTGGGGGAGATGTCTGTAGATATTACAGTGGGGGAGATGTCTGTGGATATTACAGTGGGGGAGATGTCTGTGGATATTACAGTGGGGGAGATGTCTGTGGATATTACAGTGGGGAGATTTCTGTGGATATTACAGTGGGGGAGATGTCTGTGGATATTACAGTGGGGGAGATGTCTATGGATATTACATTGGAGGAGATGTCTGTGGAAGTTACAGTGGGGGAGATGTCTGTGTATATTACAGTGGGGGGAGATGTCTGTGGATATTACAGTGGGGGGAGATGTCTGTGGATATTACAGTGGGGGAGATGAATATGGATATTACAGTGGGGGATATGTCTGTGGATATTACAGTGGGGGAGATGTCTGTAGATATTACAGTGGGGGAGATGTCTATGGATATTACAGTGGGGGAGATGTCTGTGGATATTACAGTGGGAAGATGTCTGTGGATATTACAATGGGGGAGATGTCTGTGGATATTACAGTAAGGGTGATTGTGGATATTACAGTGGGGAGATGTCTGTGGATATTACAGTGGGGGGAGATGTCTGTGGATATTACAGTGGGGGGAAATGTCTGTGGATATTACAGTGGGGGAGATGTCTGTGGATATTACAGTGGGGGAGATGTCTGTGGATATTACAGTGGGGGAGATGTCTGTGGATATTACAGTGGGGGAGATGAATATGGATATTACAGTGGGGGAGATGTCTGTGGATATTACAGTGGGGGATATGTCTGTGGATATTACAATGGGGAAGATGTCTGTGGATATTACAATGGGGGAGATGTCTGTGGATATTTCAGTGGGGGAGGTCTGTGGATATTACAGTGGGGGTGATTGTGGATATTACAGTGGGGGAGATGTCTGTGGATATTACAGTGGGGGAGATGTCTGTGGATATTACAGTGGGGGAGATGTCTGTGGATATTACAGTGGGGGAGATGTCTGTGGATATTACAGTGGGGAGATGTCTGTGGATATTACAGTGGGGGAGATGTCTGTGGATATTACAGTGGAGGAGATGTCTGTGGATATTACAGTGGGGGAGATGTCTGTGGATATTACAGTGGGGAGATGTCTGTGGATATTACAGTGGAGGAGATGTCTGTGGATATTACAGTGGAGGAGATGTCTGTGGATATTACAGTGGGAGAGATGTCTGTGGATATTACAGTGGGGGTGATTGTGGATATTACAGTGGGGGAGATGTCTGTGGATATTACAGTGGGGGAGATGTCTGTGGATATTACAGTGGGGAGATGAATATAGATATTACAGTGGGGGAGATGTCTGTAGATATTGCAGTGGGGGAGATGTCTGTGGATATTACAGTGGGGGAGATGTCTGTGGATATTACAGTGGGGGAGATGTCTGTGGATATTACAGTGGGGAGATTTCTGTGGATATTACAGTGGGGGAGATGTCTGAGGATATTACAGTGGGGGAGATGTCTGAGGATATTACAGTGGAGGAGATGTCTGTGGATATTACACTGGGGGAGATGTCTGTGGATATTACAGTGGGGAGATGTCTGTGGATATTACAGTGGGGAGATGTCTGTGGATATTACAGTGGGGGGAGATGTCTGTGGATATTACAGTGGGGGGAGATGTCTGTGGATATTACAGTGGGGGAGATGAATATGGATATTACAGTGGGGGATATGTCTGTGGATATTACAGTGGGGGAGATGTCTGTAGATATTACAGTGGGGGAGATATCTGTGGATATTACAGTGGGGGAGATGTCTGTGCATATTACAGTGGGGAGATGTCTGTGGATATTACAGTGGGGGAGATGTCTGTGGATATTACAGTGGGGGAGATGTCTGTGGATATTACAGTGGGGAGATGTCTGTGGATTACAGTGGGGGAGATGTCTGTGGATATTACAGTGGGGAGATGTCTGTGGATATTACAGTGGGGAGATGTCTGTGCATATTACAGTGGGGGAGATGTCTGTGGACATTACAGTGGGGGGAGATGTGGACCATATTACAATGGGGGAGATGTCTGTGGATATTACAGTGGGGGAGATGTCTGTGGATATTACAGTGGGGAGATGTTTGTAGATTACAGTGGGGGAGATGTCTGTGGATATTACAGTGGGGAGATGTCTGTGGATATTACAGTGGGGGAGATGTCTGTGGATATTACAGTGGGGAGATGTCTGTGGATATTACAGTGGGGGAGATGTCTGTGAATATTACAGTGGGTAGATGGCTGTGGATTACAGAGGGGGAGATGTCTGTAGATATTACAGTGGGGGAGATGTCTGTGGATATTACAGTGGGGGGGGAGATGTCTGTGGAAATTACAGTGGAGGAGATGTCTGTGGATATTACAGTGGGGAGATGTCTGTGGATAGTACAGTGGGGGAGATGTATGTGAATATTACAGTGGGGGAGATGTCTGTGGATATTACAGTGGGGAGATGTCTGTGGATCTTACAGTGGGGAGATGTCTGTGGATATTACAGTGGGTGGTGATGTCTGTGGATATTACAGTGGGGAGATGTCTGTGGATATTACAGTGGGGAGATGTCTGTGGATATTACAGTGGAGGAGATGTCTGTGGATATTACAGTGGAGGAGATGTCTGTGGATATTATAGTGGGAGAGATGTTTGTGGATATTACAGTGGGGGTGATTGTGGATATTACAGTGAGGGAGATGTCTGTGGATATTACAGTGGGGGAGATGTCTGTGGATATTACAGTGGGGAGATGAATATAGATATTACAGTGGGGGAGATGTCTGTAGATATTACAGTGGGGGAGATGTCTGTGGATATTACAGTGGGGGAGATGTCTGTGGATATTACAGTGGGGGAGATGTCTGTGGATATTACAGTGGGGAGATTTCTGTGGATATTACAGTGGGGGAGATGTCTGTGGATATTACAGTGGGGGAGATGTCTGTGGATATTACATTGGATGAGATGTCTGTGGATATTACAGTGGGGGAGATGTCTGTGGATATTACAGTGGGGGGAGATGTCTGTGGATATTACAGTGGGGGGAGATGTCTGTGGATATTACAGTGGGGGAGATGAATATGGATATTACAGTGGGGGATATGTCTGTGGATATTACAGTGGGGGAGATGTCTGTAGATATTACAGTGGGGGAGATGTCTATGGATATTACAGTGGGGGAGATGTCTGTGGATATTACAGTGGGAAGATGTCTGTGGATATTACAGTGGGGGAGATGTCTGTGGATATTACAGTAAGGGTGATTGTGGATATTACAGTGGGGAGATGTCTGTGGATATTACAGTGGGGGGAGATGTCTGTGGATATTACAGTGGGGGGAAATGTCTGTGGATATTACAGTGGGGGAGATGTCTGTGGATATTACAGTGGGGGAGATGTCTGTGGATATTACAGTGGGGGAGATGAATATGGATATTACAGTGGGGGAGATGTCTGTGGATATTACAGTGGGGGAGATGTCTGTGGATATTACAATGGGGGAGATGTCTGTGGATATTACAATGGGGGAGATGTCTGTAGATATTGCAGTGGGGGAGGTCTGTGGATATTACAGTGGGGGTGATTGTGGATATTACAGTGGGGGAGATGTCTGTGGATATTACAGTGGGGGAGATGTCTGTGGATATTACAGTGGGGAGATGAATATAGATATTACAGTGGGGGAGATGTCTGTAGATATTACAGTGGGGGAGATGTCTGTGGATATTACAGTGGGGGAGATGTCTGTGGATATTACAGTGGGGGAGATGTCTGTGGATATTACAGTGGGGGAGATGTCTGTGGATATTACAGTGGGGAGATGTCTGTGGATATTACAGTGGGAGAGATGTCTGTAGATATTACAGTGGGGGAGATGTCTGTGGATATTACAGTGGGGGAGATGTCTGTGGATATTACAGTGGGGGAGATGTCTGTGGATATTACAGTGGGGAGATTTCTGTGGATATTACAGTGGGGGAGATGTCTGTGGATATTACAGTGGGGGAGATGTCTGTGGATATTACAGTGGAGGAGATGTCTGTGGATATTACAGTGGGGGAGATGTCTGTGGATATTACAGTGGGGGGAGATGTCTGTGGATATTACAGTGGGGGGAGATGTCTGTGGATATTACAGTGGGGGAGATGAATATGGATATTACAGTGGGGGATATGTCTGTGGATATTACAGTGGGGGAGATGTCTGTAGATATTACAGTGGGGGAGATGTCTATGGATATTACAGTGGGGGAGATGTCTGTGGATATTACAGTGGGAAGATGTTTGTGGATATTACAGTGGGGGAGATGTCTGTGGATATTACAGTAAGGGTGATTGTGGATATTACAGTGGGGAGATGTCTGTGGATATTACAGTGGGGGGAGATGTCTGTGGATATTACAGTGGGGGGAAATGTCTGTGGATATTACAGTGGGGGAGATGTCTGTGGATATTACAGTGGGGGAGATGTCTGTGGATATTACAGTGGGGGAGATGAATATGGATATTACAGTGGGGGAGATGTCTGTGGATATTACAGTGGGGGAGATGTCTGTGGATATTACAATGGGGGAGATGTCTGTGGATATTATAATGAGGGAGATGTCTGTGGATATTGCAGTGGGGGAGGTCTGTGGATATTACAGTGGGGGAGATGTCTGTGGATATTACAGTGGTCGAGGTGTCAGTGGACATTGCAGTGGGGGAGATGTCTGTGGATATTACAGTGGGGGAGATGTCTGTGGATATTACAGTGGGGATATGTCTGTGGATATTACAGTGGGGGAGATGTCTGCGGATATTACAGTGGGAAGATATCTGTGGATTACAGTGGGGAAGATGTCTGTGGATAGTACAGTGGGGGAGATGTCTGTGGATTACAGTGGGGGAGATGTCTGTGGATATTACAGTGGGGACTATATATTGTGGTGATCTGAAAAATTTATGTGCGTTATAATTAATCAAAATTAGTCGATTAATCGATAAAAAAAAAAACATTAGTCGAACACAAACATTTTAATCAGTAACAGCCCTAATAAGATATACAAAGGAGCCACCAAATGCCACATGTGAATAGCGAATACATCGAGTACAAGGGAACCCAGAACTAAAGGCCATCATAAATTGGCCTACAGCCGCATATCTACCCATAGAGCAATCACAGAATATCTCCAAAAGACATTCATCATAGCATGTCCAGGGAACCTAAATTTGCGTATAGTCCAAGTCAGCCCATATCCTGGCAAAGCTGATGTCCTGGAAAGCAGCCAAGCACACAGATGAAATACATGAAGCGCAGCCACTTTACCTGCCAAATGATTTGTAGGTTTAATCCGTGACTCCTGACATTTACACAAATCTGACAACCCGGTTACTTGACTTTAAAAAAGTGAACTTTATTAGGTTAACCACTTAAGACCCGGACCTTTAGGCAGGTAAAGGACCTAGCCAGTTTTTGCGATTCGGCACTGCGTCGCTTTAACTGACAATTGCGTGGTCGTGCAACGTGGCTCCCAAACAAAATTGGCGTCCTTTTTTCCCACAAATAGAGCTTTCTTTTGGTGGTATTTGATCACCTCTGCGGTTTTTATTTTTTGCGCTATAAACAAAAATAGAGCGACAATTTGGAAAAAAATTAAATACTTTTTATTTTTTGCTATAATAAATATCCCCCAAAAACATACACATTTTTTTTCTCAGTTTAGGCCGATACATATTCTTCTACCTATTTTTGGTAAAAAAAATCACAATAATGACCATTGTCATTTTCACAGAAAAAAATGCATTAAAAATGCATTGTTTACTGTAAAAAAGACAATTGCAGTTTGGGAGTTAACCACAAGGGGGCGCTGAAGGGGTTATGTGTGACCTCATCTGTGTTTCACACTGTAGGGGGGTGTGGCTGTAGGTGTGACGTCATTGATTGTGGTTCCCTATATTAGGGAACACGCGATCGATGACGCGCCACAGTGAAGAATGGGGAAGCTGTGTTTACACACGGCTCCCCCCGTTCTTCAGCTCCGGGGACTGATCGCGACACTCCAGCGGCGATCGGGTTCGCGGGTCCCGCGGTCACAGTCACGGATCTTCGGACCGGGTGCGTGTGCTCACGACCCGCGGCTGGGCACTTAAAGAAGACGTACCTGTAAGTGCTTGTGCCCAGCCGTGCCATTCTGCCTACATATATAAATGTTGTTCAAAATTACTTCAAAATTATATTTGCTTGTATTATTAACCACTTAAGACACGGACCTTTCGGCAGCTAAAGGAACTGGCCAGTTTTTACGATTCGGCACTGCGTCGCTTTAACTGACAATTGCGTGGTCGTGCGACGTGGCTCCCAAACAAAATCGGCCTCCTCTTTTTCGCACATATAGAGCTTTCTTTTAGTGGTATTTGATCACCTGTACGGTTTTTATTTTTTGCGCTATAAACAAAAATAGAGCGACAATTTTGAAAAAAATTCAATATTTTTTACTTTTTGCTATAATAAATATCCCCCCAAAAATATATAAAAAAAAATGTTTTCTTCAGTTTAAGCCGATACGTATTCTTTTACCTATTTTTGGTAAAAAAAAAAACGCAATAAGCGTTTATCGATTCTTTTGTGCAAAATTTATAGCGTTTTACAAAATAGGGGTTCGTTTTATTGCATTTTTATTAAAAAAATATTTTTTGCTACTAATGGCGGTGATCAGCAATTTTTTTCGTGACTGCGACATTATGGCGGACACTTAGGACAATTTTGACACATTTTTGGGACCATTGTCATTTTCACTGCAAAAAATGCATTAAAAATGCATTGTTTACTGTGAAAATGACAATTGCAGTTTGGGAGTTAACCACAAGGGGGCGCTGAAGGGGTTAAGTGTGACCTCATCTGTGTTCCTAACTGTAGGGGGGGTGTGGCTGTAGGTGTGACGTCATTGATTGTGTTTCCCTATAAAAGGGAACACACAAACGATTACACCACCACAGTGAAGAACGGGGAAGCTGTGTTTACACACAGCTCTCCCCGTTCTCCAGCTCCGGGGACCGATCGCGGGACTCCAGCGGCGATCGGGTCCGCGGGTCCCGCGGCCGCGGTCACGAAGCATCGGACCGGGTCGCGAGCACCCCCACGGCTGGGCATAAAGGGCAGCGTACAGGTACGTGGATGTGCCCAGCCGTTCCATTCTGCCGGCGTATATCGGCGTGAAGGGGTCCTTAAGTGTTTAAATTATGGAATTAAGGGAATTTCCTATACGAACACCACATTTAGAATTTCAGTTGTGTGAAGAATTTCCATCCTGCTCCTTCAATTTTATTCTTTACTGTGGTCAAAAATTAACAGCAATTTGACCCCATTAACTACAGTGCCTTGAAATTGTATTCATGCCCATTTTCTACATTGTGTCATGTTACAACCCAAAACGGAAATGTATTTTATTGGGATTTAACCTCCATGGCGGTATGATTATTTCAGATTTTAGGTGCTGAAAGCGGTACCATTATTTTGCATTAAAATTTGGCTTTTACATTGTAGGCCTGCAATTCTTAAAGTGGATGTAAACCCACTCTCATCAATTCTAAACTACTGCCATAGTGGTGATCTATAAGGATGTACATGCCTCCTGCATGTATCCTTACCTGTCAAATGTCCCCCATTTAGCTGTTTGAAACCCCCAAAAAGTCCAGAATCGGTGAACAGGTCTGTTGTTCGGCACTCGGTGGGCAGAGTCATGATGTCAGCAGACTCCCGCCCACCTCTACACTCCCCTTGGCCAGAGCGTGCACAAGACAGGCAGATCGCTTTCTGGGTAATAGCATACATTGTCTATGTATATTCTGATGGCTGTTCACTGGAGCATTTCATCATGACATTGAACTCTGGCTGACCTCATGTTTTGTAAACATTTAATCAAAACACAGGACAAGCAGACAATTCTGGCATAGCTATAAGGGAGAGGAGAGGTGGGGGGTGTGATTTGTGCACTGTTCATGATTGCAGGCTAGTGCACGAGATATGTAAATAACCTGTCACTCAAAGCATGGGGGCGGAACGGACTTTGGTTTTTATAGGGAAGTCCGTTTTACTCCACTGAACAATAAAAAGAGGATTGCTCAGCGCTGGATTACCTCTGTGTGGCAAGACTGGGCACAGATGATAGGAAATCTTATTCTCTACATTGTGATATCAAAAAAAAAAATTTTTGGGGTTTACATCAACTTTAAGAATAACTCTCTTAAATCTGTCCAAACAAGAGTCTAGTAGACATCTCGGGTATGATAAAGTTTGAAACACAAAATCATAAATTATAATATAATAAATAACTATAAATAATTCTAACAAATAATAATGTAATTATAATAAAAAATATTCAATAATGTAATCAAAAACAATGAAATTTGCTCAGTTGCAGAATTGTCGCTGTCATTACTTTAATTTTTTTATGACGAATTTCCCCACAAATCGGTATCGCTCAATTCTGCAAGTGATTATAATTTATTATCGCTGTTTTCTAGCTGCTCTAAAACCACTTTTGACATAAAGGGACACTTTTGGTTGCTATGAACAATTTCCAGTTTGCAGGCAGAAAGAACAGTTTTTGTTATATAAAAGTACATGTAGGTCACAGGGCAGACCACTAGGGACAAGGGGGGTGTGTATTTTTTACATACAGTACTGTAATCTGTAAGATTACAGTATACTGTATGTAATGTGTTTATTTACATTTTTGAATTTGGCGCCATTCTCCGCCCCCGTGCGTCGTAGCGGTGCAGGGAACAGTGATTGGCGGCACACGGGCACTGTGAATCGAGCGAGGAGGTCACCGCTCGCTCACACAGCGCGGCGGCATCGCAGGATCCAGGGACAAGGTAAGTAAACACTGCCTGTGGATGCTGCGAGGCGAGGCGGAGTCTGTCTCGGGGATACCGCTTTTGGTATTGAAATCTTCCCCCGAGCCAGACTCGGGAATACCGCCAGGGGGGTTAATGTGATAGACCAACACAAAGTGGCACATAATTGTGAAGTGGAAGGAAAATGAATTTATCATTTTAACTTTTTTTTTTACAAATAAATATGAAAAGTGTGGTGTGCATTTGTATTCAGCCCCCTTTACCCCGATACTCCTAACTAAAATCTAGTGGAACCAATTTCCTTCAGAAGTCTCCTGATTAGTAAATAGAGTGCACTTGTGTGTAATTTAATCTCAGTATAAATGCAGCTGTTCCATGAAGCCCTTTGTTAGAGAACCTTAGTAAACAAACAGCATCATGAAGGCCAAGGAACACACCAGACAGGTCAGGAATAAAGTTGTGGAGAAGTTTAAAGCAGGGTTAGGTTATAAAAAAACATCCCAAGCTTTGAACATCTCACAGATCTCTGTTCAATCCATCATTGGAAAATGGAAAGAGTATGGCACCACTGCAGAACTACCAAGACATGGCCGTCCACCTAAACTGACCGGCCGGGCAAGGAGAGCATTAATCAGAGTAACAGCCAAGAGGCCCATGGGAACTCTGGAGGAGCTGCAGAGATCCACAGCTCAGGTGGGAGAATCTGTCCACAGGACAACTAATATGCCACATACACACAACCGTTTTTAATGTCCTAGAAAAAAAGTTTTTCTTGAGGTAATTCTTGTCAAGCCTGCCTTGCCTACACACGAACGTGAAAAAAAATGCTCTAGCAAAGCGCGGTGACGTACAACACGTACGACGGCACTATATAGGGGAAATTTCATTCAGATGACGCCACCCTTTGGGCTGATTTTGCTAATTTTGTGTTAGTAAAAGATTGGTGAGAGACGATTCACACTTTTCAGTCTTCGTGCTTTTCAGTCTGTTACAGCGTGAAGAATCGCTATCTCAATTACAAACGCTAGTTTTACCAGAACGAGTACTCCTGTCTCATAACTTGCTTCTGAGCATGCACGTTTTTTTCCGGTCGTTATAGCCTACACACGACCGTTTTTCACAACGTGAAAAATGACGAGAAAAATTAGAGCACGTTCTAAATTTTTAATGCCCATTTTTCACGTTGAGAAAAATGCTCTGGAGCCTACACACAATCGTTTTTAATGACAATTAAAAAAAGTTGAATTTTTCACGTCATGAAAAACGGACGTGTGTACGCAGCATTAGTTGTGCACTCCACAAATCTGAAGAGTGGCAAGAAGAAAGCCATTGTTAAAAGAAAGCCATAAGAAGTCCCATTTGCAGTTTGTGAGAAGCCATGTGGGGGGACACAGAAAACATGTGGAAGAAAGTGCTCTGGTCAGATGAGACCAAAATGATAAGTTTTGGCCTAAAAGCAAAACGCTATGTGTGACGGAAAACTAACACTGCACATCACCCTAAACACACCATCCCCACTGTGAAACATGGTGGTGGCAGCATCATGTTGTGGGGAAGCTTTTCTTCAGCAGAGACAGGGAACCTGGTCAGAGTTGATGGGAAGATGGATGGAGCCAAATACAGGGCAATCTCAGGCCGCGTACACACGACCGGTTTTCTCGGCAGAATCCATCAAGAAACTTGATGGGAGACGTATTCTGCCGAGAAAACCGGCCGTGTGTACACTTTTCGCCTAGAAAACTGTCGAGGAACTTGTCGAGCCAAAAAGAGAGCATGTCTTCTTTTTCCTTATTTAGAAAGAGACAGAGATTGCCGCTCCAGGCAGGTCTTGTTGGGTGCAATCTTCTTCTCAGGAACTGAGGGTGCTAGCAATGCACATGGCAAATAAGAACAAAAGATGATCAGGACAGCCGCACTCCAATCCAATGTAAAATGGAAACAGGCACAGCAACGGAACCTAGGACAGCTGACGCGTTTCACACTAACTTCAGTGTTTACGCATAGCTCATTTTTCATAAAATTAACCTCTAATACATATATCAATCCTATCCAGACATGTGATCAAAAACAGGTGAAATTGAAAATACAATTAAGGACTGCCAAAGCACTCCTTTTTGTAGCTGCTGGCTTTTAATTTTTTTTTTTTCGGCGGAGATCCGCTTTAAGTGCAATTATTTCACTGTAAAGTATTTTAGAAAAAACATCTGTGTATACCAATGGTGTCCTTTATTAATCAAATACTCTTATTATGTACCATTAGCCAGAGTATAAACCAGTCCCTCTATACCAGGGGTCTCAAACTGGTGGCCCTCCAGCTGTTTCAAAATTACAATTCCAATGAGGCATTGCAAGGTTCACAGTTACAAGCATGACTCCCATGGGCAGAGGCATGATGGGACTTATAGTTTTGCAACAGCTGGACTAATTAGACTTAATTCACGAGGATAAGGATCCATATTTTCATAAAGGTGACAGTTATTTTTAGGCAATCCAAAGTGGTTTGAAAACAACAGTCACATAGCTGAAATAAATATCCTTATCCTTGTGTAAAGTATTTAAAAAAAAAACATCTGTGTATACCAGGGGTGCCCAACCTTTTGAAGGCCGAGGGCCACTTAAGCGACTTAGTAACCAGTCGTGGGCCACAATGAGCAAAGTGGGCAGATGACAGGTCTGTGTCCAGTCTGCATATGCAACACAGACACAGCTCAATCTACTAAAGGGGCCCTCCGAGCCAATCGGATAGAAGGGGGGCAGATCCACTTCTGTTTTTTTAGCAGATCGGATTGGAGACAGGCAGGTGTAAATGGATAAAAGTCTGTTTACATCTGCTGCTCTATAGAGGTGATAAGAGGGTCCGATTGGGTCGGACCGATCATGTGAAAGGGGCCTAAGGCTGCCTTTACACTGATGGTCTGCGGTCTATTCCGGTGCAGTGTACCTGTGGTTTTTCCGCCGGTTAGCTGCACTTTGCCATGGACTTCTATTATATCCTGTAGGTGTGGTGTACTTTCTGAAAAGCCGCTTGCTTCCTCTTACGCCTGTTTCATTTACAACACTGATGCTCTCGGATGGCAGGTCGGCAACCTGCGATCTGGGCTTGCCAACGAGCCATCCTATAGCAGGAGGTCGCGGGCCACATCAGAGGGCTCCGTGGGCCACATGTGGCCCCCGGGCCACTGGTTGGGCACCCCTGGTGTATATATTAATCAAATACTCTTATTATGTACCATTAGCCAGAGTATAAACCAATCCCTCTATACCAGGGGTCTCAAACTGGCGGTCCTCCAGCTGTTTCAAAATTGCAATTCCCATGAGGCATTGCAAGGTTGACAGTTACAAGCATGACTCCCATGGGCAGAGGCATGATGCGACTTATAGTTTTGCAACAGCTGGAGGGCCACCAGTTTGAGACCCCTGCTCTGTACTCTACTGACTAATTAGACTTAATTCACGAGGATAAGGATCCATATTTTCATAAAGGTGACAGTTATTTTTAGGCAATCCAAAGTGGTTTGAAAATAACAGTCACATAGCTGATATAAATATCCTTATCCTTGTGTAAAGCTTCATGAATTGAGCCTATTGTCCTGTGTTCATTGGGTACAACATTGCTGACTTTCTCTGCCCTCTCTCCACAGTCAAACCTGGAACATGTCCATCGCGTGAAATCCTTTGTAAGAGGGATGATTATACCTGCAAAAGTGACAACGATTGCTCTGGAGTGTTGAAGTGTTGTGGTATATGTGGCATGAATTGCTGGAACCCAGAGCCAGGTATCGCTATACACTTATGTTACTATGTCATAAAGCTGGTCAAATCATAGCCCTGCTACACCACTATTAGGGGCCTGCAGCTTTGTATTTTCTTTAGTCACTTCTTTGTATGCATCCTGCTTATTTGTGGGAACGTGCAGCGTGATTCGGTGGGCAGAAAACACATAAGTCCAAGTACGGCAACAAGAATATATTGTAACAGAAGTCCAGGAACTTAAAACAGACCCGGGGGGGTGGGGGGAGGCAACCAGACCGGGAACGCTCACATGTTGTAACAGCAAAGTGGCAGTATAATGGGGGACCAGAGGTGTCGATGACATCTGTTTCAAAGAGTGTAATGCGGTCTGGCCAGTCTGCACCCAAATGGGGGAGGCTTCCAGAAAGGATGGTGTAACGGAACGTCCCACACTCTGCTTCAGTGCTTCCGTCATATACCGCTTCCTATCAGTCTGGATATAGATATCAGATATTCCAGCTGCCCTCAACACACAATGAGATAAGACTTGTTTGTGTGTTGAACATGGAGTGTTTAATAGAACCAATAATACAGACTTATATACAGTTATATAGTTATAAATGTGGAAAATTTCAAGGGGTATGAATACTTTTTCAAAGGCACTGTATTAGAAAGTTGAACAAACATTTGGAAAGCAAATTTCACCTGTGTATCTCTCCAGACAGCTAAAAAAAGATCATTGGCGGCATACTGCTGGCTTTGCCAAGTGGTGTTGGCCCCAGAACTATGCACTAGGAATTGGGAATCCAATCGGCTACAGTACAAGGAATCCCCAACAACCACTGGAGGAACCCTGGTTGAGAATGGCCGTATTACAGTATATTGTCAAACAAGAACAAATGGGTAACAATGCTGAAAGCACACAATTGTCCACGGTCAGAGTCATGGCCCCCCAGAACAGCACAGTGTTAGGATTGGTGACACCATCCTGCCACATCCAACTCAACTGGGGATTTGCCAATATTAAAACATTTTTCTCAACAATTTCTAAGGACTTTTATCCTTTTTGGTGAGTTTTTGTACTGCGGTGGTGTCTCTGCTGTAGGTTGACCTGTTTTCACTAAATACAACTACACCCAGAGCTGGCGGTCACTCAGACATATCTAGGTGCCTTAGTGACCCCATCCAACAGGGAGTCATAGGACTGCAAGTATTCCCTAGTCCCAGTATTGGGAATACTCCAGCCAGTGCTCCTGGTAAGTGACCAAACACTGTATCATGGCAGATCTGTAAAGTCCCTTCATTTTGCCCCAGGTTTCTGCTTGGTCTTCAGTGCCATGTCCGCACCTCTGTGCATGCCCTCTACAGTGTATTACAAAGACAAGGCCAATGGCGGATCCAGGGGGGGGGGGGAAACAGGGCAATTGCCCCCCCCCCCCCCCCCCCGAGGCAATCATGTCACATTGGCTTTTTTTTTTTTTTTACAATTTTTTTTAAAACTGCTTTGCGGTGCCTGCAGCCAGGCCCGGACTGGTCATAGGGCAAACCTATGTCACGTCTCCCCAGCGGTGTACACCACCAACACAGCGCCAGATAGAGAGAGATCAGCTGGGGTATCATAGCCAGCTCTGACACTTCTCCCCTCCCCTTGCTGCCCCCACGGCCAGTTAGAGGAGAGGAGCTGCTTCTACTCCTCCCCCTCCTCTCTTCTTCTCCTCCCGTGTCTGCCCCGCCCACTCTCCCAACGGACACTGTTCTGCTGCCTAAGGGATGTGGGCGGGAAGATTCAAGCTCAGCAATCAGAAAGGAAAGATGGAGTCTGATATCCATCCATCCACCCAGTCAGTCCCTCCTGCCTCTGAGTGAGTACTGAGAGTACTGTACACTGATGTATGGGGTGCCCTTCATTCCCTTCTCTCTCGCTCTCTCTTCACCTTTCTTTCTTTCTCTCTCTCTCTTTTTTCTCTTTTTTTTTTTTTTCGTTTGCACCCCCCCACCAGCTGCCACTGTAGATAGATAGATAATAATCTATCTAGCTATCTATCTACAGTGGCGGCTGGTGCTCAAAATCTTTGGTGGGCGCAAATGAAAAAAAAAACAATTGCAGCCTCACTGTGCCCATCAAACGCAGCCACTGGGCCCATCAATTGTCACCACTGTGCAATGCCATCAAACGCAGCCACTGTGCCATCAAACACAGCCACTGTGCCATCAAACGCAGCCACTGTGCCATCAATTGTCACCACTGTGCCATGCCATCAAACACAGCCACTGTGCCATCAATTGTCACCTCTGTGCCATGCCATCAAACACAGCCACTGTGCCATCAATTGTCACCACTGTGCCATGCCATCAAACACAGCCACTGTGCTATGCCATCAAACACAACCACTGTGCCATCAATTGTCACTCTGCTCTTTTGATGTCAAGAGAGACTGATACAACAAGCGCCCAGAGGCGATTTGGTTCGCATGTGCCGCGCTATATAAGTTTTTTATTCATTCATTCATTCTGTGCCATGCCATCAAACACAGCCACTGTGCCATCAATTGTCACCACTGTGCCATGCCATCAAACGCAGCCACTGTGCCATTAATTGTCACCACTGTGCCATGCCATCAAACACAGCCACTGTGCCATGCCATCAAACACAGCCACTGTGCCATCAAGTGTCACCACTGTGCCATGCCATCAAACGCAGCCACTGTGCCCTTCAATTGTCGCCACTGTGCCAATTGATGCCCCTGTGCCCTTTAATTGTCGCCACTGTGCCCATCGTCGCCACTGTGCCCATCGTCGCCACTGTGCCCATTGTCGCGGCTGAGCCAGAGGGGGCGGCGCTCCGGCGCCCTCTATAGACGCACCGCCGCTGTCTATCTATATCTATCTATCTATCTATTTATCTTTATCTATCTTCCTTCCTTCTCTTCTTTCTTTCTATCTTTATCTATCTTTCTTTCTTTATCTATCTTCCTTCCTTCCCTTCTTTATCTATCTATCTATCTTCCCTTATTTCTTTATCTATTTTTCTTTCTTTATCTATCTTCCTTCCTTCCCTTCTTGCTTTCTATCTTTATCTATCTTTCTTGTTTATCTATCTATCTTTCTTGTTTATCTATCTATCTGTCTATCTATCTATCTATCTATCTATCTATCTATCTATCTATCTATCTATCTATCTATCTATCTGTCTATCTATCTATCTATCTATCTATATTCCTTTATTGCTTTCTATCTATCTATCAATCTATCTTCCTTCCTCCCCTTCTTTCTTTTTATCTTTATCTATCTTTCTTTCTCCCCCCCCCCCCCCAGGGCTGCTCAGTCTAAAATACCCAGGCCTATTTTTTGTCCCAGTCCGGGCCTGCCTGCAGCTGCCGCTGCCGAGTCTCTCACTCTCTCTCTCTCTCTCATCACCAGGGCTGGTGCCTGTCCTGAAGCTGCTTTGAGCTGTAGCTGACTGCAGCGCTCCCCTCTCTCCTATGTGTATGACATTGGGCATCTCTGGCTACGTGTGAGAGCTGGATCTGTGTTCGGCTGTGCTGCCTGTGCTAGACCTGCTCGTGTGATAGTAGATGGAGATGGAACACTGATTGAATCAGTGTTTTGTCTATCACACAAGCCCGTCTAGGGGGGACCTTGCTAGAGCACACTGCCCTGCCGAACACAGACCTACAGCTCCTGTTTGTTCCATGACACACGTTGGGAGAGGAGATACCTGCTGTGTGTGATCGAGGTAATGCCATTGAGAGTGCCATGCACAGTGTGGCTGCATTAATAGACAAAAGTGGGGCTGCATTAATAGACAAAAGTGGGGCTGCATTTGTATACAAAAGTGGGACTGGATTCATAGACAAAAGTGGGACTGGATTCATAGACAAAAGTGGGACTGGATTCATAGACAAAAGTGGGACTGGATTCATAGACAAAAGTGGGACTAGATTCATAGACAAAAGTGGGACTGGATTTATATACAAAGGTGGGACTGCATTCATATACAAAGGTGGGACTGCATTCATATACAAAGGTGGGGCTGCATTGATATACAAAAGTGGGACTGCATTAATATACAAAAGTGGTAGTGCATTAATAAACAAAAGTGGGTCTGCATTAATATACAAAAGTGGGACTGAATTTTTATACAAAGTTGGGGCTGCGTTCATATGCACAGTGAGGCTGCAATGATGGGCACTGATGAGGCTGCATTGATCTCTTGTACCATGTCTTCAGTCTCTAAACATCCCTTGTACCATGCCTGCAGTCTCTGACCATCCCTTGTACCATGCCTGCAGTCTCTGACCATCCCTTGTACCATGCCTGCAGTCTCTGACCATCCCTTGTACCATGCCTGCAGTCTCTGACCATCCCTTGTACCATGCCTGCAGTCTCTGACCATCCCTTGTACCATGCCTGCAGTCTCTGACCATCCCTTGTACCACGTCTGCAGTCTCTGACATCTCCTGTACCACGTCTACAGTCTCTGACCATCCGTTGTACCACGTCTGCAGTCTCTGACCATCTCTTGTACCATGTCTGCAGTCTCTGACCATCTCTTGTACCATGTCTGTAGTCTCTGACCATCTCTTGCACCATGTCTGCATTCTCTGACCATCTATTGTACCATGTCTGCATTCTCTGACCATCTCTTGTACTATATCTGCAGTCTCTGACCATCTCTTGTACCATGTCTGCATTCTCTGACCTTCTCTTGTACTATAAAAGAAAAATAAGTGCAGCGCTTGTGAACGTGAATTTGCGTGAAGCAATTTGCACAAATCCCATCCAAATGGGTGAGATTATAATGGGTGATCCAAAAACACAATACAAAAATGTACAGATAGGGTGGTGAGACCCTTAGGATACAATCGGTGGAGTGTGAAATATAAACTATAGAGGAAGTCCTTCAAAGAACAAAGTATAAAAACAGGCAAGTCTTCATATGAAACACTCCTATGAACCACTCCTGTGTTACTGGAGAATCAGATGGTATGCGTGATCCACTTTAATGGGCATGCAGGATAGCCAAACTGATAGATAAAAGAGGATGGGTACTCTTACCACATGAGGTGGACACACATGCCAGGAGCACTGTGTCAGATGCGCTTATGAGGACGGCTCTATGGAGAGTGATGGTTGGAGGGATTGTAGATCTTTCCCAGGGATCCCAGGGTCCAAGATGGAGGGTGGTTCCAGGCTTTCAGATGGAACAACACTTGTAGGTATCCATAAAAGACAAAAAACTCCACATGGTGCAGTTTGTTTTAAAAGGGAAGCCATTATTAGGCTGGTAAATTGTAGAGCAATAAAAACAATAAAAAACAAAAAGGAAAATGCCAGTACTCTGGAAAGTATCTGGCACACGTGATCACATGAGTATAAAAAGAGCGTGGTAATTGGGTATGAAAAAGCTATAGCTTGTTTGTTTGTTTTTATACTTTGTTCTTTGAAGGACTTCCTCTATAGTTTATATTTCACACTCCACCGATTGTATCCTAAGGGTCTCACCACCCTCTCTGTACATTTTTGTATTGTGTTTTTGGATCACCCATTATAATCTCACCCATTTGGATGGGATTTGTGCAAATTGCTTCACGCAAATTCACGTTCACAAGCGCTGCACTTATTTTTCTTTTAGGCCTCGTACACACGAGGCAATCTATTTGTTCAAATCCGTCGGACCGACCGATTTGAACAAATCTGTCTGATAGGATTTTGGTTTGCTCGCGTGTACACACGAGCAAACCAAAATCCCCGCCAGCAGACGGCGCGCTGACGTGTCGGTGACGTGGCGGTGACGTTGACGCCGCCACGTCACCGCACCAGGAAGTAAAACACTTCCGCGCATGCGCCGAATCCATTCGGCGGCGGTGCGGGACGACATGTCTGCTGGTAAGTGTACTAACCAGCAGACATGTCGGGCGGACGGATTCCCACCCAATAGATTTCAAAGCATGCTTTGAAATCTGTCGGGCGGCCAAATCCGTCGGCTCGGCCGTACACGCGATCGAATCTGTCTGCTGGGACGGTCTAGCAGACCGTTTCCAGCAGACAGATTTGATCATGTGTACGAGGCCTTAGGCGGCGTACAGACGATCGGACATATCCGATGAAAACGGTCCGCGGACCATTTCCATCGGATATGTCCGATCGGGAGTTTGATCCGATGGCGTGTACACACCATCGGATCAAATTCCCCGCCGCCGGACGGCGCGGTGACGTGGCGGTGACGCGGCGGTGACGTTGACGCCGCCGCGTCACCGCCACGTCACCGCACCAGGAAGTAAAACACTTCCGCGCATGCGCCGAATCCATTCGGCAGCGGCGCGGCGGCGGTGGGGGCCGACATGTCTGCTGGTAAGTGTACTAACCAGCAGACATGTCGGGCGGACAGATTCCCACCGGATAGATTTCAAAGCTTGCTTTGAAATCTGTCGGGTGGAGAAATCTGTCCGCTAGCCCATACACACGAGCGGAGATGTCTGCTGAAACGGTCCATCGGACCTTTTTTAGCGGACATATCCCCTCGTGTGTACGCGGCCTTATTGTTTACTCACAGGTTGTTTCACTGTTAGTGCTGGCAGCTTCTTTTCATATTTTTAGCAGCGCAACTTTATTTTGTTTTGTTTGTTCTCTTGTACTATGTCTGCAGTCTCTGACCATCTCTTGTATCATGTCTGCAGTCCCTGACAATCGTCTAGAAACTTTGGGATAGATTTATGGCAGTTATACTTAAATATTTTTTACTAGTAATGGCGGCAATCATTGATTTTTTAGTGGTACTGCAACATTGCAGCGGACACATCCTACACCTAATTAAGTTCTGTAAGCAACACCTTATTTTCTGGCAGTGCCCCTCCCTAGACTAGACTCTGGATCCGCCCTTGGACAAGGCCTAGGACCTTGCATGATAAAGTCATCAAACTTCCATACTCTGGCTTGTTTGGACAATCCATCAGTACTAACCTATCTTGTTGTGTCCTACGAATCAGACTTAATAAAATTTTCTGATTCCCGAAAGACTGCTAGTCCCATGGTGCTTTGGGATGAGCAAGAAATTGTGACATTTCAGCAAAATATTGAAATTTGGTAAAACTGTACTAGAATCAAGACAATGGGAGACTTTAAGGGTGCAATTGTTTTAAGTGGCTTCTGGGAGTTATGGATTTTTTTTTTTATCAAGCAATAGTTGACATTAAAGTGGAGCTCCACCCTAAAGTGGAACTTCCGCTCATCGGAAACTCTTGCCCCCTCCGGTGTCACATTTGACACCTTTCAGGGGGGTGCAGATACCTGTCTAAAGACAGGTATTTGCACCCACTTCCGGCCACACAGTCGGGTAGACTGCGGGCAGGATGTCAGACTCCCCCCCCCGTTGTGTTCTGGGAAACACACGGCTCCCAGAACACAGCGGGGACCAGTGAGCACGGCGCACATGACTCGCGCATTTGCCGTAGGGAACCGTGCCATGAAGCAGCAATGCTTCACTTCCTGGTTTCCTCACCGATCGCTCGTCCTCTGCTGCTGACCGCGCTGGACTCCAGGACAGGTATGTGTCCTAATAATAAAAGTCAGTATTTGTAGCTGCTGGATTTTAATATTTTTTTTTCGGCGGAGATCTGCTTTAAGTGCAATTATTTCACTGTAAAGTATTTTAAAAAAAAACATCTGTGTATACCAGGGGTGCCCAACCTTTTGAAGGCCGAGGGCCACTTAAGCGACTTAGTAACCAGTCGTGGGCCACAATGAGCGGAGTGGGCAGATGACAGGTCTGTGTCCAGTCTGCATATGCAACACAGACACAGCTCAAGTTACTAAAGGGGCCCTCCGAGCCAATCGGATAGAAGGGGGGCAGATCCACTTCTGTTTTTTTAGCAGATCGGATTGGAGACAGGCAGGTGTAAACGGATAAAAGTCTGTTTACATCTGCTGCTCCATAGAGGTGATAAGAGGGTCCGATTGGGTCGGACCGATCATGTGAAAGGGGCCTAAGGCTGCCTTTACACTGATGGTCTGCGGTCTATTCCGGTGAAGTGTACCTGTGGTTTTTCTGCCGGTTAGCTGCACTTTGCCATAGACTTCTATTATATCCTGTAGGTGTGGTGTACTTTCTGAGAGCCGCTTGCTTCCTCTTACGCCTGTTTCATTTACAACACTGATGCTCTCGGATGGCAGGTCGGCAACCTGCGATCTGGGCTTGCCAACGAGCCATCCTATAGCAGGAGGTCGCGGGACACATCAGAGGGCTCCGTGGGCCACATGTGGCCCCCGGGCCACTGGTTGGGCACCCCTGGTGTATATATTAATCAAATACTCTTATTATGTACCATTAGCCAGAGTATAAACCAATCCCTCTATACCAGGGGTCTCAAACTGGCGGCCCTCCAGCTGTTTCAAAATTGCAATTCCCATGAGGCATTGCAAGGTTGACAGTTACAAGCATGACTCCCATGGGCAGAGGCATGATGCGACTTATAGTTTTGCAACAGCTGGAGGGCCACCAGTTTGAGACCCCTGCTCTGTACTCTACTGACTAATTAGACTTAATTCACGAGGATAAGGATCCATATTTTCATAAAGGTGACAGTTATTTTTAGGCAATCCAAAGTGGTTTGAAAATAACAGTCACATAGCTGATATAAATATCCTTATCCTTGTGTAAAGCTTCATGAAGTGAGCCTATTGTCCTGTGTTCATTGGGTACAACATTGCTGACCTTCTCTGCCCTCTCTCCACAGTCAAACCTGGAACATGTCCATCGCGTGAAATCCTTTGTAAGAGGGATGATTATACCTGCAAAAGTGACAACGATTGCTCTGGAGTGTTGAAGTGTTGTGGTATTTGTGGCATGAATTGCTGGAACCCAGAGCCAGGTATCGCTATACACTTATGTTACTATGTCATAAAGCTGGTCAAATCATAGCCCTGCTACACCACTATTAGGGGCCTGCAGCTTTGTATTTTCTTTAGTCACTTCTTTGTATGCATCCTGATTATTTGTGGGAAGGTGCAGCGTGATTCGGTGGGCAGAAAACACATAAGTCCAAGTATTGCAACAAGAATATATTGTAACAGAAGTCCAGGAACTTAAAACAGACCCCGGGGGGGGGGGGGGAGGCAACCCGACCGGGAACGCTCACATGTTGTAACAGCAAAGTGGCAGTATAATGGGGGACCAGAGGTGTCGATGACATCTGTCTCAAAGAGTGTAATGCGGTCTGGCCAGTCTGCACCCAAATGGGGGAGGCTTCCAGAAAGGATGGTGTAACGGAACGTCCCACACTCTGCTTCAGTGCTTCCGTCATATACCGCTTCCTATCAGTCTGGATATAGATATCAGATATTCCAGCTGCCCTCAACACACAATGAGATGAGACTTGTTTGTGTGCTGAACATGGAGTGTTTAATAGAACCAATAATACAGCCTTATGTACAGTTTAAAGAGGTAACCAGAACATAAATTAACATGAGCTAATGAGCTGATGACTCATACACCTGACGTTTAGGCTGTCTGTTAACTTACAATACACACATTATCATCAATAGACCTTCACACAATACAGGGTCAATTAGCACAAGCCACAATGAAAGATCCTCAGAAGCCATTCTAGATTAATTTACATCACACAAGACAGACAGGTGGGCTGGAGTTGATAACAACAAAACCTGGGGAATGCCCAGGGAAAAACCAAGCCTCCTTACCGACCAGCCTGAAGAACAACCAATTAACCTGTCTAACAGTATGCGTTAAAAACAGGGGTTTTGACCGTATGCATTTGCAAACGCATTAGTGAGCCACAGAGCCGCGCCAAGGCACCCTGTAATCTGTGGTCCTAACACTAAACAATGAGCGTCCCCACCGTGGAGGCACATGAATTCTAATGGATAGATAGGTGCAGGTGGACTGAAGGGGAGCCACTCCTCCTTCAAGGTACAGGAGCACACCAAACACCCAGCATATAGCACAATGGCTGCAAAGGTGTTGGTGCACTGCTGGACCAATATAAGCACCATAGGTGAAACATAAACGTGTCCACCGCCCCCATCTTTAGCTGGCAATCGCAGTAAGTGGCATTGGAAGGCTAAAGCAGAGAACAACAAAACCTGGGGAAGGCCCAGGGAAAAACCAAGCCTCCTTACCGACCAGCCTGCAGAACAACCAATTAACCTGTCTAACAGTATGCGTTAAAAACAGGGGTTTTGTCCGCACGCATTTGCAAACGCATGAGTGAGCCACAGAGCCGCGCCAAGGCACCCTGTAATCTGTGGTCCTAACACTAAACAATGAGCGACCCCACAGTGGAGGCAAATGCAATCTAATGGATAGATAGGGGCAGGTGGACTGAAGGGGAGACACCCCTCCTTAAAGGTACAGGAGCACACAGGAGGTACAGAGCTGGAGTTGGTGACATAAACACCTAACAGTATGTGTCCCCACATTATAAATGAGTCACTCTTTCAATTAACCTGTTGAGTTCAGACTCAACAAACAGCAACCGGTTCTCACAGATATCCTGGAATATGTTGTGGATAATAATTACATAATAATCCCCTCTTAGGTAGTCCAATATATAATTTCTCAGTCATCCTATGCCCCTAGTGGACATAGGATGATTTTAGACATAAGATGGTTCGGGGATGTCCTGGGTAAGTCTGTCACAGATGGACTTTCCCTACTCCTCTGGAACCTTTTTTTTTAAGCTAAGCCCTGACAGATGGGTGACCTGTCTCTCCTCTAGTCATAAGCAAAATGCGTGCCAAACACAGAAGCCAGGTTCCTAAATACACTCTGCCTGTACCAAGAAGGCTGCTAAAGTCACACGGGGTGCCAGCATCCAAACGGATTGCCTTCCTGTGACCGAGGAAACCATAGAGGAACTGGGTTCCTCTCAACTTCCTCCCCCACCTGCATTGCCGCTGCAGTTGAGCGCCTCCTGCAGTGAAGAAAATAGACTGCACCTGCCTACATCCCCCCCCCCCCTCTTGACAGATGCTGTCCTCAGCATTAAAAACACAGGTGAAACAGAGCATAGGATATAACAGCATAAAGGCAAAAACATATCAAACTCAAATGACAGTATTTTTCAGGAAGCTGCCCACGGATGGAATACAAAGGACGGCAAGACTCAGTGTCCTTGTTGATGTCCTGTTGCAAATCATCAGCTTTTAGTTGAAGTCCTAGGGCCCCAGGAGAATGAGGGCTGTCCACATCTCCCATCCCTTCTTTGCCTGGGCCCACAACCGAGTTCTGGACTGTTCTTGGTGCTCTCTCGGGTAGCTGGGCTACCTGGGCTTGCTGTGTTGGAGCTTTGTGCCCCTGGGGTATCTGAAGCCGAAGGCTCTAGCAGGAGAGGGGGGCAGGTACCATTCCTCAGGCACCTCCTGTACTGGTGGAATATCTGTAGATCATCCAATCAGATGGCCACCTCACTGTGACCAAGGAATCCATAGAGGAACTAGGTTCCTCTCGTCTTCTTCCCCCACCTGTGTGTGCCAAGCTTTATAGACAGTTAAAACAAATAATTGGTGGCATGCTGCTGGCTTTGCCAGGTAGTGTTGGCACTATCAATTTGGAGGTCATTAGCCCCAGCTCAAGAAATCCCTGGCAACTTCTGGAGGAATTCTGGTTAAAGCAGAGGTCCACCAAAAATATATATATATATAATAAAAGCCAGCAAATAAAATACTGCAGCTGTCCAGGGTGCCTGTGATGTCGGCAGCCAAAGCCGAGCAATCGCTAGTCTCTCGGCTGCCCCCACCACCACCCTCGATGAGGGAATCAGGAAGTGAAGCGTTGCGGCTTCACTGCCCGGTTCCCTACTGCGCATGCGCGAGCGCGTCCTCACTGGTCCCCGCTATCTCCTGGGACCAGTGTGTTTCCCAGAAGATAGCAGGGAGGGGGAGGGGCGTGACTCCTGCGGGAGTCTATTACCGGAAGTGGGTGCAAATACCTGTATTATACAGGTACAGTATCTGCACCCTCCTCCCCCCTGAAAGGTGCCAAATGTGACACCGGAGGGGGGGAGGGTTTCGAAAAGCGGAGGTTCGCTTTTTGTGTGGACCTCTGCTTTAAGAATGGCTGCATTATATCATAAAACAAAGACAAATGGGTGACAATGCTTAAAGCACAAAACTACTGTTTGTTGTGATACTTGTGGACACCTGAACATCTCCATGTTGGAACTGGTGACACCACGTTGCCACATCCAACTCAGCTGGGGATTTACCAAAATTGTACAGAAAACCCTCCGACAGGATGAAAGTCCTTAGAAATGTTTCCGTATGATATTACAATTTTGGTAAATCCCCAGCTGATTTGGATGTGGCAAGGTTGTGCCACCAGTGTCAACATAAGGACGTTCAGATATCCACAAGTATCAGCACAAACAGTAGTTGTGTGAAAGCACACAACTACTGTTTTGCCGTAATACTTTTGGACATCTGAAAATCTTCATGTTGGGACTGGTGACACCACCCTGCCACATCCAACTCAGCTGGGGATTTACCAAAATTGTGACATCATAAAGAAGAATTTCTAAGGACTTTCATCCTTGTTGGAGGATTTTATGTACTTCATTGGTGTCCCTACCAGACATGTGCACTGCTAAAAAAATGTGTTAGATTTCGTTCCATTCATTTTTTAGCTTTTTCCGGAAATTTGGGAAATTCTGAAGTTCTAAAATTCTGAAATTTGAAAATCGAAATTTTCAGATGTTCGAATTTCCGATTTTTAAAATTCCGAACTTCGAATGCTCGAATTCCTAAAAATTTTGAATTTCCAAACTTTCAAATTTTCAAATTTCTTAATTTCCGAAATCCAAAAATTCAGACATTTTGGAATTAACTATTTTGTCAAAATTAGTTAAAACATTTATTTGGAACTAAACAAATTGCACATGTCTAGTCCCTACAGTAAGATGATTTGTTTTCATTAAATATAACTCCAACCAGAGCCCACTGCCAGGAAAAAGACAATCTGTGCTACATTTGCTTCAGTGCAGAGCAGGGCAGAGTATGTCACACAATATATGGGGTTTTGTGACAGCATTAAAGTTAAGTTAAGCAATAACGTTGGGTGAAAAAGAAAGAATAAAAAATGAAAGTTTACAAGTGCTTAAAATTTTTTTTTCCTAGAGAACCCTCCCTGCCCCCACTTTTAACGAACGTAAACACGTGTTGGGGGTGCCTACCCCATACACAAATGGCGATTACACATTTACATATTGCCACGCATGCTGGAGAACAATAATTCTAGGGCCATAATTTAAGGTTAACTAAACTAAAGATTGGAAAGGGCTTTTAAAGCACCACCTAAGGACAATATTGTTCACTGAATTTTTGTTTTACCATTTTCTGACCACACACAATACCAAAGCTTGAAATGTTGGGTATCTGCCCACTTATATCATGTGATATAAAAAAAATGGAATTGCCAACATTTTATTCTCCAGTTTCTCTGCTTTCAGATAAAATCTAATGTTCCATAGGTACAGGTGGAGCGCACCCTTTCTGAGATTCCGCACAACTCTGTGTCCTGGTGTCGTAAGGCCTCGTCGGCCTCGGGTTCTTTCACACCCTTTGGTGTGAGAAAATTGGCGGTCTGTGCCAAATCTTCTGATGCTCTGCCATTACTCGGAATCTTTACCACTTACTCCTATAGTGGGGAACCCAGCCTTTAGTCCTGGTTTTCATGCGTTAGAATTGAATTGTGGGTCTTTATTAGGCCAGGCACTTTATAGTGCGTAGACAATGGATTACCAGACAACAAATCATGGATGACGACCAGGTATACGCAGGCCCTTCCTTCTGGAAGAAAGTACAGTTGGCTCATTTCATTGGCTCTTTACCCTCCCCAGATGCCCTTTATACGTCCCCTTACCATGTTTAAGATCTTATGTACAGAGCAGTCTCAGACTTATCGATTTCTGTTGTCCCCACCTCCGACCTTTATTTCCAAATGGGAAGGAGACTTAGGGCTGAGCTTTACAGACAAACACTGGACAGAATTCTACTGTTTTCCTATAAAACCTCTATTTGTGCTAAACACCAGAAATCCAGTTTCAAGATACTGACCCGGTGGTACCATACCCCTGCTAAGATTTACAGGATGTTTCCCCAATGATCGGGTCTTTGTTGGAGATGTGGAGAGGAGACTGATTTCCTTCTCCATATTTTCTGGGCCTGCCATCTATTGCATTTCTTCCATCGCATTACCTAAAAATGTACTGACCATTTTCTTGTGAAAAAAAATAAAAAATTTACAGAAGGACCCGGGGCTTTTCTTTCTGCATCACCACTGTTTTTCCGGCAAGGTGTAGAGGCATTCCATTTTGACACTTCTGATCACTGTAACAAAGACCTGCATCCCTCTCTTTTAAAAAAAGACACCGCCCATTACAGCATGGTTGAGAAAAGTCGCTGAAATCAACAAGTTGGAGGACCTGGTGGCCACGAGAGAGGTCAATGAGATAAATTCTTCCAAAAAATGGTTCTTAATTGCATACATTTTTTTTTTCCTTTGAAGAGTACAAGGCCTTGTTGAAATAATCTAGGGATAATTTAGACTGTACTAGAGGGCCTCCTGGATCTGCAGGGCTGGCGGTTGTGATCGGACCCCTTCCTGCTCCCCCCCTTATATTTTCTGCTCCTTTCTCTTTACTCCTTTTCCCTTCTCCACCTCTCCTCTTAACCTCCCCATTTTTATTGGGTTGTCCTTATTTTTTTATAAATGTTTCTATTATTGACAGTGCTCGCCCTGAAAAAAATAAAATAAAACACATGTGGTACAGAGGCTCTCGCATGCCCGGTGTACTGGGATGTTTTTTATCATACTCTGCATACAATTCGTTTCCAAATGTTGTGACTTTCTGAGTCTGTGATATCTGTTGATGTGCATGTAAAATGATTTCTGTATTTACAGTGAGTTACCGAATTTAAAAAAAAAGATCGGATGTTTGGGGGTTTTAAATAATCTCTAGGCCTAAAATGTGCATTTTTGCATGTATGTGTAAAAAAAAAAAAAAAAAAAAGGTTCTGGAAACACTCTCAATATTTTTTATACATTTCAAGGAGTCAGGCCGCGTACACACGGCAGAGAACCTCGACGGGCAGAACACATCGTTCCGCCCGTCGAGGTTCTCTGCCGGCCGTCGAAATCGGCGACCCGCCCGTCGGGAATGGCAACCAGCCATTTATCCAGGCGGGCCGTCGAGCAAAAAGTGCTCTCTTTTCGCTCGACGGGATTCCCGACGGGCGGGGCGAGCCAGGAGCGTACACACGGCCGAGGTCCTCGCTGGAATGCAGCTTCCAGCGAGGTTCTCGCTGGTTTCCAGCGAGAACCTCGGTCGTGTGTACGCCGCCTTACAAATGCTCAGTTTTTCCCATTCCTAAAACTGTTGACACCTAGAGACCTCGAACATTCAATGTAGTTTTCTGTTATTGTCATTTCTGATTGTACTGTCTCTCCATACAGAGCCTGCAGGGAACGATTCCTCAACACCACTGATATAGACTGCAAGAGGAACCAGAAATGTCGCAAGATCAGAGGTGTAAAGAAGTGCGTGAAGTACACCTGAACTGTGCCATGTAGTAAAGTTTAAACAGTAAATATACTGTAAAGTGCTTACAATAATAAAGTGTAAACAATAAATAAAAAGTGCTTACAATAATAAAGTGTAAACAGTAAATAAAAAGTGCTAACAATAATAAAGTGTAAACAGTAAATATACTGTAAAGTGCTTACAATAATAAAGTGTAAACAGTAAATAAAAAGTGCTTACAATAATAAAGTGTCCACGGTGGATAAATCAATAAAGTGCTTTGTGTTATTCTCAACTATTCTTCAAAAAGTGTCACTCAACCAACTTGCCAAGCCCAACATTCTAGAAAATTCACTGGACATCCACGACCCCCTAAATTCAGCGGGTCACTCAGAGATTTGTTCCCTTGGGAAACCCACATCCATGACCAATGCAGCAGCTTCCTCTATATTCACCTCAATATATATAAAACCTACCTCAAGAGAAAAAAAAACTTTATACAATGTAAAACCTTGTATTAGATTTGCACCATTAAAAACAATCAATATATACATAGGGCCAGATTCAGGATGGGGAGCGGTTCTTTATGCCGGCGTAAAGTTTCTCATTTACGTTACGCCGCCGCAACTTTACGCGCAAGTACTGTATTCACAAAGCACTTGCTCCTAAAGTTGCGACGGCGTAGCGTAAATGGGCCGGCGGAATTCAAATTCGACCGGTAGGGGGCGTGTAGTATTTAAAATAGGCGCGATTCCGCGGCGAACGTACTGCGCATGCGCCGGCCGTCAATGTATCCCAGTGCGCATGCTCCAAATTATGACGGTGTTTTCGACGTGAACGTCAATCCCCATTCACGGACGAGTTACGCAAACGACGTAAACATTTTTAAATTTGACGCGGTCACGACGTCCATACTTAAAGAGGAGTTCCACCCAAATTTGGAACTTCCTCTTGTTCCACTCCTCACCCCCATACATGCCACATTTGGCATGTAATTTTTTTGGGGGGGGGAGTGGGGGCTTCAGTAGGAGTGGGACTTCCTGTCCTGCTTCCGCCGAGGGGCTGGTTAGGCGATTAAGCCTTAATCGCCTACACCAGCCCCTCCCTGTAGGCGATCACATGGGACACTGACAGGTCCCATGCGATCGCCTCTCCAATTAGCGGCGCGCCGCGCCGCGCGCGCATGCGCAGTGCGGCTCGTGCATGCGCAGTGGGTGCCCGGCCGTGAAGCCAAAGGCTGTCACGGCTGGGTGCCCACAGTGGAGATGGAGACGCCGGCTGGGGAGGGGGGGAGAGGAGCGGAGCCCCGGTCGGCGAGTCGCTGGAACGCAGGAGCAGGTAAGTGAGTGTTTATTAAAAGCCAGCAGCTACACTTTTTGTAGCTGCTGACTTTTAATAAACACAATTTTGGCTGGAACACCCCTTTAACATAGGATGCGCCTGCTTTTTGGTGCTTTATCTTTACGCTGGCTTACCCCTTACGGAAACGGCGTAAAGTCACTGCGTCGGGCGGGCGTACGTTCGGGAATTGGCGTATCTCGCTGATTTACATATTCTCGGCGTAAATCAGCGGGAACGCCCCTAGCGGCCATTTTTAAAATTGCAGTTACGATACGACGGCAAAATACAATTACGCCGCTCGTATCTTAACTCAATCCCGGCTTATCTTGTTTTCTGAATACAGAAAACAGATACGCCGGCATAGGTTAGAGGTTAGAGATAAGCCGCGTAACTTCTACCTGAATCTGGCCCATAAAGTGCATTATGCAATGCACCCGGACTGTACTGCTTAATTACTGTTGCAAACTGGCTCCACCATACATGGTGCAAGCTCAGTCTTTACTCTGGACACTTCCAGGTGTACATCATCACAGGGTGTCCTTGACGGGATGACATCACTTTGTGTAGCTCTGATGCTGTTGGTGTTAAACATAGCAGCTCAAGTTTACACTGTCTTGAATAAGTATTCATACCCCTCTTCTCATGTTACAACCGAAAATGTAAATGTATTTTATTGGGATTTTATGTGATAGACTGTAACGGTCACCACCGTTTACGACCTTCCATCCAACCACGACAAGCTTATCTGACACACTGCGACAATCTTGCATACACGATCCATTCCATTTCCCATAATAACCGAGACACAAGCTCTGGTACTGGTTTCAAAATGACTGAACACTTTAATGGTTTCTTCTCAGCTTTTTATACAGTACAAGATGTTACAGGTAATCACAGGACAATGCAATCTCCACCCCCCTATTCACACACTGAGGCTAATTATCTGATCAGTAGCTAGACATCTGGACACCGCATCATCAATAGAGTTCAATTAACCTTGAATAATACACAATCACAGATAATCTTCACACACATACAGGGGACATCAATCACATTGTCTAGACAGATGTACTGTCTCTGACACCTGGGCATCAATAGGCTTTACACTGTTTTATCAGACAATTGAAAGGTATAGCAGCAGACCTGAATTAACACCTTTATACAATGAAATGTCTTTCACAAGTCGGGCCACTTATCATTTTAAAAGCCTATTATACAGAGGGATGAGTCACTGTCTTATTAACCTGGTCTCAAGTCAAAATGGACCCCTTGTAATATTCCAGTCCTGCAATATGAATTTATTATTAATGTCCCATTTCATGTAATACATGAAGTATGATCCTGTTAGCCACCCTACGCCTACAACGGCACAGGGTGGACTTCGACCCAGGAGTTATTAGTGTCCCTGGCACAGAAGTATCTCTCATCCTTCCAAAGTCTCTGATTGTCACGGTTCATTCTAGTTACATAGACCAACACAAAGTGGCACATAATTGTGAAGTAGAAGGAAAATTATAAATGGTTTTCCATTTTTTTTTTACAAATAAACAAATGGGTATCTGAAAAGTGTGGTGTGCATTTGAATACAGCCCCCTTTACTCTGATACCCATCGGAAGTCAACTAATTACTAAATAGAGAACACCTGTGTGTAATTTAATCTCAGTATAAATACAGCTGTACTGTGAAGCCCTCAGAGGTTTGTTAGAGAACCTTAGTGAATAAACAACACCATGACGGCCAAGGAACACACCAGACAGGTCAGTGATAAAGTTGAGGAACAGTCTAAAGCAGGGTTGGGTTGTAAAAAAATATCCCAAGCTTTGAACTTCTCACAGAGCACTTTTGTACCATTAAACTCCATTTGAGTCTCCCAAACCTCCTTTTCACTTTGCTGGGACGAAGGTACCATTTTATACTGCATTATTTATGCTGGCATTTCTTCAAATATCTCACGGAGCGCTGTTCAATCCATCATCTGAAAATGGGAAGAGTATGGCACAACTTCAAGCCTACCAAGACGTGACTGTCCACCTAAACTGACAGCCTGGGCAAGGAGGGCATTTATCAGAGAAGCAGCCAAGAGGCCCATGATAACATTGAAGGAGCTCCAGAGATCCACAGCTCAGGTGGGAGAATCTGTCCACAGGACAACTAATAGTTGTGCTCTCTACAAATCTGGCCTTTATGGAAAAGTGGCAAGAAAAAGGCAATTGTTGAAAAAAAAAAAACATAAGATGTCCCGTTAGCAGTTTGTGAGAAGCCATGCGGGGGACACAGAAAACATGTGGAAGAAGGTGCTCTGGTCAGATGACACCAAAATATAATTTTTTGGCCTAAAAGCAAAATGCTATGTGTGGTGGAAAACTAACACTACACATCACCCTGAACACACCATCCACACTGTGAAACATGGTGGTGGCAGAATCATGTTGTGTGGAGACTTTTCTTCAGCAGGGACAGGAAAGCTGGTCAGACATGATGGGATGATGAATGGAGCCAAACACAGGGCAATCTTAGAAGAAAACCTGTTGGAGTCTGCAAAAGACTTGAGACTGGGATGGAGGTTCACCTTCCAGGACAGCGACCCTAAACATACAGCCAGAGCTACAATGGAATGGTTTAGATCAAAGCATATTCATGTGTTAGAATGGCCCAGTCAAAGTCCAGACCTAAATCCAATTGAGAATCTGTGGCAAGACTTGAAAATTGCTGCTCACAGACGTTCTCCATCCAATCTGACAGAGCTTGAGATATTTTGCAAAGAAGAATGGGCAGAAATGTCCCTCTCTAGATGTGCAAAGCTGGTAGAGACATCCCCAAAAAGACTTCCAGCAAAAGGTGGTTCTACAAAGTATTGACTTAGGGGGGGGGGGCGGGGCTGAATACAAATGTACACCACACTTTTCACATATTTATTTGTAAAAAATTTAAACTATTTATAATTTTTCTTCCACTTTACAATTATGTGACATCTTATTTACGAAAGGCAAATCCACTTTGCACTACAAGTGGAAGTGCAGTCACTGTAAATCTGAGGGGCAGGTCTGAAATGAAGGTAAGCTCTGCTGATTTTATCATCCAATCATGTGCAAGCTAAAATGCTGCTTTTTATTTTCCTTGCATGTCCCCTTCGGATCTACAGCGACTGCAATTTAGAGTGCACTTTCAGTGCAATTTGAACTGCACTTTGCACTTGTACTTTGTAGTGCAAAGTGGATTTGCCTTTCGTAAATAACCCTCTGATTGGCCAGAGCATGGGCGTGGGAGTCGACAGTGACGGTATGGCCTCAATGAGGAAAAGCACACTACAGTGCGCCTGCGCCGTTGTCTATGGTGCATGCTTCATAGACAGCGGCGCTTATCTATTTCAAGTCTTAAAGGAGTTGTAAATAAAAATAAATGTTATGCTGAAATGACTATTTACAGGTTTTAGAGACATAATAGTTAACTGATTCCTTTTAAAAACGATTAAAAATTGATAAAAACCATACATATAATGTACCTGTAGTTTCTAGTTTTGTTTTTGCATGTTTTTTCCTGCCTCTCTGCTGTACAGAGCGACAGAGCCAATACAGGGCAGTGATGGTTTTGAAAACGAAACAGATTGGTGCTGAGGGGTTTTAGACACACAGTAATCACACCTCCTTGATTAGTGACCACAGAGAGAAAGCTCCCAGGACTGTGGTTATCAGGAAACAGACAACCAGGAAGTGTGGAGATAAGAGAATAATTACAGCAACTTGAGGACATGAAAACAGCACCGCATTAAGGTAAAGGAAGCTATTAAAATAAAATAAAAATCTTTTACAAACCCTTTAATCTAGGCTTACCTGTAGGTTAAAGTGGTTGTAAAGGGTTTACAACCACTTTAATGTATTCAGGGGATTAGCATGTTTGGACCTGTACACACGGCCGGGAATCCCGTCAGGAAAAAAACATCGGTTTTCCTGACGGGACTCCTGTCAAGCTTTTCTTGCAAGGCCGTGCATACAGACAGCCAATCAAAAGAACCGCCGTTCTTTAGAATGACAAGAACACAGTGACGTAATCGACTACGATGAGCCGGCGCTCGTCACATTTGATGCCGCCGCCACCATCTTGCTACACCCCACACTAAACTTGAATGCGATAAGAGTTTGACGCATGCGCCGGTTTACCTGGGACAGGTAAGCATACAGATGACTGTTTTTTTTCAGCAGGAAACACTTTGCCGGGAAACCCGACGAGAAAATAGAGAGCAGGGTTCTCTATTTTCCCGTCTGGATTCTCGGCTGTTTTCCTGACGGGAAAACTGCTAGGGAGCATACACATGGCTGAGATTCCCGACCAAATGCTCTCCTGGTAAACCGGAAAAAACGGTCGAGTGTACAAGGATTGAAAGTGTTTGTATGTATTGTTTTGAATTTTGTAGGTGACAGGAGTAGTGCAGCGGTGAGTTGTAGATCTGTGGGTGGAGCATGGAAGGACCGAGAGAATCGCGATTCTTATTTTTCCCAGAATCGTGCAGCTCTAATGTGCGGCTGCTTGGGAACATTGACAGTGTGGATCCGACAAGAGAGTGGGCAAAGGAGCATGCGCACTCAAATGGTGCTCGTAGTGCCATTTGTTTGTACCGTTGCCATGACAACGGGTGGAAATAACGCGATATTTCGGCACTGTAATGCCCACAGACTCCTGGGAAAAAGATGACACTCATTTCCCAGGAGGCTAGGTGACTTAGGAGAGGAGGTAGATCTGCGGCGGACCAGGAACTAGGCAGACTAGGCAGGAACTAGGCAGATTAAAAGGAAGCTGTGACAGTGACGTAGCGTGGGTTGTCAGCGCCCAGGGCAAGGCAAGAAATTTTCGCCGCCTAACCTGTGCCCCCTAACCTGGGACTTCCTGGGTCCCTTCCCTTCCTACAATAGTACTGACCAGCCTGATTCCTATACTGACCACTACACTAACCTCTACACGGACCTACACGATTCCTAGACTGACCATTAAACTTACCTACCTGTCTACTGCACTGACCTACCCGATTCCTACACTGTCCATGACACTGCACATCACACTACACTACACACCTCACTGACCACCAGGACTGGTGAAAGGATCGTTGATACCCTAGGCGATACCTAATTTTGCCACGGCACCTCCTGCACCCCCACGCTACACCACTGGCTGATGATCAAAAGTTTTTTTTTTTTTAGGGTGGAACTCCGCTTAAATTTTTTTACTTTCAGTTGGTAAACAAAAGAAACAAAAGCAAAACTCCCGGCTGGCAAGTATTTGATGAACGCTGCAATTCAGGAACAGCTGGCAGGGCCTCGTAGATATTTGGCTCTTCAGGGACATTATCTAAGGACGTAATTAGAGAGAAAAGACAACCTTGTCATCAGAATCCAGGTGATTCCTCCATTCCCCCGACGCTGCTTACTAAGCAGATTCTGCCATAGGTTGGTATTAGATGTGATTTGCTGAGGCTCAGAGGGGCGTCAGTATGTAATTAGCACAGCATATAATCCCTGGGCCCTTCACTAGGTGTCTACAATGTGCCGCCTCTGTGTGGCCCTCAGAGTGAAGTTAAATCTCTAATCATGCCGTCTTAGTGTGCGCTGAGTGCTAAGGAACCGTAACTGGTCACATGGGCCAAGGAAATTTATAAAATGTACAGGAACATAAATTTAGAGGTCAGTATGGGACATCCCCTACATCACAATACGACATTATAGTCTAGTATTTTACTAACATTGGAAATGTGATGCTACCCAACACCCACAATCATTGATGGACAAGTAATATTAAGGAAATTTCGGTCAACTCAGCAAAGACAGGTGGGTACATCCAACGCACAACAGCACCCTACTAACCAGGGAGTCACGGGGAGGGCTGTGCTGTCTGTGTAAACGTCAAAACTGGGTAAACAGAAATACAAACTTTTTGGCCGCAGAGCTCCATTATATACATTTTAATTGTAACTTAGCTGTTTGTAAATGTTCTTTTGGCTAAACGGGTGCAAAATCCCACAGAAACACTACAAACTCTTATGGAAATGCCTTCCCAGAAGAGCTAGGTTGTTATTACTGCAGCAAAGAGGACAACTCTATAATAAATCACATTTTTGTAATAGGATATCCAAAAAGCTCATATACAGTACGTGCAACGCTCAGGTGTCCACAAATGTTTGTCCAAATGTATACTTTTAGTTCTTCTGATGCCTCTAAATGACTAAAGTATTCACCATCATTGAATCTGTTTGGGGATTATTATGTAAATGAAGGAGCCCCCAGGTAGGAGACTTTGGTGGTACCTGATCAAGCAGGGCTGATCCTAGGCAGGTGTGTGGGGTGCAGTGCACCCAGGCACCACAGAGGTGGGAGCACCGAAGAGCCAGAGTGCTCCCCTCCCTCCTCCTCTCCTTGTCCGTGTCTAGAGACGGCCCTCTCCATCGGTCACCGCCGCCACCACTGTGTTTCCTGCCCAAGCCCGTCTCTCCTCCTGTCAGAGGAGGAGCAGCGGCTGTCTCTGTGTGGAGAGAGACCAGCCGTGCAGTGACGTTGCTGTGTGTAGGCATATTTTTGTAAGCTATGAGTTGTGTTGTATTGTGCATCCTACAGTTTGTACTGTATGTGCAGATTTTTCCCTGTTTAGTAAAGCATTGATACACTACAGAAGTCTAAGCTTCCTTGGTTTTACCACAAGAACTTAATAGATAGACGTAAAGCATTACAGCTGGTTCTTCCACCTGGGACACCAGTCAACATACAAAGGGTAGCTTTACCTTACCGGACTCTTTCCAGTATTGATGTACACAGTGGCGTCTGGTGCTCCATCGGTCAGGGGGCAGCAGGCAGACCCGACCACGGACCCCCCATTGCTCCAGCTTACACCACGGACCATACCCACCACCCCTTCAGGTCACCAGCTTACGAAATGACAGCTTTCCCCCTCAGTCTCCTCCGTGTCCCGTCTCTGTCATTCGGGCTTCCCATGCGTCTCCTTTGCATCACAGCAGCCGCTGCGCTCCTTCCTCCTCCTCTTCCTTCCTCCGCGTAGGCCAATTGGGTGGCTTCTCCTTTCAGGCAATTGGGAAAGATGTCTCTCACGACCTGCTTCCTAAATGTCCAGGAGGAAAATCGGTGTGACAATATTGAATATTCATTCGCTATTGTCACACAATGTCACGCAGTGCTCTTCGCCCCGAGCCCATACTTTTTTCGAAGCCTATTAGAGCCTCACTGGAATCCATGTGTCCAGCGCCCTGCATGTAGATTAGGCAGCCGGGCACATGGATAGAGGGACGGGTCGCCACTGGATGTACAGTACCTGTGTACTTACTGCTAAATGTGAGTTTGGTGATTTTATCTTTATTTATTCAGCAACAATAAAAGGATTAACTTTACTAGGCTATGCGTCTTCTTTTTTCTTTCTTTGTTTCCTCCAGTTTGTTCCTCACCCATGGATCATTGGTAGCTGCAAGACCCTTGAGCCGTCAGCTGCTGTTATAATTTAGGAGTGACTTTTTGGACTGTGGAGTGACTTAATTGGTATAAATTCAGCGCACCACTACCGTTTTGTTTTGTTTTTTTGCTTGGGATAGAGTTATGCCGCGTACTCTCGACCGTTTTTCGAGGTTGTAAAAAATTACGTTTTTTTTTTTATGTCATTAAAAACTATCGTGTGTGGGCTCCAGAGCATTTTTCACGATGCAAAAAATGGGCATTAAAAAGTTTGAACATGCTCTAATTTTTCACAACGTTTTTAACGTTCTCGTTTTTAACATTGTAAAAAAATGGTGGTGTGTGGGCTTTAATGACATGAAAAAAACGTGCATGCTCAGAAGCAAGTTATGAGACGGGAGCGTTCGTAATGGAGTAAGCACATTCCTCACGCTATAACAGACTGAAAAGCGCAAATCGTCTTTTACTAACACTAAATCACAAAAAGCAGCCCCAAGGGTGGCACTATCAGAATGGAACTTCCCCTTTATAGTGCCGTCGTACGTGTTGTACGTCACCGCATCCTGTAGGACAAAAATCACATGTATTTAGCAGATTGAGGAGCTGTTAGAACATCTATCAGATTTTAGTTACTCTTTGTGTCTCCCCACCCTTGTGACACCAATTTTCCACTGTTGTCAAATCCTCCCCAAAAATGCTGGTGGCACTCCATTAAAGTGTTTGTTACCCTAAAAAAAAGTTTAAAAAAAATGGATCCTGCTCCTTTAAAGTATGAATAACAGCACAGTGCTTGTGCTGTATAATTTAGCGCCCTGTATCACCTGAAATACCTGGCTGATCCTGCCTGGCCATGCCCTCCCCCTGTAAACTGACCACGGTTTATCATGGCTGCTGAGCCCTTACACCGTGGTCAGTTTACGTGCCTCCGTCCTCTGCAGCTATCTGCAGCTCTCCTGTGTCCTCCTCTGTCCTCCCCTCCCTGCCTGTCAGCTCTGTGTCAGGACCCACCCCCAACCCTCCTGCTGCTAAAATAACTTGGTAATAATCACGCAATCCCCTGTCTTTCATAATACTTGGTGCTCTGTGTATGTGCCTTATTCAAAAAAATGCTGATCTATACCTGATTTTATAGCGGCGCTCGGCGCTCACGTGACCAGCCGGCTCTCTCCTCCTCTCCTCCCAACTGACGCAAGAGGGGGATTATATGCCCCTCCTGCTCTAGCTGCCAGATCAGGAGAGAGAAGAGGCAGCCGGTCACTTGAGCGGTGCTATAAAATCAGGTATAGACCAGCATATTTTTAATAAGGCACATACACAGAGCACTCAGTATTATAAAAACTTCAGGGGATTGTGTGATTATTACTAAGTGGGTTTACAAACACTTTCAATTAGAAGTGGCGTTATTGATTCAGACAAACAAACATAGAGCCCTCCCTGGGACCTTCTGCCCTGATGCATTTCACTCAAAGACTGGGCATACTCAAACAGACATTTTGAATCCTCTCCACTATCAAAAATTGAAAAAAAAATAAGTTTTGTAAATCGCAGTCTTAACTCAGTCTTAACTTCTTGTCTAGGGCTCTCTTAAAGGAAATCACTCCTTGTCATTATAATGAGGACCAAGCCCCAGACTCTATGAAGACCCTCTTCTTCCTTCTGCTCCTCCTCCCCCTCTCTGCAGTACAAACACCCCCCGGGTGCAAGCTAAAGGCATGGAACATGGGCACCTTTACCCAACCAGGTGATGTCATGGTTGGAGGAATCTTTTTGGTCTACTCTGGGTATGATTTTCCACTGGTGAACTTCCAAGAACCGCCTAAGCCATTTTCCTGCAATAGGTAAGTGACAACAGTATCCTCCCCAAAAACAGCAGTGTAAGGCTAAGGGTCTTGCATAATTACTTTCATCTTAAAGTGTAGGTCAAGTAATAATAATAATTAAAAAAAAAACATATTTTGTAACTCTTATAAATACAAGTTTTATTCCTTTAAAAATGCTGCAAGTACAGAAAAACACCTGATTAGGGTCCAAGAATATCCTACCTTCCTCTTTGACATGACAACACAGGTCTGAATTCCTAAGCTTGTGGTGGAGTCAACCCTGCAACACAGACCTCTCCATTTAACCACTTCAGCCCCGGAGGATTTGGCTGCCCAATGATCGAGACGTTTTTTGTGATTCGCCACATTTATGTTTTTGGTTGTAACATGGGAAAATGTGGAAAATTTCAAGGAACATGAATACTTTTTCAAGGCACTGTAAATACCAACTAAATTGTCCTCTTCGTTCCTCCCAAGACCTCCTGCTCTCTAGCTCCCTTGTCACCTTTCCCATACTCGCCTCCAGGACTTCTCCCGAGCCTCTCCCATCCTCTGGAATACCCTACCCAAATCTGTCTGACTATTGTCAACTCTATCCACTTTTAGGAAATCCCTGAAAACGTTGCTCTTCAGAGAAGCCTATCCTTGCTCTTCAGAGAAGCCTATCCTGCCTCCACCTAACAACTGTACTTTAATTTTCTTCATCAGCTCACCCCCCACAGTTATTACATTTTGTATCACTTGACCCCCTCTCTTAGATTGTAAGCTCTAACATACAGGGCCCTCTGTCTCCTTCTGTATTGAATTGTATTGTAACTGTACTGTCTGTCCTAGCGTTGGCGCTATATAAATCCTGTGTAATAACAATATAATAATCCTGAGTAAAAAAAGGGATAGTGTTCCAGAGGAATGTCATATAGAAAGATAATGTTCCAGGGATGAGAAAAAATCTGAGAGGTATAGGATGTGATATAGATTGATAATGTTCCAGAGGTGAGGAATAGTCAAAGGCAGGTATACAGTGTATCATAGAGTGATGACTTTCCAGAGATGGAAAATGGTCATAGAACGATAAAGATGTAGTTTAGAGGAAAAGTGTTCTCAGAGGTGAGGAATAGTCATAGAAGAAAGGTACAGTAGCTCACAAAAGTGAGTACACCCCTTACATTTTTGTAGAAATGTTATTAAATCCTTTTATGTGACAACACTGAAGAAATTACACTTTGCTACAATGTAAAGTAGTGAATGTACCGCTTGTATAACCATGTAAATTTGCTGTCCCCTCAAAATAACTTAACACACAGACATAAATGTCTAAACCACTGGCAACAAAAGTGAGTACACCCCTAAGTGAAAATATCCAAAGTGTGAATATTTTGTGTGGCGACCATTATTTTCCAGCACTGCTTTAACCCTCTTGGGCATGGAGTTCACCAGAGCTTCACAGGTTGCCACTGGAGTCCTCTTCCACTCTTCCATGACAACATCACGGAGCTGCTGGATGTTAGAGACCTTGCACTCCTCCACCTTCCATTTGAGGATGCCCCACAGATGCTCAATAGGGTTTAGGTCTGGAGACATGCTTGGCCAGTCCATCACCTTTATCCTCAGCTTCTTTAGCAAGGCAGTGGTTATCCTGAAGGTGTGTTTGGGGTCATTATCAAGTTGGATTCCTGCCCTGTGGCCCAGTCTCTGAAGGGAGGGGATCATGCTTTGCTTCAGTATGTCACAGTACATGTTGGCATTCATAGTTCCCTCAATGAACTGTAGCTCCCCAGTGTCGGCAGCACTATTGCAGCCCCAGACCATGACACTTCCACCACCATGCTTGACTGTAGGCAGGATACACTTGTCTTTTTACTCCTCACCTGGTTGACACACTTGACACCATCTAAACCAAAGTCTTATTAGACCACAGGACATGGTTCCAGTAATCCATGTCCTTAGTCTGCTTGTCTTCAGCAAAATATTTGCGGGCTTTCTTGTGCATCATCTTTAGAAGAGGCTTTCTTCTGGGACGACAGCCATGCAGACCAATTTGATGCAGTGTGCGATGTATGGTCTGAGCACTGACAGGCTGACCCCCACCCCTTCAACCTCTGCAGCAGTGCTGGCAGCAAACATACCTCTATTTCCCAAAGACAACCTCTGGATATGACGCTGAGCATGTGCACTCAACTTCTTTGGTAGACCATGGCGAGCCTGTTCTGAGTGGTACCTGAATGAATGAATGAAAAACTTATAGAGCGCGGCACATGCGAACTGAATCGCCTCTGGGCGCTTGTTGTTCCTGTCTCCTTTGATATCAAAAGAGATGAGTCTTGATCTTTCTCCTGAATGCTAAGTGATTAGCCTCCAACCGAATGCTGGTTGGTAAAGCGTTCCATAGTCTGGGACCTTGGACGGAGAATCTTCTTCCTCCTTTGGACTTGTAGTTGGCTTTTGGGATCTGTAGTAGGTTCTGATTGGTGGATCGCAAGATGCGATTGGGGCTGTGAGCTTTTATTTTATCGCATAGATATTGGGGGGCATTCCCATGGACACATCTATGCGTTAGACAGAGTGCTTTAAAAGCAATCCTGTCTTTAACTGGTAGCCAGTGAAGGGATCTCAGTGAAGGTGAGATTGATTCCCAGGTTTTTTTTTCCAGTCACAAGTCTGGCGGCCGTATTTTGAACGACTTGCAGACGAGCGATTTGGTACTTGGGGAGTCCGAGGTAAAGGGCATTTGCATAGTCCAATCTGGAGTTAACAATTGCTCCCACCACGACCGCTAGGTCTTCTTTGGGGATGAAAGGGGTAAGTCTGCGTAGTAGGCGCAACAGATGGTGGGATCCGCTGACTACTGACCCTATTTGTGCGTCCATTGTCATGTAGGAGTCAAAGATGACCCCGAGACTTTTGACTTTGGCGCTAGGGGTGATGATTTTGCCCATAATGGGCGGGGGTGTCCAGGTTGTTGCAGGTTGATTCCTTTGCTTGGCGTGAAACAGGAGAAGTTCTGTTTTTGCTCCGTTGAGTTTAAGATAACTCTTTGTCATCCAGTCCTCTATCAAAGAGAGGCATGTCTCTAGATTGAGGTGGTGATCCTTTCTGTTGCAAATGCGGAAATAATACCTGTCCTGTTATATCGCTGTATGGTCTTGGCCAATGTGCTGCAGCTCAGATTCAGGGTCTTGGCAATCTTCTTATAGCCTAGGCCATCTTTATGTAGTGCAACAATTCTTTTTTTTAGATCCTCAGAGAGTTCTTTGCCATGAGGTGCCATGTTGAACTTCCAGTGACCAGTATGAGAGAGTGAGAGCGATAACAACAAATTTAACACACCTGCTCCCCATTCCCACCTGAGACCTTGTAACACTAAACGAGTCACATGACACCGGGGAGGGAAAATGGCTAATTGGGCCCAATTTGGACATTTTCACTTAGAGGTTTATTCATTTTTGTTGACAGTGTTTTAGACATTAATGTCTGTGTGTTGAGTTATTTTGAGGGGACATCAAATTTACACTGTTATACAAGCTGTACACTCACTACACAACATTGTAGCAAAGTGTAATTTCTTCAGTATTGTGACATGAAAAGATATAATAAACTATTTACAAAAATGTGAGGGGTGTACTCACTCTTGTGAGATACTGTATAAGGATTGATATAGAGGGAGAGTGTTCCAGAAGTGGGAAATAGTCATAAAAGAGAGGTATGAGTTTATTATAGAGGAATAGTGCTCAAGAGGTGAGGAATGTTCAAAGAAGTAAGATATAACTGTGAGGAATAGTGATCGACAGGTGAGGAATAGTCATATAAGAAAGGTTTAAGGTTTGATACAAGGTTTGATATAGAGAGATATTGTTCCAGAGGTAAAGAATAGTCCTAGGCGGCGTACACACGATCGGACATATCCGATGAAAACGGTCCGCGGACCATTTCCATCGGATATGTCCGATCGGGAGTTTGATCCGATGGCGTGTACACACCATCGGATCAAAATTCCCCGCCGCCGGACGGCGCGGTGACGTGGCGGTGACGTTGACGCCGCCGCGTCACCGCCACGTCACCGCACCAGGAAGTAAAACACTTCCGCGCATGCGCCGAATCCATTCGGCAGCGGCGCGGCGGCGGTGGGAGCCGACATGTCTGCTGGTAAGTGTACTAACCAGCAGACATGTCGGGCGGACAGATTCCCACCGGATAGATTTCAAAGCTTGCTTTGAAATCTGTCGGGTGGAGAAATCTGTCCGCTAGCCCATACACACGAGCGGAGATGTCTGCTGAAACGGTCCATCGGACCGTTTTCAGCGGACATATCCCCTCGTGTGTACGCTGCCATAGAAGGAAAAGTATACAGTTTGATATAGATGGTCCATAGTTAATGAGCTCTCATAAGGTGTCAGAGAGTGGAATTCTAGAGGTGAATATTACAAAGGTGTAAAGTGTGTCACAGAAGAGAAGGGATTTCCAGAAGAATGGGAATCATCAAGAGCAATATAAATAACCATGTAAATATAAAAGGGTTTAGAGAGCAAAGACATGACCTTATGTTTCCTCTCTGTTTCTTGCACAGGTTCCACATCCGTTATTACCGCGATGTTCTGGGCCTCAAGTTTGCAGTTGATGAAATTAACAACTCTTCAGACCTGTTGCCTAACATCACTCTTGGCTTCAGCCTCTTGGAGTCTTGTATGTCAGAGCTTCGGGGCATAAGAGGGGTTATGTCCCTTTTGTCAGGGTTAGGAAACCCTGTTCCTCAATACAACTGCCACAAGTCCTCTACCATGGTTGGCATAGTTGGAGATATGGCATCAGCTCTGTCTCTACCCATTGCCAGGATCCTAGGAGTCTTTCATTATCCACAGGTATCCAACTCAAGTTGTAGAGTAAAGCTAAAAAATAGATTTAAAAACAATTTGTAGATTAAGAACTTTTTTATACCCTCTTCTCTTGTAAATTTGTAATACCAGTTATATCAGGTCCCTCCCCTGGGACCTTTGTCCCCCATGTGAGGAATGGTCAAAGAAAGAAGTAGAGTGTGATATATATTTATAGGGTTCCACAGGAGAGGGGCAGTGAGAGCAGAGAAGAAGGTGTGATAATAAGAGAACAATCAGAGAAAAGTACAAGGTGTGATATAGAAGGATAGCATTCTAAAGATGAACAACAGAAAAAGTGAGATATATGCTGTGAAATAGAGGAATAGAGGAACGTTCAGAGAAAAGTATGAGAAGTGATATAGAGGGAGAACTTTCCAGAGACGAGGCATGCTCATAGAAAGGAAAATGGTGTAATTAAAAGGAATAATGTTCCAGAGGTGAGGAACATCAGAGAATGGTAGAAGGTTTGAGATAGAGGAATAGGGTTCTAAAGCAGGGGTCTCCAAACTGCGGCCTGAGGGCCAGATGTGGCCCTTTGCTAGCCTTTATCCGGCCCTTGGGGCACTATTCCTCCAACTGATATGAGGCACTATTCCTCCCACTGACACCAGCAAGGGGGCACTATTTCTTCTACTGATACCAATGATGGTATACTATTACTCCTACTGATAGGGGCCCTACTCCTCCTCCTACTGACCCACAACCCTGAGGCCATATTTATTCTCAGTGGTGCTGGGCCCAGGACATTTTCTGCCCCCGCTGGCTACAATCCGGCCCTCCTAAAGTCTGAAGGACAATAAACTGGCCCTTTGTTTGAAAAGTTTGGAGACCCCTGTTCTAAAGTTAAGAACGGTCAAAGAAGGCTATACGGTATGATATACAGTATATCATATGGATGATATTTTAGAGGTGGATAAATGGGGAAAAAAAGTTGAGGAATAGTGTTCCAGAGGTGAGGAATGGTCACAAAAGGAAGGTATAAGATGTTATATAGAGGGGTAGTGTCTGACAGGTGAGGAATAGTCATATAAGAAAGGTATACAGTTTGGTATAGAGGGATAGTGTTCCAGAAGTGGGGAATAGTCAAAAAAGAAAGGTACACGTTTAAGATATAAGATGTGACAAAGATGAATAGCGTTCGACAGGTGAGGAATTCTCATATAAGAAAGGTTTAAGGTTTGATATAGAGGAATATTCTCTCAGAGAAGAGAAATGGTCTTAGAAGATAGGTATAAGGTTTTATTTAGAGGAATAGTGTTCCAAAGGTAAGGAATGGTCATAGAAGAAAGGCAAAGGTTTGGATATAGAGCAGTGGTCTTCAAACTACAGCCCAAAGGCCAGACGTGGCCATTTGCTTGCCTTTTTTCCAGCCCTTCAGCACTGTTCCTCCCACTGATACAAGGCACCATGTTTTCCACTTACACTGATGAGGCACCATTCCTTCTACTGAAACCAACCTTAATACCTCCAACTGATACCAACTATGGGGCAATATTCCTTCCATTGACAATAATCATGGAGAGCTGTTTCTTTCCACTGACACCAACAATGGGGTACTAGTCCCCCCATTGATCCCAACAATGAGGCACTATTCCTCCTCCTATTGACCACAGGCACTACCGTATTTGTTGGCGTATAAGGCAACTACGCTTATAAGACGACCCCCTAATTTTCCAGCTAAGATGTTGGTTTTGGGATAGACTCGCCGTATAAGACGACCCCCTTGCCCCCTCACTGTGCCATTGCCTCACCTCACTGTGCCATTGCCTCACCGTGCCATTGCCTCACCTCACTGTGCCACTGCCTCACCATGCCATTGCCTCAACTCACTTTGCCGATCTTCATTCCTTTATGCCTGGCAGAGTGAGTCAGACTGTGGGCGTCCATTTTTTAAAAGCCACGCCTCTTCCTGGTGCTGTTCCGCGATAGGCGGAACACTCAGTTTCCCTGTGTTCAGTGTTCCGCCTATCACGGACATCCTCTCATCCAAGGCTGAGAACGAGACAACGTCTGTGATAGGCGAAAAACACAAACACAGACTTTGCTGGGAAACTGGATGCCCGCAGTCTGCATCCGGCGTATAAGACGACCCCCGATTTTTGAGCCATATTTTTAAGTATAAAAGGTCGTCTTACACGCCGGCAAATATGGTATATATTTTTTTACTTATGCTGTCACTGTGGATTTTTCTACTCCCACAGGTCACAGTTCGGCCCTACTAAAGTCTGAAGTACAGTAAACTTACCCTTTGTTTGGAAAGTTTGGAGACCCCCGATATAGAGGGAATGGTCACCTTTTTTTTATGAGATATAGAGGGATAATGTTCCAGAGGTGAGGAACAGTCAGAGAAAGGTATAAGGTTTGTGTACCTCTTCCCTTTGCCAGGATCCTTGGGTTCCACCCCTATCCAACGGTATCTTACTCCAAGATGGTTACAAATATGTCGCCACTGTGCCATCAAAGTATAATCAAAAACGTAAGATAAAAATACATTTAAAGTAATTTGGTAATGTGAGTACTGTTTTATGACCTCTTGCCTCCTAGTTACATCAAGTTTGTCCTCTGAAGTCTTGGTGACTGGAAAGCTTTATTTAGGTTGTCTACTTTAACACACAAGCCCAAAGAAAGTCAGAAGAAGATTCCAGTCACTTGGACCATAAATAAAGGAATTACTGCCAATTTAATTGTTTTTGTCGAGGGATCATTCAGTGCAATTTAAAAAAAGTTTAACATTGAACAAGAACATATGGCTCAATACTTTTGAATTTAATGCCTAATAAAGTAGATGTGATGTTTTGTCAAACATCCAGGGCCCAGGGCTTTAAGGCCCCGTACACACGGCCGAGGTTCTCGCCAGAAACCAGCGAGAACCTCGCTGGGAGCTGCATTCCAGCGAGAACCTCGGTCGTGTGTACGCTCTCTGCTCGCCCCGCCCGTCGGGAAACCCGTCGAGTAAATAGAGAGCAGGTTCTCTATTTGCTCGACGGGCCGTCGGGATGAATAGCTGGTTGCCATTCCCGACGGGCGGGTCGCAGATTCTGACGGCCGGCAGAGAACCTCGACGGGCGGAACGATGTGTTCCGCCCGTCGAGGTTCCCTGTCGGGAGTACGGGGCTTGAGACTGGACCATGGACTTCCAGCAGGGAGATGTAGGAAGTGACACTGCATCATTATGTAGCACCACGCTCTACAGCAGGGGTCCCCAAACTTTTCAAACAAAGGGCCAGACTACTGTCCTTGAAACTTTAGGGGGCCAGACTCGGGCCAGAGGGAGTAGAAAATGTCCTGGCACATCCACTTGGAGTAAACAATGCCGCACCTTTGGTGTCAGTGGGGAGTCTAGTGCCCTATTGCTGGTGTCAATGGAAAGAATTCTGCCCCATCATTGGTGTCAATGAGAAGAATTGTGCCCTTTTGATGGTGTCAGCGGGAGGAGTAGTGCCTCATTGTTGGTGTCACTGGGAGGAATATTGCCCCATTGTTGGCTTCAGTTGATGGAATTGTGCCCCAATGGCCCGATAACGGGAAGCCCCCAGGCCATAGTTTGGGGAAGTCTACTCTACAGTTTTAGAAATCCACCCAAGAAGAAAAGGGCAAGGAGGACATGTGATGTCACTGGACTGGCACACAGATTGCTGAAAAAAACATTCAAAGCTTTAGTAAACTATTCCGTCAGGTATTAAATCTACTTTAATGACTTTGCATTCTTCTCTTTCAGATCAGCCATGGGGCCTCTTCATCATCCTTGAGTGACAAGGTGAACTTTCCATCTTTCATGCGCACAGTGTCCAGTAACATGTTTCAAAACATTGCCCTCTCGCGGCTCGTTGATCTGTTTGGCTGGACTTGGGTTGGAATGCTGATAGTGGACAACGATGTGGGTGAGCAGGGTGGGAGGGTGATCAGGGCCGAGATAGAGAAAAGTGGAAGCTGTGTGGCCTTTGTTGAAAAAATCCACCTGAGTTACTCCAGGAAGCAAGTCCTGAGGGTGGTGGGAATCGTAAGACAAAGTTCAGCCAACGTAATCATCCTCCACAGCACTGAGCCTCATGTGATGGCGTTGCTCGATGCCTTGTTTGATGATGGTGTGACTGGGAAGATTTTTATTTCTTCTGTTTCCTTTACGATCACTCCTGGCCTGTTCTCCAGGAAGGCATGGAAAGTTCTTAACGGGACTGTAGGCCTAATGCCCAAAACAAGACCTATGCCAGGCTTTGAGTCCTTCCTTCAAAGCCTACATCCAGCTTCAAACTCTAAGTTTCCCTTCATTAAACCCTTCTGGGAAACAGCCTTTCATTGCAGCTGGTCTGGGGAAGGAACACTGGAAGATAAAGAAAATTCTACGAGTGGTGGGTCACCATGCACTGAAGATGGAACTCTGAGGATGAAAATCCCGGAATTATTTGAAATCTATGACCTGAGCTACACATATCATGCCTACCTGGCTATATATGCCTATGCCCATGCTCTTCATGCGCTGCTCAAGTGCCAACCAGCAAACCGTATTTGTGCTGATGTCAGTGGTACTCGTCCTTGGCAGGTAAAATTAATTAAACAATGTCCCAGTGGCAGTGCATCCATACTGGGTACAGGAGCGCCACCCCCTCTCTCCTGCACCTGTCAATCAACAATACATAGATTCATGCATTGCATGAATCTATGTATTGTTGCCGCTGTCACCCACTATTCAGGTGTCCGGCCCCTTGTTGAGCGCCAGCCATTTGAATAACAGCGGTGGGTGTGTTTTGGAAGTACCTATCAGAAGCAGCGGCTCTGATAGGCTTCCTGATTACAGCCTGTGGGCTCTAATCAGCTTCCAAATGGTTAACCAAAGGGCACACAGGGTGTGGGTTCCTTGGTTAACACTGACCCCTCTCTCAGCCAATCTGTTCACCGGGTCTAGTTACTGGTCACCTGATTGGCTGAAGCGACATCGAGGGCGGGAGAAGAAATCGAGGGAGCGTGGAGGAGGGTGGCTGACCTTAGAAATGTAAGTGCCGGGCGGGGGGGCAAACTGCCCGGATTTGATGGGGCAATCTGGCGGCATTTGAGGGGGCAATCTGGTGGTATTGATGGGCACAGTGGCTGCGTTTGATGTCACAGTGGCTACAATTGATGGCACAGTGGCGACAATTGAAGGCACAGTGGCAAACATTTATGGGTACAGTGGCTGCATTTGATGGCACAGTGGTGACAATTGATGGCACAGTGACAACAATTGATGGGCACAGTGGTGACAATTGATGGGCACAGTGGCTGCGTTTGATGGCACAGTGATGACAATTGATGGGCACAGTGGCTGCGTTTGATGGCACAGTGGCGACAATTGATGGGCACAGTGGCGACAATTGATGGACATAGTGGCTGCATTTTATGGCACAGTGGGGACAACTGATGGGCTCTGTGGCTGCGTTTGATGGCACAGTGGCGACATTTGATGGCACAGTGGCGACAATTGATGGGCACAGTGGCTGTGTTTGATGCACAGTGGCGAAGTTTGATGGCACAGTGGTGACAATTGATAGGCACAGTGACTGCGTTTGTTGGCACAGTGGCAACAATTGATGGCACAGTGGCGACAATTGATGGGCACAGTGAGGCTGCAATTGATGTTTTTTTTTTCGTTTGTTTACGCGCCCCCTCCCAAAAATATTGAGCACCAGCCGCCACTGCAATGTCCTAACATTAACAAGACAACGAAGCAGGTAGACAGTAAAGATGAAAGCATACTCGACTGCTAGGCATATCAAGTTTTGCGAACAACAAAAAAATGTAGGCTGTGACCTTTGTAATCTTTGGAGTAGTGATCAAAAAAAAATGAAAGGATCAGTTGAGATACCAGCTTGTGGTAGGTGTTGGAGTGTTCAACTATCCAATGATTTCTTAAGTCCCGTACACACGATCTGACTTTTTGACAACAAACCTCTGACGGACCTGTTTGATCAGACAATCCGACCGTGTGTACGCTCCATCGGACAAACTTTTTTGCTTTTTCATCGGACAAATGTTCGCTGTGAGAACAGACAAACTTTGCGGCAACAAATGTCCGATGGAGCAAACTCTGATTGTGTGTACACAAGTCCAGAGTACAAACACGCATGCTCCGAACCAATGCAAAAGATCAGACAACAATAGCAGAAGTTGCCCAAAGGGTGGCGGTAAAGAGTAGAAAAAACACGTGATTTGGTGAAAGTTGGCTGAAAAAGTCCTGCCATGTGTATGCATACAAAGTTCATAGACAACGCCCTTCGGAGCAAAGTCCACGGAAAAGTCAGATGGAAGTCCAATCGTGTCTATGAGGCTTTAGACTTCTTAGGACGTCTGTGGTAGAATCTCTGTACACTTTCTTTATGATGCAGTTCCATTTCTGGACTAATTTACATTATGGAAAATGCGACTGGACCGTTGCTCCCTGGGTGGAAGCAGTGGTCTCTCTGCAGCAGTATAATACACAATTTTTTGAGGCAGAGCTAGAGTTCCCCATTCAGCAAAGCTCATGCTCCCTAGTTTATTAGAGATTTCAAACACTAATGCAGCAGGGGATGTCAGCGCTATGCAGAGAGACTTCCACATGGAGAGCAAGATCTTCTCTACAGCAGACTGGAGGGGGACAGACTTTTCTACTCAAAAGAAAAGTGTAACGGAACGTCCCACACTCCGACCGAGTGCCTCCGTCATACACCGCTTCCCATCAGTCTGGACATAGATATCAGATATTCCAGCTGCCCTCAACACACAACGAGACGAGACTTGTTTGTGTGCTAAAACATGGAGTGGATAATAGAACCAAGAATGCAGCCTTGTATACAGTTTAAAGAATTACCTAGAACATAAATTAACATGAGCTAATTAACTAATCATTTACCCAGACTAGGTGACTCTGGGATATGACTTGTCAGAGTAGACATCCCGACTCCTCATTCAGCTGCTATACAATACACATTATCCTAAGTGTAAACACAGGACATCTTCACAAAATAGCCGAGTCAATTAGCACAGAGAATAGAGAGATGGCTGGAGGTGATGGCATTAGCATCTAGCAGTATGAAAGAGTCACTCTACAATTAACCCGTTGAGTTCCGAATTAACAACTAGTAAATGGTTCTACAGATATCCTGGAATATTGTGGATAATAAATACATAATAATCCCATCTCAGGTAGTCCAAGATATCATTTCTCAGTCATCCTTTGCCCCTATTGGACATAGGATGATTTTAGACATAAGATGGTTCAGGGATGTCCCGGGTGTGTCACAAAAACCAACTGTAAGATTTGCACGCCTTTTGTTTTGATGTACCTGGAACGTATTTAGCAGGTTTAAAATGAAAATTCAGTTGGGCTTTAAATCTGAACTCCAGGCCAACAGTTAAAGAGAAGCTCCAGTCCCCCACCAAAAGAAATAAAAGTCAGCAGCTACAAATAAAAAGCACTTATGCCGCGTACACACGGTCGGAATTTCCGACAAGAAAAGTCCGATGTGAGCTTTTGGTCGGAAATTTCGACCGTGTATGTGCCATCGGACTTTTTCAGTCGGAATTTGAGAGCTGGTTCTCAATTTTTCTGTCAAGAAAATTGTCTGTATGCAATTCCGATGCACAAAAAAACATACATGCTCAAAAGCATTGAACTTAATTTTTCTCGGCTCGTCGTAGTGTTGTACGTCACCGCGTTCTTGGCGGTCAGTATTTTGTGACGTGTGTATGTAACAGAAGTTTGAGCCAAAATCCCGTCAGAAAAAATCCATGGTTTTCTTGTCGGAATTTCCGATTGTGTGTACGTGGCATAGGAACACTTATCTGTCCAAGGATCCAGCGATGTCCTCACCCAAGCTGATTCTTTAGGCTTTCCTACCCACTGCACTTTATAAATAGAAGTAATTTACAAGATTTAGACATTTTAAACTTTGTTTAGTTTATGTAGTGTGGATTTTTCATGAATGTTCCATGATTCGCTAGACACATGGATCCACGTACCAGTAGATGAGTCACATGCAGGGGCGTAACTAGAAATCACAGGGCCCCATAGCAAAATTTTGTATGCCCCCCCCCCCCTGCAAACAGCCCCCCCTACAAAAAATGCTGCCTCACCGTGCCAATCAATGTAGCCTCACCGTGCCCATAATTGCCGCCTCACAGTGCCAATCATTGCCACCTTACCCTGCCAATCGATGTAGCCTCACCGTGCCAATCATTACCACCTTACGGTGCCAATCAATGTAGCCTCACCGTGCCAATCATTGCAGCCTTACTGTGCCCATCATTGCCGCCTTACCGTGCCAATCATTGCTGCATCACTGTGTCAATCATTTCCGCCTCACTGTGCCAATCAATGTAGGCTCACTGTGCCCATCATTGCCGTCTTAATATGCCAATCATTGCTGCCTCACCAGTTAGTGCCAGTGGATTACGTACAGGCACAGCGCGCATCTCACGCTGTGTTACAGAGCTCAGTCGCAAATGTTCGGTCGTGCTGTGACAAAAGTCCTGCCCTCCTCCTAGACCACCTTGTGTGATAGACAGAACACTGCATCTATCACACTAGCTGGTCTAGGAGGGCGGGACTTTTGTCACATCACGACTGAACCTTTCACACTGAGCTCTGTAACACAGCGTGACTCCGATTTGAGCTACGCTGCAGCCACCACATAGCTCAAAGCGGCCCCAGGGCAGGCAGCCTACCGGGAAATGTCCCGGTAGGCCTGTCCTTCCCTGCTGGGCCCCACTCGGCTGCTGGCCCCATAGCGCCCGAGTGGGTCGCTATGGCAATAGTTCCGCCCCTGGTCACATGCATCCTAGCGCTAGTGATCCTCAACACAATCCAGACATAATGAATTCTTCAAGAGTTCCAATGCCTTTGAGAACCTTTATAGAACAGAAGAACATTTCAATTTTTTTCTTTGATGGATCCACAGGTCCTGCATTCTCTACGGAAAACCCCTTTCGGCCCCCCATCTGGGGAAACCATCACTTTTGACGCCAATGGAGATGTTTCTGCATCATATGACATTGTGACCATCCAGATTCTTAAAGACGAATTCCAAATGCTGACTGTAGGATCATTTAACCCTGAGGCAAAGTCAGGTCATGTGATCGATATTAACACCAGCAACATTCTGTGGAATGAGCGATTTTCCCAGGTAAGAATTAATAATACTCACTGACCTCTGGAAAACAATGCTGGAGCGGGTCAGAAGTGTCGCTTTAAAGCATGTCCAAAGCTAGAACTTTTTATTTAGCAGGGTCGTCTTTAATTTTGATTGGACCCTGGGCAAAACATTTCTTGCCCCCCCTCCCATGAGATTTTGCTCTCCACCTGCTCTGAGACAGACAATAAATATCAGCTAGACTTAAAATCAGTTTACTGTATCAGATCAGGCAGGGAATTGCGATTAGTTGCTAGAGGCTATAGCATATCATTAACACTTACTGAGTGGTTGCTAGAGGTTACAGCACACATTACTGCTCACTGATTAGTTGCTAGAGGTTACAGCACATGATTTCTTCTTGTTGGTTGGTTGCTAGAGATTACTTTACAGTAATACTGCTCACTGATTAGTTGCTAGAGGTTACAGCACATGATTTCTTCTTGTTGGTTGGTTGCTAGAGATTACTGTACAGTAATACAGGCATACCCCACTTTTAACCACTTGACAACTGAGGACGTCCTCGACTTTGTGCGGTGATATATCTGAATGATGGGTGCAGCTACAGGCATCATTCAGATATCAGCCGCCGATTCTGTGCACGATAACAATGATCAAAGCGGCAGTTCCGCCACTTGATCATTCTTATAGGCAGCGGGAGGGGACTCCCACCCTCCCGCTGCCATCCGGTGCTTCTCCTGGCTCTCCCGTGCCATCGGGGGCACGGAGAGCAAACCGGCCAACGCTGGCTGGGAAACATAGAGATAAATGGTGACCAGATGGTCACCAGCAGGGGCGGACTGACAACTCATGGGGCCCCCGGGCAATAGAAGATTATGGGGCCCCAGGCTTACAGATGGCCACCAAGCCAGGTGGTAGTACATCAAAAGCATGTAGGTTTTGGACATATCAGGGACAGATATAAAAAAAAACACAGATTTTGACATACTGTCCCTGGTTTTAACGACCCTGGCAACCCTGATGGGGCCCCCTAGTGGCATGGGGCCCTTGGGCAGTGCCCGGGTTCCTCAAAGGTCAGTCCGCCCCTGGTCACCAGTCATCTCTATGACCGTCGGAGGACCGGGCGTGACGTTATGACGTCACGCCTGATACCCACAAGTAAACAAAGCCGCAATTACGGCTGTCGGCATGAGATCGTGATTTTTTTTCTTCACAATCTCATGCTTGTAAGCCTGGAGGAGAGATGTGAGGTGTTATTGACCCCGCATCTCTCCATAAAGAGGACCTGTCACACTGATTTCTATTACAAGGGATGTTTAAATCCCCTGTAATAGGAATAAAAGTGATCAAAAATGTTATTTTTTTTAAAGTGTAAAAATAAAAAAAGGAAGTAAAATAAAAATAAAATCATTTTTATTTTATTTTTTAAACGCCCCTGTCCCCGATAGCTTGCGCACAGAAGCGAACACGCATTCAAGTCCTGCCCACATATGTAAACGCCGTTCAAACCCCACATGTGAGGTATTGTCATGTGCGTTAGAGCGTGTTCAACGATTTTAGCCCTAGACTTTCTCTGTAACTCGAAAATAGTAACCTGTAAAAAAAAATTAAAGCGTCGCCTATGGAGATTTTTAAGTACCGAAGTTTGGCGCCATTCCATGAGTGTGCGCAATTTTAAAGCGTGACATGTTTGGTATCTATTTACTCTGCGTAATATCATCTTGTACATTATAAAAAAAATTGGGCTAACTTTACTGTTTTGTTATTTTTTAATTCATGAAAAAATTATTGCGCAAATACCATGCAAGAAAAAAAGTTGCAATGACCGCCATTTTATTCCCTAGGGCGTCTGCTAAAAAAAATATAATGTTTGGGGGTTCTGATTAATTTTCTAGCAAAAAAAAATGTGATTTATACATGTAGGAGAGAAGTGCCAAAATAGGCCCGGTGGTCAAGTGGTTAAGTACACAATGGGGTTTATTTACTAAAGCTAGAAAGCGCAAAATCAGGCTCACTTCTGCATAGAAACCAATGGGTTTCTAACCCCAGTGATAGGAAATAAACCCTATTGTGCACTTAAAGATTTTTTTTTAGCAAGTTTAAAGGCACAGTGAATACAAAATCATGTACCGAAAGAAAAAACACTGCAGGTACACATTTAAAAAATTAAATTTTTTGGAGCTTTGACCTGCATTTTCTATTTGCTGACGATGTCTATTTAGGACAGTGTTTGTCAACTCCAGTCCTCAAGGTGCACCAACAGGTCATGTTTTTAGGATTTCCCTTAGGCCCTGTACACACGATCAGACATGTCCGAGGAAACAAGTCCAACGGATCGTTTTCATCGGACCAGGCTGAAGTGGTCTGATGGTCTGATGTGCGTACACACCATCGGACAAAAATCCCCTCGGACCAGAACGCGGTGACGTATAACACAACGACGTCGACGTGATGAAAAAACGAAGTTCAATGCTTCCAAGCATGCGTCGACTTGATTCTGAGCATGCGCGGGATTTTGGTCCGATGATTTTGTGTACTAACCATCGAACATGTCCGACGGACAGGTTTCCAGCGGTCAGGTTTCTAAGCATGGTTGGAAACTTTTGTCCGCTGGAAAACGGTCTGATAGGCCGTACACACGATCGAACATGTCCGCTGAAACTGGTCTACGGACCAGTTTCAGCGGACATGTTCGATCGTGTGTACGCGGCCTTAGATGAAACAGCTGTGGTAATTCCTAATGCCGTGTGCACACGACGGTTTTTCAGGTTGTAAAAAATTACATTTTTTTTATGTCTTTAAAAATGATCATGTGTGGGCTCACAGGTTCAAGATGTAAAAAATGGCCATTAAAAATTTCGAACATGCTCTAATTTTTTTTACGGCGTGAAAACTGTGTCGTTTTTTACAATGTAAAAAAATGGTCGTGTGTGGGCTTTAACGACGTGAAAAAAACCCAGGCATGCTCAGAAGCAAGTTATGAGACGGGAGCGCTCATTCTGGTAAAACAAGCATTCGTAATGGAGTAAGCACCTTCATCACGCTGTAACAGACAGAAAAGCGCGAATCGTCTTTTACTAACACGAAATCAGCAAAAGCAGCCCAAAGGGTGGCGCCATCCGCATGGAACTTCCTCTTTATAGTGCCATCGTAAGTGTTGTACGTCACCGCGCATTTTTTTTTCACGATCGTGTGTAGGCAAGGCTGTTTGAACGATCGGGTTGAAAAAAACGTTGTTTTTTCTAGACCCTTAAAAACGTAATTTTTTACAACCCGAAAAATGGTCGTGTGTACGCGGCATTAGGCAGTGAAACTGATCAAATTAACTGTGCAAAATAATGGTAAGCTTGAAAACATGACCTGTTGGGGCGCCTTGAGGACTGTAGATGAGAAACACTGACTCAGGATAAAGGAACTTCAGTTGACATTCATATGGTTTAAGCTAACGATGTACCCAATAAATCATTTGTTAAATATCCTCTGGGGATATACAGTATGTACGGATCACCCAGGGTCGTTCAGCAATTTGGTCTATGTGGTGTTTTCCATGTCTGCAGATCCCCCCCTCATATTGCAGTGACAGTTGTCCTCCCGGATACAGGAGGGTCACCAGACAGGGACAACCATCCTGCTGCTTCGACTGTGTCTTGTGTTCTGCAGGAGACGTTTCAAACAGGACTGGTGAGTTCACTTTTAATTTTTTTTATTTATTTTTTTATCATTAGATAAGTAGCAAGTCTGTGGGTGTATTTATGCCTTCATTTTCAGCAGAACATAAAAAAAGAACAAAAAAGAGAATGCTCATACAGTAGTAGATTTTCATACAAAAAATCACCAAGAATTCATACACCGGTACCTGTAGGGGATGCCTACAGAGACTTGACAAATGTCATTCAATAGTACTTCAAAATTGTATTTACTTTTAACATTAGATTTTGGAGTGAATACATTTTTTTTTTTACGGAAAATTGCATACACTGTTTGAATTTTGTTTGTTTGAAAAAAAAAAATTCATCCTGATCCTCTGATTCTTTTCATCAGTGTATAATAAGATCAATCTGTTAGATTGGGCACTGATAGGTTGAACTGGTGGGCACTGATGAAGTGGCACTTATGGGCATAGATAAGGAGGCACTAATATGTCACACTTATGGGCACTGAATGAGTGGCATTGCTAATAGTCACTGATTGGTGGCACTTGTGGCAGGGCTCAAGTCCTGCGGGAACGCGTTGGAACGGAGTTCCTGCACTTTTTTCACATCAGGAACGCAGTTCCCTTTGCAGGACTAGAGCAGCCTCAAGCCAATCCTTCACTAAACAGCGATGCCCAGCTCGAGTCGAACTTAAAGTTCTTTCTAAATCCCGCGATAACTCGCGGCAGACCTCCGCAATGTCTCCTGGGAACAATGACAAAAGCTCCCAGGAGACATTGCGGCATGGAGGAAGTGACGGAATGCCTGCACACTACCCAATGAATCCATATACAGGAAGCGGGCAGTAACATAAAGGATTACTAAGGTACAGTGGATCGAAAAAAACAAAACAAAAAACATGCGGTTTAGTAATTATGCACATGAGCGTATAATTTTTTTATTTATTTTTTGGTGGGGGAGTGGATCTTGGGTGGGAGTTCCCACACTTTTTTCCCCAGGACTTGATCCCTGACTTGTGGGCAGTGGTGGGCACTGATTGCTGGTACTGGTGGGCACTGATTGCTGGCACTGGTGGGCACTGATTGGTAACACTACATTACTATACTGTAATCAGGGCCAGTGGCGTAGCGTGGGGGGGCCAGGGGGACCGTTGCCCCGGGCGCAACATTTGGAGGGGCACAGTGACAGGCGGGAGATTAGTTAAGGAGACTGTGAGCAGCTGTTCGCTATAAAAAAACAGTTGCGGTGCGGCTTAGGCTCCAGCACGGCAGATGGTAACACTGAACACTTTGTCTTCGGCAACATCATCTTCACTCACTCTGCGCTGTTCAGTCACTCACTGCAGTATCCGCAGTGAGTGACTGAACGCGCAGAGTGAGTGAAGACAATGATGCCAGCATTGCCAGGATATTACTTGTAGAGAGTGGGGGCTGGGGGGAATTTAGAGAAACAGAGGGCGGCATCCTCCTTCTCCATTACAGGTGACTCAGAGTCCTCCAGGATCCCCGCTCGCTCTGCCCACGTTCTCTTAGCCCGCCCCACAGCGACGACGTCCGCCGCCGCTTCTCCTGAGTGTTGAGTCTGACTCCTGCTGTGCTTGTCACTGTGCTGTACGGGGCCCGGCATTCTGACTCTGCACCAACCACCCCACCACCCCAGGACTGTCTGGAGGAAACCCAGGCCAGGAGGGAGAGAATGCAGTATCCACACAGACAGAAGCCCCGGCCCCCTTCTCACCGTCAGCCTGCACGGACACTGTGAGTACTCACTCTGTATGTACTGTATGGTGGCAGCCGTGCCTAGGAGGGAAGCTGAGGGGAAGAGAGCTTTGTATTTGGGGAAGGGGGAGATGTACACAGATGTAACCCCTCAATCCTGCACGCCACCACACACAGCACACCCGCTCAACCGCACACAGCGCACCCCCTCAACACCGCACCCTCTCAACCCCTGCACGCCGCATGCAGCACACTCCCTCAACCCCACACACAGCACACCCCCTCAACCCCGCACACAGCACACTCCCTCAACCCTGCACGCCGCACACAGTGCACCCCCTTAGCCCCGCACAAAGCACACTCCCTCAACCCCGCACGCCGCACACAGTGCACCCCCTCAACTCCGCACACAGTGCACCCCCTCAACCCCGCACACAGCACACTCCCTCAACCCTGCACACCGCACACAGCGCACCCAATCACATGGTTAAAGAGCTGCGGATAAAGCTCTAGGACACGGCACGGCCACGATCGCTGTGCTGCGGGCCCCTACGAGCACGCAAGAGCGGCCATTCTGAAAGGCCGTCATATGACCTTGTCCCAGAACGAGAGCCACACCGGCAACTAGTTAATGAAGATGGTCAATCCTAGTAAAGAGGATTAAAGGAAATGACAAATGTCTACCTTTCATTGCATTGCATTGGTCATGTGTATTCTGCTAATAGGTTTGGTCATTGGTGCTCATCTTTTTATGGTCAAAACACCAAGCTTCTATGCATACTATATGGCTTAAGAATTTTGGTCGCGTGGCCATCATGACCTATATCAGTTTGTTGGGCACCCACTACCAAAACCATGATCAATAAAATGGGGTTCAGGGGGTCAACCTAAGTAAAAAAGCCTGAACTCTGCTAGTATGTTGCACAATGGACCCTTGATTTATTTTTTATTACAAATTTTGTATTTAGTCAAAGGACACATACAACAGAGTACGTACAGTGAGGTACATTATATATCAATACAAATAGCGCAAGGGTGCCCAACCTTTTGAAGAGCGAGGGCCACTAAACACAACTTGGTAACCAGTCGCGGGCCACAATGAGTAGAGCGGAGGGATGACAGGTCGTGGCTACTCTATAGGCCCTCAGATCTGCTCAGATGGAAGGGGACAAATTCCTTTCTGTTTTTCGGATTCGAGGTAGGCGGGCGTAAATGGACATCTGTCGCTCTATAGAGGTGAATTGAGGGTCCTATTTGGTCAGGCTGATCGTGTGAAAAGGGCCTAAGACTGTAAGACTGATGTGCTGTGGTTTACCCACACCATGGGTGCAGTGTAGGGCACCTGTGTCTATCCTGCGGGTTAGCTGAACTTTACCATAGACATCGCCTGTGGCAAAAGCCAGCACTGTAGAGGAAGCATCGGCTTATGGGGCTCTGCTCCGCAGCCGCTTTCTTCCTCTACCACCAGCTTCATTCACAACACTGATGCTGTGGTATGACGGGTCAGCAACCTGCAATCTAGGCTTGCCAACCCACCATTCCAGAGCAGGAGGTCGCGGGCCACATCAGAGGGCTCAGTGGGCCACATGTGGCCCCCAGGCCACTGGTTGGCCACCCCTGGCATAGAGTGTTACAATACAGAATCAGGGTGGTATTGCGTCTCTTTGTGACCCAAGGAATCCCGCATACTTCGAAACAGGGGAGCCACAGGAAGTACCTCAAGATCTGATCCACTCAAAGTAGGTCAGTTCCATAACGTCAGCAGATTCTGACAAGATAGGGTCTCGGAACCAGCCCTAATCAGTTTCTAGTTAGGAGAATAGGGAGGTGTCTTGGAACCAGCAAACACTGGTCCAAATTAAAAGAGAAGAAAGAAAAAGGGGAAGCTTGAGAGAGACATGAGAAAATAAGGGAGATTGGGTAATAAAAGGGGGGACAGGGGATGGGATAGAAGTGAGGGGGAGAGGGTGTGGGTATATTGTATGTGAAATCACAAAACACGGAGGTAGCGGGGGGGGGGGGGGGGTTGCTCAGTGTAGTCCCCTTAGGTTATAAGGACAGGTCTTTGTTGGATGGAGCTATTTTAGTCGGCCAGGTCAGTTAAGGAGGGCTCTGCCTCCATCAGAAAATATAAAAAATATTCCACAGCGACCAAGTCTAATGCCTTGTACACACGATTGGTTTTCCCAGCGGACTTTTACCGCCGGAGAAGCCGAGAACCTGCTCGGCAGCTTTTCCCCCCTACACACCGCCAGAATCCCGGCCGTGTGTATGCTCCATTGCAGGCTTTCCCCATAGTCCCCGTCTCAGTCAGATCTCGAGCTCTAACATGCCAAGTGGCCGCTTACATTTGTAGGCACTGAGGCTGGATAGCAGTTACTATGGCTGTCACAGGCAGAAACAGCTGTCGAGGCGCAACTAGGTCACGTGATTACGTCACTTCCGGTTCCCCTGGTTCACCGCCGTCACAGGTGGAACGCACGCCAGGCATCCCCATAACGGGACTTTGTGTACTCAGTGCCGAGTTTGAGGCACCTACAAATGTAAGCAGCCACTTGGCATGTTATTTGTATTTTAAACTTTTTTATTAAATGTGATTACACTATGTTCGGTCTATCTTGTTATTTGCATATCCTGATTTGAGCCTGCCAGTGTGTGAGAAGTTTGATCTCGCATCAAATCCCTCTATCTGCCATCATCCAATATAACAGCAAGCACATTAGACCTCTTTTTTAATTAACCACTTAAGACCCGGACCTTTAGGCAGCTAAAGGACCCGGCCAGGTTTTGCAATTCGGCACTGCGTCGCTTTAATTGCGCGGTCGTGCGACGTTGCTCCCAAACAAAATTGGCGTCCTTTTTTTCCCACAAATAGAGATTTCTTTTGGTGGTATTTGATCACCTCTGCAGTTTTTAGTTTTTGCGCTATAAACAAAAATAGAGCGACAATTGTGAAAAAAAATGCAATATTTTTTACTTTTTGTTATAATAAATATCCCCCAAAAACATATGGCTGATACGTATTCTTCTACATATTTTTGGTAGAAAAAATTGCAATAAGCGTTTATCGGTTGGTTTGCGCAAAATTTATAGCGTTTACAAAATAGGGGATAGTTTTATTGCATATTTATTAATTATTTTTTTGTTACTACTAATGGCGGCGATCCGCAATTTTTTTCTTGTCTGCGACATTATGGCAATTCGGACAAGTTTGACACATTTTTGGGACCATTGTAATTTTCACAGCAAAAAATGCATTTAAAATGCATTGTTTATTGTGAAAATTACAGTGCAGTTTGGGAGTTTACCACAAGGGGGCGCTGAAGGGGTTATGTGTGACCTAATGTGTGTTTACAACTGTAGGGGGGTGTGGCTGTAGGTGTGACGTCATCGATTGTGTCTCCCTATAAAAGAGATCACACGATCGATGACGCCGCCACAGTGAAGAACGGGGAAGCCGTGTTTACACACAGCTCTCCCCGTTCTTCAGCTCCGGGGACTGATCGCGGGACTCCAGTGGCGATCGGGTCCACGAGTGCCACGGTCCCGGAGCTTCGGCCCACGGCTGGGCACTAGCACAGGACGTACCTGTGCCCAGCCATGCCATTCTGCCGACGTATACAGTATGTGCAGGAGGCGGTCCTTAAGTGATTAAAAGGGTCAATGTGCTCTGGTAAGCTGCCATCCTTACCTTGAGCACTTTTGGGTGTTGTTTATTGTTTGCAACTGTGGTGAAGGTGAATGTGGCAAGTCACTTTAAGTTTTGGATTGGTTCCCTCAATGGATGTTTTTCAAGAAAACCACTATCAAGATTGTCACTATTGTGGTTCTTGCATACATTTATTTTCAAGGACTTTATTAGGACTGGTTCAGTTCTGTTTTGTTTTGGCAATTGCATTGCAAGCAGCATCACTTTATGGTTCTGGTCCCATTCAGTTGGGTTTAGAGTCAATATATTAATTGGGTTTACACAGTGGTGTCTATATTTGTTTAACAACAATACCCGTGGTTTACATTTTACTAGTGCACTTTATCATTTAAAACTAATTTATCTGTTCTATTTTTTTCTTATAGGTTCACACACTATTTTTTAGCAATTCAGATGGTGTGGGCAGGCTGGTGTTTATATTAGTAATCAATTAATTTTTTTATTATTCATTTTTTGAGTGCCCCCATTAATATATTACTATATAATTAAAAAAAATCACTACGTCTTTCCAGTTTGGTCAGTTGGGGATAGCGGCTATATATTTTCATTTATCAGGCGCGAGATTTATACACATTTTTTACATTTAATGAAGGTACAACATTTGGCAACTTACATGGTTGATGATTAAAAGCGGCACATCTAAGGCCTCGTACACACGAGCAGACAGATTTGTTCAAATCTGTCCGTCCGACAGATTTGAACAAATCTGTCTGCTGGGATTTTGGTTTGCTCGCGTGTACACACGAGCAAACCAAAATCCCCGCCAGCAGAGAGCACGCTGACGTGTTGGTGACGTGGCGGTGACGTCGACGCCGCCACGTCACCGCACCAGGAAGTAAAACACTTCCGCGCATGCGCCGAATCAATTCGGCGGCGGTGCGGGACGACATGTCTGCTGGTAAGTGTACTAACCAGCAGACATGTCGGGCGGACGGGTTCCCACCCGATAGATTTCAAAGCATGCTTTGAAATCTGTCGGGTGGCCAAATCCATCGGCTCGGCCGTACACACGATCGAATCTGTCTGCTGAAACGGTCCAGCGGACCGTTTCCAGCGGACAGATTTGATCGTGTGTACGAGGCCTTAGTATGCAGGCATCCGGGGTAAAGCTGTCCACATAGACCGTCCTCCTCACTGCTGTCAGTCTGCAATCGTGACCGGGAAGACTATCCTTCAGTAGAGTGAGGTAAACCGCACGTGGAAGGGACTACATCAATGGTGGTGCAGAGGATGGTCTATGTGGACAGTTTTACCCTGGATATCTGCATACTTGCATACTTACTACATGCCTGTTTCAATCATCAACCATGTGAGTTTCCAAATGTTGTACCTTCATTAAATGTAAACATATTGCTACACTTAGAGGCGCCTCTTTTCTCTTTTGTACTCAGTTGTGACATGATGCTACTCTAGGGTTGCCACCTGTACGGTTTTGACCCGGACAGTACGGGTTTAGGAGGCTGTGCCCGGGTTTCCCTCTGCCTCATACCCGGACACCATTTCTAGCTGACAGGGGGTATCATGGGGCCTCCTTTTACAAGCCCCAGCACACAGGGGGACCCGGACAGCAGGGGGATCGGAGCAGCGGGAGGGGGAGGCAATTACAGAGCAAATAAAACATAAGGGAGAGAGAGGCAACAGGCAGCTGCTGGTACGGAAGTTTTTAATAAAACAGATGCTTAAAAACAATGCACTCACTCTCCGGTTAGAGCTGTAGGCATGTCACAGTTGTGAAGTCGGCTGTCCCATTCTCCCCTCTGATCCACGCTGCTGCTTTACTGAATCGCTGGAAGAAGCCAAGTATACAGAGCCGTGGGGGAAACTGCAGTAAGCTGTCAGCCTGGGATGATGTGACCAATCAGAGCGTTCTGGAGGCTTAACCACGCCTCCATCATCAGAGGCTGAGAGTTAACATGAATTTCCCGCGCTCTGTTTCCTCCAGCGATTCAGTGATAACAACAGCGTGAATCGGAGGGGAGAATGGGACAGCCGACTTCACAGACTGACATGCCTACTACAGCTCTGACATGAAGAGTGAGTAGATTGTTTTAAAGCATTTATTTTATTAAAAACTTCCGCACCAGCAGCTGCCTGTCACCTCTCTCTTTCCCTTTTTGACTCCTCTGTGTTTGCCCCATCTCTACTGTAATTGCACCCTCCTCCTCTGTATTTGCCCCCCCTCATTGGAATTCCCCCCCCTCCTTTGTATTTGCAACCCCCTCCTCTGTAATTGTTCCCCCTACTTTGTAATTGCACCCCCTCCTCTGTAATTGCACCCCCTCCTCTGTAATTGCACCCCCACTGCTCCCCAGGCTCCCCTGTGTGCTGGGGCCCCGTGATACCCCCTGTCGGCTGCCATGGTGGTATTGGAGGATTTGTGCTGGTAGGGGAAGTAGATTTGTAATAGAAGGGGATGGGGATAATGGCACCCCAATCGTGAAGCAAAACTTATTTTGGATGACAGGCATCCCACAATTATGTTTATGTGATTTTTGCCGCAATTTGTCGGGTGACAGTCACGGCAAAATCGCACCGCGGTTGGGGTGCCATGCCGTGCGCCGCTAAAGTGTTCGGGTTTGGCGTGAAGAAAAGGTGGCAACCCTATGCTACTCTTATATCAAGACATCGCTTGTACCGTATATACTCGAGTATAAGCCAAGCTTTTCAGCACATTTTTTGGTGCTGAAAATGCCCCCCTTGGCTTATACTCAAGTCACCTTTTTGCACCTGATCTCCCAGAATTTGGGGACCAGGTATTGGCCAGCTGTAGGTCCCCTCGACACCATTGGCACACATATAGCCCCACTCTTTCTCTACAAGTGTGCAAAGTTTGTTGGCCAGGGAGCAACGATTTTTCAAATTCGGCCACCCGTTCCATAGGCTCCCATGTTAAACGGTCATTTATCCGGTACATTTGGGGACCCAGTACCGGCCGGCCGTAGGTTGCCTAGACCTGGAACTTGGCACACATGTAGCTCCAGTTCTCTTCTACAAGTGTACAAACTTTGCTGTCTGGGGGACCTACGGCTGGGGAAGCTCCGATTTTTCAAAGCCGTGCACCCCTTCGATAGACTCCAATGTTAAACATAAGTATAGTCATGGACACAGTGAGGCATGGACACAGTGAGGCACAGGGAGGCATGGACACAGTGAGGCATTGGCACAGTGAGGCATGGACACCGTGAGGCACAGGGAGGCATGGACACAGTGAGGCATGGGCACAGTGTGGCATTGGCACAGTGAGGCATGAACACAGTGTGGCACAGGGAGGCATGGCCATGGACACAGTGAGGCATGGCCATGGACACAGTGAGGCAAAGTGAGGCATGCAAATGGACACCCTAGACTTATACTCGAGTCAATACGTTTTTCCTGTTTTTGTGTTGTAAAATTAGGTGCCTCGACTTATATTCAGGTCAGCTTATACTCGAGTATATACGGTATAAATCAGGGCTCAAAATTTCAAGTCCTGAGCTACTAGCCAGGCCTCAAGAATTACTCGCCACCAGTTGCCCCACCTAATTCATACACTGCCCTGCACCTAACTGCACCCGTAAACACGCCTTCGTAGATTATCTCATGGAATGACACTGTTAAATGTTTTATGCAGAATCAAGTTAGACAATTAAATATTACCAACAACAACTTTAACAAAATGGGACAGGGCACTGGGGGTAGACCAGAGGGACAGGGCACTGGGGGCAGACCAGAGGGACAGGGCACTGGGGGCAGACCAGAGGGACAGGGCACTGGGGGCAGACCAGAGGGACAGGGCATTGGGGGTAGACCAGAGGGACAGGGCACTGGGGGAAGACCAGAGGGACAGGGCACTAGAACCGGGTCTCTTCCCCATTCTCTTGCTGTCTTCTCTGCAACTCCCATCCATCCTCTCTCTCTCTCTCCCTCTCCCTCTCCCTCTCCTATTCATCTCATCATCAGGAGCCTGTGTGTGTGGCTCCACGCTTGCATGTCCCCACTTCCCTCTTTTATTTAGGCTGGCAGTGAGGAGAGGAGCTGCAGCACAGCGGAAGGGAGTACAATCCAGCGCTGAGATCCACAGAACTGAACAGCCATTGACACGATAGCACAGTGCACACTGGCACAGCACACATTGAGACCAGTCTGTTCACAGTGCTCAGGCTGAACTGTTGGACGCTTACACTACATTGGTCGGGGGGAGGGGGGCAGGCTCAGAGAGGTCATACTGTTAGGTCCCATGGCTTAATGAGAATTGTAAGGAGAGCACCTGTGTACTGCTGTGCCTGTGCGCGGCTCACCAGACTACTTTTCCCGAGCATGCACCTTTCCTCTTTGGCCGCCAATCTCATCGGGACTCTAAGTGTAGGCACAGATTGCAGGGAGATTGGTCATGCAGCCCTGGCATTACTCGCCCTCAGCTTAAATCCACTCGCCAAATGCTAGTAGGCGAGTGGAAATTTTAAGGGCTGCGGTATATCAAGTCAAAATGTATTGAAAAATTTTGCTTGGCTTGCAAAATGCTCTCAAACCAAGTTACTCTCAAACCAATGTTTTACTGTATTTACATATTAAAACACCCAAGGCTTTGAGGAACCTGCATACTGCAAGAAAAATGAGGTCAAGGGTTTAGTGTGCAAACTGAGCACATAAAGAGATGGATATGTATGTATTTGAATAAGCCCAAAAAAGTCTGAGAATAGTAAAATAACACAAGTGTTTCATTCCAGATGCTGCTGAATGTCTGCGATGCCCAGGAGATCAGTGGTCAAATGAAGAACGGAACAGATGCATCCCGAAGATTATAGAGTTCCTTTCTTATCAAGAACCCCTGGGAATTATACTAGTGCTGATAGCCACTGGGTCCTCCATCCTGGCACTTTGCATCCTATTAATATTTATTAGGTTCAAAGACACGCCTGTGATCAAAGCCACCAACAGGGAATTGAGTTACATCCTGCTGGTGTCACTCATTATCTGCTTCCTCTGCTGTCTGGTGTTTATTGGTAAACCATCCACTGTCACCTGCCTCCTAAGACAAACCATCTTCAGTGTGATCTTCTCTCTTAGTATCTCCTCAGTACTGGCTAAGACAATCATGGTGATCCTGGCCTTCAAAGCTACCCAGCTGAACAGCCCACTAAGGAAATGGCTGGGTCCCACCATTCCTCGTAATGTCGTAGGACTTTGTTCGGTCTTACAGATTGCTATATGTTCAGTGTGGCTCCATAGGTCACCTCCGTTTCCGACCACGAATACTGAAACAGAAAACAATAAAATAATTCTTGAGTGCAATGAAGGCCAGAAAGTGTTTCACTACATGTCTCTGGGGTTCATGGGTTTCTTGGCCATGATAAGCTTTGTGGTGGCTTTCCTGGCAAGGAACCTACCTGGAAGCTTCAATGAGGCCAAATTGATCACCTTCAGTATGCTGGTCTTCTGTTGTGTCTGGATCTCCTTCATCCCGGCCTATCTTAGCACCAGTGGCAAGTACACCGTGGCAGTTCAGATATTTGCCATCTTGGCTTCAAGTGCTGGACTGCTAAGCTTCATCTTTCTTCCCAAATGTTGCATTATCCTACTGAGACCAGAAATGAACAGCCGAAAGTTGATTAGTGTAAAAGATTTTAGACATCAAAGATTATAGATGACAACAAAGCAGGTGCTGCGTCATACTGCTGGAAGTGCATCCTGTTTCAAACCGTATAGGCCAGTGATGGCGAACCTTGGCACCCCAGATGTTTTGGAACTACATTTCCCATGATATCTCATGCACTGTAGTTGAGCATCATGGGAAATGTAGTTCCAAAACAGGGATGGACTGGCCATTGGGACTACAGGGAGTTTCCCGGTGGGCCGATGGCTCAGTGGGCCAGCTTCAGTGATAGCGGACCACCACCCCTCCTCTGCTCCTTTTGTCTCTCCCTCCCCGCAGCCCTCACCTTGGGGGAGCAAAGAAGCAGAGGGAGGACAAGAGAAGCAAAGAGGACGACAGAGGAGCATGGGGGGAGGGGACAGACAGCTGACTCAACAGCTATGGCCTGGGAGTTTCTCACTTCTGCCTAATCTTGTCCCATTAGGGGGGCACCAAACTGATTCTTTGCCCCGGGTGAAATAATGTCTAGCTTCCCCACTGGTACTGCCTATAAGAGTACCAGTACCAGCCGTTCTACTCTAATAAAGTAGAACGGCTAGTGAAGAGGAAGAGAGGGCTTGGGTTGCCGGGGGGGTGCGGGAGTTGTCCGGCCGCCATGGGAGAGACCTGTCAAAGTTGGCCAGTCTGGATAAAGTCCAGGGCCAAACTTTTGTCCCAGTCCAGCCCTGTTCCAAAACATCTGGGGTGCCAAGGTTTGCCATCACTGTTATAGGCTGACAAGTTTTGATCCACCAGCAGACTATCTAGACTATCACTTGGCTTAATTACTTAAGACCCGGACCATTATGCAGCTAAAGGACCTTGCCCCTTTTCGCGATTCGGCACTGCATCGCTTTAACTGACTATTGCGCGGTCGTGCGACGTGGCTCCCAAACAAAATTGGCGTCCTTTTTTCCCCACAAAAAAGAGCTTTCTTTTGGTGGTATTTGATCACCTCTGCGGTTTTTATTTTTTGCGCTATAAACAAAAATAGAGCGACAATTTTGAAAAAAAATAATTTTTTTTTACTTTTTGCTCTAATAAATATCCCCAAAAAAGATATACATTTTTTTCCCTCAGTTTAGGCCGATACGTATTCTTCTACCTATTTTTGGTAACAAAATCGCAATAAGCGTTTATCGATTGGTTTGCGCAAAATTTATAGCGTTTACAAAATAGGGGATAGTTTTATGACATTTTTTTTGTTTTTTACTACTAATGGCGGCGATCAGTGATTTTTTTCGTGACTGCGACATTATGGCGGACACATCGGACACTTTTGACACATTTTTGGGACCATTGTCATTTTCACAGTGAAAAGTGCTATAAAAATGCACTGGTTACTGTGAAAATGACAATTGCAGTTTAGGAGTCAACCACTTGGAGGGCGCTGTAGGGGTTAAGTGTGACCTCATATGTGTTTCTAACTGTAGAGTGGCGGGGCTGGACGTGTGACATCAGCGATCGTCGTTCCCTATATCAGGGAACAGAAGATCGCTGACACTGCCACAATGAAGAATGGGGAAGGTGTGTTTACACACACCTCTCCCCGTTCTTCAGCTCCTGTGACCGATCGCGGGACACCGGCGGCGATCGGGTCCGCGGGTCCCGTGGCCGTGGTCACGGAGCTTAGGACCGGGTGGCGGGCGACCCACGGCTGGGCACTTAAAGGGGACGTACCCTTACGTGATTGTGCCCAGCCGTGCCATTCTGCCGACGTATATCAGCGTTAGGCGGTCCTTAAGTGGTTAAAGTGGTAAGAATGAGCATATACAAATATAGACACCACATCCCAATTTAAAATTGGAAAGCAAAAGGGGAGAGCAAGAGGTCACATACCTCTGTATTTTAACGGTGTCAAAAGTATATAGAATGACCAATTACTGATCAACACAGAAATTTGAAAAAATATTAAATAAATGTATTCCAAAATTGATAAAACATGAGACAGTACATATCCAACAGATTTAGTTAATCCTGAGGGGGGACATGTATAAGACCATTTTTCTCGACATGTTTCGCTCCCAAAGAGCTTCTTCAGGAGATAAATTTATGGCTTTTTAATGTACTGGAAATAACAAAGAAAGAATATGAGCGCTCATGTAAATGTATTAAAAGATGTCTACACACTTGTAAACCAGAAATAAACTAAACAATTGGTTTGTGGAACAAGCAACCATACCAAGGACTACTGGGTGTCAAGAATGTAGCACTGGCTGGAGGTAGCGCAATATGCGTTTGAGGAACTAGCCCGCCCCGTTGCACTTGTCATGCGGAGAGGAGGGGATTTGTGGTTCAGGAGCTGATCTGGATCAAAGAGGACTACCAAACACCCACTGAGGAAATCAGTACATTTATTTTATACATGTGTTTAACTAAAATGAACACTTTCCCCTGTTATTCTGACTTTTGTTACATAGTAGGTGAGGTTGGAAAAAAAACACAAGTCCATCAAGTCCACCCTATGTGTGTGATTATATGTCAGTATTATATTGTATATCCCTGTATGTTGTGGTCGTTCAGGTTCTTATCTAATTGTGTCTTGAAACCATTGATGCCCCGCGCTGAGACCACCACCTGTGGAAGGGAATTCCACATCCTTGCCGCTCTTATAGTAAAGAACCCTCTACGTAGTTTAAGGTTAAACCTCTTTTCTTTACAATTTTAATGAGTGGGCACGTGTCTTGTTAAACTCCCTTCTGCGAAAAAGTTTTATGCCTATTGTGGGGTCACCAGTATGGTATTTGTAATTTGAAATCATATCCCCTCTCAAGCATCTCTTCTCCAGAGAGAATAAGTTCAGAGCTCGCAACCTTTCCTCATAACTAATATCCTCCAGACCCTTTATTAGCTTTGTTTCCCTTCTTTGTACTCTCTCCATTTCCAGTAAATCCTTCCTGAGGACTGGTGCCCAGAACTGGACGGCATACTCTAGGTGCGGCCGGACCAGAGTCTTGTAGAGCGGGAGAATTATCATTTTATCTCTGGAGTTAATCCCCTTTTTAATGCCAATATTCTGTTTGGTTTGTTAGCAGCAGCTTGGCATTGCTGAGTCTATCATCTACTAGGACCCCCAGGTTCTTTGCCATCCTAGATTCCCCCAGAGGTTCTCCCCCCCAATGTATAGATTGCATTCATATTTTTGACACCCAAATACATTTTTCTTCATTAAACCTCATTTGCCCACCCCATTCATTTGTTCAGATCTTTTTGCAAGGTTTCCACATCCTGCGGAGAAGTTATTGCCCTGCTTAGCTTAGTATCGTCCGCAAATACAGACACTGCACTGCTTACCCCATCCTCCAGGTTGAACAAATTAAACAGGATTGGTGCTACTATCAACATGTATGCCTCCTGGCACATCTTCTCATTTCCGATTCCCTTTGCCATAAAATCAACTCACCCCCTCAAATCCAAATAGAGCTAAATTTTGTAAGAGAACTGTGTACCTTCTGTTTTATCATTTGGCCCTACCCTCATAGCCTTGTGTCTCTAAAGCACCCCAAAACACATTAAATCAGACAGGGCCGATCCTAGACAGCGATCCTAGACAGGGTGCACAGGATGCTTTTCACCCAGGCGCCTTCAGTGGTGGGGGCGCTGAAGTGGCAGAGTTCTCCCCTCCCTCCTTGTTTGTGTCCGTCCAGAACAAGTGTTCTAAACATATGCATACCTCCCAACCATCATGGATATCGCGGGTCTGTGCCGCCATTCGCGGTAAATCCCACGGTCCTGCGATTACCGCGATTTGCGGTAAACCCCAACCCCGCGCAACAACTCCGATCCACGGAACCCCCCCGCTCAACAACTTTGATCCGCGAAACCCCCCCCCCGCTCAACATCTCCGATCCGCGGAACCCCCCGCTCAACAACTTTGATCTGCGAAACCTGCCCGACCCCCCCGCTCAACAACTCCGATCCTCGGACCCCCCCGCTCAACAACTCCGATCCGCAGCACCCCCCCCCGCTCAACAACTTCAATCCGATCGGCACCCCCCCCCCTCAACAACTTCAATCCAATCAGCACCCCCCCCCCGCCTGCTCAACAACAATTGTCCCTCATTCATTCTGAAGTTGAAAAGTTGGGAGGTATGACCATCTCCTGTACAATGTCTGCAGTCTCTGACCATCTCCTGTATCATGTCTGCAGTCTCTAACCACCTCCTGTATCATGTCTGCAGTCTCTGACCATCTCCTGTATCATGTCTGCAGTCTCTGACCATCTCCTGTATCATGTCTGCAGTCTCTGACCGTCTCCTGTATCATGTCTGCAGTCTCTGACCGTCTCCTGCATCATGTCTGCAGTCTCTGACCATCTTCTGTATCATGTCTGCAGTTTCTGACCGTTTCCTGTATCATGTCTGCAGTGTGTCTGTGGGTCTTTCTAACAGACTCTCTAACAGAAGCCCTCTCTGTGTCCATCAGAGAGGCCCCCCTCCAGGTCCCAATAAAGTACCCTGCTTCTCTTCCTGTATTAGAAACATTTGTAAAGGGGAGGAGTTAGTAAAAATGACCACACCCATGTGGGGGCGCCGAAAATATTTCTGCACCCAAGCGCCTGTGACCTTAGGATCAGCCCTGAAATCAGGGATCTCAAACTGGCGGCCTTCCAGCTGTTGCAGAACAAAGTCCAATGAGGCATTGCAAAGCTGACAGTTACATGATGGGACTTGCAGTTTTGCAACAGCTGGAGGGCCGCCAGTTTGAGACCCCTGAATTAAATGCTACGCTGGGAAGAACTCGGTAAGACACTGTCTGACAAGGACTGGGGAAAAATGTGTTGTTCTACAGCCCAAAATTGACTTCTTTTTAGTTTTGGAGAAATTATATAAAGTATTTCTTCGCTCATACCTTATTCCCTCACGGATCGCCAAGTTTGCGCCTTAACATTCCCCTTGTTTTGTAAATGTGGACAGGAAGGAACAATGTTCCGTACTTGGTGGTGGTGCACAAAAACTATGGATCAGAGTTCACTCATAAATATAGACAGTGCTGGTTTGCAATCTGCGCAAAGATATAGTAGAAGCTTTAGGCCCCATACACACGAGCAGACAGATTTGTTCTAATCGGTCGGGCAGACCGATTTGAACAAATCTGTATGCTGGGGACGTATTGGTTTGATCGTGTACACACGATCAAACCAAAATCCCTGCCGGCAGACGGCGCGATGACGTGGCGGTGACGTTGCCACGTCAGCGCACCAGGAAGTAAATCACTTCCGCGCATGCGTCGAATCCATTTGACGCGTGTGCGAGAAGACATGTCTGCTGGTTAGCGTACTAACCAGCAGACATGTCGGGCGGACGGGTTCCCAGCCGACAGATTTGAAAGCATGCTTTCAAATCTGTTGGCTGGCCAAATCCGTCGGCTCGCCCCTACACACGATCAAATCTGTCTGCTGGGACGGTCGGGCCGACAGTTTCCAGCAGATAGATTTGATCGTGTGTACGCGGCCTTACTGAACAAACCAAAAATGTCTCAATCTATAACTAAGCTAAATAAGCTTTATATTAATTTCTATTAAACAAATAAACCACTCTGAAACAGTGTCGGCTGGTGGTTCTTTTTTTTGGGGGGCGGCAAAAAACTCTGGGTGACCCCCAGTGGCACTAGCCTCCCCTCCCCGTCTGCTGACCGTTCCGGCACTTACACCATCTAGAAGGTGGGTTGTGGCTCCGGTGACCTCTGCTCCAGCACGCTGTGCGTCTCCTCTCTCCTCCTCTTCCTAGGCGCTAGGTGTTCAATAGGAACGCCTGACGTTTTGGCCAAATCGGGAAATGGGTCTCATGACCCGCTTCCTGATTGGCGGGAGGAAAGTTAGTGTGAAAATAGCGAATAATCATCCCCTGTTGTCACACAACTGAGTCGGATTGGGGCACAGTGCCCTGCGCCCCGAGCCCACCCTTTTTTTTAAGCCTATTAGAGCCTCTGGCTCTAATCACGCCTCAAAAAACACACCCCCCTCATTGGAATCTATAGTCCGGCGCCCTGTTTATGGATGAGGGGGCAAGATGCATGGATGGTGGGCGGAGACGCTTGTGCGCCTCTAATGGACGGGCTGCCCCTGCTCTGAATTCTCCTTCACTGGATATTTTGGAAGGTAAAAACTCACTTACATTGAACCTTGATCAATAAAAAAAACTGATCACTATTACATTGGATACCCACGAAAAAAGAGTCTCAGATTTAGACCCCCTGGATAGCTTATTCCTAACGCAAAGTCTTTGGGGTTCACGGGCTTCCTGGACATGGTACAGCCTGTTCATTTAATCCCCGTCTTTCCCTCTCCTGCCCCCTCTCTTTTTTCTGCATTTCCTACCTTAATTCCGATGGGAATTGTGTGCTGACAGACTATTGGCCAAAATTCCGACCGTTTGTACGATCCATCGGATAATTGTTGTCGGATTTTCTGCAGACAAATGGCAGGCTGTAAAAATGTTGGTTCGGCTTGGAACTACGCATGGAGATTGGAGGCAGGGGGTGATGGTGGCTGCGGTGGCACCGCAGAGGAGGATGGAAGCAGGGGGCAATGGAGGCAGGGGGTGTTAGTGGCAAGGGGAGATTGGAGGCAGGGGGTGTTGGTGGCACCGCAGAGGGTGGGGGATTGAGACAGGGGTTGTTGGTGGGCACTGCAGAGGGGGATGAAGGCAGGGGACGATGGAGGCAGGGGGTGATTGGAGGCAGGGGGTGTTGGTGGCACCGCAGAGGGTGGGGGATTGAGACAGGAGTTGTTGGTGGCACTGCAGAGGGGGATGAAGGCAGGGGACGATGGAGGCAGGGGGTGATTGGAGGCAGGGGGTGTTGGTGGCACCGCAGAGGGTGGGGGATTGAGACAGGGGTTGTTGGTGGCACTGCAGAGGGGGATGAAGGCAGGGGACGATGGAGGCAGGGGGTGATTGGAGGCAGGGGGTGTTGGTGGCACCGCAGAGGGTGGGGGATTGAGACAGGGGTTGTTGGTGGCACTGCAGAGGGGGATGAAGGCAGGGGACGATGGAGGCAGGGGGTGATTGGAGGCAGGGGGAGATCGTGGCACTGCAGAGGGGGGTTGCAAACCCTCTGTGAGAAGTTACACCTACAGGTAAGCCTAGATTAAGGCTTACCTGTAGGTGTTTGCAATATCCCCAAAACTTACACGGTGTAGGAGATATTTACCAAAAGGACTGTTGTCTATGACGCATGCGTGCCGTAGACAACGGCGCAGGCACACTGAGAATGCCGTTTTTTCAATGGCTAATGGCAATTTTGTTTGGGTGCAACGTCGCACGACCGCGCAATTGTCAGTTAAAGAGGTGCAGTGCCAAATCGCAAAAAATGGCACGGTCATTGGGCAGCCAAATTTCCGGGGCTGAAATGGTTAATAAACACTTGCTGCTACAAAGACTTTTATAAATATACAGTATATATACAGATACATAGTTCCCAGATGTCTAAAGGTCTATATATAGAGATAAATATATTTTTAAGTTCTTCGCTGTTTTATTTATTTGTTGTAGCACCGTAGCTTTTTAAGATACGACATTTCACATAGCTCCCAACTGTCCCTGATTCTGAGGGACTGTCCCTGATTTGGAGCAATGTCCCTCTGTCCCTCTTTCCTCCTTATTTGTCCCTCATTTTGGTTTGATCTATATAGTTGTATATAAAATGCACTTTTTATCTTTCAAAAAGTGTTTCCCAGTGCTAAACCTTTCATCCAAATTCTAAATTGCTGCATTTGTAAATTCCAAAATCCAATATAAAGAAATAGCAGTGGTAAAAAAAAAGCACTTGTGGGTTTAACCAATCTTGTTTTTTTTTGTACAATTCTCCTGTAAGGGGGCGTGCCAAGGGGTGTGTCCTATGCCTGCATACTTTTGCTGATAGGTGTCCCTCATTCCCATCTCAAAAGGTTGGGAGGTATGCATTTCGTTCTACCGTATGTCCTCATGTGTAGTAGAATAACAATAAAGCTTGACTTGACTAAATGCAACCTTAAAAGCAGAACTCCCAAAAGGAAGTTAGTTTAGCTGTAGACCCCCCACCCCCGCCCCCCGCCCGCCATTCCAACCTAGGCCAGAATGATTTGTGCCTGGTCCTGCAGCCTCCTGGAATACGTCACACCTCCCAGGAGGCTGCAGGATTGGCACAAAATGCAGCAAGGGGTGGCCTGGCACGCTGGCTGCCTGCACCCAGAAGAGGCAACCTAGGCAGAGGACCAAGATGGCGGCCTGGTCCCATTGTGTGGCACCCAAATAGCAGATTGCTGAGCACTGTAGCATTGCAGGTAAGTGTGAAAAAACATGGGGGTTGGAGGAGTGGAGTACTGCTTTAAATGACAGATATGCTGCAGGGGCTCTACTCTGATAACAATTTGCTATGATCTAAGGCAGGGGTGTCCAAACTTTTTTGAAAGAGGGTCAAATTTGATGAAGTGAACTTGCATGAGGGCCGACCATTTTGCCCGACATTCTTTGAACCATAAAAATTCGGTCTAAGTGTGTTCATCCGAGCAACTAATACACTGCCCAAGAATTCTCTTGCCTTTGTGGCTGTGTGTGGTGAAGAGATGAGCTTGGGCGTGTTATTTGGATATACCATATTTATCGGCATACAACAGGCACCTCCACTTTAAGAGGGAAGTTTCAGGAAATGTTTTTAATATTAAATAAAGAACTCTGAAGCAAACTAAGGGTCAGTGCCCATTAATGCAGCCTAATCAGTGCCCATCTACAGCCCCACCGTTGCCATAAATGCAGCCCCACCGTTACCAGGCGAGATGTCCGAAACCGGAACGCAGGCCGCAATTGGCCTGTGGGCCAGACTTTGGACATGTCTGATCTAGGGGCTCGGGTGTTGCATGGGAGTGAACAAGAATTATCTTGCCTTTGTGGCTGTGTGTGGTGAAGAGATGAGCTTGGGCGTGTTATTTGGATATACCATATTTATCGGCGTAAAAAAACATGCACCTTCACTTCAAGATCTCTGAAGCAAACTAAGGGTCAGTGCCCATTAATGCAGCCTAATCAGTGCCCATCTACAGCCCCAAAAGTGCCATGAATGCAGCCTCCATCATTGTTATGAATGCAGCCCCACCGTGCCATGAATGCAGCCCCACCGCTACCAGGCGGGCTGTTCGAAACTGGAATGCGGGCTGCAATTAGCCCGTGGGCCAGACTTTGGACATGCCTGATCTAGGAGCTTGGGTGTTGCATGTTGGTATGAATGGAACCCTCACAGTTGTCATGAATGCAGCCCCACTGTTGCCATGAATGCAGCCCCACCGTTACCAGGCTGGCCGTCCAAAACTGGAATGCGGGCCGCAATTAGGCCGTGGGCCAGACTTTGGACATGCCTGATCTAGGAGCTTGGGTGTTGCATGTTGTTATGAATGCAGCCCCACCGTTGTTATGAATGCAGCCCCACCGTTGCCATGAATGCAGCCCCACCGTTTCCACGAATGCAGCCCCACCGTTGCCACGAATGCAGCCCCACCGTTGCCACGAATGCAGCCCCACCGTAACCAGGCGGGCCGTCCAAAACTGGAACGCGGGGCCGCAATTAGCCCGTGGGCCAGACTTTGGACATGCCTGATCTAGGAGCTTGGGTGTTGCATGTTGTTATGAATGCAACCCCACAGTTGTCATGAATGCAGCCCCACCGTTGCCATGAATGCAGCACCACCGTTGCCATGAATGCAGCCCCACCATTGCCATGAATGCAGCCCCACCGTTGCCATGAATGCAGCCCCACCGTTGCCAGGCGGGCCGTCCAAAACTGGAACGCGGGCCGCAATTAGCCTGTGGGCCAGACTTTGGACATGCCTGATCTAGGAGCTTGGGTGTTGCATGTTGTTATGAATGCAACCCCACCGTTGCCATGAATGCAGCCCCACCGTTGCCATGAATGCAGCCCCACCGTTGTTATGAATACAGTCCCACCGTTGTTATGAATGCGGCCCCACTGTTGTTATGAATGCGGCCCCACCGTTGTTATGAATGCAGCCCCACCGTTGTTATGAATGCAGCCCCACCGTTGTTATGAATGCAGCCCCACCGTTGCCATGAATACAGTCCCATTGTTGCCATGAATGCAGCCCCACCGTTACCAGGCGTGCCGTCCAAAACTGGAACGCGGGCCGCAATTAGCCCCTGGGCCAGACTTTGGACATGCCTGATCTAGGAGCTTGGGTGTTGCATGTTGTTATGAATGCAGCCCCACAGTTGTCATGAATGCAGCCCCGACGTTGCCATGAATGCAGCCCCGCCGTTGCCATGAATGCAGCCCCACCGTTGCCATGAATGCAGCCCCACCGTTGCCATGAATGCAGCCCCACCGTTGCCATGAATGCAGCCCCACCGTTGCCATGAATGCAGCCCCACCGTTGCCATGAATGCAGCCCCACCGTTGCCATGAATGCAGCCCCACCGTTGCCATGAATGCAGCCCCACCGTTGTTATGAATGCAGCCTCACCGTTACCAGGCGGGCCGTCTTAAACTGGAACGCGGGCCGCAATTGGCCCGTGGGCCAGACTTTAGACATGCCTGATTTAGGGGCTCGAGAGTTGCATGTGAGTGGAAAATTCAAACAGACACATTTCAGTCTTATACTTTTTTTTTTTAATACTCTGACACAGTGCTGTATACAGTCGTCCGTGTGTTATACACATGTATACAGTCCAGCATAGACAAAAACAAAGTAAATAAATGACACTTTTCAAATGCCGAAACCACATGGAGAACCGGCCATTTAATAGAAGAATGAAAAATTTGAGAATTACAAGAGAAAAGAGGTCCCGTCTACTAAGCAGGGTGGGGAGACTTCAATGTCCACCCTCTTCTCTGCATGCCTGTATTGTCTTCCAGGAGATGCAGTTGTGTCAGCCTGAGGACCAAGTGTGCAGTCATACAAGTACCATATAACGTGATCCTATATACTATAATACTGTATAGAAATAATATATATACTTAGCGCCAGTAAAATCTTTACAGTGCAACTGAACACTGGGGGGAATAAAGGATTGCAGCGTTGTAATGATGTCGCCGTCACTGCAGCCATTACTAAAGATGTGCTCAACGCTCCTTATACGGACCGGTAGAATTTCTGGGACCTTCAACACTCCATTACAATACAAAGAAAGAGGAAACGCAGCTTCACCGACAGTGTCTCCTTTGCCTGGAATGCTTCTCACTACCTATACAAACCCCAAAACCACCCTGGTCTTACCCTGAGGCGGAGGTGCACTTTAAGAGCATCCCACAATGCAAGGCGGTGACCCAGGACTTGGTCCCAGCAGCTAAGGATGCCCATTGGGTCAATGGGATGCAGGGCAGAGTTCAGACTGTTCTATGGCCAACAATGGAAGTCGCACTTGCCTAGAAGACATTCTGCTACCTACCCAACCCTACTGTCACCTGCTCTTTGGGGGTACTGTATGCGTTTGTTTTCAAAGTTTCAATCTGATGTTCTATGCTGAGGATGCGGTAATGAAAATGATATGGGAGAGAGACCAGCGGATTGGTTCCCTGCAGAACTGGATGCATTCCGGTCCTTGTATGGCTGGATTAACCACTTCCCTACCGCTGGACTTCTTAGACTTTGGGGGGGGATCATATCTGAATGATGGGTGCAGCTACCGGCATTATTCAGATATCCACCGTTTCAGCCAGCGATCCTGTGCACCATAAGAACGATCAGAGCGGCAGTTCTGTCACTTGATCGTTCTTATAGGCGACGGGAGGGGACATCCCTCCCGCCGCCATCCGGTGCTTCTTGGGGCTCTCCCATGCCATCTATGGCCCAGAGAAAGAATCGTCTGGTGCCGGCTCACGACGACAGAGATTTCCAGTGACCAGATGGTTACCAGTCATCTCAATGACCGCCGGAGGCCTGGGCGCGACGTTATGACGTCACGCCTGAGTTCCCGGAAGTAAACAAACCACAATTGCGGCTGTCAGCATGAGATCAGTGAATTTTTTTTTCACGATCTCATGCTTTCCATCCTGGAGGAGAGATGTGGGGGTCTCATTGACCCCGCATCTCTCCATAAAGAGGACCTGACACACACCATTCCTATTACAAGGGATGTTTGCATTCCTTGTAATAGGAATAAAAGTGATCCAAAACCTTTTTTTTGTTAAAGTGTAAAAAAAAAAAAAAATATTAAAATTAACAACGCCCCCCCTGTCCCCAGTAGCTTGCGCTCAGAAGCGAACACGCAAGTCCCGCCCACATATGTAAACGCCATTCAAGCCACACATGTGAGGTATCGCCGCGTGCGTTAGAGCGTGCGCAACAATTCTAGCACTAGACCTCCTCTGTAACTCCAAACTGGTAACCTGTAAAAACATATTAATGTGTCACCTATGGAGATTTTTAAAGCAGAGCTCCACCCAAAAATGTGGTGGACTTGTTAGAAAGATGGCTTTTGACGGTCAGTACTGATGATACAGTGCAAATAATCTTTGGGAAACAGTAATAGGAGATACCTTGGACAGGACAGGTGGTAGTCTTTGATATGGTGTGGATGCAGAGTGCATTCCATCCATCCGTGGGGACAGGACACAATGTACCTGTACATCTGTCAATTCAGGGCACTTGTTGCCAATCCCTTATGGTGGTGCTGGACTGTTTGGACAGGACACATACACAGCGGTGGGCACTATTCTCCTCAATAACCAATGCTGCAGTTCTTTACCTAATTGCGACTCGAATTAGCGACCTGGAGCCCGGGGAAGGAAGCTTAGGCCTGCAGAAGGCTGCCGCCTCAATTACTGACTGGCGCGGCCCGACACGATCGCGCGGCAGGGCGCACGGAGACACAGGATGCCCCATCATGTGTCTGCGTGAGCCCCCACCTCTCCTGCAGCACGATCGTGTCAGCCGGTAATTGAGGCCACGGCTCTGCAGCCTTCTGCAGGCCTATGCTTGCTTCTGCAATCTTGCGCCATCTTGTGGTGGCCGCTGGCATGACAAGTAAACCAGCAATTCTAATGGAGCTTCCCCAGTGTTTTCACTGCCATCTCCTTCCCTCTAATTAGAGCCCCTAAACTATATACATTTTTTTTATTCTAAAACCCTAGAAAATAAAATGACGGTCGTTGCAATACTTTGTCACACCGTATTTTGCACATCGGTCTTACAAGCGCACTTTTTTGGGGAAAAAATACACTTTTTTTAATTAAAAAAATAAGACAACAGTAAAGTTAGCCCAATTTTTTTTATATTGTGAAAGATAATGTTACGCCGAGTAAATTGATACCCAACACGTCATGCTTCAAAATTGCGTCCACTCGTGGAATGGCGACAAACTTTTACCCTTTAAATCTCCATAGGCGACGTTTAAAGAATTCTACAGGTTGCATGTTTTGAGTTACAGAGGTCTAGAGCTAGAATTATTGCTCTCGCTCTAACGTTCACGGCGATACCTCATATGTGTGGTTTGAACACCGTTTACATATGCGGCGCTACTCACGTATGTGTTAGCTTCTGCGCGCAAGCTCGGTGGGACGGGGTGCTTTTTCCGGCTCCTAACTTTTTTAGCTGGTTCCTAGATTCCAAGCAAATTTGTCAAACCATGACCTAGTGTACTATTCATAAATGATTACATTCAAATAGGATTCTAAAACTCATAAGTGCCACGGTTCGTGGTGCACAGGATAGCCATCAGAGTGGCGGTGTACCGAACACAACATCCTCTTCTCCACCCCCCCTTTCCACACCTCGGAGGATATCCTCCACTACGTGCACCCGACTGTGCATCCGCAGCTGAGACTTATATATGAAGGTCCGGTGGCAGCGTGTGCACTGGTGGGGGCGGTCTCCTGCCATGTGAGTGCGTTGGTGGCGGTTGAGGTCGGAGTTCTGGCTAAAGCTCTTTGGACACAGGTGACATTTGTGAGGCTTTTCCCCGCTGTGGGTCCGCCGGTGGTGGATGAGGTTGGAGCTGTGTGTGAAGGTTTTGCCGCACTCGGTGCACTGGAAGGGCCGTTCCCCGGTGTGGGTACGCTGGTGATCCTTCAGCTGGGTGCTTCTGTTGAAAGTCTTGGGGCATTTTAGACACTGGTAGGGGCGTTCCCCGGAGTGCGTGCGCAGATGCTCTTTCAGCTGTGTGCTACGCAGGAAGGTCTTCTCACATTGCGGACACTTGTACTGTTTTACCCCGCCGATGGTCAGACTGTCCTGGAAAGTGCTGGCTGCGCCAGGCAGACCCCAGTCTATGGAGTAGTGATGAGCGCTGCTGTCTGCCACCATCAACGGCTGCTGCTCAGCTACCATTGTTGGCAACGATCTCAGCTGAGCCTGTCTCTCTTTTTCCTCATCAAAATAACGCAGCAGGCTTCCCACCAGCACCTCTGGAAGAGGCTGCCCGCCATGTACGACCTTCACTGGTTCCTCGGGATGGTTGTGTGGGGGGGTGATATCTGTGTTAAGGGAAACATAAGAGGTTAATGTTGATGGATCAGAGGAAGGGATGCAATATTAGGACAGAAGTATTATTAGACTCTATAAATTAAAGCTTGTGGACACTTATCCCTACACTATATGGACACAAGCATGTGGACCCCCCTCCAAATGACGGAGTTCAGGGGGTTTCTAGTGAAGGGTACTGCTAATAATACAGCATACAAAGACATTCGGAACAAATGTGCCCTTCCAACCTTGTGGTAACAGCATAGGTGTGCGCAGCCTATTGCATTAGGGTGTGCACCCCAAAGCTCAAATACACATGCGTGTGTATATATATACACACACACACACACACACACACACACACACACACACACACACATATATATATATACACAATCCATGTGAAAATGTCCTTCATTTTTTACATTTTCAAATATTTTTACTTTAGGGATTTTTATATGGTGAGTGACCTCATCACTTTCGACATGCAACAAAAAAAACGATGAACGGTCGTCCGAAAATCTGATCATGTGTACGAGGCTTTAACCCCTATAGCTTCTGTGTCTCTGGGACTCTGTTGGTGAGATATCTGCTGCAAGTTCCTGGGTCTGTACACCTGCTGTGCACATGATCAGGAGTTTCCACCATCTCAGCACTGGCTCCCAAGTCTGTACACCTGCATTACCCATTATGAAGGGGTTCCCAACATCCCAGCTCCACACACCTGCTGTGCCCATTAGGAGTTCCCAAAATCCCCCACTGAGTGCCCAGCTCTGCAAACCTGCTGTGCCCATTATGATGTGTTCCCACCATCCTTGTGCCGAGTTCCCAGGTCTGTACACATGATGTGCCCATTATAAGGAGTTCCCACCATCCCTGTGCTGAGTACCCGGGTCTATACACCTGATGTGCCCATTATAAGTTCCCATCATCCCTGTTCCCAGATCTGTACACATGATGTGCCCATTATGAGGAGCTCCCATCATCCCTGTGCTGAGTTCCCCGGTCTGTACACCTGCTGTGCCCATTATGAGTACCCACCATCCCTGTTCCGAGTTCCCAGATCTGTACTCATGATGTGCCCATTATAAGGAGTTCCCACCATTCCTGTGCTGATTTTTCGGGTCTGTACAGCGGCTGTGCCCATTATAAGGGGTTTCCAACATGCTTGTGCCAAGTTCCCAGGTCTGTGCACATGATCTGCCCATTATGAGGGGTTTCCGTCATCCTGGTACTGAGTTCCTGGGTCTGTACACCTGCTGTGCCCATTATGTTTATTTTACATTATTGTGGTAATCTAGCAGTATGGTGGTGGTACAAATGTAGAGAATCCAAATGCTGGGTGGGCAACTTTGGAACCCCATAGACCTGTCATGATCACCTAGGGTTGTGACATCGATGTATGAACCTGGAATTGAAGTACTACACTGATATTCACATCTAAATACAAGTTTATTTTAAAGGAAGAATGTTTGCAAAGCCAACACATTTCAGTTGGTAGATTACCCTTCATCAGGGCCTGGAAAATGTATATGGAGTAAGTAAATAAGAACATAGTTGAATGATACTAAAGTGGTGCGAGTTTTCACATCAGTCAGAATTCTGGTTCAGTGATGCAAGAGGGCGGCAGGCACGGGCACAATCACGTACCTGTACGTTGGTTTGTGCTTTTGGGGTCGGCGGCACGCATGCATGTGCTCCCTGGGGGTATGATTGGACACAGCATGAGTTTGGCAGCCAATTTTAGCCAATGATTTTGGCTGAAGTCAGCTGATCAGCTGTGGCCGATCACAAAAAGTTCTGCGTTTACTTTGTACAGGGAACAGCAATCTGGCTGTTTCTTTTCCTTGCAAAGCAGGGGGAAAAAACAGATAGTAAAGTAAAAGCAGCACATATTACACTTGTTAGGCACACAGTTAACCGGCTGTAGCACAAGCCAATGAGCTGGTGCCTACCTCTGGGCGTCGGCTCCGGAGATTACATTAGAGAGCCCTGTGTAGGGCTCTAGATGTTAACCCCTTCCCTGCCAGTGTCATTAGTACAGTGACTGTATTGGTGTGACTGGCTCACAAAAAAACAGTGTCAGGTGTCCGATTTGTCCCCTGCAATATCACAGTCACACGATAATTCGCTCATTGCCACCATCACTAGTAAAATAAATAAATTCCATGAATATACAGTATCCCATAGTTTTTGGACGCTATAACTTTTGCGCAAACCAATCAATATACGCTTACTGGGAATTCTTTTTTACCAATAATATATAAAACAGAATACATTTTGGCCTAAATTAATGAAGACATGTGTTCGTCTTTTATTATTATTTAAAATGTTTTTTAGCAGAAAGTAAAAAGATTTGTTTTTCAAAATTGTCGGCTTTTTTTTTTGTTTATAGCGCAAAAAATAAAAACTGCAGAGGTGATCAAATACCACCAAAAGAAAGTTCTATTTCTTGATTATACATCACGGGACACAGAGCCTTAATTACTTAATGGGTTATGTAGTCACCACAGATTGGACACTGGCAAACCCAATTAAAATGGAGTTCCTCCCCTATATAACCCCTCCCAAATGGAGAGTACCTCAGTTTTTTCGCCAGTGTTTAAGGTGGTTGGTCATGTTCAACATGTGCCAAGATGAAAAATGCTTTTGATGGCCTGGCTGCAGAGGCCTAGGAGCTATAACCAGATCCATACCTTGGGCCGATATCAAAAGCCTAAGATGGTTGGTACCCGGGCCTCGTGTAAAGAAGAAACAAGGTTTGCCTGCAATGTCTCTCTGCGGAGGTCTGGACTCTGGGATCTGGACTTTGGTGTACTAATATATCTGTGGCACGAAAAGTTTCTGACAGAGTCTTCTACAAGTCCAGGTATGAGGTTTTCTCTAATGGAACCCTTCATAAACCTAAAGGTTGGCACAACTTGCCCGCCGTGATGGGTGAAAGCTGGAACTACTTTTAGTAGCTTTTCCTGCGGCGTGGATAAGGTAAGAAGAGGATAATTTTATTTTATATTATCTTCTGTGAGTAGGATGTCTTTCCTGGTTTTCACCACTGGAGGGAGTAAGTGCAACCCGGGGCATTCTTACATAAGCCATCCAGGAAACAAGCTCAGTGAAGTCGTCAGATTCAAAACACCACTCTCCTCCTCCTGCTGCAGGCTCTGCCACAATAACGCATACAGGTGTCCACAATGATGCCCCCAGTAATCTCCCCCCCTTCCTTGTTTCTCCTGGGTGCCGCCATGACAGCGGCGAGTGCGCACGCTTTTAGCCAAGTGAGACAGATAGGGGGAGGGCCGTGGTTGCTAGTGCCCGTGCGCAAATACGGAACACCTGTGTTCAGTGCCCAGAAGATTGCTTTAAAGTGGTTGTAAAACCACAATAATAAAAAAAAAGATGCAAGACAAAGGCATAATGAGCTAGTATGCATAGCATACTAACTCATTATGAAATACTCACCTTAGATAGAAGCCCCCAGTGTTCCCTGGACATGGCTCCGGCCGGCGACATTGCTCCCAGAATCAGATTCCGACACTGTGATTGACCGGAGCCACAATGACGTCATTCCCGCGGGTGCCGCCGGTAACGGCATACTAGCTGAAGCAACAGCACAAATGTGCCATTGCTTCAGTGCGCATGTGTCGATGACGTTGGCACATGCTAATATAGGAAATATCTCCTAAACCGTGTAGGTTTAAGAGATATTCGGGGTAGCTACAGGTAAGCCTTATTATAGACTTACCTGTAGTAAAAAGTGGTCTGTAAGGGTTTACAACCACTTTAACTACTTAATCACCGGGCCTATTCTGGCACTTCTCTCCTTCATGTAAAAATAAAAAAAAAATTGCTAGAAAATTAATCAGAACCCCCAAACATTATATATTTTTTTAGCAGACACCCTAAGGAATAAAATGGCGGTCATTGCAACTTTTTTTCTTGCACGGTATTTGCGCAATAATTTTTCAAACGCCTTTTTTTAGGGAAAAAAACAGCTTCATGAATTAAAAAAATAACAAAACAGTAAAGTTAGCCCAATTTTTTGGTATAATGTGAAAGACGATGTTACGCCGAGTAAATAGATACCAAACATGTCACGCTTTAAAATTGTGCACACTAATGGAATGGCGCTAAACTTCGGTACTTAAAAATCTCCATAGGCGACGCCTTAAAAATTTCTACAGGTTACTTTTTTTGAGTTACAGAGGAGGTCTAGTGCTAGAATTGTTGCACACGCTCTAACGCATGCGGTGATACCTCACATGTGGGGTTTGAACGGTGTTTACATATGTGGGCGGGACTTGCATGGGTTTTCGCTTCTGCAAGCGAGCGACTGGGACAGAGGCGTTTTAATTTTTTTAATTTTTTATTATTATTATGTTTTTTACTTAATTTTTTTATTTTTACACTTTTAAAAAATAAATAAAAAAAATGTGATCACTTTTTTCCTATTACAAGGAATGTAAACATCCCTTGTAATAGGAATCACAGTGACAGGTCCTCTTTATGGAGAGATGAGGGGTCAATAAGACCCAACATCTCTCCTCCAGGATGGAAAGCATTAGATCGTGAAAAAAAATTCACCGATCTAATGCTTTCAGCCGCTATTGCGGCTGTGTTTACATTCCGGGTACCGGGCGTGACGTCATAACGTCGCGCCCGGTCCTCAGACGGTCATAGAGATGACTGTGACCGTCTGGTCACCAGTCATCTCTATGGTTCTGCAGGGAACGCCGGCCGATTTGCTCTCCGGGACCCCGATGGCACGGGAGAGCCCGGAGAACCCGCCGCTTTGATCGTTCTTATGGTGCACAGAATCGCTGGCTGAAGACGGCGATATCTGAATGATACCTGTGGCTGCAGGCATCAGTCAGATATCCCCGCACAAAGTGGAGGACGTCCATGGATGGCCTAAGGTGATTAAGTGGATTGTATGTTATTATTGTATTCTTTTTTTTTTTTTTTTAACGATACATTTTTATTGCAATTTTTTAAACAATACAGATAGCCATTTGTAACCAACATAGTTACATTGGTTCATAAAGATTTTTGCATAAAAGTGTATACATTCATTTATTCTTATTGGATGAACTAGATAGACTTATGTTTTTTTTTTTTGTTACAGAATACATTTTTGCCTAATTTTTTTTTTTTATATTCAAAATGTTTTACAGAAATTAGAAACTGTGGTGATCAAACACCAGCAAAAAAAATCCTCTATTTCTGTGAATTTTGTTTTATAATTTGGGTAAAGTGTTGCATTACTGTGCAATTACCAGAAGCGCTGTGTTGAATTGCAAAAAAATGGCCTGGTCATTAAGGGGGTAAACTTTCCAGTGGTTAAGTGGTTAATTCACCCCCCCCCCACATTTTATTAAAAAAATAAAAAAAGGAGAGGGACAGCTATTTGTGGTGTCCAGAAACAGGCCTCAGGTGTGCCTGTTAACTGCTTGCTGACCAGCCGCCGCAGTTTTACGGCGGCAGGTCGGCTCTGCTGGGCGAGATCACGTAGATATACGTCTTCTCGCCGTTCAGCCAATGTATGAACAGCGATCAGTCATTTCCCTCCTCTTCAGTTAGAACACACCCAGGGAACACACTTAACCCCTTCCCCGCCCCTTAGTGTTAACCCCTTCCCTGCCAGTGGCATTTTTATAGTAATCAATGCATTTTTATAGCACTGACCGCTATAAAAATGCCAATGGTCCCAAAAATGTGTCAAAAGTGTCCGAAGTGCCCGCCATAAGGTCGCAGTACTGATAAAAATCGCGGATCGCCGTCATTACTAGTAAAAAAAAAAAAAAAATATTAATAAAAATGCCATAAAACTATCCCCTATTTTGTAGACGCTATAACTTGTGCGCAAACCAATCAAACGCTTATTGCGAAAAAAAAGGACGCCAATTTTGTTTGGGAGCCACGTCGCACGACCGCGCAATTGTCAGTTAAAGCAACGCAGTGCCGCATCACAAAAAGTGCTCTGGTCATTGGGCGGCCTCAATTACCAGCCGCCGCTGGCCCGCCGCAACTGCGCGACGGGGGAGGTGGGGGCGCATGGGGGCACAGGATCCTGTATCTCCGTGCGCACCCACCTTTCTACGCCGCGCGATCACAGCGGCAATTGAGGCCGTGGCTTTGCGGCCTTCTGAAGAGGGCTGTGGAGTCGGTAGATAAATGTTCCGACTCTGACTCCTCAGTTTTTTGTACTTTCGACTCCGAGTAACCCCCGGACCATATTGCTGCCCAATGACCAGAGCACTTTTTGTGATTCGGCACTGCGTTGCTTTAACTGACAATTGCGCGGTCGTGCGACGTGGCTTCCAAACAAAATTGGCGTCCTTTTTTTCCCCACAAATAGAGCTTTCTTTTGGTGGTATTTGATAATCTCTGCGGTTTTTATTTTTTGCGCTATAAACAAAAATAGAGCGACGATTTTGAAAAAAATGCAATATTTTTTTACATTTTGCTATAATAAATATCCCCCAAAAATATATCCAAAAAATTTTTTTTCCTCAGTTTAGGCCGATACGTATTCTTCTACATATTTTTCGTAAAAAAAAAAAAATCACAATTAGCGTTTATTGATTGGTTTGCGCAAAATGTATAGCGTTTACAAAATGGGGGTCGTTTTATGGCATTTTTATAAAAAAAAATTTTTTTACTAGTAATGGCGGCGATCAGCGTTTTCTTTCAGTACTGCGACATTATGGCGGACACATCGGACAATTTTGACAAATTTTTGGGACCATTGGCATTTTTATAGCGATCAGTGCTATAAAAATGCATTGGATTACTATAAAAATGCCATTGGCAGTGAAGTGGTTAACACTAGAGGGCGGGGAAGGGGTTAAGTGTGTTCTAACTGTATGGGGGGGTGGCCTCACTAGGGGAAATCACTGATCTTCTGTTCATACATTGTATGAACAGAAGATCAGCGTTTCTCTCCCTGACAGGACCGGGAGCTTTGTGTTTGCTCTGTAACGAGCAATCGTGCCCACCGGGCACGTGCGCGGGACTTGGGGGCAGGCGCGCCCCCTAGTGGCCACGAAATGAGCGGACGTATAGCTATGGGCTCTCGCCCAGGCGTGCCGACTTCCCGCAGTAAAATGACGGCGGGCGGTCGGCAACCAGTTAATATGCAAATGTATTTTTTTACATTCCTTGAAGGAAAGAAAGGCAACTATATAGGGGAAGTTCGTTTCCACTGGCGCTACCCTTAGGGCTGCTTTTGCTAATCTTGTGTTACCGCGTGTTAAGTAAAAGTTTGGTAAGAGGCGATTTGCGTTCCTTTCCGGACTTGACAAGCCGGTTTGGACTTCCACCCTGGATGCTTTTCCGCTACTATCAGTTCGTGGCGCGCCTGCCGGGCTCAGGTCCCTACACCTCCTATCCTCCAGGCCGATGTTGTTGAAGATTTGCTGGCTCAGAGCTCTCTGAAGAAGGCTCTGTTCACCTTGTACCTGACAATTATTATCAAGCACCCCCCCCCCCCCAAGACAGATTCACTATGGAGAAAGTGGGAGGGAGATATCCCATCCCTGGACAGGGAGGCGTGGGAGGCATATTTGGAGATAGCTACAAGTTTGTGTGTGATCTCCTCTAGGGATAAATTGATACAAACTAAGTTTTTACATAGGGTGTACTTTACACCTCTGAGACTGCATGGGATCTATCCGCAATGCCCCCCGGACTGCCCGCGATGTTGCTCTCCGGAGGGTACTTATCAGTGAGAGGCTAGGTTACCCATGGGCGCTGCGTTCCCTGTAACAGCAGAACACAACACTATGGAAAGTAATGTTGTCCCGATACCGAGTATTTGCGAGAGTACTTGTATAAATACCCCCGATGCCTGAATAGAATATTTGTCCCGTCCAGCCCCCCCCTCTACCCGCCGCAATAAAAGCCGCCGCCGCATGGTTAAACAGCGTGCGGGAACATCACAGCTTTCATTTGAATAGCTGTAGTGTTCCCGCCGTGTATAGACACTCCCCTTGCTCGGGATTGGATGGGTGATCGTGATCTGTCCAATCCCGAGCAAGGGGGAGTGTCTATACGCGGCGGGGAAAACAGCTATTCAAATGAAAGCTGTGATGTTCGGCGGCGGCTTTCGTTGCGGCAGCGGCTAGGTATGGGGGACATGGCTGGGGGGACATGGCTGCATATGTGGGGGGACATGGCTGCATATGTGGGGGGACATGGCTGGGGGGACTTGGCTGCATATGTGGGGGACATGGCTGGGGGGACAAGGCTGCATATGTGGGGGATTTGGCTGGGGGGACATGGCTGCATATGTCGGTGACATGGCTGCATATGTGGGGGACATGGCTGCATATGTGGGGGACATGGCTGGGGGGACATGGCTGCATATGTGGGGGATATGGCTGGGGGGACATGGCTGCATATGTGGGGGACATGGCTGCATATGTGGGGGACATGGCTGCATATGTGGGGGACATGGCTGCATATGGGGGGGACCTGGCTGGGGGGACATGGCTGCATATGTGGGGGACATGGCTGGGGGGACTTGGCTGCATATGTGGGGGACATGGCTGAGGGGACTTGGCTGCATATGTGGGGGACATGGCTGGGGGGACTTGGCTGCATATGTGGGGGACATGGCTGCATATGTGGGGGACATGGCTGGGGGGACATGGCTGCATATGTGGGGGCCATGGCTGCATATGTGGGGGACATGGCTGGGGGGATTTGGCTGCATTTGTGGGGGGACATGGCTGGGGGGACTTGGCTGCATTTGTGGGGGGACATGGCTGCATATGTGGGGGACATGGCTGGGGGGACTTGGCTGCATATATGGGGGACTTGGCTGCATTTGTGGTGGGACATGGCTGCATTTGGGGACACATTTAAAAAAAGTATCTGTATTCGGTATCGGCGAGTACTTGAAAAAAAAGTATAGGTACTTGTACTCGGTCCTAAAAAAGTGGTATCGGGACAACCCTAGTGGAAAGTATAAGTATTGCCGCTCCTAATTGTGCATTGCGTGACATATAGTCAAGCACATGAAAAGCATGCTTCTTCACGGTCAGTTAATAATACCACCAAAAGAAAGCTCTATTTGTGGGGAAAAAAGGACGCCAATTTTGTTAGGGTGCAGTGTAGCATGACCGCGCAATTGTCATTCAAATTGCGACAGTGCTGAAAGCTGAAAATTGGCTTGGGCGGGAAGGTGCGTAAGTGCCTGGTATGGAAGTGGTTAAGCCGACATCCGTGGGGGGAAAAAAAAAAATCCACAGTTTTGTTGTCGAAATTTCCAATCGTGTGTACGCACCATTTCAATATCTCTCAAGTAAATCAAGGCAAGAAACCATAAAACCAGTCCAAATAACGTAACTCCAAATAACGTAACTCCAAATAACGTAACTCCAAATAACGTAACTCCAAATAACGTAACTCCAAATAACGTAACTCCAAATAACGTAACTCCAAATAACGTAACTCCAAATAACGTAACTCCAAATAACGTAACTCCGATCAGTGCTTTGAACAACTCGAACAAAATCTTTAACAACCATCGTATGAAATTCCGACCAATAAGGCAATGCTTTGTGATGTTGCTTGATACCAAGGAAACGCAGTTCTTCAAGACCATACCAAGTCCAAATCTGCAGAGCCTTCCAATGACGATGCATCATTGCACTGCATTACTTTCTGGTCCTCCATCTGCAACATCCCCAGAATGGGAGCTCGTCGCTATCTGTCTGTGGTAGTGAAGCTGGCCAGCCACTCATCCATCCGATCATCCCCAACCGCCATCATGGAGGAGGACAAAGAGCTCCGATGGATGTTGTGCGTTTTTTTGAAGCTCTCCAACCAGCCATTGGAAGCTTTGAAGTCCTGGATGCCTATGTCCCGGGCAACCTGCCGCGCTTTCTCCTGGATGATGCGGCCGGAGAGCGTGATGGCGGTGCCACGGACGGACAGCAACCAGTTCCACACCTCTGAATTAACCCGATCGTTAGCGGTCCTCCTCTGCCTTCTGATGCGATCTCCGCTCACGTTGTTCTGCAGAGCGTCTAGTAGTTCCCCCCGACGCTTTATAATCTGGAGGATCTGCGCACGGCTGACTCCGAACTGGGTAGCCAGGGATCCCACCGACTCCTTGTTTTCAAAGGCACACAGCACCAGGATCTTTTCCCTCAGCTTTAGCCCATTGCGCTTGTGCACGGCCGGCTTGTCGCGGGAAGGCTTGGGTAGGCCTCCAGCCTTTGTCCAATGTGTCCCTTCAGTTCGGGCGTGCTGGCTCAGTGCTGAAAGGGACAGGAAGGAACCAGGTTACAGGTCTGTGTGCCGAAGGTGAGCCAAAGCTGTATTCATTCCAAAAGGTGGAGACTAGCTAGAACCCAACATCAACACAACTCAACATCACCAGAAAATGTCACCCTGACCGATGGTCATCAATTCCAGGCACAAGATTCATAATTTCCATGTCAATAGCCGTTAAATAGTTTATTCTTTTTTTTTTTTAACAGTAAAACATTTCATCATTACAGCATAGTCAGCTATAGACATACATTTCATTCCTTATAAATATTGTTTACAGAGTCAATTCGCAGTGAAAGAATGTCAACGACAGTATACATAACAGTCAAATCCCACAGGGGAGCGTACCAAGTCTGACTCGCTCAAAACGGATTGCTGTCTAGTTCCTTATTCATTACCCCGTTTCCCCTGAAAGCAAGACATCCCCCGAAAATAAGACCTACTTACAGTTTTGCGTCTCGCTGAAATACAAGGCATGTTCCCGAAAATAAGACCTCCCCGATAATAGGGCATTCCCGAACATAAGGCATCCCGATAATAAGGCCCCCGAAGCTACCGCAACTCTGTACCCTGGACCGTAGAAGCGGCGGGGCGCCAACACGCAGCTCACTATTGGCCACAGCGCAGACAGGAAGTGCATTGTCTCTTTTCATCAGAGAGCCGCGGCCGCCAGGACATGCTGCCATATGCTGCTCGCTCTGCCCTAACAGAGTCTGTCCGACTCACAATTATACAGTGAATAGTGCAGAGCAGGAGTCGGGCACATTGTGTGGACACATAGGGGTGACTGAGGTAGGGGGGAAATGTCAGATAAAGGGGTAGGGGGTATGTCTGGTCAAAGTGTCCACTGGCACAGGGGTGGGGTCACTTAAAATGACACAGGAGGATCAGAGGGGGGAATCAAAACGACACAGGAGGATCAGAGGGGGGAATCAAAATGACACAGGAGGATCAGAGGGGGGAATCAAAACGACACAGGAGGATCAGAGGGGGGAATCAAAATGACACAGGAGGATCAGAAGGGGTTACTAAAATGGTAATCCCCCTCTGATTCTCCTGTGTCATTTTGATCCCCCCTGCCCCCACTTCGTATACAGGTAATACATTTCCTTTTTTTGTTCAACAATAAATGTGTACCGTATTCTTTCTTTCGTTGAAAAATAAGACATTCCCTGAAAATAAGACCTAGCGCATCATTGGGAGCAAAAATTTATATAAGACACTGTCTTATTTTCGGGGAAACAGGGTAGCTTACCCTCAGATCTCACCGGGTGACGACTTTGTGTCTCAGGGGGGAGGAAGGGCTGCCAAAAACCCAGTGCCACCTCATGGGACACTATAGGAGCATAGCCTGAATGAAAAGGTCGCCCGATGCCCAGGGAAAAGTACCTCCACCATTCACCTTGGGTCCCCCCATTCGCATTGCCGCACCCACAAGCATCTATCCATGCTGACCACACTTTATCAAATTTTACTCAGACATTGCCTGCTCTCGTAGGTAAGTTGGTACAAGGGTAATACAGAGTTAAGAGCTTTTTTTCCCCAAGATACAGGGGTGGGTGAGGTGACCGATTTCCAGTGTATCATTAGCTCCCTTCTGGCGTAGAACAGCGAGAAGGTAATACACAATTTGGTATATCGGTCCCCCTCGACCTCCTGCAAGTGACTCAGCAGAAGCACCATGGGTTCCGCTGGTCCCCTTCTCCCGCTCAGGTCATTCAATGTCTCTGCTTTCCCTCCCAATATGACCGGAGCTTAGGGCAGGACCAGGACCCACTTAATTTCTACATCTAGGGCAATTGGGATCGAGATGTGGGTATATCTTTGCCATTCTCTGTAGTGTATAGTATGCTGTGTAGGAACATAAAGCGGATGTCCGCTGAAAAAAAATTACCTGTCCTGGAGTCCAGCGCCGTCCGCAGCAGAGGACGAGCGATCGCTCATCACTCTGCTGCCCCCTGCCATCCTCGGTGAGGGAACCAGGAAGTGAAGCTCTCCGGCTTCACTGCCCGATTCCCTACGGCGCATGCGCGAGTCGCGCTACGCCTGCCGATTGGCTCCCGCTGTGTACTGGGTGCCGAGTGTTCCCAGAACACAACGGGGGGGACGGGAGGTGACGTAATGCCCGCAGTCTGCCCGAGACAGGTATCTGCACACCCCTCCCCCTGAAAGGTGTCAAATGTGACACCGGAGGGTTCCGATCAACACGAGTTCCACTTTAGGGTGGAGCTCCGCTTTAAGTTGGATGAACCTGTCCTTAACTGCCACCATAGACGGAATGAAGGTAGATATACAGTCGTCCCATTCGTCCTCTCCCAGGGCTGGAAAGTTTATTCTTTTAAGCGCTTAAGGACCGCCACATGACTATTTACGTCGGCAAAATGGCATGGCTGGGCATATGGATGTACAAGCACGCCCCCTTTAACCACTTGGGATCCGCTCTAAGGACGAAAGACGTCCACAGCACGGCTCTCAAGTGCCGGGTGGACGTCTTTGGACGTCCTTTTAGTTGCATTACCCGTGCGCGCCGCTGGGGGCCGCGCAGCGGGGAAACACTGTCCTGGCGCATTGCTGGGAAACGGATGCATGTGCGCGGCGGCCGCGGTGTCCGCTAGGTACCCATGATCGGCGGTGACACAGCAGGGATGTGGAGCTCTGTGTGTAAACAGAGCTCCACGTCCTGTGAGGGAGAGAGGAGACCGATCTGTGTCCCTTGTACATATGGACACAGCATCGGTCACCTCCCCCAGTCACCCCCCTCCCCCTACAGTAAGAACACACCCAGGGAATACATTTAACCCCTTCCTCACCCCCTAGTGTTAACCCCTTCCCTGTCAGTCACATTTATACAGTAATTAGTGCATTTTTATAGCACTGATCGCTATATAAATGTGAATGGTCTCAAAATTGTGTCAAAAGTGTCCGATACGTTCGCCGCAATATCGAAGGCCCGACAAAAAAAAAAAACGCAGATCGCGGCAATTACTAGTAAAAAAATATATATATATAAATCCATACCCTATTTTGTAGGTGCTATAACTTTTGCGCAAACCAATCAATATACGCTTATTGCAATTTTTTTTAAACAAAAATATGTAGAAGAATACGTATATCAGCTTAAACCAAGGGAAATGTTTATTTTATTTTTTTAAATGGGATATTATTATAACAAAAAAGTAAAAAATAGTGTTTTTTTTTTCAAAATTTTCTGTCTTTTTTTGTTTATAGCGCAAAAAATTTAAATTGCAGAGATGATCAAATACCACCAAAAGAAAGCTCTATTTGTGGGTAAAAAATGATTAAAATATCATTTGGGTACAGTGTTGTATGACTGCGCAATCGTCATTCAAAGTGCGTCAGCGCTGAAAGCTGAAAATTGGTCTGGGCACGAAGGGGGTTTAAGTGCCCAGTAATGAAGTGGTTAAGATGCCCAGCCATGGGGGTAAAAACAAACAAATGGAGCAACACTTTTGAAAAAAAAAAAAAAAAGCAATATTTGCTTTTTGCTATAATAAATATCCACAAATTATATATATATATATATATATATATATATATATATATATATATATATATATATATATATATATATAAATTGGGGCTGTGCAAATTAACTTTTAATTGATCGATTAATCTTACATTTTTTGATCGATCAAAATCTTTTTGATCGATTAAAATTCTTTTGATTGATACTCACCTCTCCGCCGGCTTCTGGGCCTTCAGGGAGTTCCGTCGGAGATTCGGTAACATCACAGACACCGGTGGGGCTTGCCGTGTCCATCTGAAAGGCTCCTTTGCTGTGCCTTCATATCTGCATGCCGGCGGAACCTTACTATCTGCCACACACAAGGGCTGTTACACTTCCCTCTATCATTTCCCTCTATCAACCTGGGATTCTACAGCCATCCACTGGGAGTTGTGATAGTTCCCTTCATGTGACATCTACATGCCGACGGACTGATGTTAACCCCTTCTAATCTGGATTCAGCAGTGGCATCGTTGTACACATTTTTATACCAGTATCATACTTAGCTACATGTTTTTATGACTGCTTTTGGTACCATTTGGTATTACTCGCACCATTTTTACAGTTTATGTAGCTGCATCGATTTTATCTCCAGTGCAATATTTATTTTGTTACCTACTTGAAGACTATAAAAGTTTTAATGCTATTCCCATCGAGCGCTGCCTTTGTGTGTGTTTTGTATCCTGCTATCCATTTTTCCAGTGGTTGGGAGCTGCACTGGGAATCAGCCTGCAAGGAGATCAGCTAAAAGTAGTTGGATCTGTATGTGCGTTATAATTAATCGAAATTAGTCAATTAATCGATTAAAAAAAAAAAAACGATTAATCGAACACAAAAATTTTGATCAGTAACAGCCCTAATATATATATATATATATATATATATATATATATATATATATATATATATATATATACTCAGTTTAGGCCAATACGTATTCTACATTTTTTTTTTTACCAAAAATATTGCAATAAGCATTTGACTGGTTTGCACAAAAGTTATAGCGTCTACAAAAAAGGGGGGTAGTGTTATTAATTTTTTTTTTTTTTTAGCGCGACTGCAACGCCTTGGCAATCCGCCCAGGGGTGGGAGAGCAGGTACCTGTCAAAATCAGGTACCCGCTCCCCCACTCCATAAAAAAGGCCCAAATATAAAAGGAGGCAGAAGAGTGGAACTTCCCTTTTTGGGTAAGGTTCCACTTATTAACCACTTCATCACCTTAGGACATCATATGACGTCCTCCACTTTGTGCGGGGATATCTGAGTGATGCCTGCAGCCACAGGCATCATTCAGATATCGCCGTCTTCAGCCGGCGATTCTGTGCACCAGAAAAACGATCAAAGCAACGGTTCTGCCGCTCGATCATTCTTCTAGGCAGTGGGAGGGGACGTCCCCCCCTCCCGCCGCCATCTGGTGCTTCTCCGGGCTCTCCCGTGCCATCGGGGGCCCGGAGAGCGAATCGGCCGGCGCTCGTTGGTGAAGCATAGAGATGACTGGTGACCAGAAGGTCACAGTCATCTATGACCGGCGGAGGACCGGGCGTGACGTCATAACGTCACGCCCGGTACCCGGAATGTAAACACAGCCGCAACCGCAGCTGAATGCATTAGATCTAATGCTTTGTGGGGTCCTATTGACCCCGCATCGCTCCATAAAGATGACCTGTCGCACACGATTCCTATTACAAGGGATGTTTACATTCCTTGTAATAGGAATAAAAGTGATAAAAAAAAAAAAAAAAAAAAAATGTAAAACAAAGTGTAAAAAATAAATAAATAATACATTTAAAAAAAAAAAAAAAAACACCCCTGTCCTGGTCGCTCGCGTGCAGAAGCAAACATGCATGCAAGCCCCGCCCACATATGTCAGCACCGTTCAAACCACACATGTGAGGTATCATCGCGTGCGTTAGAGTGTCAGCAATAATTCTAGCACTAGATCTCCTCTGTAAATAGTAACCTGTAAAAAAATGTATAGCGTTGCCTGTGGAGATTTTTAAGTACCGAAGTTTGGCGCCATTCCGTGAGTGTGCGCAATTTTAAAGCGTGACATGTTAAATATCTATTTACTTGGCGTAACATCATCTCTCACATTATTCAAAACAATTGGGCTAACTTTACTGTTTTGATATTTTTTAATTCATGGAACTGTTTTTTTTTTCCTAAAAAAAAGGCGTTTGAAAAATTATTGCGCAAATACCGTGCAAGAAAAAAAGTTACAATGACCGCCATTTTATTCCCTAGGGTGTCTGCTGAAAAAAATATATATAATGTTTGGGGGTTCTGATTAATTTTTTAGCAAAACAATTGTGATTTTTACATGAAGGAGAAAAGTGCCAGAATAGGCCCGGTGATTAAGTGGTTAAAAAACAATTGTGACATTTTGAATGAAATAGAAAATTGCTATTGCTCCACATGTAGGCCATTTACAGTGCATCTGGAAAGTATTCACAGCGCTTCACTTTTTCCACATTTTGTTATGTTACAGCCTTATTCCAAAATGGATTACATTCCTTTTTTCGCCCTCAAAATTCTACAAACAATACGCCATAATGACAACGTGAAAGAAGTTTGTTTGAAATCCTGGCACATAAGTATTCACGACCTTTGCTCAATACTTTGTTGAAGCACCTTTGGCACCAATTACAGCCTCAAGTATATTTAAGTATGATGCTACAAGCTTGGCACACCTATTTTTGGGAAGTTTCTCCCATTCTGCTTCACAGGACCTCTTAGGCTCAGGTTGGATGGAGAGCGTCGGAGCACAGCCATTTTCAGATCTCTCCAGAGATGTTCAATCGGGTTCAAGTCTGGGCTACTCAAGGACGTTAAGAGTTGTCCCATAGCCACTGTTATGTTATCTTGGCTGTGTGCTTAGAGTCGTTGTCCTGTTGGAAGATGAACCTTCACCCCAGTTTGTGGTCCAGAGCCCTCTGCAGCAGGGTTTCATCAAGGATATCTCTGTACATTGCTGCATTCATCTTTCCCTTAATCCTGACTAGTCCCCCAGTTTCTGCCGCTGAAATACATCCTCACAGCATGATTCTGCCACCACCATGCTTCACTGTAGGGATGGTATTGGCCAGGCGATGAGCGGTATCTGGTTTCCTTCAAACATGACGCTTGTCATTCAGGCCAAAGAGTTCAATCCTTGTTTCATGAGACCAGAGAATTTTGTTTCTCAAGGTCTAAGAGTCCTTCAGGTGGATTTTGGCAAACTCCAGGCGGGGTGTCATTTGCCTTTTACGGAGGTGTGGCTTCCGTCTGGCCACTCTACCACTCTGATTGTTGGAGTGCTGCAGAGATGGTTGTTCTTCTGGAAGATTCTCCTCTCTCCACAGAGAAATGCTGGAGCTCTGTCAGTGTGACCAATGGGTTCGTGGTCACCTCCCTGATGAAGAGCCTTCTCCTCCGATCACTCAGTTTGGCCAGGTGGCCCGCTTTAGGAAGAGTCCTGGTGGTTCCAAATGTCTTCCATTTACGGATGATGGAGGCCATTGTGCTCACTGGGACCTTCAATGTTGCAGAAATGTTTCTGTACCCTTCCCCAGATCTGTGCCGAAATACAATCCTACCTCAGAGGTCTACAGATAATTCCTTGGACTTCGTGGATTGGATTCTGCAATGCACTGTTAACTGTGGGACCTTATATAGACAGGCGTGTGCCTTTCCAAATCATGTCCAATCAACTGAATTTACTACACGTTAATTTACCAATCAAGTTGTAGAAACATCTCAAGGATGATTAGTGTTCAATTTTGAGTGTTGTGGCAAAGACTTTGAATACTTATGTACGTGGGATTTTTTATTTTTAATACATTTAAAGATTTCAAACAGACGCCTTTCACATTGTCATTATGGGGGATTTTAACCACTTCCCTACGGCCGTACGACTATATACGGCCGCAGGGTGGTTCTAATTCTCTGGGGCGCCGTGTTTTCACGGCGGCCCCTTTCGTCGTTCCCAGCGCGCGCAGCGGGGAACTTCTGTGCTGGCCGTGTCCCTTGGACACAGCCAATCACAGATCGCCGCGAATGGCCAGAGTGGCCGTTTGCGATGCGATCTGTGCGGCGAATGAGAGATGATCTCACATGTAAACATATGAGATCATTTCTCATTGCCGGCTCTCACAATGACAGCATCCTGTCAGGGAGAGAGGAGACCGATCTGTGTCTCTTGTGCATAGGGACACAGATCGGTCACCCCCCCTCCATCCACAGTTAGAACACTATACAGGATACACATTTAACCCCTTCCTCACCCCCTAGTGTTAACCCCTTCCCTGCCAGTCACATTTATGCAGTAATTAGTGCATATTTATAGCACTGATTGCAGGATAAATGTGAATGGTGCCAAAAATGTGTCAAAATTGTCCGATGTGTCCGCCATGATGTCGCAGTCGCAATAAAAAACGCAGATCGCCGCCATTACTAGTAAAAAAATAAAAAATAATAAAAGATTATAATTCTGTCCCTTATTTTGTAGACGCTATAACTTTTGTGCAAACCAGTCGCTTATTGGGTTTTTTTTTTTTTTACCAAAAATATGTAGAAGAATACGTATCGGCCTAGACTGAATTTTTTTTTTTTTTTAATTGGGCTATTTTTTATAGCAACAAGTAAAAAATATTGTATTTTTTTTTTTCAAAATTGTCGTCCTTTTTTGTTTATAGCGCAAAAAATAAAAACCACCGAGGTGACAAAATACCACCAAAAGAAAGCTCCATTTGTGGGGAAAAAAAGGACGCCAATTTTGTTTGGGAGCCACATCGCACAACCGTGCAATTGTCAGTTAAAGCGACGCAGTGCCACAAGCTGAAATTTCACCTGGTCAGGAAGGAAGTGGTTAAGGAAAATACTGAATTTAATTAATTTTAGAATAAGGCTGTAACATGGCAAAATGTGGAACTTCCCAAAGCCTTGACAGGGAAACTCCCAGATGTGGTGTTCTCCCATCCTACCTTGCAGCTAGAACATTGCCAAGATACTCCCATCCATTACCATTTGCCTCAACCATCATAGTAATAATAAACTTTATTTTATATAGCACCTTTAACCACTTTAGCCCCGGAAGAATTGGCTGCTCGCTGACTAGGCCACAGATTCGACACTGCGTTGCTTTAACTGACAATTACGGGGTCGTGCGACGCTGTACCCAAACAAAATTTTGGAAAGAAAAAAAAAAAAAAGCATATTTTGTACTTTTTGCTATAATAAATATCCCCAATTTTATTTTTATTTTTTAACTACTTTAGCCCCGGACCATATTGCTGTCCAATGACCAGAGCACTTTTTGCGATTCGGCACTGCGTCGCTTTAACTGACAATTGCGCGGTCGAGCGACGTGGCTTCCAAACAAAATTGGCATCCTTTTTTTCCCACAAATAGAGCTTTCTTTTGGTGGTATTTGATCATCTCTGCGGTTTTTATTTTTTGCGCTATAAACAAAAATAGAGCGACAATTTTGAAAAAAATGCAATATTTTTTACTTTTTACTATAATAAATATCCCCCAAAAATATATACAAAAAACATTTTTTTTCCTCAGTTTAGGCCGATACGTATTCTTCTACATATTTTTCGTTAAAAAATATATCGCAATAAGCGTTTATTGATTGGTTTGCGCAAAAGTTATAGCGTTTACAAAATAGGGGGTCGTTTTATGGCATTTTTATTAATATTTTTTTTTTTTACTAGTAATGGCGGTGATCAGCATCAGTACTGCGACATTATGGCGGGCACTTCGGACATTTTTGGGGCCATTGGCATTTTTATAGCGATCAATGCTATAAAAATGCATTGTATTACTATAAAAATGCCATTGGCAGTGAAGGGGTTAACACTAGGGGGCGGGGAAGGGGTTAAGTGTGTTCCTGGGTGTGTTCTAACTGTATGGGGGGGGTGGCCTCACTAGGGGAAATCACTGATCTTCTGTTCATACATTGTATGAACAGAAGATCAGCGTTTCCCCCGCTGACAGGACCGGGAGCTTTGTGTTTACACACATAGCTCCCGGTCCCCGCTCTGTAACGAGTGATCGCGTGTGCCCTCGCGGCCGCTTTAGAGCGGACGTATAGCTACGGGCTCTCGCCCAGCAGTGCCACCGTCCCACAGTAATATGATGGCGGGCGGTCGGCAAGTAGTTAAATAAAATGTTTTCTCAGTTTAGGCCAATATGTATTCTACATATTTTTGGCAAAAAAAAATAAAAAAAATCGCAATAAGCGTATATTGATTGGTTTGCGCAAAAGTTATAGCGTCTACAAAATAGGGGATAGATTTATAGCAATTTTTTATACTAGTAATGGTGGCGATCTGCGATTTTTATTGGGACTGCGAAATTATGGCGGACACTTGACACCATTTTGGGACCATTGTCATTTTTACAGCGATCAGTGCTATAAAAATCCACTGTTACTGCAAAAATGTCACTGGCAGAGAAGGGGTTAACACTAGGGGGTGATCAAGGGGTTAATTGTGTTCCCTAGGTGTGTTTTTAACTATAGGGGGATGAGACTGACCTAAAGGAAATGACAGATCACGTTCCTAGCTATTAGAAACTCACGACTTTTCTTTCCTCACAGAACAAAAAAGGGATTTGCGTGTCTACACACATACACACGTCCCTGTTCTGCCTCACGTGCTCGTGGCCGCCAGACACAAGCATCGGCACACCCACGATGCAGCGGGTGTGCCTGCTATCCCACTTAAAGGGGATTGACAAACACCTACGGTGGTTCGCGGGATCGGCGGCTGGTCGGCAAGTGGTTAAAAGGTAGCTTTTCAAAGCGTTTTACAAGAAAGACAAAAGAAATACACAGGATAACATAAGGGAAAAAACGGACAGTTAAGTGAAAGCTTGTCTAAAGAAAAATGTTTTTAGATTTGATTTTTATGAGTTTGGAGACGGTGACTGTAACGAAGCGTCCCACACTCCGCTTAAATGCTTTCGTCATATACTACTTCCTCCCAGTCTGAATATAGATATCAGATATTCCAACCACTGACAAATACAAACAAGACGATACTCGTTTGATTGCTGAACATGGATTGTTTATTAGAACCAAAATACAAGTCTTATATACCTCCTGCTCATATTATTCTAATACACCTGTAACCAGAAACAAAATTAACATGAGCTAATTAACTAATCCCTTAAAGCAGCCGATGTGACTCCATGTCCTCCTGGGCATTATGATTAATTGGGATTTGACTACAGGTCAGACTTGTTGTCACTGAGCTTCACACAGTAGATGATACATTATCATAAGTATAAACACAGGACACCTTTTCACAATAGCAGGAGCTCCAGCAGGAGTTGGCCCGTCTCCTACATGGTACAGAGGCCAATGCAATCAGCTCTCTAAACGTGTTGAGTTCAGAATCAAACAAACCAAGAAAAGTCTTTACATATATCCTGGGAGATATTGTGGATAAATATTACTGTACCATTTCGGGTGACAGAGGGAGAGGACGACAGGAGAACCCCCTTCCTGAGAATGCCCAGCTGTTCCATCCTGCCGAGGCAGGAGGAACTTTACTTACAGTCCCTGCCTCTGGTTCCTGACAGACTTTTAACCAATTAGTACAGAGTAGCTGTTGACTCGGTCCACTGTGACCGAGACAGCAATCAGCCCGGTCATATGAGAACCCTGGAGCATATAGCTCACCGGCCACCCCTGGAGCCATGGGGGTATGTCATGGCCGAACTTACGCGTATCTAAGGTGTGCTCGTGCTTGATGGCCAGACTGGGGGGACTAAAAGGATCTATATTATCCAGCCTGTCACCCAGCCAACAGTTGATTCTTCAAAATAAAATCATAAAAAAAATTATAAAAATAAAATAAAAAATTACTTCAGGACCCCGAGTCCAAAGGGAGCCAGGTCGTACTCCTCTACTAGGCAGACAAAAACTGAGCTGCTGACTGCAGGGCGGAGGGTTATGTCTGGAGGGACCGCCCCCTGGGCGGGGCTGTTCAACCCTGTTTAAAGTAACATGTATTTAAATATCTAACATGTTCTGCCTAGTCCTCTCCTATAGAACAGGAACATAACCCACAAGTCAAGTTTTAAGGAAGCTGTGTCCGTCCATGGACGAAAAGAGAAAACGGTATCTCCCATCGAGAGATACATCCTACGATGTGCACATGCGCCATGGTTACGTCAGCCCAGCTGATCTGCAAATCAGCAGTTGTGCTATGACGTACGGCGCATTCGTCGTTTGTCCCCGACTATTCGATAGAGGGGGGGGGGGGGGCACTTCCGGACAGAAAACCGGCAAACCAGAGACAAGGTCGTGGGCAGCCAAGGCTCACTTATGATTGTGGGGGGCGAAGGCTAGCCCAAGTAATTCATTCCAACTGACAAACTACTGTAGTTCAAAATGCTGAAAACGGTAATGCTAGACAGAAAGTTTTCAGAACACACAATACATCGCAGTTTTTTGTGTATGTGGCTGTGTAGCCCTAGACCGGCCAGAGTTCCAAAGCTGACCCATGTCCACAGCCAAAAGCACCTACAATGGGCACGTGAGCTTTAGAACCGAACCACAGAGAAATGGAAGAATGTTGCCTGGTCAAAAGAACACATCAACAAGTTTTGAGGTGTTGACCTGGCCTACAAATTCTGCCGATCTCAATCCAGCCGAGCATCTCTGGGATGTGCTGGAAAAACGAGTCAGATCCATAAAGGCCCATCTCACAACTTACAGGATCTGCTACTGAAGCCTTGGTGCCACATACCACAGCATAACCTCAGAGGTCTAGTGGAATCCATGCCTTGACTGGTTATGGCAGGTGGGTCAAAATGTTATGGCTGATCAGAGTATGTCACCAATAGAAACTCAGATAGTTTAGTGCTGGGGTCCACACTTATCACAAGTACTTTGATGTAGCAGTGTGGCTTCCACATATACAGTGAAACCTTAGATTACGAGCATAATCCGTTCCAGGAGAATGCTCGTAATCCAAAGCACTCGCATATCAAAGCGAGTTTCCCCATAGAAGTCAATGGAAACTAAAATAATTTGTTCTGCGTTGACTTCAATGGCATGCAATACCGCATGTGGCCAGAGGTGGGGGCAACGGAGAGCCTCTAACACTCGGAAAGGCCTGAGGACAGCTCGGCTGAACTCGGAAAACTTTGGAAAGGCTCGGGAACCACATTTCCGAACGGCTCCATGCCCCCCACCTCAGGCCAGTGGCTTGAATCCTGCTCTTTTGCGAGACAACGCTTGCAAACCGAGTCAGGATTTTTTTAAATACAGTGCACGTATTGCGAAACGCTTGTTAACCGCGTTACTCGCAATCCAAGGTTTTACTGCATTTGAAAATGTAAGCAACTAAAACCCAAGTGGTTGACAGATATTTGTTTTTTCTCTGGCTTGAAATATGCATGTTCAGGTCAATAGATTCTACAAATAATGAGACTGGAAATTCAAGAATGTGAGGCCTTTATTATCTTCTACGTATATATACTGTATAGCAGGACAATCTAAAGATCTATATGAGAAAATATGATAAACAGCAAGGAGGTATAGAAATTAGAGCGTTAACCACTTAAAGGATCACTAAAGGAAAACATTTTTTTAGCTAAATAGCTTCCTTTACCTTAATGCAGTGCTGTTTTCATGTTCTCATTGTTTGTTTTTTGCTTTGAAGTAGCTGTAATAGTTCTCTGATCTCCACACTTCCTGCTTGTCTGGCTCCTTATGAAAAATCTCATGGCAGCTTTTCACTGTGGTCCAAGCTGTGTCTCAAACTCCTCAGACCCAATCAGATTCATTTTAAAAACAAAACACTGCCCTGGATTTGTTTGTTTTTGTTCTGTCTCTCTCTCTCTCTCTACTAAACATAAACACAAAACCTTTTTAAAAACCAAAGTGAAACTAGAGGCATATTATATGATTGATTTTTATCTATTTTTAATCATTTTTAAAAGGAATCAGTTAACTTTTATGTCTCTATACCCTGTAAACAGTCATTTCAGCAAAACAAATTTTTTTCCTTTAGTGATCCTTTAAGGACCTTGCCTGTTTTTCAGACTCAGTGTTTACGAGACTAAAACTGTTTTTTTTTTGCTAGAAAATTACTTAGAACCCCCAAACATTATATGTATTTTTTTCTAACACCCTAGAGAATAAAATGGTGGTCATTGCAATACTTTTTGTCACACTGTATTTGCGCGGCTATGGAGACGGGTGGGGGCCATCTTACCCTAACTCGTATCCCAGCCTAGCAGCGAGAAGGACCCGATCACCTCCGCTAAGCGGCTCTGGTAAGCGGCGGAGGGCATAGGAGAGATCATGCGGCGAATCCGTTATCGTTTAAAGGACCGCTCACAAAAAAAAAAAATGGATATCTCGGTAGTGGCAGCAGCTGCTGCGGTTACCGAGATATCCATCTGAAAAGTGCCGACGTATATATATGTGAGCCGGTCCTTAACCACTTCAATACCCAGCCATAGTGAAATGACATCCTGGGCTTTGTGTGGTGATATCTGAATGATGGGGGCAGCTCGAGGCATCATTCAGATATCATTCTTTAGTGCTGGCGATTCTGTGCACCATAAAAATGATCATAGTGGCGGTCACGCCGCTTTATCGTTCTTATAGGCGGCGGGAGGGGACACCCCCACCATCCGGTGCTTCTCCGAGCTCTCCTGTGCCATCGGAGGTCCGGAGAAAGAATCGTCTGGCGCAGGCTAGTAAGCATAGAGATGACTGGTGACCAGATGGTCACCAGTCATCTCTATGACCGTCGGAGGCCCGGGCGCGATGTGATGACGTCAGGCCCGGGTAACCAGAAGTAAACAAAGCCGCAATTGCGGCTAGTAAGCAATACTAATCATGAGATCTGTGAAATTTTTTCACAATCTCATGCTTTCCAGCCTGGAGGAGAGATGCAGGGGGAGGGGAAGGTCCTATTGACCCCACATCTCTCCATAAAGAGGACCTGTCACACATTATTCCTATTACAAGGGATGTTTACATTCCTTGTAATAGGAATAAGTGTTAAAAAACATTTTTTTAAAGTGTAAACAAATAAAGAAGTAAAATAAAAATAATAATAAAAAAAAAAAATTAAAAGCCCCTGTCCCCGTTAGCTCGCGCGCAGAAGCAAACGCACACATAAGTCCCGCCCACATATGTAAACGCCGTTCAAACTACACATGTGAAGTATCGCCGCGTGCGTTAGCGTGCCAGCAACAATTCTCGCACTAGACCTCCTCTGTAAATCTAAACTGGAGATTTTTAAGCACCGAAGTTTGGCGCCATTCCATGAGTGTGCACAATTTTAAAGCGTGACAAGTTAGGTATCTATTTACTCGGTGTAACATCATCTCATATTTTACAACAAATTGAAATAACTTTACTGTTTTGTTATTTTTTAATTCACGAAACATTTTTTTTTCTAAAAAAAAAGGCAATTGAAAAATTATTGTGCAAATACAGTGCAAAATAAAAAGTTGCAATGACCGTCGTTTTATTCTCTAGGGTGTCTGCTAAAAAAACATATATAATGTTTGGGGGTTCTGCGTAATTTTCTAGCAAAAGAATGATGATTTGTACATGAAGGAGAGAAGTGCCAGAATAGGCCCGGTATTGAAGTGGTTAAAGGAGTTGTAAAGAAAAACATTTTTTTGCTGAAATGACTGTTTACAGGGTATAGAGACATAATAGTTAACCGATTCCTTTTAAAAATTATTAAAAATAGATAAAAATCAATCATATAATGTACCTGCAGTTTCAGTTTCGTTTTTGCATGCTGTTTCCTGCCCCTCTGCTGTACAGAGCCACAGAGCCAATACAGGGCAGTGATGGTTTGTAAAACAAAATTGATTGGTTCTGAGGGGTTTTAGACACAGTAATCACAGCTCCTTGATTAGTGACCACAGAGAGAAGGCTCCCAAGACTGTGGTTATCAGGAAACAGACAACCAGGAAGTGTGGAGATCAGAGAAGGATTACAGCAACTTGAGAGCAAAAAACGAACAATGAGGACATGAAAACCGCACTGCATTAAGGTAAAGGAAGCTATTAAGATAAAAAAAAATCCTTTACAAACCCTTTAAGTGGTTAAGCTAAATTTATACTCAGGTAAATGATCCAATAATAAAATAAAAAAAGACAAACACTTGCCTGCTATTTAAATTATACCAGTCTTTACCTAAAACCTACTGTCCAAAGCCGGCCCACGAGGTGTCTGCCTTGTCCGAGCCTCTCTCTCCAATGTCCAAGCCGTGCCATGTCCAGACCCTCCATCTAACTTACATCCCCCCAATGAAATGCTGCAGCTACAAACAGGCACTGTAGGGGGCGTAACTGAGCTCCTCATTTAGAGGTGGAGGCTGACCTCTGCAGGCGGAGTTCATGGGCCCACTAGACACTCTCGGTGTCGGCCTTGGGCAGCTTGGTCCATGGCAGGTCTAATTCATGTACTATGATCTCTCTGCTCACCTTCCACAGCAGGAAGTGTCCCGTCCTCTTTCCCCGGGAAGGAATGCGCTTCTTCCTGCTTGATCCACAGCGCCAACTCTGGATTAAACACCGCATTGTCTGCATGGGGGGAGAACCAGAAGTGAAATAGCATCATGGAAATAAATAGGGGAGGGGGAGAATTACTAAAATTGGAGCACTTAGACTCCGCTGCAGCTGTACATGGTAACCAATCAGCTTCTAACTTCAGCTTGTTCAATTAGGCTTTATAAATAAAACCTGGAAGCTGATTGGTTTCTATGCAGAACTGCACCAGATTTAGCTTATTCAACCACTTTAATACTGGGAACTTTTACATCCTTCCTGCCCAGGCCATTTTCAGTGCGTCACACTTTTGCCGCGTACACACGATCGGAATTTCCGACAACAAACGTTCGATGTGACCTTTCGGGCGGATTTTCCGACCGTGTATAAACCCCATCGGACATTTGCTGTCGGAATTTCTGACAACAAATGTTTAAGAGCTGGTTCTCAATTTTTCCGACTCCAAAAGTTGTTGTCGAAAATTCCGATCGTGTGTGTCCAAATACTACGCATGCTCGGAATCACTGTACTTAATTTTTCTTGGCTCGTCGTCCCATCTGCATGCCTCACTGTGCCCATGTGCATGCCCCACTGTGCCCATGTGCCTAGACTGACGTTTAACATGGGAGTCTACGGAAGGGGCTTTGAAAACCTAAGGCCAGCCGGCACCGGGTCCCCAAAGTCCGGGAGATCAGGCGCAAAAAGGTGACTCGAGTATAAGCCGAGGTGGGCAGTTTCAGCACAAAAAAAATGTGCTGAAAAACTTGGCTTATACATGAGTCTATACGGTAAGTACATTTTCGATTTCACTGATGTGTGCTGATGAGGCTGCCCTGGCAGACGCCAACGAGGCTGCCCAGGCAGACGCCAAAGAGACTACCCAGGCAGACGCCAAAGAGACTACCCTGGCAAACGCCAAAAAGACTACCCTGGCAGACGCCAAAGAGACTACCCTGGCAGACGCCAAAGAGACTACCCAGGCAGACGCCAAAGAGACTACCCTGGCAGACGCCAAAGAGACTACCCTGGCAGACGCCAAAGAGACTGCCCTGGCAGACGCCAAAGAGACTGCCCTGGCAGACGCTGATGATCAGTGTAAACAGTGTGCTTACTGTGCCCTGTCAGACCGGCTCTCCTTTCTGCACACGCTGTCTGTGTGAGGAAAGGAGAGTCGATTACTTGCAAGTCTGTTTGCATGTGGCCAACTGTGATTGCTGATCACATGGCAAAAGGTGTGACTAGCCCTTTATCTGTGTCCAAAGCACACAGCAGTCACAGGGGGCGCACGTGGGAGGATGTATACAGACGTCCCACCAGAACTAGAGGCCCACGTTGTAGATGTAGCGTAGGCAGAAAAAGGTTAAAAATACATATACCGGTAGTGGTATACTATTATATCTGCTTAGATTTCAACTTCAAAAATATATATTTTTCTATAAAATAATATAAAATTATGATATAAAATGATACTGAAATGATAAGTATAAAATAATATTGAAATGATATATTTATATAAAATATTTTCTATGAAATAATACGTATTGTGGTAGATTATTATATCTGCTTAGATTTCAGCTTCAAAAATATATTTTTTTTTTCTGGCTTAGGATCCCAAGTCAGCGACGTGCCGACGTCACCGCGTACACGCAGGTCCCGGAGTGACAGGCTGCAAATCGAGAGTCGGCCGGCTCGGTATTTTTGATTCATCTGAAATGTAAGTGCAATATTGTTTGTTTATTAAATAAAACCACCAAGGATTTTATGCTATGGAAGCCTTAATTCTTTTATGGGGATCAGCTCACTATATACACTAGGGCTGTCCCGATACCACTTTTTTTTAGACTAAGTACAAGTACCGATACTTTTTTTTCAAGTACTCGCTGATACTGATTACCGATACTTTTTTTGAAATTTTATACCGTCAGTGGCACTAATATGCAGTACTGACAACGGGGGACACGAGCGGTGCACGCCGGGGGGACCGGAGCACCACTGACAAAGTATAACGAAGTATCAGATTAGGCATCGGAGCATTGGGCAAATACTCGGTATCGGCACAACCCTAATATACACATATGAATCAACATTTCCTAAAAAATAAAAAATGTTCCCATTCGGTTGGCCCCTGTAATCTGAAACCTGATTGGTTATTAAGACTCTCTGCACTTTATGTGACCTGACAGCTGCTTACGTACCCGAGTCTTTGCTCTCCTCCTCCATTTTTGGCGCTGGTGTCTGGCTGCTCCGTTCGCTGGTCACGCCCTCCATTTTCACACGCAGTAAGATGTCGGGTTTGATGGACGGCAGTCCCGACACGCTGCCTGAGACGGCAGCCATGTGTTCTTCCAGATCGTCGCCGTGAGAAACCGAGGCTGGAGGGGGAACAACAGAGGAGCGTCAGGAAAATTACTACAGGGCCTCTTTATAAGAATATGTAAGCAATATGTCAGAGGTGTAACTAAAACCACCAGGGCCCCCGGTGCAAGAAATCATAAGGGGTCCCACCCCAATTGCGGCACGCCAGGGGCCCTGGTAGTTCCACTAGTGTCAGCAGTTTATTATTTTATTTGTTATAACTTTTTACAATTTAATTCCCATATATACTCAAGTATAAGCCAACCCACCTAATTTTACCACCAAAAAACTGGAAAAACATATTGACTCGAGTATAAGCCTAGGGTGGGAAAATGCAGCAGCTACTGGGTAAACAATGCCCATCTGCAGCCTCACTGTGCCCATCTGCAGCCTCACACTGTGCCCATGTTGCCGCCTCACACTGTGCCCATGTTGCCGCCTCACACTGTGCCCATGATTGCAGTCGTACCTTTTCATTAGTAAAACAGCGTGTCTGCCGCTGTGTAATCCATATGCAGCCATACCTTTTCATTAGTAAAACCGCGTGCGTTTCCCGCTGTGTAATCCAGATTCCAGTCTATTTGGCCGTCCATTGTAAGAAAGCCCCGCCTCCTCCTCATCTGTGATAGGCGGATCGCTGATACAGTTTACCAGCATCGTATCAGTGTTCCTCTATCACAGACAGACGAGGAGGAGGCGGGGCTTTCTCACAAAGGACGGCCGAATAGACTGGAATCTGGATTACACAGCGGCAGACACACACTGTTTTACTAATGAAAAGGTACGCTGCATATGGATTACACAGCGGCAGACAGGGCTTTTACTGCTGACTCGAGTATAAGCCGAGGGGGGTCGTTTTTCAGCCTAAAAAATGGGCTGAAAAACTTGAACACACTTAATCCCGTGGTCGCCCCCTAGGCTTCCTTCCCTGCCAGTGTCATTTACACAGTAATCAGTGCATTTTTATAGCACTGATCGCTGTATAAATGACAATGGTCCCAAAATAGTGTCAAACGTGTCCGCTATAATATCGCCGCCATTACTACTAAAAAAAATAATTATCGTATTTTTCGGCGTATAAGATGACTTTTTGGATGCAAAAAATGCATCCAAAGTCGGGGGTCGTCCTTTACGCCGAGGACAGTCTCCGTCCGATCTCCCTACCTTATGTTTTTGCAGGGTCTGTCTTCCAGGCTGCGGGCATCCATGATATAAAAGCCGCGCGTACTCCTCAGACTGTGCTGTGATAGGCGGAACACACATTTTCCCAGAAGGGCCTCTGTTTAGTGTTCCGCCTATCACGGATGCCTTCTCATCCTCGGACGAGAGGACATCCGTGATAGGCGGAACACTGAACAGAGGCCCTGCTGGGAAAATGTGTGTTCCGCCTATCACAGCACAGTCTGAGGAGTAGGCGCGGCTTTTGAATAATGGATGCCCGCAGCCTGGAAGACAGATCCTGCAAAAACATAAGGTAGGGAGATCGTCTTGGCCGGCACAGTGGGGGCAAGTGATGGCACAGTGGGGGGCATGTAAAGGCACAGTGGGGCATGTAAAGGCACAGTGGGGCATGTAAAGGCACAGTGGGGCATGTAAAGGCACAGTGGGGCATGTAAAGGCACAGTGGGGCATGTAAAGGCACAGTGAGGCATGTAAAGGCACAGTGAGGCATGTAAAGGCACAGTGAGGCATGTAAAGGCACAGTGAGGCATGTAAAGGCACAGTGAGGCATGTAAAGGCACAGTGAGGCATGTAAAGGCACAGTGGGGCATGTAAAGGCACAGTGAGGCATGTAAAGGCACAGTGAGGCATGTAAAGGCACAGTGAGGCATGTAAAGGCACAGTGAGGCATGTAAAGGCACAGTGAGGCATGTAAAGGCACAGTGAGGCATGTAAAGGCACAGTGAGGCATGTAAAGGCACAGTGAGGCATGCAATGGCACAATGAGGCATGCAATGGCACAGTGAGGCATGTAATGGCACAGAAACAGTGAGGCATGTAATGGCACAGTGAGGCATGTAATGGCACAGTGAGGCATGTAATGGCACAGTGAGGCATGTAATGGCACAGTGAGGCATGTAAAGGCACAGTGAGGCATGTAAAGGCACAGTGAGGCATGTAAAGGCACAGTGAGGCATGTAATGGCACAATGAGGCATGTAATGGCACAATGAGGCATGCAATGGCACAGTGAGGCATGTAATGGCACAGAAACAGTGAGGCATGTAATGGCACAGTGAGGCATGTAATGGCACAGTGAGGCATGTAATGGCACAGTGAGGCATGTAATGGCACAGTGAGGCATGTAATGGCACAGTGAGGCATGTAATGGCACAGTGAGGCATGTAAAGGCACAGTGAGGCATGTAAAGGCACAGTGAGGCATGTAAAGGCACAGTGAGGCATGTAATGGCACAATGAGGCATGTAATGGCACAATGAGGCATGCAATGGCACAGTGAGGCATGTAATGGCACAGAAACAGTGAGGCATGTAATGGCACAGTGAGGCATGTAAAGGCACAGTGAGGCATGTAAAGGCACAGTGAGGCATGTAAAGGCACAGTGAGGCATGTAAAGGCACAGTGAGGCATGTAAAGGCACAGTGAGGCATGTAAAGGCACAGTGAGGCATGTAAAGGCACAGTGAGGCATGTAAAGGCACAGTGAGGCATGTAAAGGCACAGTGAGGCATGCAATGGCACAATGAGGCATGCAATGGCACAGTGAGGCATGTAATGGCACAGTGAGGCATGTAATGGCACAGTGAGGCATGTAATGGCACAGTGAGGCATGTAATGGCACAGTGAGGCATGTAAAGGCACAGTGAGGCATGTAAAGGCACAGTGAGGCATGTAAAGGCACAGTGAGGCATGTAAAGGCACAGTGAGGCATGTAAAGGCACAGTGAGGCATGTAATGGCACAATGAGGCATGTAATGGCACAATGAGGCATGCAATGGCACAGTGAGGCATGTAATGGCACAGAAACAGTGAGGCATGTAATGGCACAGTGAGGCATGTAAAGGCACAGTGAGGCATGTAAAGGCACAGTGAGGCATGTAAAGGCACAGTGAGGCATGTAAAAGGCACAGTGAGGCATGTAAAAGGCACAGTGAGGCATGTAAAAGGCACAGTGAGGCATGTAAAGGCACAGAAACAGTGAGGCATGTAATGGCACAGTGAGGCATGTAATGGCACAGTGAGGCATGTAATGGCACAGTGAGGCATGTAATGGCACAGTGAGGCATGTAATGGCACAGTGAGGCATGTAATGGCACAGTGAGGCATGTAATGGCACAGTGAGGCATGTAATGGCACAGTGAGGCATGTAATGGCACAGAAACAGTGAGGCATGTAATGGCACAGTGAGGCATGTAATGGCACAGTGAGGCATGTAATGGCACAGTGAGGCATGTAATGGCACAGTGAGGCATGTAATGGCACAGTGAGGCATGTAATGGCACAGTGAGGCATGTAATGGCACAGTGAGGCATGTAATGGCACAGTGAGGCATGTAATGGCACAGTGAGGCATGTAATGGCACAGTGAGGCATGTAATGGCACAGTGAGGCATGTAAAGGCACAGTGAGGCATGTAAAGGCACAGTGAGGCATGTAAAGGCACAGTGAGGCATGTAAAGGCACAGTGAGGCATGTAAAGGCACAGTGAGGCATGTAAAGGCACAGTGAGGCATGTAAAGGCACAGTGAGGCATGTAAAGGCACAGTGAGGCATGTAAAGGCACAGTGAGGCATGTAAAGGCACAGTGAGGCATGTAAAGGCACAGTGAGGCATGTAAAGGCACAGTGAGACATGTAAAGGCACAGTGAGGCATGTAAAGGCACAGAAACAGTGAGGCATGTAAAGGCACAGTGAGGCATGTAATGGCACAGTGAGGCATGTAATGGCACGGTGAGGCATGTAATGGCACGGTGAGGCATGTAATGGCACGGTGAGGCATGTAATGGCACGGTGAGGCATGTATGGCACAGTGAGGCATGTAATGGCACAGTGAGGCATGTAATGGCACAGTGAGGCATGTAATGGCACAGTGAGGCATGTAATGGCACAGTGAGGCATGTAATGGCACAGTGAGGCATGTAATGGCACAGTGAGGCATGTAATGGCACAGTGAGGCATGTAATGGCACAGTGAGGCATGTAATGGCACAGTGAGGCATGTAAAGGCACAGTGAGGCATGTAAAGGCACAGTGAGGCATGTAATGTAAGTACCAGGCACTAAAGATTACCACAATTGTAGTCGTCACTTCCTTGAGCTCTGTACAGTACAGGCAGGGAGCTGGAGGAAGAGTCTGCAGGAGCCTGCGTGTGACATCAGTGACCCATCGAGTACATACACTGCTTTACAGGCTCAATTGCAAAAAACTTTTTTAAATTTGGCAAACATGGGTGGCATTTATTTATGTTGCAAAAGGTGGGTGGTTGGGATAAGGTTAGGGTAGCGTTGGGTTGCCTGGTGTCGTGTGCACAGTGCTATAGATCCTCACCACTGGCTGCCGTTTCTTCCTTACGGAGTTCATCCCTGAAATACGGCTCCTCATGATGATGAATCCTCACCAGGGTCCCGGGGTTGGCGATCTCGTATCCTGAGGAGGGGAAAGAAGGGGGGGGGGGGTCATCATAAACAGACACACTTACGGTTTATTTGGAAGAATTGATGGCGTTAAAGAACTGTAGAATTTTCCCAGTATGACCCCTTTCACACTGGAGCGTATTGCAGGCGCTATAGCGTTAAAAATAGCGCCTGCAATACGCCCTTAAAAATCTGTCCCCATTCACTCCAGTGTGAAAGCCCGAGGGGCTTTCACACTGGAGCGGTGCGCTTGACGCATCTTTGGAGCAGTGTGTTTACCTCTCCTCTTCCGCTGCTGCCCATTGAAATCAATAGGACAGCGTGGCTATACCGCCCACAATGGGTTAATGCGCCGGGTAGCGGCCCAAATCCGCTAATAGCTTCGGCTGTAAAAATGGCGGCGTTTTACCGCCGACGCTATGGGCAGCACAGTGTGAAAGGGCTCCAAAAGGAGAGAACCACCCCATCATCATTATTGCAGAAATACAAAAGGAAGCCTGGAATCCACCCACCTCTGCCCTACAGGGGGCTGCCGATCAGCACACCCAATGTAGAACAAATAAGGGAACAATCAGCCGTCACCAAACATTATCGTTCCAGATAAGATCGCGGGAAGTCCTCACCAACCATGCCTCCTCGAGGGCAGGCTTCCTGAGATCTTGTCCTAGAACAATAAAGTTTTGTAATGGCCGCAACTAATTCTGCAAGAGAATGCTTAGTGCTATGAACCAGGTCCTCTTTAAGGCCCCTTTCACACTGGGGCGTTTTGAGCGTTATTCGAGTGAAGCCCCATCTGCAATCCCAATGTGCTGGTAAAGCACCCCTACGACCCAACGTTTGAGGGCGTTTTTGCAGTGCCTCGGTGTGAAAGGGTAAGGCGTTTTTACAGCGCTTTCAATTCATTTCAATGGAGAGGGGCGTTTTTGGAGCGCTTTTTTCAGCGTCCAAAAAGCTGCTCCAAAGATGCTGCTTGCAGGACTCGGTGTGAAAGTGTCCATTGAGATGCATGGAGAGCGTTTTATGAGCGTTTTAATAGAACTATTTTTAAAGCTAAAACGCTGTAAAAACGCTTCAGTGTGAAAGGGGTTGTTAAAGGTACAATTTTTTCCCCCCAAAAAATCTCTATTTGTGGTAAAAAAGGGACGCCAATTTTGTTTGGGAGCCACGTCGCACGACCGCGCAATTGTCAGTTAAAGCGACGCAGTGCCGAATCACAAAAAGGGGCAAGGTCCTTAACCTGCATATTGGTCCGGGTCTTAAGTGGTTAATGCTCCCTCCCTCAGTAACCAATCCTTTGTACTCTTCATTGCTCCATTCAGCCATCAGGAGCAAAAAGAAATACCCGATACCCAATTGGGTACCAACCATTGGACAGGCTGAAGGCAAGTAGGCGGTGCTTAGCCCCGAGGCTATGGATATAAAGTCACTAGAAACTGGAATGATTCCAGGAGGCACACAGAAAAGGGATTTTGGACTAATAAAGGTAATAGACACTTCAAGTCGCCAATTTTTAAGACAGGACTTTTTTCAAGCTGAAAATGGCAAACTGGGCGTGTCTATTGCTGGCCCAGCTCCTCCACCACGCCCCTTTTTACATAATCTTTTTTTGTAGCACTCGAGAAAAGAGTGAGTGACCAAAATGGAGTAGTTAGGGTAGTTAAGAGTTAGGGTTGGAGTAGAGGGTAGGCAACCATATGGTGGGGGCAGAATGCACCAATATTGATATTACAATGGGGAGGTAGAAGGCAGATAACCATATGGTGGGGGCAGCAGTATTGATACCACAATGGAGGGTAGAGTTGGAGTAGAGGGCAGGCAACCATATGATGGGGGCACAATGCACCAATATTTATATTACAAGGGGGGGCAGGGGGGGTAGAAGGCAGGCATCTATGCGATAGTGGCAGAATGCACCAAAATTGATACAACAATGGGGGGTGGGGGGCGGGTAGAAGGCAGGCATCTATATGATGGGGGCGGAATGCACCAATATTGATATTACAATGGGGAGGTAGAGGGCAGATAACCATATGGCGGGGGCAGCAGTATTGATACCACAATGGGGGGTAGGGATGGAGTAGAGGGCAGGCAACCATATGATGGGGGCACAATGCACCAATATTGGTATTACAATGGGGGGGGGGGTAGAAGGCAGGCATCTATATGATGGGGGGCAGAATGCACCAATATTGATAATACAACGGGGGGGGGGGGGGGTAGAAGGCAGGCATCTATATGATGGAGGGCAGAATGCACCAATATTGATAATATATTGATAATACAATGGGGGAGGGGTAGAAGGCAGGCATCTATATGAGGGGGACAGAATGCACCAATATTGATAATACAACGGGGGGGGGGGGGGGGGGGGGGTAGAAGGCAGGCATCTATATGATGGAGGGCAGAATGCACCAATATTGATAATACAACGGGGGGGGGGGGGGGGGGGGGGGTAGAAGGCAGGCATCTATATGATGGAGGGCAGAATGCACCAATATTGATAATATATTGATAATACAATGGGGGAGGGGTAGAAGGCAGGCATCTATATGAGGGGGACAGAATGCACCAATATTGATATTACAATGGGGGGGGGGGTATGATGGGGGGCAGAATGCACCAATATTGGTATTACAATGGGGGGGGGGGGGGGTAGAAGGCAGGCATCTATATGATGGGGGGCAGAATGCACCAATATTGATATTACAATGGGGAGGTAGAGGGCAGATAACCATATGGCGGGGGGGACCAGCAGTATTGATACCACAATGGGGGGTAGGGATGGAGTAGAGGGCAGGCAACCATATGATGGGGGCACAATGCACCAATATTGGTATTACAATGGGGGGTAGAAGGCAGGCATCTATATGATGGGGGGCAGAATGCACCAATATTGATAATACAACGGGGGGGGGGGGGGGGGGGGTAGAAGGCAGGCATCTATATGAGGGGGACAGAATGCACCAATATTGATAATACAACGGGGGGGGGGGGTAGAAGGCAGGCATCTATATGAGGGGGACAGAATGCACCAATATTGATAATACAACGGGGGGGGGGGGAGTAGAAAGCAGGCATCTATATGATGGGGGGAAGAATGCACCAATATTGATAATACAACGGGGGGGGGGGGGGGGGGGGGGGTAGAAGGCAGGCATCTATATGAGGGGGACAGAATGCACCAATATTGATAATACAACGGGGGGGGGGGGGGGTAGAAGGCAGGCATCTATATGATGGGGGGAAGAATGCACCAATATTGATATTACAATGGGGGGGGGGGGTAGAAGGCAGGCATCTAGATGATAGGGGGCAGAATGCACCAATATTGATATTACAATGGGGGGGGTAGAAGGCAGGCATCTAGATGATAGGGGGCAGAATGCACCAATATTGATATTACAATGGGGGGGGGGGGTAGAAGGCAGGCATCTATATGATGGGGGGCAGAATGCACCAATATTGATATTACAATGGGGGGGGGGTATGATGGGGGGCAGGATGCACCAATATTGGTATTACAATGGGGGGGGGGGTAGAAGGCAGGCATCTATATGATGGGGGGCAGAATGCACCAATATTGATAATACAAGGGGGGGGGGGTAGAAGGCAGGCATCTAGATGATGGGGGGCAGAATGCACCAATATTGATATTACAATGGGGGGGGGGGGGGGGTAGAAGGCAGGCATCTAGATGATGGGGGGCAGAATGCACCAATATTGATATTACAACGGGGGGCGGGTAGATGGCAGCCAACCATATGATGGTGGGCATAATGTACCAATATTAATATCACGTGGGAGGAGGGGGTGGTTGGTGGGCTTGGGTCGGAGACAGGTTACCATACTGGAATGCACCAATATTGACAATCACAGTGGAGGGTTCATACAGCTTTTTTTTTTTTTTTTTTTTACTAATTTCCCAGCCTGCGTGTCTTATCTATGAATCCCCTCCCCCACATTGTCTGTGTCATTTGCAGTAGAGACAGCTTACCAAGTGTGGTGAGAGCTCCGTGGATCTCCTTCATGATATTTCGGTACAGCTTCCTCTGCCAGTCTGCCAACAGCTGCCAGTCCCGTTGAGAGAAGTAGATGGCCACATCATTAAATGTCACGGTGCCCTGAGATAGAAAGGGATGGGGGGGCCACGATGAGAGTCACACCAACACCACAGGAGAACACCGGTGACACGGGAAGATCAGGGTATAGAGCAGCCTTCCTCAACCTTTTTACCGCTGGGGAACCCTAAAAATAATTTTCAGGTCTTGGGGAACCCCTGATAAAACCCATTCATTGGGGGTCAGTGGAAACAATGCCCCTTACTTTGGTGGTCAGTGAGAAGAATAGCCTTTTTTACAGTAGTGGTAAGAATGCCCCGCTTACAGAGAACTATGAAGATCATTGGTGTAATACCACTGGCTCCCCCAAGTGGAATTGGCTCTGAACTATGTAGGCACCATCAACCAGGAGGTAAATCGGCCACAGCTCAAGGAACCCCTAGCCACTCCTGTGAACTTACTGTGTGGGATGTTCTGCCCATTATAATCACATGATCAGTCCCAATGATGTAGAAACCACCCTCAGCAACCTTCTCAACTTTATTACCCCAGAGAAAACACCAAAATTTAATTTAAGGTCTTAAAGAAGAATCTCTGCCAAAACCAATCAGGGGATAAAATGCCCATCACATTGTTTGCCGGTGGGAAGAATGCCCCCTTTACTGACGGCTAAAAAGAACCCTGGTCTAATGCCGCCAAGTGGCATTGGTACTGGAACTATGGAGGTCAATCAGCCACAACTCAAGAAACCCCTAGAGACCCAGATTGAGAATGGATGTTCTAAATGTGAAGCAGGCGGTAAACCTGAACACATTGCTGGCGATGCCCGCCAAAAGGACCTCTGACCCTCAAGTTGAGACTTTATAGGACTTTATTCTCTTGGCATTCAGGCTGAGACCTTGGAAGTTTTCTGATTCCTGATGTTCAAACTTTAGGAGACCTCGAACACTCAGGCAAACTCTTGAGAGGACATCTGAAACATTAAAAGGACCACAAAAAGGCGAGGACTTTAGGGGACCACTGATCCCCCAATGCTCAGTCTGATACTCTAGGAGACCTAAAACCCTCATGCAAAGTCTTTAGGGGGCTTCTGACCCCTGATACTCCAGTGAGACTTTAGGAGGTTTTTAAGTCCTAAAATTCATGTGATGACTTTAGAGCAGGGGTCTCAAAGTACCGGCCCGCGGCCCGGTAATAAATGGCCCGCAGGCAGGGGGGGTGCCGCGGAAGTGTAGATCGAGGTGCATGAAGAGTAGCGCAGGAAGCGTCTGTCAGAGGTTCACTTCTCTGTCATGTCACGCTGCTACTCCTTGGCGGCCCCCCCTCTCTTCTCGTCCATCCCCATTTGCTTGTGACATCATCTGGGATAGACGTGAAGAGAGGAGGGTCCACCGGGGAGTAGCAGCATGACATGACAGAGAAGTGAACCTCTGACAGACGCTTCCTGCACTGCTCTGCATCTGAAAAAAACAACAAGTAAACACTGACCTTTGCCCTGATGTGCTCTCATGTGCTCTGATTGTGCCCCATGTACCCTCATGTGCCCTGATGTACCCTGATGTGCCTCATGTACCCTGATGTGCTGGGCTCTGTGCATCAGGGTACCATGTGCCCTGTACTGATGTGCTGTGCCTGATGTGCCCTGGTGTGCTTTTTATGTGCCCTGATATGCCCCATGTGCCCTGATTGTGCTCTGATTGTGGCCCATGTACCCTGATTTGCTGGGCTTTGTACCCTGATGTGCTGTTTCATGTGCCCTGTACCCTGATGTGCCATGTCCTGTTGTGATGTGCCCTGATGTGCCATGTCCTGTTGTGATGTGTACCCCTTTCCTCAAAGCCTAGGTGGTCCGGACCACCTAGGCTTTGAGGAAAGGGGTACGCCCCAGAAACGCGTCAGCCATGTTGATGTCAAGGGTTTGACTGGCAGGTGCCGTGAGGTCCAGTCTCAGCTGTTTCGAAGAGCGCATACTTCTGATTGATTTGTGAGTAGGACCATTGCTCTTTTATCTTGTCTAATACAACTTTTAAGTGGTAATGCACAAGGTCGGTGCGCCCTCCTTTCTTTTCTTTTTTTATTGTAGTTCTATGAACACCCTTTGTTCTGTGGAGGGCTGCAAGACTTCAGACTTTGCTATCAGACTATACTGACATACCCAGTTTGGCGATACACCAGAGCGCAGGAGAATTTTTTGTGCTGTTGTGATGTGCCATGTCCTGTACCCTGATGTGGCCTGTTGTGCTGTACCCCTATGCTGTGCTCTGATGTGCTGGGCTCTGTACCCTGATGTGCTGTGCCCTGTACCCTGATGTGTTGTGCCCTGTACCCTGATGTGTTGTGCCCTGATCTGCGCTGTGCCCTGTACCCTGATGTGCTGTGCCCTGTACCCTGATGTGCTGTGCCCTGTACCCTGATGTGCTCTGTGCCCTGATCTGCGCTGTGCCCTGTACCCTGATGTGCTGTACCCTGATGTGCTGTGCCCTGATTTTCTGGTCTCTGAGCCTTGATGTGCTGTGCCATGGTGGTGAGTGGTCCGTCGGCAGTGTGCAGTGGTCAGGGTTAATAATGCGTTTGCTGACACCAATACTAGGGGTTAATAATATGTCCGCTGACACCAGTGCTGGGGGTTAATAATGCGTCCGCTGACACCAGTGCTGGGGGTTAATAATGCGTCCGCTGACACCAGTGCTGGGAGTTAATAATGTGTCCGCTGACACCAGTGCTGTTTTTGAAGTTTGAAAGTTTGCATGCGGCCCCCCATGGTATATGAAAACTTGTCTTGCGCCCTCAGGTAATTTGAATTTGAGACCCTTGCTTAAGAGCAAGGGTCTCAAACTGGTGGCCCTCCAGCTGTTGTAAAACTACAGTTACCATCATGCCTCTGCCTGAGGGAGTCATGCTGGTAACTGTCATTCTTGCAATGCCTCATTGGACTTGTAGTTTTGCAACAGCCGGAGGGCCGCCAGTTTGAGATGCCTGCTTTAGAGGAATGTCTGACCTTCCACAAGCTGAGACTTCAGAGGATCTCTGACCAATAAAACAAGACATTAGGGGGCCCTTGACCCCTGATGCTTAAGCAGACTTTATGGGACCTCTGACCCTAAAGCTGAAACTTTAGGAGTTCCCTGCCTCCAAACACAAAGGCTGAGACTTTAGGAGGCCTCTGATCTACAGCACCAAGTCTGAAACTTTAGAGAACTTCGGACCTTCATGAAACTTTAGGATTTCTCGGACCACAGGCATTTAGACTGAGAATTTTGGGGACCTCCGACCCTTGAAACACAAGCTGATACTTGACAGAACCTCTGCCCCTTAAACTGAGCTATACCTATAACCCCGGAATCTGAATCTTTAAGAGGACAGACCTCTGAACCTCAAACTGGCACATTTGCAGACCTCTGATCCTTGATGTTCGTTTTAAGGGTCTTCTGAGGTCTCATACTCAAGGAGTCAGAACTAATCAAATGAAAAGTCCCCCAACTCCCAAGGGGTCCTCCGACCCTTCAAGCTCGGGACTTGGTTGGGGACCTCCGACCCCTCAAGCTCAGACTTCGGGGGAATTCCGACCCCTCAAGCTCAGACTTGGGGGGGGGGGGGGAAATCTCCGAACCCTCCCAAGCTCAGACTTGGGGGGGGGGGGGGGGGAATCTCCAAACCCTCCCAATCTCAAACTTGGGGGGGACCTCCAACCCCCCCGTGCATAGTTTTCAGTATCGGTGAAGCAGATGGTCCAGTTTTAGCCTGGATAGGGGTGTGTTAGCTCATGGCAGAGTAGCACCCTTGCAGAGGACTACAACTCCCAGCATGCCACTGCAGTGACAGGCAACTGGCATGCTGGGACTTGTAGTAGTCCTCCAAGGTTGGCCTTAGTGACCTCCAAGCCCCTCCCACCCTGCAGGTCTCAGGAAACCCCCATGCGCGGCCCTGTAGGGTGCCTTCAGGGTACAGAAGGGAGAAGCGAACCCGATTGGTCCCCGCAATCGTGCTCTCATTGGTTGCAGGAGCGGAGACTAGGTTGTTGCATTTACCGGGTCCCGGATTTCCTGCATCTTTTCCCCCGGTCTCCTGTCCGCTCCTCAGCTCGGTCACCGCTTCCGGTCTCTGGCCACCGCCCACCGCGCAGGACCAGACCGCGAGAGGATGGCGTACTGCGCATGCGCTAAACGCCTCCACACCCCCCACTGCGCCTGCGCGGGTGGTACGGGTAGCTTACTCTACTGCGCATGTGTGAGCTCGCCTGATGCCTCTGTGGTCACATGGTGTGTTCATTGACGTCTGTTGTAGGAGAAGCAGAAGTAGTCTTCACATGAGAATAAAAATAACAGGTTACCTCTATGAAGCAATAAGTCCTTACAAATGGGCGCTAAAAAAAAAAAGCAGAGAACTCGAAAAGAAAAACTAAAGATGTCCATGGACAAGTGAGTGATGCTTGGATGTCCAAGGATAAGTGAACAGTGCCGTGGACATCAATTCACAAGTGAGTTTTGTCATGGCTGTCCATTGACAAGCAAATGGTGACATGGACATCCACTGACAAGTAAGTGTGGCCACAGCTGTCCATTGACAAGTGAGTGGCGCCATAAATGCCCAGGGGCATGTGGGCAATGCCAAAGAATTCCATTGACAAACGAGAGGTGCTGTGGATGTCAGTGGATAAGAGAGAGGTGCCGTGGTAGTCACTGGACAAATGAGAGGTGCTGTGGATGTCCATATATGAGTAAGAGGTGCCATTGTAGTCCATGAACAATACCAAGAAAGTCCATTGACAAAAGAGAGGTGACATAGCTGTCAATTGATAAGTGGTATCATGGACGTCCATTGACAAATGAGTGTGACCATCGATGTCCATGGACAAGTGAAAGGTACTGTTGATGTCCATGGACAAGTAAGCGGTGTCGTGGAGGTCCATTTACAAGTGAGTTTTGTTGTGGATGTCCATTGACAACACGAATGGTGACATGGACATACACTGACCAGTGAGAGTGGCCACAAATGTCCATTGACAAGTGAATGGTACAATAAATGTCTGGGGACGTGTGAGCAATGCCAAAGAAGTCCATTGACAAATGAGAGGTGCCATAGATGTCCATGGACAAGTGAGAGGTGCCATGGATGTCCATGGACAAGTGAGAGGTGCCATGGATGTCCATGGACAAGTGAGAGGTGCCATGGATGTCCATGGACAAGTGAGAGGTGCCATGGATGTCCATGGACAAGTGAGAGGTGCCATGGATGTCCATGGACAAGTGAGAGGTGCCATGGATGTCCATGGACAAGTGAGAGGTGCCATGGATGTCCATGGACAAGTGAGAAGTGCCATGGATGTCCATGGACAAGTGAGAAGTGACGTGGATGTCCATGAACAAGTGAGAGGTGCCGTGGATGTCCATCACAAGTGAGAGGTGCTATGGATCTCCATCACAAGTGAGAGGTGCCGTGGATGTCCATCACAAGTGAGAGGTGCTATGGATCTCCATCACAAGTGAGAGGTGCCGTGGATGTCCATGAACAAGTGAGAGGTGCTGTGGATGTCCATCACAAGTGAGAGGTGCTATGGATCTCCATCACAAGTGAGAGGTGCCGTGGATGTCCATGAACAAGTGAGAGGTGCCATGGATGTCCATCACAAGTGAGAGGTGCCGTGGATGTCCATCACAAGTGAGAGGTGCTGTGGATGTACATCACAAGTGAGAGGTGCCGTGGATGTCCATGAACAAGTGAGAGGTGCTATGGATCTCCATCACAAGTGAGAGGTGCCATGGATGTCCATGGACAAGTGAGAGGTGCCATGGATGTCCATGGACAAGTGAGAGGTGCCATGGATGTCCATGGACAAGTGAGAGGTGCCGTGGATGTCCATGGACAAGTGAGAGGTGCCGTGGATGTCCATCACAAGTGAGAGGTGCCGTGGATGTCCATGAACAAGTGAGAGGTGCCGTGGATGTCCATGAACAAGTGAGAGGTGCCGTGGATGTCCATGAACAAGTGAGAGGTGCCGTGGATGTCCATGAACAAGTGAGAGGTGCCGTGGATGTCCATGAACAAGTGAGAGGTGCCGTGGATGTCCATCACAAGTGAGAGGTGCCGTGGATGTCCATCACAAGTGAGAGGTGCCGTGGATGTCCATCACAAGTGAGAGGTGCCGTGGATGTCCATCACAAGTGAGAGGTGCCGTGGATGTCCATCACAAGTGAGAGGTGCCGTGGATCTCCATCACAAGTGAGAGGTGCCGTGGATCTCCATCACAAGTGAGAGGTGCCGTGGATGTCCATGAACAAGTGAGAGGTGCCGTGAATGCCATTCACAGACGCTCTCCATCCAATCTGACAGAGCTTAAAGCGGTGGTTCACCCTAAATATACTCTTTCCCATGTGATCCAGCATACTGGCGCCAGCGCCAGTATGCTGTTTTTTTTTTTTTTTTAAATGCCCCACTTACTGTGTAATCCTTAGTTTTGATTTATTTTTAAATACGGCGCCTGCACAGTCAGCTCCTAGGTCTGTGCGCAAGCGCTGCATAGCGCCGGAAATACCCGAGTCCTAAATCGGGTATTTTCAGAAGCCGTGACGGGCTATACAGGCGCCATCCACCGCAGGGGAAATAAATCAAAATTAAGGATTACACAGTAAGTGGGGCATTTAAAAAAAAAAAAAACAGCATACTGGCGCTGACGTAAGTATGCTGGATCACATGGGAAAGAGTATATTTAGGGTGAACCACCTCTTTCTGCAAAGAAGAATGGGCAAAAAAAAACTTGCAGCTGTAATTGCAGTGAAATGAGGTTCTACAAAGTATTGATGAAGAGGGCTGAATACAAATGCACACCAAACTGTTCACATATTTATTTGTAAAAAGAATTGAAAACCATTTATAATTTTCCTTCCACTTCACAATTATGTGCCACTTTGTGTTGTTCTTTTACATAAAATACATTTACGTTTTTGGTTGTAACATGACAAAATGTGAAAAATTTCAAGGTACTGTATGTACGTGGATGTCCTTGGACAAATAATCTCTGAACTTTTGGCCGTCAAGAGCGTGGTGACGTACAACACTACGACCAGGCGAGAAAAAGAGGTTCAATGCTTCTGAGCATGCGTCGAATTGTTTCCGAGCATAATTTTACAAAAATCGATTGCTATTCAAGTAAAATATGTTTTTGCTGCTAAAAAAAACAACTCCTTGAGGGATTTTCTATTCCATATAACCAATCTGGGTGTGCAGCGCCGACAGCTCACATATACAGTATGTGTTATTCATTCTATAATCCTGATGCCTTAAAGCGGAGGTCCACACAAAAATGGAACCTCTGCTTTTCGGAACCCTCCCCCCCTCTGGTGTCACATTTGGCACCTTTCAGGGGGAGGGGGGTGTAGATACCTGTATAATACAGGTATTTGCACCCACTTCCAGGCATAGACTCCTGCGGGGGTCACACCCCTTCACGCCCCCGTCTTCTTGAAAACACACAGTTCCCAGAAGATAGCGGGGCCAGTTAGGACGCGCAGAGTGACTTCACTTCCTGATTCCCTCACCGAGGATGGCGGCAGGGGCAGCCGAGAAACGAGCAATTGCTTGGCTTCGGCTGCCGACATCACGGGCACCCTGAACAAGTAAGTGTCCATTTGTTAAAAGTCAGCAGCTGCAGTATTTGTAGCTGCTGGCTTTTAATATTTTTATTTTTAGGCAGACCTCCGCTTTAGCCTCCGCAACATCTCCAGAATTCGCACCCTTACCGATTAACGACACCACAAACCAACATATTTACTCTTTGATTATTTCCTGCCTTAACTACTGCAACTCTCTCCTTAATGGCCTACCCTTAAGAAGGCTATGCCCCCTTCAGTTTATTATGAATTCTGCTGCTAGACTAATACACCTCACTAACTGCCAAATCCCTTCACTGGCTTCCCCTACCCCACCGTGTAAAATTCAAAATGCTAACCATAACATACAAGGCCATTCACAACATTGCCCCCCATCTACATCACCAACCTCACCTGCACATATCGCCCAAATCGTACCCTCTGCTCCTCCCAAGACCTCCTGCTCTCTAGCTCACTTGTTACCTCCTCCCATGATCACCTTCCGGACTTCCCCAGAGCCTCTCCCATCCTCTGGAACTCCCTGCCACGGTATGTCCCATCAGCCCCTACCTTGTCCACCTTTAGGAGATCCCTGAAAACTCATTTATTCAGGGAAGCCTATCCAACACCCACCTAACAACTGTCCCCGTGCCACCCCCATCAAATCATTCTCTGCAGCCATTACCTTTTTGTACCACCACCCCCTCCCTTTAGAATTTAAGCTCTACGAGCCGGGCTCTCCTGTACCTTCTGTATTGAACTGTACTGTAATTGTGCTGTCCCCCCAATACATTGTAAAGTGCTGCGTAAACTGTTGGCACTATATAAATCGTGTATAATAATAATAATTTATTAAGGGGAAAAAAGCTGTCCAAACCTGCATGGCCCTATGTGAAAAAGTAGTTTCCACCTAAACCTTATAACTGGTTGTGCCACCCTTGGTGCCAACTGCAATCAAGCATTTGCAATAACTGGTAATGAGTCTTTCACATTGCTGTGGAGGAATTTTGTCCCACTCTTCTTTACAGAATTATTTTAGTTTAGCCACATTGGAGGGTTTTTACAGCATCTCAATTGGATTTAGGTCCAGGCTTTGACTAGACCACTCCAAAACCTTCATTTTTTTTTCAACCATTTGTACTTTGCTGGTGTATTTCGGACCATTGTCCTGCTGCGTAACCAAAGTGCACTTGATCTTGAGGTCACAAATTGATGGCCAGACATTTTCCTTCAAGATTTTCTGGTTGAGTGCAGAATTCATGGTTCCAATAATTATGGAAAGTTGTCCGGATCCTGAAGATGCAAAGCAGCCCCAGACCACCCCACTAAATTGCAACGTGACAAATAGGCAACTCCTTACCTCATATTGATTAGCGGTTCCAAATTAATAACTGCTGCAGTAGGGAACAGCATCTTTCCAAACAACGGTTTTGTTTATTCTGCGCAACGGACATTATTTAAACACATGATTACGTAGGCATCACATTAATATTACAACTGTATTCTATTTTGTATTTTTGCCTATGTATTGCACACTGCACTCCCTGTGCACACGGCCCTAATAATGTTTTCATTACATTGCATTCTTTTGAGTCCTGATTAGAATTACCCTGCCTATGTTACGCCCCTTGTTATCATAAAAGTACAATTGTAATATTAATGTGATACCTATGTAATCCTGTGTATAAAAAAAATTCAATTGCACCAAATAAACAGAACAGTTATTTGGAAAGATGCTGAGTGCATCTTTTGTGTCTGCTCTCTACTGCAGTAATAACCACTAATCAATATGAGTATAGGAGTTGCCTATCCATAAAATGTCCACAACAGTTGGCGAGCCAGCCAGGAGGGTAATTTACAGGTGTTGTTACTCCCCTTAATTGAACGGTATTGATTGGTGGTTATATGTTATGTCGTCACTGTATCAGAATGAATCAAGGGTGACAAATTATTAATTTGGAACCAATTATCAATATGAGGATAGGAGTTGCCTATCCATAAAATGTCCACAACAATTGGCGAGCCAGCCAGGAGATAATTTACAGGTGTTGTTACTCCCCTTAATTGAACGGTATTGATTGGTGGTTATATGTTATGTTGTAACTGTATCAGAATGAATCAAGGCTGACAAATTATTAATTTGGAACCAATTATCAATATGAGGATAGGAGTTGCCTATCTATAACATTTCCAGAACAATGCTAAAAAATAGAAAAAATACTTTTTTTCACAGCACTGTAGCTGCTAGAAAGTAGTGGCCAGGGCACTACACCCATTCTAAATCATGCATTAGCAGGAGGAGAGGGGGTGCAGTCCTGGGCATGCCCGGTGACCAGTGGCGTATCTAAGGTATGGCAGGTGTGGCATGTGCCATAGGCGCCACAGGAAGGGGGCGCTGGTGAGTGGCTACAGTCCACACACTGCTCAGAGACGATCCCCAGCAGAGCACAGTGTCGGTGCTCTCCTCTCCCGGGAAGGTCTTGGAAAGTGATTGTGTGCGTGTCAGGTGACTCCCCCCTCTGGCACATCCCACTGTTCTTCCTGCAGGGTGGGCGCTCACTCCAGTCTCCGCGGCCGTGCAGTGTATGGGGGGGTCGAGAGGAAGTTGCTTCTCCATGGTAAGAAGAGTGGAGTGTAGTTGTAGATCTGTGTCACGGCAATTACAGAGCGATTCTCTGTGTGTGTCTCCCTCTTCCTCCTGTAAGCTCTCAGCCGCTGGAGGGATAGAAACACAGAATCTGTAATTGCCGTGCTGATCATCCATTCCTCTGTGTCCTGCAGTCAGGGGGTCCTAATGACAGAGAAGGCAGACCGAGCAGCAGCACTTCCACCCTAAGCCCCTCCCCCCTGTGTGTGTGCAAAACTTCATCTCCAAACTGTACTGTGTGCAGGAGGATACAGGGGGCTGCATGATGATAATTCACTGTCCCGCCCCCGACCATCACAGGCAGGGGGATATTTGCATCTCATCCCAGGTGTTAGCCAATAAGGCTTTGTCCCTGTTGCAGCCCCTCCCTCTTCCCCTCCCACAATTCGTCTTCAGTTCCAGGAAGAAGACAGAATCAGCCATCTGCTTGCTGAGGCCATGTGAGTTTTATTTTTTTCATGTTTACTCCAGGGAGGGAGAGGAGGAAGTTCTGCAGCAGGGACAGTCATAGGGTTGTGCTTTTAGTACAGGTGACAGAGGACACTGTACCACTGAAACTGGTACTACTACCCTAACCTGGCACTACCCTAACCTGACACTGTACCACTTAACCTGGTACTACTACCCTAACCTGACACTGTACCACTTAACCTGGTACTACTACCCTAACCTGGCACTACCCTGACCTGACACTGTACCACTTAACCTGGTACTACTACCCTAACCTGGCACTACCCTGACCTGACACTGTACCACTTAACCTGGTACTACTACCCTAACCTGGCACTACCCTAACCTGACACTGTACCACTTAACCTGGTACTACTACCCTAACCTGGCACTACCCTGACCTGACACTGTACCACTTAACCTGGTACTACTACCCTAACCTGGCACTACCCTGACCTGACACTGTACCACTTAACCTGGTACTACTACCCTAACCTGGCACTACCCTAACCTGACACTGTACCGCTTAAATTGATACTACTACCCTAACCTGGCACTACTGTATATCACCTAACCTGGCACTATACTACTCTAACCTGGCACTACTGTATATCACCTAACCTGGCACTATACTACTCTAACCTGGCACTATACTACTCTAACCTGGCACTATACTACTCTAACCTGGCACTACTGTATATCACCTAACCTGGCACTATACTACTCTAACCTGGCACTATACTAATCTAACCTGGCACTATACTACGCTAACCTGGCACTACTGTATATCACCTGGCACTACCACCTAACCTGGCACTACTGTATATCACCTAACCTGGCACTATACTACTCTAACCTGGCACTACTGTATATCACCTAACCTGGCACTATACTACTCTAACCTGGCACTACTGTATATCACCTAACCTGGCACTATACTACTCTAACCTGGCACTACACTACTCTAACATGGCACTATACTACTCTAACCTGGCACTACTGTATATCACCTAACCTGGCACTATACTACTCTAACCTGGCACTATACTACTCTAACCTGGCACTACTGTATATCACCTAACCTGGCACTTTGTGTTGGTCTATCACAAAAAAATCACAATAAAATACATACAATCACACCTACCAACATGACTTTGGAGTGTGCCCACACCAAGAGAACATGCAAACTACATGCAGATAACTTTCTGGCCCGGATTCAAACCAAGTGAGGCAAATCCCAACCACTAACCTACTGTTCTCCCTATATAACTGTATATACTGACAGTATTATCTGAAAAACAGGTTTCAAATGTTTTGACAGGGGCGCAGTTTCAGTGCTTGCCATAGGCGCCATTTTCACTAGATACGCCTCTGCCGGTGACATCATCATCCTCCGCCTGCTCTCCACCAGCGTTCCAAGCCTCGGTTTGAGGATACCCATTGCAGCCGACCTGTTATCATCAGCAGTGGAAATCTAACCTTACCACACAGCGCCCCAGCAGGACCAGGATTCGAGTGAGGACCGGGTGACACCCCTTCCCTTTTTGGGAACATCCTTTACATGCCTACCTGTCACTTCCAAAATGTGAGTGACCACTACCTGTACTTTTATTAATAAATTGTTTTAAACTACTACACCCGCCTCTTCCCTTGTTGTTTTATCCTAGAATTTGGAACATGGTTTCTGTTCCCCTCTGATGGCAGCCCTGAGAGTGTGTATCCCCATCAAACTTCACAGACTTCCTTACCCTTTATGTCAGACTTTGTAATTTACTGCTTGCCGACACTGTCCACACCGTATATATTTATGGTGCTGTTTTGATGCTTAAGGCATTGGTTTTATTGCGCATTTTTACTTGTTTAGTTCTGCATCCTTGCGCTGGGGGCTGGATGAACCTGTCCAGGTACTGCTCCTGTGGGCGCCAGTATATTTATAACCTGAAGCTGAAAGAACTCCTGTGTCCCTCAATGGTCAATGAATAAATACAGTAAAACCTCGGATTACGAGTAACGCAGTTCACAAGCGTTTCACAATATGAACCTTTTTTTTATTCTGACTCGATTTACAAGCGTTGTCTCGCAAGACAAGCAGAATTTAAGCCTCTGGGGTGTGCAGTACCGCATTTGGCCAAAGGTGCGTGGGCACCGGTGATGCTTGGAGGCATTCGGAGAGACTCAGGAACACTCAGAGACACTCCTTTCCCGATTGCCCCTGAGAGGTTTCCGAGCAGGTTCCAATGCCCCCCCCACCTCTGGTCACATGCAGTACTGCATACAATAGCAGTCATTATGGAAAGAATTATACAAGTTTCCATTGATTCCTATGGGGAAACGCACTTTGATGCTTTGGTTTACAAACATGCTTCTGTAACGGAATATGATCGTAATCCAAGGAACTACTGTAGGATCGAATATACACAAATATTCTTAGCACACACACTCATCAGGAATGAAAACGCAAAGCCGGGTCTCTAGAAAGAGAAGTTTTATTGCTGAAGTTGTGACTACAGGCAGTAAGAAAGGTTTATAAAACTCGGACCTCTATCTCAGGAACATACTGACTCGCAGAGCTCACACAGAAGGTGGCAGGGGGAGGAAGACAAAAACCAGTGGCAGTCCAGAGAGACCCACAGCGCAGCCTCCTCCAACAGCCACAAATACACCAAATGTGTGGGGTGACCTCCTGCACCGAGGGCTACTCCAGCCGCAAAGCATCCTGTGCCGATTAAAGAAAGCCTGTCATTACAGCTAGGGGGCAATAGGTAAAGATTGACGGTAACAGGAGGTGGAGGCACACAACTACTAAATTTCCTCTATTGTTAAAAAAAAAAAAAAACGGTATGCCAATCTTCACTTCAAAGCCCAGACACACTCCTGCATCCCATAGTGCAGGGATATGCAATTAGCGGACCTCCAGCTGTTGCAGAACTACAAGTCCCATTAGGCATGGCAAGACTGACAGCCACAAGGATGACACCCAGAGGCATGATGGGACTTGTAGTTTTGCAACAGCTGGAGGTCCGCTAATTGCATATCCCTGCAATAGTGTAATCCTCATGCCAAGGGGATTTATACTTTTTTTATTATTACACATATGAAACAGATCAACTTCAAGTAAATCTAAAGCCCAAACGTATATGTGTATAAAAAGAAGCTCCCTGGTCAGTTAAAAGATTTGCTACATAACCTATAAACTATTTCACGTTATTAGAAATGTTTCTTTGAAATTCAATCTGTGGTCAGCTATAACTTCTAAAACTGTGATATAAATATTACATTTCCTACGACTAATGGCAACGGTACTCCGTGAGGAACCCTCTGAACATTCCATCTGCTCATGCGATTGTCTCACAGCTTTTCCCAGAACTCAAAAGTACGCCTTTTAACGACTTGACTACCAAAGGTTGGTCTCTAAACATCCTGGTAGTCAAGGGGTCAAAACAAGCTGGCAATGTCTTGTTCAACAAGCTCTTTGCTTTTATTTATCGGAAGACAAGTCCCCCTCCCATGGTGGTTCCCGAGCTCTACCTCTGCTCCAGGAAGCCTGAGACCCTGGGAAATATTGCCAGGATTTGGAGAAGGAGCAGATCGGGGAATAACCCTATTCTGAGGCCAATGAACAAGGAAGCGCTCAATTCAGGGCACTTCCAGGTTTGGAGCGCTCGGAAGCCTGGCTGAAATGTGGTGTAAACAGCTGACCAAGCACAGTCCTGAGCTTGATTAGCTGGAGTCGAGGGCAGGAGAGACATTAGGGGGGAAGATTTATAAAACTGAAGAGTTTAAAAATCGGGTGCAGCTCAGAAACATATTAGCTTCCAGGTTTTATTGTCAAAGCTTAAAGTGGATGTAAACCCATTTTTTTGCTGTCACAATGTAGAGTATAAGATTTCCCATCATCTGTGCCCAGTCTTGCCACACATAGTTAATCCAGCTCTGAGCAATCCTCTTTTATTGTTCAGTGAAATAAAACGGACTTACAGAGAAAAACCTTAGTCCGTTCCGCCCCCTTGCTGTGAGTGACAGGTTTTTACATATCTCATGCACTAGCCTGGAGACTGGCATTATTTTTTTATTCCCACCCCCACTCCTTTTTTTTTAAGTCATGTGGTTACTTTTCTGGATTTGGACTGGATATTAGTGATCATAGCATAATACAGTGTAAGGGAAGTGTAGAGGCGGGGAGTCTGACACCACAACTCCACCCACCGAGCTCCAGATAACAGACCCACCCACAGAATCTGCAGTTTTTCAGTTCTTATAACAGACAGAGGGGAGACATTTGACAGGTAAGGATACATGCTATATCCTTATAGATAACGACTATGTCAGTAGTTTAGAAAGGATGAGGCTTTAAATCCACTTTAAGCTGTCCATAGACTGTTTGAATCTCAGCCGTTTCAGCGGGAATGGCCAAGATTCAAACCATGTATGGGTAAGTCTTACCAAGTTGATTTGATCGATTAATTTAAGTACAGGCAGCCTGTCGGATTTTACAAGCGATTATTGCTGCTGGTTGTTATAGAAAATCGCTCTACTGTGTTGGTGGTGGAATCTCTCCCGCAGACCCATTGCGTTCTCCCGGTGGGGGAAGGTGTCCCTGCTGGGAGAACACAATAGCTCCGCAGGAGGGGTTCCCCACAGTCAGTGTTGATGGGCGTATCAAGAGATTTTCTCTTCTGCAACCCGTGGTTGCAGGAAAGGAAAAACAATCTGTCTATGACCAGTCTTAATTAAACAACAAGCTGACGTTAGAAACCGATTGGCTGCCATGCACAGCTGCACCAGATTCTGTGTGCTCCAGTTTTAGTAAATCTACCTCGAAGGGTCCCCTATTATCTCCATAAAGAGAATCTGTCACCTGCCAACGCTATCACTTAGGGGGCTTGCTTGCCCCTTTGTGAAAGCAATAAAGTTAAAAGATAAAAACATAAAAAGTATTTAACAAAAACTATATTAAAATAAATTAAAATAAAATAACAAAATAAAAAATGTTAAAAAGCAACCCGCTGCTCTCTGCACACACAAAAAAAAAGCAAAGATGCACACAGGGCGCCCTCGTGTATGTAAACAGCGAACGCGCAACACACATTATTACACACTATTATGTCTAAACTAATCACCTGTAAAAGATTTTAAATTGTAGCTTATGGACAATTTGGGGTGCCATTTTTTTTTACCATTTCACGGGTACACACAATTTTGAGACCCACTCAAACTTGGCGGGTCAGAATCATGGGCGAAATTACTGCAATTCTGCCTGAAATTCCAATCGGTGCAAAACGTGCATGTGGGTGCCATTGGTTCTAAATGGCACACCAAACACAGTGCGGTTTTGCCGCGTAACAGAATCGCGATGTAATCGCGTCAGAAAGCAAGTTTAACCACTTAAGGACCGCCTCCTGCACATATACGTCGGCAGAATGCCACGGCTGGGCACAGGCACGTACCTGTACATCGCCTTTAAGAGCCCAGCCGTGGGCCGCGCGCGACCCGGTCTGAAGCTCTGTGACCGCGCCTGCGGGACCCAATCGCTGCCGGTGTGCCGCGATTGGGTCACAGAAACTGAAGAACGGAAAGAACGGGAAGAGGCAAGTGTAAACACACCTTCCCCGTTCTTCTGTGTGGCAGTGACACTGATCGTCTGTTCCCTGATATAGGAAACGACGATCAGCGACGCCACTCCTACAGCCACACCCCCCTACCAGTAAGAATCACTCCCTTAGGGCACACTTAACCCCTTAGCGCCCCCTAGTGGTTAACCCCTTCACTGCCATTGTCATTTTCACAGTAATTTGTGCGTTTTTCTAGCACTTTTCGCTGTGAGAATGACAACGGTCCCAAAAATATGTCAAAAGTGTCTGATGTGTCCGCCATAATGTCGCAGTCACAAAAAAAAAAAGCTGATCGCCGCCATTACTAGTTAAAAAAACAGATTGATAACAATGCCATAAAACTATCCCCTATAACATTTGCGCAAATCAATCAAACACTTATTGAGATTTTTTTTTACCAAAAATAGGTAGAAGAATACGTATCGGCCTAAACTGAGGAAATGAAATGGTTTTTTTTTATACATTTTTGGGGGTATTTATTACAGCAAAAAGTAAAAAAAATATTGCATTTTTTTCAAAATTGTCGCTCTCTTTGTTTATAGCGCAAAAAATAAAAACCGCAGAGGTGATCAAATACCACCAAAAGAAAGCTCTATTCGTGGAAAAAAAAAAGGACACCAATTTTGTTTGGGAGCCACGTCACACGACCGCGCAATTGTCAGTTAAAGCGACGCAGTGCCGAATCGCAAAAAGGGGCAAGGTCTTTAACCTGCATAATGGTCCGGGTCTTAAGTGGTTAGAGATCACATGAAGGTTGTCGTCAAAAAAGAACAGGGGCTTATTTTGGGCGACAAAACGTGCATAGGGCGGCCCATTACAGTGAATGGGCTTGCCCCATGTGTGACACGTGGAATCACGTGAAGATCGCCCATGCAAAATTGTGAGTGGGAGCGCGAGTTACCGCTATGCAAAGTGTGAATGGGGCCTGTTTGACATCCATTTACTTGACGCAACCCGCATCTTATATGTGTTACCAAAAATGCAGATTTTTAACATGCGTGAAAAAGTTAAAAATAAAATCTCTAGTAGAGCGGTGAAACAAGGTTTTTTTATGGACAGAAGTGGGTGTGGGTTAACAGCTCTGTTGGGCTTTTCAGTTTTGTTGTTTAATGACTGTACATAAAGTACAAGGAAGCAGTCAGATTTACATCAGATACACACAAGCCCTTAAAACAATATTCTCTGCAACTTGTAACATCTACTATGCTCTTGGGTCTTCACCTGGGTTTAGGCCATACGAGGGAGCTCAGAAGGGGGAGCCCGTTTTTGGGGCCCTTTCACACAAGCGATCTGATCCCTGATCGGAAGGTCCGTGCATTCCGGGTATAAAATACATTGTGCCCTCTTGGTCCGAGAACTGCTTCCCCATCTGTTTGGGTGGACCAGATGGGAGGCAGCCAAAGTGTACACTGACAGCGGATTCCTTTTACTCCCAGACACCCATAGAGTAGAGTAGGGTCTGTCCATATCCACTCTGCATAAACGGACCCGTCATCCACCCTGCTCCGATCAGCTCACTGATCCCCTGATCGGAATGGAATCCACCTCGAGTGAAAGGGCCCTTTTGCTTAACACCTTGGAAATAATATGTAGACTATTGCCCACCAACTTTGCTAGGGTGGTAACAGAGCTCACATGATTAGCCTATACTACATTAGATATACCATACAATAGTATGTACTGTCACTTTGTGGTATCCCCTTTTACTGACTTTATGTTACCTTGCAGGCTCACACTAGAGAGGGGGGGTCAGTTTACTGTCCTGGACTAGGGCCAGTGGGAGTTGAAAATATCCCGGCGTCCAGTGAAAGGAATAGTTCCCATCGTTGGTGTCATTGTGAGGAACAGTGCCCCTTTGTTGGGAGAAATAATACCCCATTGTTGGTGTCAAGGGATGGCATAGTGCCCCAAGGGCCAGATAAAGGCAAAAAAAGGGACACATTTGGTCCCCAGGCCACACAGTTTGGAGTCCACTGCTCTAGACATATAGGATGGTTCACAAAATGACATGTCACTCCAGTAGGTTGGGATATCCGTCAAACCACAGCTAATTGTTAATTAATTAATTTAAGTGACAATCAGCATAAAGTCATATAACTTACAAGGTAGAATGTTAAGGGAGAACGCCAGGAATAAACTCACACAGCAGAACTCTACTTCTGTACATCTCTGGGTGCAGCATTTGGAAGACAAAACAAGGTCACGTAACCTTTAGGTCCCGCAGGGAAAAAAATCAGCAGGTTCCAGACAAATAACCGGCCATTACACACAATAGGCCTGATATACGATGCATCTTATTAGGGGTAGCTAAGACGGGTATTTGTCTAATTACAGACAAATGTGTGGCCTCAAAACAAGCCTATATATGCGATAGGTACACTCCCTCATGTACCCCCCCAGGGCATACCGACTCCTCCTGGGTGCCAAGACCACAACAAAGGTTGTCAGGACGGCGTTCCTTGATCTTTTCTGCAGATTGGCAACCCGGAAGCGCTCTCAGCTCTGAGCACTTCTGGGTTCAGAGCTTACAAATCTCTGAGCACTTCTGGGTTCAGAGCTGTCAAAGCTCTGAGCACTTCTGGGTTCAGAGCCGTCAAAGCTCTGAGCACTTCTGGGTTCAGAGCCGTCAAAGCTCTGAGCACTTCTGGGTTCAGAGCTGTCAAAGCTCTGAGCACTTCTGGGTTCAGAGCTGTCAAAGCTCTGAGCACGTCTGGGTTCAGAGCTCTTAGCACTTCAGGGTTCAGAGCTGTCAAATCCTTGACATAGTGGATTGGGGACTTTCTGTCCTAAATCTGTTTGGAAGGAGTGCAGGGGAGAAATTAGGGATCTAAATCCCTGGAAGTCTCCATAAAGAGTACCGGTCATCTGCCCATGAAAAAAGTTTAGAATAACATGAAGTATAACAAATAAAAAAAAAGTAACAACCCCCCATCCCACACACACGCACGTATAAACACAAAAAACATGTATGCGTCCAGAAAGAATGATTGCACAACACATATTATGCATGCCAATGTAAGCTGAATACTGGTGGGAAAAAAAATAAAAGTGTCGCCTATTGAAAATTTTGGGTAGTCTGTGACTGGACAGTGAAAGGAGAAGTAGCGCAATGACGAGCTCATCTCTCTGCTCGCTCCTCCTATGCAGCACACAAAATTGATTGGAATCTCGTTCTGCTTTTTCCTCTCTCACTCCAGCCCTGCTGTACAGGGACTGCAAAAGGCCGATAACAGGTCAAAGTCATACAGAGAATACTTAGCTTCACAAACCTCAGCATTATGCAGCCCAACCAACATATTCTTGCTTGCATTTTATCATCTTCACACCAGTCCCACAGCTTGACCTGTATTCAGGTATGATTCAGGTATGATGGATGACCTATGTTACCTGTGTAGTCCAGGCAGGAATCGGACTTGTGACTCTGCATTGGAAGACTGTGGGCTTTTATTTGATCCCATCTGCAGACCACAGGAAAGGAGGAAGATCTTTTGATGGTTGAAGAATGACTGTGATCTTGATGACTTTTGAACAAAGCAAACAGGCTCCGCCCACTTTTGCCCTCCCCTGAGGAGTTCAGGAAGACCTGGATCTTACACTAAGGCACGTTTTGAGGCCACAGAATTGCTCTCCTTACTGTGAAACAAAATCGGCACGGCTTGTCTACCAAACTCAACTTAAAAAGGATAAGTCCGAGAAAATCTATAAAACACAACACTCCTTTTACTTACAGAGTCCTACAAACGTCATAAAAATATGTTCAGCGCCGCCGATGCCCTTTACAGCAACACAGGAGAACAGATATCAGGCTTGCGGTGGGAGGATAGGCTTACAAAGCAGACAGGTAAGAAGGGGCGGTATCTAGATGGGCTTAGAGTAAGGCAAGTGTCACCAGCAAGGTGAGGTTGTTGACCCATTTTTGCTAGCCCCTTGAGTTTCCCGATCGTGTTACTGGCTTCCACAGCGATCATGTGATCTGCAGCCCATCCTATTGTCGCTTTGTGTGACTGGGAGCTTTCCATGGCAGTATGAGTAGAGCCAGGAAAATTGAGTTAGGCCCCTATCACACAGGGAGGACTCTGTTGAGGTCTGCAAGGGATCTGTCCGTTGTGAATAGAACGGGGCGGACGAGCCATCTGTGTAAGCCATGGGCAGTACTGAGTAAAAAGACTACACTATCCGTTTACACCAGACTGACCTCTAGATGGAGGATGACAAATGCCTTTCTGTCCTTTTTTAGCAGACCGGAGACACAAGCCTGTTTACACCAATCGGTCTATTGGGGGCGAATGGACCATCCGATCAGGTCCACCCGAATAACTGACAGGTGGACCTTACTGGACCCTTCGTGTTAAAGGGGTCTTAATGACTCAATGGGCAGGCAAAAGGTGGGACAGCCGCAAAGGCTCTAAAAATGTTTCACCTTCACGTAATGCCAATGGCCACCACAAGATGGCGCCAGATCACAGAAGGAAGCTTAGGCCTGCAGAAGGTCGCAAAGCCGCGGCCTCAATTACTGGTCGGCAGGAGGCGCACAGAGACACAGGATCCTGTGCCTACGTGCGCCCACACCTCCCCCCGACGTGCCGGCCGGTAATTGAGACCGTGGCTTTGCAGCCTTCTGCAGGCCTAAGCTTCCCTGGGCGCCAGGTCACTATTTCTTGTCGCAATTGTGACCGGGCGCCTGGATTTTGTCGAGCCCTGATGTAGCTATATAGTATAGTAGGGATGGGGGCGATTACAAAGGGCATACGTGTTACTTTACAAATCGTATGGCCAATAAAACATTTTTTACATGTGTTTCTTGTCTGCAGCTGTCCTTTAAAGCTGAACTCCAGGCAGGTCACTTGTCAAATACTTTGATTTTTGGGCTTACTTTTTTAAAACCACCTAGTTTCTGAGGCCGGCCTTAGATGGTTTGAATCTTGGCTGAATCAGCAGAAACCGGCCAAGATTTGAACCATGTATGGGCAGGCTGAATGAACCAAAGTTGATTGATCGTTCGATCGATCGATCGACTTGGGTACAACCAGCCTGCCAGACAGCTAGCAATAATCACTGTCTTCTCCCGGTGGGGACGGCTTACCCCGCCTCCCTGCCTGGAGGATGCAATGGCTCGGCGGGAGAGATTCCCTTGTCAATACGGGTTGCAGGAAAGAAATTTGCTTCATTAGTCAAATACTTTGCAAAAGGAGGTGATGTCATCGTTGTGCATTAGAAACCGCAGCCACACCCGAGCTGGGGTAGTAATTACAGAATATCTGATGTCATTTCTGTTCACTGAGCAGGGCCACGGGAAACAACTACAAATCACTTTACACAATAAAAATTGCCGTTATTGGGCGGGTTTTGCTGCCAATGCTTGAAGCACCCACATCGCTGCATAGCCGGTCAGAGCATAGTGGGGGGGTGGGGACAGAGTCTGAGATGCCCGGTTTCTTCCACTGCAGCCAGCGGTAATGCAATTATGTGGCTGCTGGTAAAAGGGAACTATAGCAGGGATGTTTTAAGACTGGTGACCGGGGAAGAAGTGGTACAGCAGCCGCCGGTCTTAAGCTGACCATAGACGGAGCAAAATTTCTTTCTTTCATCCACGGGTTGCCGTTAACATAAATCGCTCAATTCCCCAATACCTGCCGCCAAGTCATTGTGTTCTACCAGCTGGGGGGCAAGGAAAGCCACACCCGTCGGGAGAACACAGTGTTTATTGCTAGCTTAAATGTAAAAATTTGAAATCCGACAGGCTGGTTATACCCAATTTGAGCAACAACTTGGTGCATTCCGCCCGCCCATATATGGTTAGATCTTAGATGGTTCAGCAGGAACTGGCCAGTATTCTAACCCTCTATAGCCAGCTTTACAAAAGGAAAATAAGGACACTGATCATATTATGACTTCACAGGGGTTACAGCAGTGGATTAACCACTTCCTACCCTGCCCATTGTCAAATGACGTCCGCAGGAGGGATCTCTCATCCTGGGAGGACGTCATACGACGTCCCTGGGCTGGAAGTGGTTAAGATATCCACACTGTTGTCATTAACCACTTCACATCCTGCCCATATACATATCACATCCGCAGATGGGATCTCCCATGCTGGGCTTCCAGGGGGTGGGGGCAGCTCGCCGCGTCACTCGGGAGCTGGTGCGCGTGCCCGGTGGCCGTGATGTACGCCGGGGACCCGCGATTGCAGGATAACAGGGCAGGACCCTGGATCTGTGTGTGTAAACACACAGATCCACGTTTATACAATGGAAAATAAAAGTTTTTGGGACTTTAAATGAGGCTAGAACCAAAGTGGTAACCTCCTCCACCCCATTATCATTTGTAAGAAAGGGGGAGAGCGGGTAGTGGGACTTTAAATGAAGCACATGGCAGTAAAATATATATAAAAAAATAAAAAAATTATATATTTACTGCCATGTGCTTCATTTAAAGTCCCACTACCGGCTCTCCCCCCTTTTTAACACAGATCCACGTCCTGTCAGAGGTGAGGAGACCGATGGTGTGTTTCCAGTACAGGGGAACACCGATCAATCTCCTCCCCTTGCGAGTCCCCTCCCCCTACACATTTAACCCCTTGATCGCCCTCTAGTGTTAACCCTTTCCCTGCCAGTGACATGTCTACAGTAATCAGTGCATTTTTATAGCACGGATCGCTGTATAAATGCAAACGATCCCAAAATAGTGTCAAAAGTGTCCGTTATGTCCGCCGCAATGTCACAAAAAAAAAAATCGCAGATCGCCGTCTTTATTAGTAAAACAAATGCCATAAATCTATCCCCTATTTTGTAGACGCGATAACGTTTGCGCAAACCAATCAACATACACTTATTGTGATTTTTTTACCAAAAATATGTAGAAGAATACATATATCGGCCTAAACTGAGGAAAATTATTATTATTATTTTTTAATTAGGATACTTATTATAGCAAAAAGGAAAAAAATATTGTGTGATTTTCAAACTTGTCATTGCTCTTCTTTTGTTTATAGTGCAAAAAATAAAAACCGCAGAGGTGATCAAATACCACCAAAAAATAAATAAAAAATAAAATGGGTATAGCGTTGCATGATTGCGCATTTGTCAAAGGGCGACATCGCTGCAAACTGAAAATTGGCCTGGGCAGGAAGGGGGTGAAAATGCCCGGTATTGAATAAGACCATATTTGCTGAGCAATGTCACTTAAAAAAAAAAAAAATGCTTGAAAAATTCTGCCAGAAGTTCAGCTTGAAATTTACACATACTCAACCAGAGCCCTCCAAAAAGCATCAATATTAATGTACGGTGTGCAGAAAGTGGAAGCAGAAGCATTCAGTGCAGCGTGACAATCGTCAATAAAACTCTAAAATGTGTCTAGTGCCAAACTGGAAGAGCGCTGACCACTGTGCAGGGGATACACATACAGCAGAGCTGGTGGTGCACAGCAGAGGGGTGGTAATAGTAAGGGTGGGGGGTAAAACCAGTAAGAATGGGGTGGTACCAGTAATAGTGGGGTGGAATCAGTAATGTTGAGTGGAATGACTAAGGGTGAGGTGGTACCAGTGAAAGATGCAGTGGAATCAGTAGGGCTGGGGTAGAACCAGTAAAGGTGGGGTGATAGCAGTAAAAGTGGGGTGGAACCAGTAACAGTGGAAGGAACCAGAAAGGGAGAAGTGTAACTAGTGAAAGCGGAGTGGCACCAGTAACAGTTGGGTGGAACCAGTAACAATAGGGCGGAACCAGTAACAATAGGGCGGAACCAGTAACAATAGGGCGGAACCAGTAACAATAGGGTGGAACCAGTAACAATAGGGCGAAACCAGCAACAGTGGGAGGAAGCACTGCCGTCCCATAAACTGACGCTGTATTGCTCTTGCGGTCTGGGGGTTTCCAGTAACCTATAGATGGGAATTTTCCTCTCCTGTACCAGGAAGACATGTAAAAGGTACCCCCTATTTTTTGTGGAGGATAAGGAATCAATAAATTATCCAGTGTGGAGGCGGCACTATGATCCGACACCTCACCCCACTGGTCCTTGCATAAAGTGGGGCAAGCCGGTGCCTGAGCCAGGCTCGGAGAAGTCCAGCGTCTGGGAATTACCCGTTTCGGTGTCAGCCAGCTGGCCGAGTAGAGGGTTCAGGGTTCCACCGCACTGTGGGCAGGAGTGGACCATTTCCTGCAGATCACAGAGGTCATTGAAGGTCCTCTCGCACAGGTCGCACTGATACATCCGCTTCTGCGATGTCCAATCCTTCCTCTCCTCCACTACAGCCAGTGATGGTAGATTACGGCTAGGGAGGCGGTGGTTTGGTTTCTCTTCATCATCGTCCGATTCCGGCTGCTGCTCGCTGGTCCTCCGCTGGGGCGGGCGTCTCTTCCGCTTACCTGGGCGGGGGAGCTCTGGGCAAATGGGACGACGCAGGGTGGAGATCTCCGGTAATGGTCCCTTAAAGGCTGAGGGAGCAGAGTGTGATATGGACATCCCGTCAACTGCAGAAGATAAAAACAAGACCTTTCAATTAACAATTTTCTTCATCATTTCAACACTTCAATACACCGAGAACCGATTTATTTTCTGTTTGTAGTGGATGCTGGAAAGTCAGTGCCCACAACAGGAGGACTAGGAACACCTCGGAGTAAGCGGGCACAGAGCTAGGAATTAAGGTGGCAGTCGCTTACAAACACAGTGCCAAAGAGACACAAAAAGACTCAGTTCACCAGAATCCAGTTTTGGATGGACTGAACTTCAATTGGGTATTGCATGCACCTTGGTTATTCTTTACTGTGTTCCCAGTATTGCCTTCTTTAATCCTAGACCCAAGCTGTACATTGGCATCATGATGAGATTAAAGTGATTGTAAACCTTTGCGTAAAAACCCTGCGGGTTACCTTGCGGGCGTGCTACCGAGTCCAGCTTTTGCGTCCATAGACATAGTCCAAAAAACAGCCGGACTTGACCCAGGCGCCCGCGTCATTGGATTTGATTGACAGCAGCGCGAGCCAATGGCTGCGCTATCAATCCATCTAATCAAAAAACAAGAACCCCCGGGCAGAGAGGAAGAGAGCGTGTCCGCCAAGGGAACGAAGGGCTCAGGTGAATAAAACGGGGGGCGCGGTCAGTGTCAGAAGTTTTTTTCACCTTAATGCAAAGGATGCATTAAGGTGAAAAAAAACACGAGGGTTTACAACCCCTTTAAGACTCCATTCACATTAGTTTAACCTTTTATGCAACTTTGGACACTACCCCCCCCCCCCCCCCCCTTTCAAAATGCCAACTGTGGCAGTGGAGGGTACAAAAAAGCGGTGATTCCCCTTTTGGGTGGAGCTCCGCTTCAAAGTTAATTGTAAACGCATTTTTTTTTAAATGACAATCTATGTAGTGTTTTTTCACAGAGCAGCCCCGATCCTCTTCTTCTTGGGTCCCTCGCCAGCGCCCCTGGCTCCTCCTCTTCTCCGTGTGCCAAAGGAAGCCACTTTCTATGGTGGCACACCTGCGGGCATGATCCCAAGCTGTGCCATCTGCATCAATTGACACAGACAGTGCAACTTGGTCCCACCCGCTAGTCAATGAAATTATCTGACTGAAAGCAGCAGGAGCCAATGGCTTCCACAGCTATTAATCTGCCCTGAGAGGAAAGCACACAGCCCTGGGTGGAGAGAAAAGCTCAGGTAAGTATAAGGGGGCAGGGGGAGGTTCACATAGAAGTCTACCTTCACAACTTTAATTGGTACCTGTACATGGAGCGATATCAGCAGGCAGCGGCTGGTCTCTCTCATCTTCTGGAAGACTGATGTCTGGACTCTCCTTAAAGATCCACATGGAAAGATCATGATCGAACACGGGGATACCTGCAGGTAGAAATGTATAATGACAGACCATGAATCCCAAGGTTGTCATCACCACCAGAGCTCACATTATGCCCACTCTACTACAGTAAATGTCTAACACAGATCCTCATGGGAGTGTCGATTCCCACTTTAAAGTGATATTAAAAAATTCAATATTTAATTTTTTTAAACAACAACATGTCATACTTACCTCCACTGTGCAGTTTGTTTTGCACAAAGTGGCCCTGAACATCCTCTTCTGGGGTCCCACGGCGGCTCTCGCGGCTCCTCCCCACATTAGATAACCCCCTCTGGGAAGCTCTCTCCCGAGGGGGTTACCTTGCAGGCGCGCTCCTGTGTCATACACTCGGCAGAAGGAAGTCATACGATCTCCGAGTATTTCTGAGTCTCTCCGCCGCTCCCCCACCACCTCTGGCCACATGCGGTATTGCATGCCATAGAAGTCAATGTGGAACGGAATTATTTTCGTTTCCATTTACTTCTATGGGGAAACTCGCTATGCGAGTACTTTGGATTACAAGCATTCTCCTGGAATGGATTATGCTCGTAATCCAAGGTTCTACTGTAAAACAAAAGTGCCCTAATAGAGGGAAACTACCCTCCCAAAAATGTTTGTAATGGGATATACAGTAAATGTTGTGTCTTTTCTACTTCTTTGGATATACAGTAAATGCTATTTCTTTTGCTATGAGGAAGGTGTCTTTATCTTTCCCAACTCTATTCAGAACTATGAACAAAAAAGGAAAATTAACTAAAAAATCTGCCTCACTGGCGGCCACTCACTGGAATTGGAAGTGTCCAGCTCCTCCTCTTTCTCCTCCTCCTCCATGTCCCTCCAATCCGGCACCTCGTCGTGCTTTATCCTAAGTAAAATGTCAGGGCTGATGCTTCTGCTGGAGGCTGCAAATCAAAAAAACAGACAAGGAGAATTACTAACCTGTGGAATGGATAACAGAGAAGTGAGATAAAGCTGGCCTGTTTTAGGGCAATTGTCAGGAGCAGACACAGATCACAGAGGTGCCCCCGAGGCCAGATAGGCAGTGTGAGTGTCGGAGGTAGAAAGTGGTGGCGGGTGACTGGAGAAATCCTCACCTGGAGCCGAGTTCTTCTTCTCATTAACCAGGCTGCTCTTCTTCTCACACTCTTCATCCTTAATCTTCAATAGAACATCCGCATTCACAATTTTGTAACCTGGAAACAAGACAAACATACTGAAAAATTAGACATTTGAAATCCAACAGCAATACAAATCATATAAGAGAGGAAGAACACAGTCATGTTTACAGGGAACCGTCCTCATTTCTTACATTATTCCTGAGACGATGCATCCACTAGACCAGGGATATGCAATTAGCGGACCTCCAGCTGTTGCAGAACTACAAGTCCCATGAGGCATAGCAAGGCTCTGACAGCCACAAGCATGACGCCCAGAGGCATGATGGGACTTGTAGTTTTGCAACAGCTGGAGGTCCGCTAATTCGAGAGTGAGTTTACATCCACTTTAACATGTATAGTACGGCTGTGGTCGTGGACTAAAAAACATGCTATACTTACTGATTTTGCACAGAGTAGCCCCGATCCTCCATTTCTAAGGTCCCCCCACCAGTGCTCCTGGTTCCCTCCAGCTAATGAGTACCCCCTTGTTCCAAAAGAGACAAAGAGCGTGGCTCAGTCAAACTGCTCCCTCCTCACTGGGTCTGACCGACAGCAGGCCAATGGCTCCTGCTGCTGTATCTGAGCCAGTGGAGGAGTGAGAGCGATTCGGCTCTCATGCACATCGCTGGATCGAGGCCAGGCTCAGGTATGTATTTAGGGGGGATTCTTCAAGCAGAGAATGCAGTCTAATAAAACACCTATTGGGCCAGATTCTCGTAGATATCCGTAGCGTATCCCCGTATCTACGCCTCCGCACTATTTACGGGCAAGTGCTGTATTCTCAAAGCACTTGCTCCGTAATTTGCGGCAGCGTAGCGTAAAGGGGACGGCGTAAGGCCGTGTAATTCAAATAGGGAAGGAGGGGGGCGTGTTGTATTTAAATTAAGCGCGCCCCCGCGCCGAACGAACTGCGCATGCGCCAGCCGTAAAAGAAGCCCACTGCGCATGCTCCATAGTACGACGCAAATACATTGGTTTCGACGTGAACGTAATTAACGTACAGCCCTATTCGCGACGAGTTACGTAAACGACGGAAAAACCAGACGCTGTCCCGACGTCCATACTTAACATGGCTCACGCCGGACCTACGCAAGGTTACCCTTCATATAGCAGGGGTAACCTTACGCAAACTACGACGACGGCATGCAAAAACGCTCGGGAATCCGGGTATCATGCTCATTTGCATATTCAACGCAGAAATCGACGGGAACGCCACCTACCGGCCAGCGTAACATTGCAACTTAGATCCGACAGTGTAAGTGACTTACGCAAGTCGGATCTACGCCAAATCTATGTGTAACTGATTCTAAGAATCAGTCGCATAGATGCACAGTCACGCAAACAGAGATACGACGGCGTATCAGGAGATACGCCGTCGTATCTCCTTTCAGAATCTGGCCTTTTGCCTTTATATTTACACCCTACCAGATGTTTACAAAAGGTGCAACTACTGACACCAAAAATTGCTGGATGTAGGAAAGATATTTCACATGAAAATCAGGTTGTGACCATAAATTCAATGTCTTCTTACCCATGGCCTCCATTGCAGAGTGGATCTCCCGCATCACGTTCTTATACAGGTCCTTCTGCCAGTCCTCCAGCGCACCCCACTCCTCGGGTGAGAAACAGGCCGCCACGTCACGAAACGTCACAGATCCCTGGTACGCAATAAAGAAACAACAAGACGATTAGACAACAGAAAGCCGTAAAACGCCAACCTAAGAGGGGAACTTACCACTTTACCAAGTGTAACACGCCTATCAAAGTAAAACAGCTGTACATGCACATCATACAAGCTTTATACCAGAATTAATGGGCCCTCTGTACCAAACTACTGAAGGTTGTTTTACCACCTTTAACCACTTGAGACCCGAGCCTGTTTTTCAGATTCTGTGTTTACGAGACTAAAACAGTTTTTTTTGCTAGAAAATTACTTAAAACCCCCAAACATTATATATATTTTTTCTAACACCCTAGAGAATAAAATGGCAGTCATTGCAATACTTTTTCTCACACCGTATTTGTGCAGCGGTCTTACAAGCGCACTTTTTTTTGGAAAAAATTCACCTTTTTTAATTAAAAAATAAGACAACAATAAATTTGGCCCAATTTTTTTTATATATTGTGAAAGATAATGTTAGGCCGAGTAAAATGATACCCAACATGTCACGCTTAAAAATTGCGCCCGCTCGTGGCATGGCGTCAAACTTTTACCCTTAAAAATCTCTACAGGCGATGTTTAAAAAATTCTACAGGTTGCATTTTTTGAGCTACAGAGGAGGTCTAGGGCTAGAATTATTGCTCTCGCTCTAACGATCGCGGTGATACCTCACTTGTGTGGTTTGAACACAGTTTTCATATGCGGGCGCTACTCGCATATGCGTTTGCTTCTGTGCGCGAGCTCGTCGGGACGGGGCGCTTTAAAAAACATCCCTTGTAATAGAAAAAGGCATGACAGGTTCTCTTAAATATGAGATCTGGGGTCAAAAAGACCTCAGATCTCATATTTAGACTTAAATGCAAAAAATAAAAATAAACTGTCATTTTTCAAATGACAGAAAAAAAAAATGTTTCTTTAAGTCGCTGAGCGGGACTGACGTTTTGACGTCACTTCCGCCCAGCAGAGTGATGGGGACGGGTGGGGGCGATTTTTCCCTCACTCGCATCCCCGCTGAGGAGCCGAACGGACCTGATCGCCTCCGCCGCTACCGACGGCTACAGTAAGCGGCGGAGGACACGGGAGAGCGGCGGCAGCAGAAATGCGTCGCGGAGACCGCCGTTATCGTGTACAGAACCGCCCCATGAAGAGATGGATATCTCGGTTGTGGCAGCAGCTGCTGCCGTTACTGAGATATCCATCTTTAAAAAAATGACGTCTTTTGACAATGGGGCGGTTACCAAGTGGTTAAAAGAACCTTCGTCAGTTTTACATTTCCAACATGGAATTAAATTACAATTTTTTCAACTGTCCCCCATTAAGAAGAAAATAATGTATACATGACCTGGACAGCATCAAATCCTCCACAGCCTTCCCCTTGCCAAGATATGGCAGTAGAAAGTTCCAGTTATGTCACCTGGTCATGCCGGGAGCTGCAGCATGCCAAGCTATGATTAAAGCGGCAGTAAACTCCACTTTGCAACTTTTACCTACAGGTAAACTTTTAATGTATCTTACCTGTAGGTAAGATTAATATCTCCTTAACATGCACTGTTTAGCAGCCGGTGACATCACTGGTTCATTTGCACTGCGTCTGAATGGACAGCATACTGGAGTATGCCGCCCCTTCTGATCGCTGTACCACAATAGTGGCTCTCATGTGCATGCGCAAGAGTGACATCATTGCAGCTTGGCTTTTTAAATGGCCGGAGCCCACGAACCAGGATGGAAGACCAAGGGAAGATGGAAGCCCCGTCAGTGGTGCCAGAGGACTTTGTTTTAAGGCAAGTCTTATAATGTTCCAGTATGGGATGCAAATTGCACTCCTGTGACCCATAGGTGAAGCCCAGCCTAAAAAGCTCAGGCTGGACCTCTCCTTTAACCACTTCAGCCCCGGTCCATTTGAGTGGTCAAAGACTGGGCCACCATTTGCGATTCAGCACTGTGTCGCTTTAAATGACAATTGCGCAATCGTGCGACGTGGCTCCCAAACAAAGTTGGCGTCCTTTTTTTCCCCACAAATAGAGCTTTCTTTTGGTGGTATTTGTTCACCTCTGCGGTTTTTATTTTTTGCGCTATAAACAAAAATAGAGCGACAATTTAAAAAAAAAAAATATATATATTTTTTACTTTTTGCTATAATAAATATGCCCCAAAAATATATAAAAAAATGTTTTTTCCTCAGTTTAGGCCGATATGTATTCTTCTACATATTTTTGGTAAAAAAAAAAAAAAAAAAAAATCACAATAAGCGTTTATCGATTGGTTTGCACAACATTTATAGTGTTTACAAAATAGGGGATAGTTTTATTGCATTTTTATAATTTTTTTTATTTTTTTTTACTACTAATGGCGGCGATCAGCGATTTTTTTCATGACTGCGACATTATGGCGGACACATCGGACAATTTTGATACATTTTTGGGACAGTTTTCATTTTCACAGCGAAATATGCATTTAAAATGCATTGTTTACTGTGAAAATGACAATTGCAGTTTGAGAGTTAACCACAAGGGGGCGCTGAAGGGGTTAAGTGTGACCTCATCTGTGTTTCCAACTGTAGGGGGGTGCGGCTGTAGGTGTGAAGTCATCGATTGTATCTCCCTATAAAAGGGATCACACGATCGATGACGGCGCCACAGTGAAGAACGGGGAAGCTGTGTTTACACACGGCTCTCCCCGTTCTCCAGCTCTGGGGACCGATCGTGGGACTCCAGCGGCGATCGGGTCCGCGGGTCCCGGAGCTTTGGACCGGGTTGTGGCCATGCGTTCTCGACCCACGGTTGGGCACTTAAAGAGGACGTACCTGTACGTGCATGTGCCCAGCCGTCCCATTCTGCTGACGTAAATGTGCAGGAGGCGGTCCTTAAGTGGCTATAGTGCAAAAAAAAAACTAACCTGGTAATAATTACATAATAATACATAAGTAAGGACTATAGGCTGTATAGGTCAAACTGTCTTGCCGTGGTGAAACTCGTCTTGCATAATATAGACATATGACATAATAATGCACGATTTGTTTTAAATTTGTATGTGTTGGGCCTTTGTTGTCCATGTTTGTATATTTGTCAGTGTAAAAATTGATAAATAAAACAAAAAAATAAAATAATGCATGATTGATTGTAGAAACATAGATCCAACTGTCTTGACATTGTAGACCTCTACGCGTTTCGTCGCTCATGACCATTCGTCAGAAGTAAAAAGTCAAGGGTATCTGTTATGCCGCGTACACACAACCGTTTCTTCATGATGAGAAAAATGCAATTTTTTAAATTGGTCATTAACTACTTAAGACCCGGACCATTATGCAGGTTAAGACCTAGCCAGTTTTTGCAATTCGGCACTGCGTCACTTTAACTGACAATTGCCCGGTCGTGTAAGGTGGCTCCCAAACAAAATTGGCGTCCTTTTTTTCCCACAAATAGAGCTTTTTTTTGGTGGTATTTGATCACCTCTGCGGTTTTTATTTTTTGCGCTTTAACCACTTAAGACCCGGACCAATACGCTGGCAAATGACCCAAGGGGTTTTTGCGATTCGGCACTGCGTCGCTTTAACAGACAATTGCGCGGTCGTGCGACGTGGCTCCCAAACAAAATTTGCGTCCTTTTTTTCCCACAAATAGAGCTTTCTTTTGGTGGTATTTGATCACCTCTGCGGTTTTTATTTTTTGCGCTATAAACAAAAATAGAGCGACAATTTAAAAAAAAATGCAATATTTTTTACTTTTTGCTATAATAAATATCCCCCAAAAATATATAAAAAAACATTTTTTTTCCTCAGTTTAGGCCGATACGTATTCTTCTACATATTTTTGGTAAAAAAAATCGCAATAAGCGTTTATCGGTTGGTTTTCGCAAAATTTATAGCGTTTACAAAATAAGGGATAGTTTTATTGCATTTTTATTAATTATTTTTTTTTTTACTACTAATAGCGGCGATCAGCGATTTTTTTCGTGACTGCGACAATATGGCGGACACTTCGGACAATTTTTACACATTTTTAGGACAATTGTCATTTTCACAGCAAAAAATGCATTTAAATTGCATTGTTTACTGTGGAAATGACAGTTGCAGTTTGGGAGTTAACCACAGGTGGCGCTGTAGGGGATGTGTACCTAATGTGTGTGTTTACAACTGTAGGGGGGTGTGGCTGTAGGTGTGACGTCATCGATCGCGTCCCCCTATTACAGGGATGACGCGATCGATGCTCCGGCCACAGAGAAGCACGGGGAAGCCGTGTGTACACACGGCTCTCCCCGTTCTTCCGCTCCAGGGACGGATCGCCGCACTGCAGCGGCGATCGGGTCCGCGAATCCCGCGGTCCCGGTCCTGGAGCTTCGGACCGGGTCGCGGGCGCGCGCCCGCGACCCACGGCTGGGTACTATAACCAACGTATATATACGTTGATGTGCCCAGCCGTGCCATTCTGCCGACGTAAATCTGCAGGAGGCGGTCCTTAAGTGGTTAAACAAAAATAGAGCGACAATTTTGAAAAAAATGTAATATTTTTTTTCTATTTGCTATAATAAATATCCCCCAAAAATATATAAAAAAATAAAAAATTTCCCTCAGTTTAGGCCGATATGTATTCTTCTACATATTTTTGGTAAAAAAAAAAATCGATTGGTTTGCACAAAATTTATAGCGTCTACAAAATAGGGGATAGTTTTATGGCATTTTTATTAATATTTTTTTTTTTTACTACTAATGGTGGCGATCAGCGATTTATTACGTGACTGCGACATTATGACAGACACATTGGACAATTTTGACACATTTTTGGGACCATTGTCATTTTCACAGTAAAAAGTGCTATAAAAATGCGCTGATTACTGTGAAAATAGCAATAGCAGTTTAGGAGTTAACCACTAGGGGGCGCTGAAGGGTTTAAGTGTGACCTCATGTGTTTCTAACTGTAGGGGGGCGGGGCTGGACATGTGATTCAGTGATCGTCTTTCCCTATATCAGGGAACACACGATCAATGACAGTGCCATAGTGAAGAACGGGGAAGGTGTGTTTACACTCACCTCCCCCCGTTCTTCAGCTCCTGTGACCGATCGCGGGACACCGGCGGCGATCGAAGTCCGCGGGTCCCGTCACGGAGCTTTGCACCGGGTCGCGAGCGCGCTTGCGACCCCACGGCTGGGCTCTTAAAGGCGCAGTACAGGTACATGCTTGTGCCCAGCCGTGCCCTTCTGCCGACGTATATTGGCGTGAAGGGGTCCTTAAGTGGTTAAAAACGATTGTGTGTAGGCTCCAGAGTATTTTTCTCGTCGTGAAAAATCGAGCACATCTAACCCAAAAAGCGTGAAAAATATAAAAACATCCGTTAGAATGTGAAAAGAAATTAAGTGAAAAAATAAAAATAAAACACGGCAGTGGAATGAGAAGAACCAACCAAATGCTGGTGTTGGATGAATACAAGGGGGGTCACAAGAACCCTCCAGGAAAAGCGTACACATATATTGTAAGATGGTGGTAAACTCAAGGGAAGTTCCTCAGAGGTGAAGGAAGCAGGGAATACCACAGACACTCCATGTGGACCACCATACCGTCCATCTGGCCCTCTCCTTGGCTGCTCCCAGGGTCTGTATGGGCTATCCCTGCCTCAGCCCCGGCTCAGACGTTATATCTGACACCCCCTCCTCCCGCTCTTGAAGCTCAGCTTTCTGTTTGGGTTAATATGCAAGTATCAGTTTTGTATAGATCTATCCCTTCGGGAAATTTTTTTTCCATTATACACCTTAATTATTTACACTTACAGATATCCTTGACTTTTTACTCCTGACGAGTGGTCGTGAGCCACGAAACGCGCAGTCAAGCCAGTTGGAAGTAAAAAAATAAAAATAAATCGCTATGAGCGTTTATTCATTGGTTTGCGCACAAGTTATAGCGTTTACAAAATAGGGGATAGTTTTATGGCATTTTTAGTAATTTTGGTAGCGATCAGTGATTTTTTTTGTGACTGCGACATTACGGCGGACACATTTGATACATTTTAGGGACCATTGTCATTTTCACAGCGATCAGTGCTATAAAAATGCACTGGTTACTGTGAAAATTACACTGTCAGTTAAGGGGTTAACCACTAGGTGGCGCTGTAGGGGGTTAAGTGTTCCCTGCATAGTGTCCCTGGTGTCATGTCCCCCCCCCCCCTCATCTCTGAATACTGAATCCAATGTCAAAACAGTTGGATCTATACTTCAATCATGCATTATGACATATATCTATATTATGCAAGACGAGTTTCACCACGGCAAGACAGCCTATAGTCCTTATGGATTATTATGTAATGATTACCGTGTTTTTTTTTATATAATATAGTATAAAAACAACATATGTGCCGATTTTTATAATGTCAATACAGCCCGATTTTCACAACCTATGTACCTTATTTAGTTGTTCATAGGAATATTATCATGTACCTGAATATTCTGAATTAATTGTATTTATTATATGCGATACACAACCCCCCCACTTTAATTTTTTTGCCTTGTTATGACATCATTATTATAGGAGAAGTCCAGACTGAGCTCGTTTGGCTGGGCTTCTCCTACAGGTCACAGGAATACAATTCGTTTTGCACTCCATTGTCAGCAGAGAGCGGTCTGAACTCCACTCCCCGCTGACATCACAGTCCAGGCACCGCACCATCCCGACAATGGTTGTCCAGTTCCATCAGTTGCCTGGACTGATACCCAGCTCAGCCTCTCAGTGAGCCCATGAGAGCCTGAGATGGCCACTCCCTGCTGACATCACAGTCCCACAGTGGACTGGTATCCGGCTCAGCCTCTCAGTGAGCCTATGAGAGCCTGAGATGGCCACTCCCTGCTGACATCACAGTCCCACAGTGGACTGGTACCCGGCTCAGCCTCTCAGTGAGCCAATGAGAGCCTGAGATGGCCACTCCCTGCTGACATCACAGTCCCACAGTGGACTGATACCCGGCTCAGCCTCTCAGTGAGCCTATGAGAGCCTGAGATGGCCACTCCCTGCTGACATCACAGTCCCACAGTGGACTGATACCCGGCTCAGCCTCTCAGTGAGCCTATGAGAGCCTGAGATGGCCACTCCCTGCTGACATCACAGTCCCACAGTGGACTGATACCCGGCTCAGCCTCTCAGTGAGCCTATGAGAGCCTGAGATGGCCACTCCCTGCTGACATCACAGTCCCACAGTGGACTGATACCCGGCTCAGCCTCTCAGTGAGCCTATGAGAGCCTGAGATGGCCACTCCCTGCTGACATCACAGTCCCACAGTGGACTGATACCCGGCTCAGCCTCTCAGTGAGCCTATGAGAGCCTGAGACGGCCACTCCCTGTCCTTCCACAGCTCAATGCTCCAGTGAGCGGAGATCTGCAAGAACCGAGCCATTGGCGATGTTCAGTGGCTCGGTTCTCAATGGAGGGGCCCCCGGGGGTCCAATGCTGCATCCACCTAGGTAAGTATGATTACGGTAAAAAACAAACAAAAAAAAACAAAACATTTCAATACTTCTCTTTTAAACCGCATCATGCATTTTCAATTATGGAACCTTGTAAGCCTCATACACACGATCGGATTATCCGACGGGAATTGTGTGATGACAGGCTGTTGTGGTAAAATCCGACCGTTTGTTACACTCCATGGGACAATTGTGGTCGGGTTTTCCAATAGTCTGTGCAGAAGTCCGTCGGACAAAACTCCAAAGTACAAACAAGCATGCTCAGAAGCAATGCTCACCATAATACATCGTTAGCAGAAGGTGCCCAAAGGGTGTTGCTAAAGAGCTGAAAAACAATGCAGTTTTGTGTTTGTTGGCCGTCAATTTTTTTGCCGTTTGTATGCAAGCTCCTGGCCAACGACCTTCGGACAAAAGTCCTACGCTTTGTCCGCTGAAAATCCGATTGTGTGTACCAGGCTTTACTTTGATTCATAAATACATTTGCAATAACATGCATCTTTTACATTATTTATCTTTAACCACTTAAGGACTGCTGTACGGCGATATACATCAACAGAATGGCACGGCTGGGCACACGGGCATACATGTACGTCCCCTTTAAGAACCCAGCCATGGGTTGTGAGTGCACCGCTGGTCAGAAGCTTCGTGACTGCGGGACCCGCGGACTCAATCGCCGACCAGAGTCCCGCGAAAGGGACACTGTAAACAAACCTCTCCCAGTTCTTCTCTGTGGCTTGTCACTAGGGAACAGACAATCAGTGACGTGACACATCCAGTCACGCCCCCCTACAGTAAGAATCATTCACTTAGGGCACACTTAACCTCTTTAGTGCCCCCTCCTGGTTAACCCGTTTCACTGTCATTGGCATTTTCACAGTGATCAGTGTATTTTTATAGCACTTTTCGCTGTGAAAATTACAATGGTCACAAAAATGTGCCAAAAGTGTCTGATGTGTCCGCCATAATGTCGCAGTCACGTTAAAAAATAAAATAAAAAATATCGCAGATCACCGCCAAAACTATATATATAAGGGTTGTCCCGATACCACTTTTTTAGGACCGAGTACAAGTACGGATACTTTTTTTCAAGTAGTCGCCGATACCGAATACTGATACTTTTTTTAAATGTGTCCCCAAATGCAGCCGTGTCCCCCCACAAATGCAGCCATGTCCCCCACATATTGCAGCCATGTCATGTCCCCCACATGCAGTCATGTATGTCCCCCCACATATGCAGTCATGTATGTCCCCCCACATATGCAGTCATGTATGTCCCCCCACATATGCAGCCATGTATGTCCCCCACATATGCAGCCATGTATGTCCCCCACATATGCAGTCATGTATGTCCCCCACATATGCAGTCATGTATGTCCCCCACATATGCAGCCATGTATGTCCCCCACATATGCAGTCATGTATGTCCCCCACATATGCAGTCATGTATGTCCCCCATATGCAGCCATGTATGTCCCCCATATGCAGCCATGTATGTCCCCCATATGCAGCCATGTATGTCCCCCATATGCAGCCATGTATGCAGCCATGTATGTCCCCCATATGCAGCCATGTATGTCCCCTATATTGCAGCGATGCGTCCCTCATACCTTTTAGATATGCTGATGCTGCCTCTGCCGCATACCGCCATATCCCCCTGCACAATCGCGTAGCGCATTACAAGCTTTCATTCTAAAAACTTGTAAATGGCCGCGCTCCGTGTATTAAAACTCCCCTTCTCCGAATGGAGGGATCCGTCCAATCCCACGCAAGGGGGAGTGTCTATACGCGGATTCGTGCATAGACACTCCCCCTTGCTCGGGATTGGAGGGATCCCTCCAATCCGGAGAAGGGGAGTGTCAATACACGGCCATTTACAAGTATTCAGAATGAATGCTTGTAATGTGTGCTATGCGATTGTGCAGGGGGATATGGCGGTATGCGGCAGAGAGAGGCGGCGTCAGCATATCTAAAAAGGTATGAGGGACGCATCGCTGCAATATGGGGGGGGAAGTATTCTATTTCAGTATCGGGGGTATTTGCGGGAGTACAAGTACTCCCGCAAATACTCGGTATCGGTCCCGATACCGATACTAGCATCGGTATCGGGACAACCCCAATATATATTAGGGCTGTGCAAATTAACATTTAATTAATCGATTAATCTTTAATTTTTTTGATTGATCAAAATCTTTTTAATCGATTAAAATTCTTTTGATTGGTACTCACCTCTCCGCGGGCTTCTGGGCCTTCAGGGAGTTCCGTCGGAGATCCGGTAACGTCACGGACACCGGCGGGGCTTGCCGTGTCCATCTGAAGGGCTCCTTTGCTGTGCCTTCATATCTGCATGCCGGCGGAACCTTACTATCTGCCACATACAAGGGCTGTTACACTTCCCTCTATCAACCAGGGATTCTACAACCATTCCACTCGGAGTTGTGATAGTTCCCTTCACGGGACATCTACATGCCGACGCACTGATGTTAACCCCTCCTCATCTGGATTCAGCAGTGGTATCATTGTACACATTTTTATACCAGTATCATACTTAGCTACATGTTTTTATGACTGCTTTTGCTACAGTTTGGTATTACTCGCCCCATTTTTACAGTTTATGTAGCTACATCGATTTTATCTCCAGTGCAATATTTATTTTGTTACCTACTTGAAGACTATAAAAGTTTTAATGCTATTCCCATCGAGCGCTGCCTTTGTGTGTTTTTTGTATCCTGCTATCCATTTTTCCAGTGGTTGGGAGCTGCACTGGGAATCAGCCTGCAAGGAGATCAGCTAAAAGTTGCTGGATCTGTATGTGCGTTATAATTAATCGAAATTAGTCGATTAAAAAAAAAAAACAATTAATCGAATACAACATTTTTGATCAGTAACAGCCCTAATATATATATATATATATAAAAAACTATCCCCTATTTTGTAGACGCTATAACTTTTGCGCAAACCAATCAATAAACGCTCACTGCGATTTTTTTTTAACCAAAAATAGGTAGAAGAAAATGTATCGGCCTAAACTGAGGGAAAAAAAAAAATTTTATTTATTTTTGGGGAATATTTATTATAGCATATTTATTATATTAAATTGTGTCTCTATTTTTTTTTTATAGCGCAAAAAATAAAAACCGCAGAGGTGATCAAATACCACTAAAAGAAAGCTCTATTTGTGGGAAAAAAGGACACCAATTTTGTTTGGGGGCGCCACATCGTACGACCGCGCAATTGTCAGTTGAAGCGACGCGGTGCCGAATCGCAAAAAGTGGCCTGGTCCTTTACCTGCATAATGGTCCGGGTCTTAAGTGGTTAAGTGACATTCTTCATACAAAGTTCAATGACTGTTTTCCTTTGTTTACACGTATGTTAGGGATGGAGGTTTGTCACTGTGGTGAGTGTCAAAAATGACTTCTTGTTTCTCTTACAAATTACCAACAGCCTTTGCAGCTGACGGCTTGTAGCTCCCAAAGAACTGCCAGGGCGCTGATGAGGCTTCCTGTCAGGGTGTAACTGCCTGATCGTACAAGGTAAAGGCAGACAGCTACACAAATAGTCTACAGGAGACCGAGATTGCACCCATAATCTTCTAATCGCGAGTGCAATGCTTTACAGGCTCCTAAAAATAATTCTATATGATATATACACATTTTTTTTTCCCCTGCAAAAATATATTTTTTGTTTGAAAGGCGATTTTGTCCTTTAACCACCTCAGCCCTGGTAAGATTTTACCCCCTTCCTGACCAGAGCACTTTTTACAATTTGGCACTGCCTCGCTTAACTGACAATTGCACGGTGGTGCGACGCTGTAGCGAAACAAAATTTGCGGCCTTTTTTTCCCACAAATAGAGATTTCCTTTGGTGGTATTTGATCACCTCTGGTTTTTATTTTTTGCGCTATAGACAAAAGAACAGCGCCAATTTTTGAAAAAAAACAAAACAAACAATATCTTTTACTTTTTGGTATAATAAATAAATATAATAAATATTTAATATTTTTTTTCTCAGTTCAGGCCGATATGTCTTCTATATATTTTTGGTAAAAAACAAAATTGCAATAAGCGTATATTGATTGGTTTGCACAAAAGTTATAGCGTCTACAAAATAGGGGATAGAATTATGTAATTTTTATTATTTTTTTTATTTTTTTTTACTAGTAATGGAGGCGATCTGCGATTTTTATCGGGACTGCGACATTATGGTGGACACATTAGACACTTTTTTGTGACCATCGTCATTTTTACAGCGATCAGTGCTATAAAAATGCACCGATTACTGCAATAATGTCACTGGCAGGGAAGGAGTTAACACTAGGGGCCTATCAAGGGGTTAACTGTGTTCCATCTCTGTGTTCTAACTAGGTGGGGGGTGCTACTTACTAGGGGAAATTACAGATCGCTGATCATACATGCTCTGTGTGTCCATTCAGACACTGAGTCGTGGTTCGGTCCTGTCCCCTCCTTATTGGCTCACTGACTGATTGACAGCAGCGGGAGCCAACGGCGCCATGCTGCCATCTTTGCCAGTGAGGAGAGGCAAGACACACCTGCAACAATCGCTGGATCGAGATAAGCTCAGGTATACATTAGAGGGGCCACTGCACACATAGAATGCATTAAGATAAAAAACCTTCCGACTAGGGTTGTCCCAATACCGATACTAGTATCGGGACCGATACTGAGCATTTGCGTGAGTACTTGTACTCGCGCAAATTCTCCCGATGCCTGGCCGAATACTTTTTTTTTGAGAGGAAGTGTGAAGTGCGGGTGGAGAGGGGGCGGAGAGCGGAGCAGAGCAGTCCTCGTATGGGGGGAGAGCTGCTCCCGCCTAGTCCCCTTAGACAAAGCCAAGTCAATCCCCCCCCCCCTCCCGCCGCTGCCGACATCTAGTTAATATGCGCTGAGGGAACACAACAGCTTTCATTTGAATAGCTGTGTTCTCCCCGCCGCGCCTTGTCATTTATAGCCCCTCCCCCTTGCCCAGAAACTTTGATAGACAGGTCACCCGTCCCAGGATTGGACGGTGATCTGTCTATCAAAGTGCCCGGGCAAGGGGGAGGGGCTATAAATGACATATTAACTAGATGTCGGCAGCGGCGGGGGGAGGCTTGGCTTTGTCTTAGGGAACACATGGCTGCATCTAGGGACAAGGCTGCATTTGGGGACACGTGGCGGCATCTAGGGACAAGGCTGCATCTAGGGACAAGGCTGCATCTAGGGACACGTGGCTGCATTTAAAAAAAAGTATCGGTATTCGGTATCGGCGAGTACACGAAAAAAAGTATCGGTACTTGTACTCGGTCCTAAAAAAGTGGTATCGGGACAACCCTACTTCCGACAACCCCTAGGTCACTTCCTCTAGGTTTTTGTTCCCTTTGATGTGTCACTTAACTCACGCATGTTTTCATATGAGAGTTTTGATTTTCTTTGCTTTCATGATGGTTTGTACCGCTTGTACTGTTCATACTGTTTTCAATGTATTCTTTACACAGCGGCTGCGCCCGCGAATATGCATTTTATTGACTAATGACAATGCACTATACCCCCTGTTCTGTAAGCATTATCTTCAATAAAAACTTTTAAAAAATAAATAATAATTAAAAAACCTTACGGCCCGGATTCACAGACATCGGCGCATACATATGCCGCCGTAGCGTATGTCTTTTACGCTACGCCGGCGCAGCGAGCATGGAATTCACAAAGCAAATGCTCCCAACGTTGCAGCGGCGTAACGTAAATTCGTGGGTGTAAGCCGGCCTAAGTCAAAGTAGGTGGAAGTGGGCGTGATACATTTAAATGAAGCGTGACCCCATGCAAATGATGGGCCGAGCATCAGGCAAATACTTAAAACGAACTGCGCATGCGTCGTGCCTTGGACGCATGCCAGTGCGCATGCTCACAATCACGTCGAAACAACTGCCTGAGATACGTCGAACCACTGCCTACGACGTGAACGTAACCTACGCCCAGCCCTATTCATGTACAACGTAAAATTCGACGGCGTTCGTTCCCTGGTCAATACCTTTGCATGAGTTGCGCCTCCAATATGGGGAATAACTTTACGCCGGATGTACGACTTACGCAAACCGCGTATATTATGCGCCTGGCGCAAGTACGTTCGTGAATCGCCGTATTTGACTCATTTGCATATTTGAATCGAAAATCAATGGAAGCGCCACATGCGTCCAGCGTTAATATGCGCCCACTCTACTCCGGCGTAGGATAGTTACATCGGGCGGCTGAAGCCTATTTTTCGATGTATCTTGCTTTGTGGGTCGGCGCATAGATACGACGGCGCACATTTGTACTTACGTCGGCGTATCTGAAGATACGTCGGCGTAAGTGCTTTGTGAATCCGGGCCTATGACTTTACAACCAACCCACAACCACTTACCTCTAACACTCTTCGCTTCTTAGAAGAAAACAAAAAAACATGACTACATTCGCATTTTGGCTACCTTTGAAAAACACTGGCTTAGCCCGGTAATATTTCTGGCCCTGGGAAACCAAATGGATGTTGAGCGTATCCACAGGAGTGCAATCCCCCCCTCACCTGTCCCGGGAAGACGCTCTTCTCCTTCACATTGACTCCCTGGGCTGACGCCTCTTCTGGCTCCCACTCCTCCTTAATCTTGGTGAGTCTGGGGCTGCCGACAACGCTGGAGGGAATGGCTCTGTCGCTCTCCGACAGTCTCTCTCTGGTACCGAAGCTGCGAAGCCCCAGAGCTTTGTACCCGACCTCTGTGTCCGATGAATCGTCCTGACCATACGTGTCCTCTTCTGTTTACAGGAGAGAGCGATATTAGTGAGCAGGAAGCTTCAGATTGAGACAAACACACAATATCATAAATCTGCCAACCCCATAAGCGCCAAAACAATGGTTAACCACTTAAGGACCACGCCTATTTCTGACACTTGTTGCTTACAAGTTAAAATCTGTATTTTTTGCTAGAAAACTACATAGAACCCCCAAACATATAATTTTTTTTTTAGCAAAGACTCTGTAGAATAAAATGGCGGTCGTTTCAATATTTCATGTCAAACTGTATTTGCGCAGCCGCTTTTCAAACAATTTTTGGGGAAAAAATACACTTCAGAAATAACTGAACAGTAAAAAGTTAGCCCAATATTTTTGTATATTGTGAAAGATGATGTTACGCCGAGTAAATAGATACCTAACGTGTTACAGTTTAAAATTGCGCACTCATGGAATGGCGTCAAACTACGTTACTTAAAAATCTCCATAGGTGATGCTTTAAAAAAAAATTAACGATTACCAGTCTAATGCTAGAATTATTGCTCTCGCTCTGATGATCGCGCCAAAACCTCACGTGTGGTTTGAACACTGTTTACATTTGCGGGCGCGACTTATGTATGCGTTTATTTTTTTTTTACACCGTCCCTTTAAAAAAAAAAAAAAAAAAAATCGGATCACTTTTATTGCTGTCACAAGGAATGTGAACATCCTTTGTGACAGTAATAGGCAGTGACAGGTACTCTTTATGGAGGGATCCATCCTTTGCACTTAGTAGTACCGCAGGCTTTTACCCCGTCAAGTACAGGTACGTCGCTTTGCGGGAAGTGGTAAAAAAAATAAATAAAAAAAAAGTAATACTCAAGTCACATGTTATACTTTCTTGCTATTCTCGGGTTCCTCTTCTGCTCCCACACTCCTGTCGGGTGCCCCACAGCAAGCAGCTTGCTATGGGGGGCACCCGATCCAAGGCTCAGTTCGGCCCCGCCCTTCTCTTTCCTGATTAGCTTACTGACTTTGATTGACAGCAGCGGGCGCCATCTGTGTCCCAGCCAATCAGGAAGTAGAGTCCTGAGGCAACTGAGGCACTCGTGCAACATCGCTGGATAGAGATGGGGCTCAGGTAAGTATTAGGGGGGCTGCTACACACAAGTTATTTTTATTTTAATGCATAAAGATAAAAAAAACAAGACGTCATTGTGCCTTACTGCCGCCTCCCGACGAGACGTCATTGTGCCTTACTGCCGCCTCCCGACGAGACGTCATTGTGCCTTACTGCCGCCTCCCGACGAGACGTCATTGTGCCTTACTGCCGCCTCCCGACGAGACGTCATTGTGCCTTACTGCCGCCTCCCGACGAGACGTCAATGTGCCTTACTGCCGCCTCCCGACGAGACGTCAATGTGCCTTACTGCCGCCTCCCGACGAGACGTCATTGTGCCTTACTGCCGCCTCCCGACGAGACGTCATTGTGCCTTACTGCCGCCTCCCGACGAGACGTCATTGTGCCTTACTGCCGCCTCCCGACGAGACGTCATTGTGCCTTACTGCCGCCTCCCGACGAGACGTCATTGTGCCTTACTGCCGCCTCCCGACGAGACGTCATTGTGCCTTACTGCCGTCTCCCGACGAGACGTCATTGTGCCCTACTGCCGCCTCCCGACGAGACGTCATTGTGCCTTACTGCCGCCTCCCGACGAGACGTCATTGTGCCTTACTGCCGCCTCCCGACGAGACGTCATTGTGCCTCTCTTCTCCTGCGCATACTCCCCACTGCCCCGCTGCTCTACCCTCTTCTCCTGCGCATACTCCCCGCTGCTCTACCCTCTTCTCCTGCGCATACGCCCCGCTGCTCTACCCTCTTCTCCTGCGCATACGCCCCGCTGCTCTACCCTCTTCTCCTGCGCATACTCCCCGCTGCTCTACCCTCTTCTTCGCAACTGAGGCACTCGTGCAACATCGCTGGATAGAGATGGGGCTCAGGTAAGTATTAGGGGGGCTGCTACACACAAGTTATTTTTATTTTAATGCATAAAGATAAAAAAAACAAGACGTCATTGTGCCTTACTGCCGCCTCCCGACGAGACGTCATTGTGCCTTACTGCCGCCTCCCGACGAGACGTCATTGTGCCTTACTGCCGCCTCCCGACGAGACGTCATTGTGCCTTACTGCCGCCTCCCGACGAGACGTCATTGTGCCTTACTGCCGCCTCCCGACGAGACGTCAATGTGCCTTACTGCCGCCTCCCGACGAGACGTCAATGTGCCTTACTGCCGCCTCCCGACGAGACGTCATTGTGCCTTACTGCCGCCTCCCGACGAGACGTCATTGTGCCTTACTGCCGCCTCCCGACGAGACGTCATTGTGCCTTACTGCCGCCTCCCGACGAGACGTCATTGTGCCTTACTGCCGCCTCCCGACGAGACGTCATTGTGCCCTACTGCCGCCTCCCGACGAGACGTCATTGTGCCTTACTGCCGCCTCCCGACGAGACGTCATTGTGCCTTACTGCCGCCTCCCGACGAGACGTCATTGTGCCTTACTGCCGCCTCCCGACGAGACGTCATTGTGCCTCTCTTCTCCTGCGCATACTCCCCACTGCCCCGCTGCTCTACCCTCTTCTCCTGCGCATACTCCCCGCTGCTCTACCCTCTTCTCCTGCGCATACGCCCCGCTGCTCTACCCTCTTCTCCTGCGCATACTCCCCGCTGCTCTACCCTCTTCTCCTGCGCATACGCCCCGCTGCTCTACCCTCTTCTCCTGCGCATACGCCCCGCTGCTCTACCCTCTTCTCCTGCGCATACTCCCCGCTGCTCTACCCTCTTCTCCTGCGCATACTCCCCACTGCTCTACCCTCTTCTCCTGCGCATACTCCCCACTGCTCTACCCTCTTCTCCTGCGCATACTCCCCACTGCTCTACCCTCTTCTCCTGCGCATACTCCCCGCTGCTCTACCCTCTTCTCCTGCGCATACGCCCCGCTGCTCTACCCTCTTCTCCTGCGCATACGCCCCGCTGCTCTACCCTCTTCTCCTGCGCATACTCCCCGCTGCTCTACCCTCTTCTCCTGCGCATACTCCCCACTGCTCTACCCTCTTCTCCTGCGCATACTCCCCACTGCTCTACCCTCTTCTCCTGCGCATACTCCCCACTGCTCTACCCTCTTCTCCTGCGCATACTCCCCGCTGCTCTACCCTCTTCTCCTGCGCATACTCCCCGCTGCTCTACCCTCTTCTCCTGCGCATACTCCCCACTGCTCTACCCTCTTCTCCTGCGCAGACTCCCCGCTGCTCTACCCTCTTCTCCTGCGCAGACTCCCCGCTGCTCTACCCTCTTCTCCTGCGCAGACTCCCCGCTGCTCTACCCTCTTCTCCTACGCAGACTCCCCGCTGCTCTACCCACTTCTCCTGCGCAGACTCCCCGCTGCTCTACCCTCTTCTCCTGCGCAGACTCCCCGCTGCTCTACCCTCTTCTCCTGCGCAGACTCCCCGCTGCTCTACCCTCTTCTCCTGCACATACTCCCCGCTGCTCTACCCTCTTCTCCTGCGCATATGCCCCATTGCTCTACCCTCTTCTGCATATACTAGCAAGAGAAAATTCACACAAGCTCTACTGCTGTATAGTACCATTTAGTGTAGAGTGGTCGGTGCTCTGGCTAATTGAGTTCCTAACAAGTACGAGCCGGCAACTCGAAAAAATGTTATTATAGCATCAACATGATCCAAAATGTTGACGCGTTTCGGTCTAAGCCTTTATTCATCATAGCATTACAAAAAATGATGCTATGATGAAGGCTTTGGCTGAAACGCGTCAACATTGTCGATGATGTTACTGCTATGATGCTATAATAAAGTTTTCTATGGAGAAGCTGTCGAGTTGCCGGTTCGCCCTTTTGCACATACTACCCTCTTACCCTCCTTATTCCTCTCCTACACATACTTCGGACTAAGACTGGGATTCCATTAAAGTTCATGTGCGTGTAAAGGCAGGCGTCCCAATACTTTTGTTAGTTGGCTAACAGGATATAATGGATTAGACCAAGGATCTCTAAACTACGGCCCTCCAGCTGCTGAGGAACTACACGTCCCATGAGGCATTGTAAAACTCTGACATTCACAGGCATGAAAGGATTTGTAGTTCCTTAACAACTGGAGGGCCGTAGTTTGGAGACCCCTGGATTAGACGGATGTCCGGTGGGAGCCATGGCCCCCGCAAGCCCCCCCCCCCCATCGTTGCTTTCTACCCACCCTCCTTCTTTATGGTGACACCATTGCTTCGGCAGCCGTTCAGCGACGGTTCCCCCCTCAGGGCCTTGACCTGGGCGGACAGAATGGAAGCCATGCTGCTCCCCAGCAAGACGGGGCTCTTTAGCGGGGAGCGCCCCAAGAGCTTTCTCTGCGGCGACAGCCCGGCGGCCATCTTCAGGTGCTTCATGATGCCGCGAATCCTGGACTCCCCCATCGGCAGGTTCTTGAACCAGCGGGCGTAGCCGGGCCGGCAGTCGGGCTGCGGCGTCAGGTAGAAAGGGGCGTCCTCGCACTTCATCTTCTCCGGCCTCTCCACCGAGTACTTCTCGTAGGCCTTTACCACGTCGCGCTCCGGCTGCTCGGGGCTCTCGTAGATCTGCATGCGCATGGTGTGCGAGGGGTGGAACTTGGCGCCGCCGCCCCCGCGGCCCGGCGACAGCTTCTTGGTGTGCTCCAGGTACTTGCGCCCCTGGGCGTCGGCCTTGAGGGTGATGTCGCCCCACTTGAGGTTGTGCTGCTCCATGGTGCGGAGGCTGAAGTGGAGGCCGATGTTGAAGAACAGCATGTAGAGGAGGGCGGTGGGGTTGTGGAGGCCGATAGCGCCGGTGGCGTAGAGCAGCTCGATCTCGCGCTCGGTCAGGGGCTCGGCGTGGTGCGGGTGGTTCCCCTTGCCGATGGTCTTCAGGTAGCTCTGCTTCTCCTTCATGGCGGCCACTGTCCTCAGGAACTTGGTGTCGCGTGAGCGGTAGATGGCGTGCGGGTAGCCGCACCTCTCGAAGTGGCGGTCCAGGCTGCCCAGGATGCCGCGCAGGGTGCCCGGTTCGTACTCCGAGCCGTCCTGCTTGCGGTGGGTGCGGATGAAGCTGGCCAGGTGGGCGTCCAGCTCCTCCACGGGGACGGCCAGCAGGGGGCGCTCCTCCCGGGCCCGCTGCAGGTAGGACTGGACGATGCGCAGGTCAAACTTGGTCTTCTTCAGAGTGTTCTTGTTGTCAGGCTGCTGCCCGGGGTCCTCCATCTTAATGTCCAGGGAGGACGCGGGTGACGTCATCTCAGGGAAGGCCTAATGATAGTATGACGTCATACCAAGCCCTTAAAGGGAGGGGGCGCTGGGGGTGCCCGGTCGAGGGGCCGAGTGACGTAACAGACCAGGTCCCGTTACTTTTCCCTGCCGCTCCCTCTCGACAGCCGCACTTCCCGTTCGCCGGTAATACCGCGAGAGCGCACGGAGGCACTGCGCAGCCTCGCAACCCCGCAACCCCGGAAAGCTGGTGAGTTTACATTGCGCAGGCGCAGAGGCGGCTGGCGCGTCGTGCGCATGCGTAGAAGCTGCAGTCACGCACGCACGTCGTTAAGTGCTAGACGCGACGCATGACGTCGAAGTGTCAGTGCGCTGTTCTATCAAAAGTTCCAACTTATCAAAAGTGTAAATGGACGGAACGTCACTACTGCGCATGCGTAGTGCTCAGGCTTGTCATCTAGTTGCAATGCCAGTCCACATCAGTGTATTTTCATTAAAACGAATCTCTTACTGGAAATAAAGGGAGCTTCCATAACCGAACTGGCTGTTATGAACCTCTGGCTTTAATATTTTGTTTGTTCGGTGACCCAATGTATTGAAGCCAGAGGTTCGGGATGACAGACATGCAAATAGTATTTTCAGAATAAGAAAAACATTTGTTAAATGAAATCCTGGGGGGGGGGATTGCACAGACCATATTATCTGTGACCAATTATATATATATATACACACACACATATATATATATATATATATTAATATTTATATATTAGACCAAAAATTATATATCAAAGCGGAGTTCCGCCAATTTTAATTTATTTTTTCAGCTAAAAATACTGCAGCTCCTGACTTTTAAAATAAGGACACTTACCTGTCCAGGGCGCCCGAAGCCGATTTATCGCTCGGCTCTCGGGTGCTGCCACCGCCATCTTCGGTAAGGGAATCAGGAAGTGAAGCCTTGTGGCTTCACTTCCTGGTTCCCTACTGCGCATGCACGACTCGCACCGCACGATCCCACTGGTCCCATTAGGGTGCCCACGTGTTCCGGATTGCCTGGGACTGTCCCTTAATTGACATGTCTGTCCCGGGTCCCGGGCACCTTCATTCCGGGACAATACAGTGTCCCGGAATGAAATAGAGGACACAGCCACCCCCTACTAACTAGTAATGAATGAATGAATGAAAACTTATATAGCGCGGCACATACGAACTGAATCGCCTCTGGGCGCTTGTTGTTCCTGTCTCCTTTGGTATCAAAAGAGATGAGTCTTAATCTTTCTCCTGAATGCCAAGTAGTTCTCCTCCAACCGAATGCTGGTTGGTAAAGCGTTCCATAGTCTGGGACCTTGGACCGCAAATCTTCTATCTCCTTTGGACCTGTAGTTGGCTTTCGGTATCTGGAGCAGATTTTGATTGTTGGATCGCAGAACGCGATTGGGATTATGAGCTTTTATTTTTTCGCATAGATAATGGGGAGCATTCCCATGGATACATCTATGCGTTAGACAGAGAGCTTTAAAAGTGATTCTGTCTTTTATTGGTAACCAGTGAAGGGATCTCAGTGAAGGTGAGATTGATTCCCAAGGTTTTTTCCCAGTCGCTCCCTACATTTCCGGAACTGGTTGCTAGGGCCGGCGCTGCCTGGCATCTTGCAACCAGTGACTATTTACTCTCAGACAGTGAGACCGGGAGTGAGGCACCTCCTTCTCTGGCACCCAGCAGCAAGGACTGGTGTGATCTTCACTCTCCAGATAGTGAGGCCACTCCTTTCCTTCTACGCACGTGGCTCATGCAGAGGGAGTGACAGCAGCACTGCATCTAGTGGCAGGCTATGGGTGGCAAGCGGCACTGCATCTGGTGGCAGGCTATGGATGGCAAGCAGCACTGCATCTGGTGGCAGGCTATGGGTGGCAACCGGCACTGCATCTGGTGGCAGGCTATGGATGGCAAGCAGCACTGCATCTGGTGGCAGGCTATGGGTGGCAACCGGCACTGCATCTGGTGGCAGGCTATGGATGGCAAGCAGCACTGCATCTGGTGGCAGGCTACGGGTGGCAAGTGGCGCTGCATCTGGTGGCAGGCTATGGGTGGCAACCGGCACTGCATTTGATGGCAGGCGGCACTGCATCTGGTGGCAAGTGGCACATTCACCTGTCAAAGAACCCGCCGTCTAATTCCCCAGCAACCCCGAGAATACATTTCCCCACACCCCCCCCTCATCTTTTTTTTGGGGGAAGGTGAGGGGGGTGTCCCTGAATAGCAGTTTGGAAATGTGGTCACCCTAGGTCCCATGCTGTTTTCTGGGACCTGTGTGTCTCCCAGAAGACAGCAGGGGGGCAGAGAATGTGCCAGAAGTGGCGTAGATACCTGCGGGTGGCTCAGGGATCTATGCCCGGAAGTGGGAGCAAAATACCTGTATTAGACAGGTATCTGCTCCCCCCTAAAAGGTGTCAAATGTGACACCGGAGGGAGGAATCCGAAAAGCGGAAGTTCCATTTTTGGGTGGAACTCCACTTTAAATATACAATAATCCAAGTTATATAGCTTGCCAGTATTTTGTGTTGCTGTTTACGGTTTGGCGTATTCTCAAATACTGACCCGGGCTGCGCCACACCGAGGCTAATTTAACCACTTGCTTACTGGGCACTTAAACCCCCGTCATGCCCAGACCAATTTTCAGCTTTCAGCGCTGATGCACTTTGAATGACAATTGCGCAGTCATACTTGTACCCAAATTAAATTTTCATAATTTTTTTTCCCACTAAATAGAGATTTCTTTTGGTGGTATTTGATCACCTTTGTTGTTTTTATTTTTTGTTAAAAAAATAATAAAAAATACTGATTTTTTTTATTTTTATATTTTGTTATAAAATTTTGCAAACAAGTAATTTTTCTCCTTCGTTGATGTATACTGAGGCTGCACTGATGGGCTGCATTGATGGACACTGATAAGGCGGCACTGATAGGCGGCACTGGTGGGCACTGAGAGGTAACACTGAGAGGTGGCACTGAAGAGCATTGATAGGTGGCACTGGTGGGCACTGAGAAGTGTCACTAATAGGTGGCACTGATAGCTGCCAGTGATGGGCACTGATAGGCGGCATTGATGGGCACTGATGGCTGGCAAAAATGGGCACACTGACTGGCACTGGTAGGTTGCACTGCTAGGTGGCACTTATTGGCACCTCTGGTGGGCATTGATAGGTTGCACTTGTGGGTATTGATAGGTGGAGTCGTTTTTTTTTTTTTGCTTCCTCCTTTCCATTCGGCTGAACTTTGGAAAATTAGGTAGACCGGGTAGGGTGCTGAGAAACGCCGGGTTCAAGATGTGTTTTATTTTTCTCGCTCCAGCCCCTGCTTAAAGGACGTTCGTGCCTCTGACACTAGGTGGCAGTGATCGACAGAATACAAAAAAAAGACTTAAAATTTTGATAAGTGACTTTTGGGAAGGGAAGTTTCATGTCTTCGGAAATGCAGCTTTGCTTCCATGTAAATATTTTTGAAAGGTATATTTCTCCTATGCATTTTTGTGTTTTTTTCAAGGTGCCAGATCTACTGGAGAATACGGTGGGGTGGGATTAGACAGTTAGAGAAGGGTGGTAATTGTCAAAGTGTAATATATCAACTAAAGTGATAATGTCTTTTTGAAAGTGTGTACCATTGTTATACTCTGTTTCTTTCCTTCCTTTCTTTTCCTTCCCCTCCCATTTTTTTTTGGTTCAGGTACCAAACCTTCAGGCTTAAAGGGTTGTTTTTTTCCCCCTCACACACTGACGACAGTGTCTTTTTGTAGGGGGGGTGTATGTAGCGCCCTGCTCCCAAAGATGGGGGCGCTATTTCAAATTTAAGGGGTGTCTGGGTCAATAACTGGGCCCAGACCTGTTGAATTATATAGAATTTTGCCTCTGTTCTGGCTGTGGTACTGCCTGGTAGTATTTGCCCTTGTTGCTGTAGGTGGCATTAACACTTCAGGCCCATGTTGGAACGCAGGTGTACCATGGTGTATTGGGTGTCCCTCCTCGGCAGCGGTGCAGTGGGATTGGTGACCCCGCTGTGCATGCTGGGAGGGGCAGATGCCATCTTTCAGGGCCCTTCACCTCCTGGCCCTCCTGGCGCGAGGTACTGTATGTGTCGTGGGATTATTTAGCCTCGGGGCCATGCTGGCCCAAGGCTGCATTTCTGTCTGGTAGGCCCAGTTATCCTTGCTGGGGCCTACGCTCTGGAGGTGATCCTGTGCTGTCTGTCCTGTGGGAAGAAGCCACTCAATGAAGGAAGCCAGGGGAGGACCTATCCCGGGAAGGACCGAGCGGAAGGCTGGTACTTTGGGAGAGGCCTGGTAATTATTGAAGGATGCACCGTAGACTACAACACCTTACAGTCCGCCGGATTGGCTTAAAGGCTCTTTGGCTGTAAGGCAGGAAGTTTGAGACTTTAAATCCTGTGGCAGAGGATTCCTGACTATCCACCTTTCGCTCTCATACGGTCTGTGGCAGAGACTGTTTCCATACTGTCCGTGCATCATTCCGGCTCCTAGGCCATGTAAGAGGGGTCTATCCGGGTGAGCAACACCCACTCAGGAGTGAGTGGTGAATATTGGAACTTTGAATACTTTTGTGCATTCTGTACCGCGTACCTGAAACTTCCCCTTCTCTCTATACTCTCTACTTCCGTCACAAGTTCTATGCAGCGAAAATAAAGCCTACAGTTGAAGGTTTTACATCTTGTGTGGACATTCCAATTTCTACAGACTTCCTCCCCTGGACAACAAACTTAGAGGTAACATGCAAAACCCAAATCTAAACCAGCAGCTCCTACGGGGGTAGTGCTACATACCCATGATCAGATCTGTGTTATAGTTCACTGACATTCCCATATACTGCTGGCCTGCTGCAGCTTGCTGTCTTCCTCAGCACATAAATACCATGACACTTGCAGTATTCCAGTATGCCTGTGGAAGGAGCCTGTCTCAGAGCATGTACCCTGTAGTTTCTCGTCTGAGTTTCTGATGAAGTTGATAAAATTACTATTTTGTGTTTGTTATCTTTTTCCTGACCACTCAAATATTGCTTTCCTTTCTTTTATTATTTTGTTTCTTTTATTTCTTGTTGCGATGTGTACGCATATATATATATATATATATATATATATATATATATATATATATACTGTATATATATATATATATATATATATATATATATATATATATATATATATATGTATTGCAGTATTCTGTGACAAGACAGTATTATTTTCCTTCAATGAAAGTCATAATAGAGTAAAATCAGACGGTTAAACAGATGGTTTAACTACTACTCCTAATCAACCCCCTCCTCCCATCAACCAAAAGATAAAATGGCCCGCATGAGCTGAGCTGTGTAAAGCCTCGTGGTCAAGAAACAGATGTAACGAGAGAACACCATATGTGGATGAGCCAATCAGATACACCCATATGTGATGATGCTTGCTTATGTCACTTTGGCTATAAAAAGCTGTAACTTTGAATAAAGCCTTTCTCTTTGCTGTTGGGAAACAATGACGACTGCAGCCTGAATTATTTTTCCTCATGTCTGCATGCTCACATCATGAATTTGGCTCAGCGGCAGAATAGAACACGTATCCTGGAATTGAGCCAGGAAAAATCTATTACAACCTTCCGGTGCTCTCCCTGGTCCCGCTCTCCGGTGATGTCATTATCTGTGCCCCCCGTTGAACCTGGCTGTTTCCTGGTGGCCACAGGATGGATTTTACACCCTGCCTGCAGATCTGTGAATCCAAATGGACCTGAGACCGGACCGCGTTATATGAGACCCTAATGAGCCCGTTTTACATTTGTGCCTTCTAAGTGCATTTCCTCTGAGATTAAAACTTTGCATCTGACATATTGCACTTAGGTGGCACTTCCCTTTTTCTCTCCTTGTCTTTCCTAAACAGAGTTGGCTTTTTTCTGAGGACAGCTGCCGCCCACCATCCTCTCACTGGCAGCCAGTAAACTATGGGCACTTTTCACATGCTAGTAAATGCAGGTGACAGGAAAAGGTTGCCAGTATTAAATATGGCTGTGACCCATGCGCAGTTCCAGTCCGGAGCCGTCCGAGACCATCCGAGTGCCAGCTAGAGTTTGTTCGGGCAGCACCGGTGGGGACCAGGTAGGGGGGAGGTGGTGCCTGAGTATGCCTGGTGATGTCATGGTGCAAAGGAGCCAAGAGGAGTGGCCGGAGAATCGTGTGCAGGTCGGCGGAACGGGAGAAAGGCAAGCAGGGAGCAGGACTGTCAGTGCTATTTGCACTGGAGTGGACTGAAGGGACCATCTAGCATGGAGAGAGACTGTCACTGTGACTCAGGAGGGGATGTGACCTGTCAGTGTCACTGTGAGAGTCAATTTTATGCTGTACCAGCCCATTCTAAGTCCTGTCCCTGAGCTACTTACATACAATATCGAAAATAAAGTAAGAAATATGGAAATAGGAAGTTCCTTGGGACTTTTAGGGTGCAATACCACAACTAGAAGATTCATTAAAATGAACAGTATTTATTAGAAAATGTGTATAAAAAAAAGAATGTGTCCACCTAAAATAGAATGCATTCATGACCCATTCCCTATGGTCCTTTTAGTTCATAACAGTATTGGAGTGGAGAATCCCAACATGTTTCGCCATCTGGGCTTCCTCAAGGAATATACCATCCAATAAAGGGTCATGGCACCTATAGTAGTAGTCAAAAATAAACAAGAGTGGAGTACCGAATAAGGGATATTAGATGGTTACTACCAAAGCGTTTCAGAAGGAGCCAAATAGGTTAGGAGCTGTGAGTGTCCTAAAGATTGAGAATTCCGCGCTTAGGTTAAAAAGGTTGCAGCCTCCCCTATTGAGCTCCCCAAGGAAAGCTCTAGGTATAAAGAAAGTAAAGATGTTTGGGGTTGGTGGCGCTACCTATAGTCTGAAATGTGATCTGTCAACTCTATTTATATGGCTGTCTGCTAAATGGGGTCAGTTGGTATAAAAAATTAGAAAAATATATAACTATAAAAAATACCACAGTGATATATTTATACCCCCTCCCTATAGTTGCATATAATAAATGCAGTGTATAAATCCACCTGTGTGAGGACAAATTGTCCTGTGCAATGTTATAGGAGGATAAGTCCATATAACTCCATTTAATATTAATATACGCAGTACCAAAATTATTTATTTATTTAAAAGCTATAAAAACAAACAAAGTACCATACACCATACGTGTTTACTCCAAAAAGAGAATAGCGCAAGCTAGTGTGTGGCAGAGTAAACCAGAGTCGGGGGTTCCCAGCGTGCACTCCAGCTGTATTCCACCTGAAGCTCTCGTAAAAAAGCAGAAGTGACGTAGTTTCCGTGGCTCCGCCATGCGCGTTTCGTTGTGGACGTCGTCTGAGGAGGCCTTTTGACCACCTTAGATGATGTCCATGATAAAACGCGTGCTACACCATGGGAGCCATTATCTCTTTTTCATGAGGAAAAGTGTATCTACAATTGCCTTAAAACTCCCAGACACCAATTGACTCCTAAAAGCCTGTAGACCCTACGATCAGAAGTATTAATTGCTTAAAGACATCAGGATCTGGGTTATATGCGGAATACCCCTGCAGGGGTTATAGGAGCTGATGAGTGGGGACCTATGAGGGGGAGCATGAAAGTCACCTGCTAAATATCTGCCACAATGAGCACCATTCACTTTGGAATCTTGCCTGCCCTTGGACTTTTTTTAAGCAAAATTGCATGGACAGTTTATCGCATACTTATAGTATTTTCACTTACATTATGTGGTTTTGATTATTGCATATATTAATATACATTTTTAATTTGTACATTTTTTCACTGTTTTTACCACTTTATTGCATACTAGTAAGCTGATCATGTATTAGCATTTTTAGGAGAGTGGACCTCCCAATTGTTTACATTGTGTCCTTTGGATATCACAGGCACTATGTACTAGTAGGTGTAACAAATAACTCTACTTTTAGGGGAGTGGAGCTCCTAATGATCATTTTGTTTTGTTTTTAACATATTTGGTGTTCCACTTACACTTGCATCACTGAGTTATACGGACTTATCCTCCTATAACATTGCACAGGACAATTTGTCCTCACACAGGTGGATTTATACACTGCATTTATTATATATAGCTACGGGGGGGGGGGTATTAATATATCAGCTGTGAGTGCCCTGCCCATGTGGTCCAGGCCAGAGCCATGAGGGCAGGACACTCACTGCTTGTGAATAGTTTTCAGCACAGGGATTATACCCTGTGGTGAGGACTCTATGCTCTTGTGTGGGTGCTGCTGGTATTACATACTTTTATCTTCCCTGTATACCTCCCGTGGTCACTTATGGTCCTAATCTATCTGCCTTTTTTTGAAAGGCTCGGGTAGTAACCATCTGAAATCCCTTATTCGGTGCTCTACTTTTGTTTATTTTTGGCTACTACTATAGGTGCCATGACCTTTAAGTGGATAGTTTATCCCCTGAGAAAGCCCAGAGGGCAAAACATGTTGGGATTCACCACTCCAATACTGTTATGAACTAAAAGGACCATATGGAATGGGTCATGAAATCATTCTACTTTATATGGACACATTGTTGTTGTTTTTTTTAATCAGTTTTCTAATAAATACTGTATATTTTAAAAGAGAAGTATGGGTTATTTTTATTTTTGTAAGATTCATACTTACAGTCAGGTCCATAAATATTGGGACATCTACACAATTCTAATCGTTTTGGCTCTATACACCACCACAATGGATTTGAAATTAAACTAACATGGTGTGCTTTAACTGCAGACTTTCAGCTTTAATTTGAGAGTATTTACATCCAAATCAGGGGAACAGTGTAGGAATTACAACAGTTTGTATATGTGCCTCCCACTTTTTAAGGGACCAAAAGTAATGGGACAATTGGCTGCTCAGCTGTTCCATGTCCAGGTGTGTGTTATTCCCTCATTATCCCATTTACAAGGAGCAGATAAAAGGTCCAGAGTTAATTTCAAGTGTGCTATTTGCATTTGGAATCTGTTGCTGTCAACTCTCAATATGAGATCCAAAGAGCTGTCACTATCAGTGAAGCAAGCCATCATTAGACTAAAAAGGCAAAACAAACTCATCAGAGAAATAGCAAAAACATTAGGTGTGGCCAAATCAACTGTTTGGAACATCCTTAAAAAGAAAGAACACACAGGTGAACTCAGCAACACTAAAAGACCCGGAAGACCATGGAAAACAATTGTGGTGGATGACCGAATAATTATTTCCCTGGTGAAGAAAACACCCTTCACAATAGTTGGCCAGACCAAGAACACCCTCCAGGGGGTAGGTGTATGTGTGTCAAAGTCAACAGTCAATAGAAGACTTCACCAGAGTGAATACAGAGGGTTCACAAGATGTAAACCATTGGTCAGCCTCAAAAACAGGAAGGTCAGAATAGAGTTTGCCAAACAACATCTAAAAAAGCCTTCACAGTTCTGGAACAACATCCTATGGACAGATGAGTCCAAGACCAACTTGTACCAGAGTGATGGGAAGAGAAGAGTATGGAGAAGGAAAGGAACTGCTCATGATCCAAAGCATACCACCTCAGTGAAGCATGGTGGTGGTATTGTCATGGTGTGGGCATGTATGGCTGCCAATGGAACTGGTTCTCTTGTATTTATTGATGATGTGCCTGCTGACAAAAGCAGCAGGATGAATTCTGAAGTGTTTTGGGCAATATTATTATCTGCTCATATTCAGCCAAATGCTTCAGAACTCATTGGACGGCGCTTAACAGTGCAGATGGACAATGACCCGAAGCATACTGCGAAAGCAACCAAAGAGTTTTTTAAGGTAAAGAAGTAGAATGTTATGCAATGGCCAAGTCAATCACCTGACCTGAATCCGATTGAGCATGCATTTCACTTGCTGAAGACAAAACTGAAGGGAAAATGCCCCAAGAACAAGCAGGAACTGAAGACAGTTGCAGTAGAGGCCTGGCAGAGCATGACCAGGGATGAAACCCAGCGTCTGGTGATGTCTATGCATTCTAGACTTGAGGCTGTAATTAACTGCAAAGGATTTGCAACCAAGTATTAAAAAGTGAGGGAGCTGTGGTGGCTCAACGTGATTGGCACTGCGCTGACAAGCCGTTCACCTCTGCAGACAAGGGTTCCGATCCCGGTCTCGACTACATGTAAATTGAGTTTGGTGGTCTCAGCCTGGCTCCCGGTGGGTGTGCTATGCATGGTACGCCTGTGCTTAGTGCGCCCACCCCCCCCCCCCACCCACAAAAAACACCACACTTGCACGCACACGAAATTGGTTTAACACGCACGCACTTTGGCCATGCGGTCTCCTAAAAAAAGAGAGGCGAAGGACCTACGGGGCTGGCTGGGTGGGCTAGACCCCCTCACTCCCTCATAGGGCGAGTCCCTCTGTCCTGTTGGGCCCCAGTTGGGCTCCCAAGTGGAGCAGGTAGGGCGGTGTGAGTTGGAGGCCCGCCATTGCCACCCGGGGGCATGGAGAAGGATGGCAGATTGCCAATGGGGGGAGGGTCTGCCTACTCCCAACTCCTGCAGTCCGGCTCCTCTCTCTCGAGTTCACGCACAAAAATACACTTAAAAAAAAAAGTATTAAAAAGTGAAAGTTTGATTTATGATTGTTAATCTGTCCCATTACTTTTGGTCCCTTAACAAGTGGGAGGCACATATACAAACTGTTGTAATTCCTACACCGTTCACCTGATTTGGATGAAAATGCATTAGGCTAAAAAAACATCAGAGAGATAGCAAAAACATTAGGTGTGGCCAAATCAGCGGTTTGGAACACCCTTAAAAAGAACACACCGGTGAGCTCAGCAACATCAAGAGACCCGGAAATTAAAGCTGAAAGTCTGCAGTTAAAGAACATCTTGTTTGTTTCATTTCAAATCCATTGTGGTGGTGTATAGAGCCAAAAAGACTAGAATTGTGTCGATGTCCCAATATTTATGGACCTGACTGTACCTAGGTGGATGCAGCATCGGACTAATGCTGTATTTGTGCCACGCCGCCTCTTCACTGATAGGCGACCGATCAAACACCACCGATGGCTCAGTTTTCTCAGCTACCCGAGTGAGGAGCTGCTGCCTGTCACGCTCATTGGAGCGCTGAGCTGTGGAGGGGCGGGGAGCGGTCATCTCAGATCAGTCCATGCAGCTGGCAGATTTAGACTTCCTAAGTCGGGATGACACGGTGCCTGGACTGATCTTGGTGACGTCAGCAGAGAGCGGACTTCAGACCGCTCTCCGCTGAAAATGGGTCACAGGAGTACAAAACGAATTGTACTCCTTTCAGGAGAAGCCCAGCCAAACGAGCCCAGGCTGAACTTCTCCTTTAATGAATCTTGTAGATGTGGTATTGCATCTTAAAGGTCCCAAGGAACGTCCTATTTCCATTTTTTCCAAATGAAGGGATGCGGTGCATTATTTAAATGACGATACACCCACACTCACCTATGTTGAAAATAAGAAATATGCTTTTTGCTTTATTATCTACTTTAAATCACATTGTTAATTGCACATTGTACTTGTTTGTAGCCTAAATACTGAAATTTGCACTTAAAACAGTAATTTTGTAACTTTGGAAATGCCAGTAAAACGTGGCTGTGCCAGTAAATTTTGAGTGTCAGTAAATTCCAATCTGGTAGGTTGGCAACACTGGTTACAGAAAGTTGGTACATTTAGTTTCAGCTGGTTCCCATGCCCTATGAGACAGTACCGGTGACCCGCAGTGGTAGAAAAAAAAACGTCTGTGGAGGAGCAGGGAGCGGCCGTCCAGGCAGCACCGGTGACCCACAGTGTTAGAAAAAAAAGGCTGTGGGATAACAGCACTGAACTCCAGGCATGGGTAATTGCCTGGGGGGCTGATCCAGCTGCCTTTCAGGCACCTGGGCGGATCCCGACGTTAAAGTCGGGATCTCTCCGGAGCCTGGACCGGCTGAGTGATGTCAGCCAACAGAGGCCTTTAGGCTGCTGTTGCCTGAATCTGGGTCACAGGTGTGCAGAACTAACTGCACCCCTGTGATCCACAGGAGAAGCAGAGCCAAATGAGCTTTGGTACAACTTCTCCTTCAAAGTCCTGTAAACCACGTTATGCCCCGTAGATTTTTTGCCCCGTTAATTGCCTTTACTCTCTGCGACAATGCTGCTTCCTGCTCTCCCACTGTAGAGGTCTGTGCTGGCAGAGATAAGTAACAACCACACCCCTCAGCACAAGTATCCTCACACAGATATGTATTGGTCTGACCTAGTCTGTTATTGTCAGGATCACTCAAGTGCTCCTGCTCCTAATTCCAGAATCCGGGTTTTGGCAATTGCATTCTCCCTGTCTGTGTCCATCTGCAAGGTGATTGATATGGTAAGTCACCTTTTATAAGCAAGCCAAATGCCCAGTCCGTTGCTTGTGATAGTGAGTGATACCTGTGTTCCTGATCGAGCTCCCATGTCTGCCTGCCCTGCTTTGCGAGTTTGTATTTCCCTGTGCATGCCCAGTTGGACCAGATTATTGGACTATTCCTTAAACTCAGCCTGCCTTTTACCTGGACTGTCATAGAACCACGCTACCTGTCTGCTGACTGCAAGTATCTCTTGGCTTTCCTCAGTTTGCACCTGCCCTGGTGTGGTGGCCAGGCACTACACCATTGTGTATAAGTCTTGGGGGCAACCAAGTACCGGTAGGCCTGCTTGCCTTAAGGGAAACGGGGGTTCCTGCTATAGGTGAAGCACACAGTAGCCAGCTATAGTGTCTGACCACCTGCGTTGGGGTAGACGTGACATTATCACAAACCTTTAACAAAAAAATAATTTGGTCAGACTCGCTTATTTGCTGAGGAAATTTGCAGACTGACACGCCAAGTCCAGGAACTGTCAGAGCCCAAAGTTAACCCGTCTGATTGTTTTTCTGGTGACCCCCATGTGTTTTCCAACTTTAAAAATAGCTGAAGCTTTTTTCAAGGCCTTACGTTTACTGTATGATGATCCTGACCGTGCCCATTCACCTAAAGCTAACCTTAGGTCACTACGTCAGGATAAACGCACCGCTGAACAATACTGTTTTGATTTCCGCAGCTGAACACCTGACTCAGGGTGGAATGGCAAAGCTCTAAGAAGCCAGGTCAGGTCAGGCTTATCAGACTCCATCAAAGACTCCTTAGTACACTACCCTGAACCAAAGTAATTGAATGAAGCCAGTAGGCATATGTATAGACAGGCGTTTACGGCAAAGGCGTATAGAGAGGATTGTTTCTTTGCTGAGCCCTCTCAACCTCTCCCAGGAGGATGAGTCTATGCAAATTGGCGCTACCCATTTATCCCCTGGGGAAAAGGCTAGAAGGAGATCTAAGGGACTCTGCTTATATTGTGGCAACCTTGGCCACTTTGTCACTAGCTGTCCTGATAAGCCGAGAAACGCCAAGGATGGGGTCTGCTTCTATAATCTATACTGTGTCAGTTTCCCTCAGAGATAAACTATTTGTTCCTGCACAACTTAGTTCTGCAAAGTTTTCTCATCACCTCTCAGCTTTCATGGATTCTGGTGCTGCTAGCAATTTCATTGATAGGAACCTAGCACACCGTCCACAGATTTCGGTAAGTTGCACAGACCCTTCATAGTCTTAGCTGTTGATAAATCCCTTGTCCATGGGCCTGGTCACCTTGTGCACTGCATCTATTACCCTGACCATTGGAGAATTTCATAGGAAACAATCCGGTACTTGATCTCTTCTTCTGCTTATCCCTTTATCTTAGGGTATCCCTGGCTAAAACCTCACAGCCCGCACATAGACTGGGCTGCAGAGGAGATTGGGTCCTGATCCCAGATCTGCATTAAAACTGCTAACCAGTTGCCCATTTATAACTCTTTTGTGGCCAGTACCAGTCACATGCCGTTATTAAAGTCCTATTTGGGGTCCTTATCATGACAGTTTCCAAGTGTGACTCCAGTTTGCATGGCCAAGTGCCTTTATATGACTCTGTTATAGAAAAAGATGCTGACAAGTCTATTGAATTCTCTACAAGCCACCTCTCAAGCCAATTGCTACAGCCTGAATCCTCTCCTCCTAGAAGCCAAACTTATCCATTGCCTCGCAGCCTTGCGCCCTGTTTGGAAACTCCCTCTAAGTCCTCAGAAGTCAGGCCACCTGGATTACCCCTACCTTTGCCTGTCGCTAAACTCCCTTGGACGCAAAGCCAAGCTAATTTGTCCACTAGTTCCACAGTCGCTACAACTGGCAATATGATTCAGGTAGTCACTATGCCTGGCAATGCGACTCAGACAGTCGATATGCCAGTCCAGCCCATTGAGCCTCCTGCTTTTTCTTATTCAGAACCTTCTGTAACCTGGCCTCACTATGCCGTACTTCTACTACACCTATTGAACCCTGTCCAAGAGGTTCAATCCATCCTTTGGATAGACTGCATCATTCAGGGAGGTGGGGCTTTCAACCTTTTTTTTTCAAGGCTCTCTGCAGTCTGATATTGTTTTAGCTATTATTTGACACATCACCTGCTAACCAACCTGACTTTGCAGATCCACTGACCTCTGCCCAGTCAAATGGTCCTGTGCTGGGTGTCCAGCTTGTCTTAAAGGGCCCAGGGGGCCCCTCCTCAGATGGGGGGGTAATGTCAGGATCACTTACTGTAAGTGCTCCTGCTCCTCATTCCAGCATCCAGTTTTTGGCTATTGCATTCTCCCTGCCTGTGACCATCTGCAAGGTGATTGATGTGGTCAGTCACCTGTTATAAGCAAGCCAAACGCTCAGTCTCTTGCTTGTGATAGTGAGTGATACATGTGTTGTTCCTGATTGAGCCCCGTCTGTGTGCCCTGCTTTGTTAGTTTAGATTTCCGTGTGTATGACGTTGGACCAGATTATTGGACTATTTCTTGAACTCAGCCTGCCTTTTAACTGGACTGTCATAGAACTATGCTACCTGTCTGCTAACTGCAAGTATCTCTTGGCTTTGCTCAGTTCGCATTTGCCCTGGTGTGGTGGCCAGGCACTATAGGTGAAACTCCAAAAATTAGAATTTAGTGCAAAAGTTCATTTATTTCACCAATGCAACGTAAAAGGTGAAACTAATATATGATAGAGACTCATTACATGCAAACCAAGATAGTTCAAGCCATGATTTGTCATAATTGTGATGATTATGGCTTACAGCTCATGAAAACCCCAAATCCACAATCTCAGAAAATTAGAATTTTACATGCAACCAATAAAACAAGGATCTCTGAAAAGTAGAAGCATGTATATGTACTCAGTACTTGGTTTGGGCCCCTTTTGCAGCAATTATTGCCTCAATGCGGCGTGGCATGGAAGTGCCTGTGGCACTGCTGAGGTGTTATGGAAGACCAAGATGCTTCAATAGTGGCCTTCAGCTCTTCTGCATTGTTTGGACTCTTGTCCCTCATTTTTCTCTTGGCAATGCCCCAAAGATTCTCAATGGGGTTCAAGTTAGGCGAGTTTGGTGGCCAATCAAGCACAGTAATCCCATGGTCATTGAACCAGGTTTTGTTGATTTTGGCAGTGTGGGCAGGTGCCATGTCATGCTGGAAAATGAAGTCAGCATACCCATAGAGCTTGTCTGTGGAATGAAGCATGAAGTGCTCCTAAATCTCCTGGTAGACAACTGCGTTGACCCTGGACTTAATGAAGCACAGTGGACCAACACCAGAAGATGACATGGCTCCCCAAATCATCGGACTGGAAACTTCACACTGGACTTCAAGCATCTTGCTGTGTGCGTCTCTCCATTCTTCCTCCATACTCTGGCTCCTTGGTTTCCAAATGAGATGCAAAATTTGCTCTCATCAGAAAAGAGGACTTTGGACCACTGAGCACCAGACCAGGATTGTTTTTCTTTAGCCCAGGTAAGACGCTTCTGACGTTGTTTGTTGTTCAGGAGTGGCTTGACAAGAGGAATACGACATTTGAAGCCCATGTCCAGGATCCGTCTGTGTGTGGTGCTCTTGATGCACTGACTCCAGCCTCAGTCCACTCCTTGTGAAAGTCCCCTACACTTTTCAATGGCCTTTTCCTGACAATCCTCTCCAGGCTTCATCCATCCCTGCTGCTTGTGCACCTTTTTCTTCCACACTTTTTCCTTCCACATAACTTTCTATTAATGTGTATTGATACAGCACTTTGGGAACATCCAACTTCTTTTGCAATTACCCTTTGAGTCTTTCCCTCCTTATGGAGGGTGTCAATGATGGTTTTCTCCACAACTGTCAGGTCAGCAGTCTTTCTAGTGATTGTGATCCCTACTGAACCAGACTGAGAGACCATTTAAAGGCTCAGGAACTCTTTGCACGTGTTATGGCTTAATTATCTGATTAGCGAGGGATACTTTGAGCCTAGAATATTGCACCTTTTCCCAATATTCTAATTTTCTGAGATTGTGAATTTGGGGTTTTCATGAGCTGTATTACAATTATGACAAATCACGGCTTGAACTATCTTGCTTTGCATGTAATGAGTCTCTCTCATATATTAGGTTCACTTTTTAAGTTGAATTAGTGAAATAAATGGACTTGTGCACGATATTCAAATTTTTTGAGTTTCACCTGTAAGTCCTGGGGGAAATCAGGTACCGGTAGATCCTGCTTGCTTTAAGGGAAATGGGGCTTCTATAGGTGAAGCACACAGAAGTCAGCTATAGTGTTTGACCACCTGCGTTGGGGTAGAGGTGACAGTTACAATACTAAGTGCAATGGGTCTAGCCCTGGTGCCCGTTGTATGGCACAGTCTTATTTACACACCCCACATAGCTGCTGTAAAGCTGGGCACACATTGGTTAAAAAAAAATTGGTTGCTTCAGCAGGAACTGCCCAACTTTCGGTCAGAGCGTACAGCTGTCTGTCCGACAGAAGCTAGTCTAACAACTGTCTTTTGTTGAAGGGAAATGCTGTAAAACCAATGTAAATTTGGGTGGGGCCGTCTGGCTGGGGGGGTCAGTAGAGCCTAACTGCTGTCTTAATTTAATAGAACAGCAGGGGAGCTTATCGGCACACCAACATTGCTTGTGTTGGTACAGCGATCTGTCAGTTTTTTTTTCGTTTAGAAAGACTGTCCGTATGTACCCAGCTTAATAGGAAAGTATAGGTAGGACCAGGGCGGACTGACAACTCATGGGTAATAGAAGATTATGGGGCCTCTGGGCTTACTGATGGCCACCACGCCAGGAGGCAGTGCAGAGGCGGGGCAGCTAAAATCTCAGGATTTTCACATCAAAAGCATGTCGGTTTCAAACATATCATGCCCAGATGTAAAAGAAACACTGATTTTTACATACTGTCCCTGGTTTTACTGAGCCTGGCAACCCTGATGGGGCCCTCTAGTGGCATGGGGCCCTCGGGCAGTGCCCGAGTGACTCAATGGTTAGTCCGCCCCTGGGTAGGACTATGAGCATGGAGTCTGTTATTACAATGCCTGTCAGACTGCATATTTATTTCTGTAAATTGTATTGGGCTTTATGGATCGAGGACTCCAGTGCTGAAATCTCTGCTCTTGAGCTCCTGGTTCTGCTGATGCCGTTACAAGGGGACCCCACTCTTCCTGTTGGGTTTTTACTTGGCATTATAAATAAAAAAATGTAACGAGAGAAGGAGGGAACATACTAGATCACATGTGTCAAACATAAGGCCAGTTGGACGTATCCGGCCTGCTTGGCCATTCCATGTGGTCCTTGCAGCTCTCCTGCAGCTGTGGCATCCCCCTCATCTTGTCTCAGCAGTCGGCAGCAGAGGAGGACAGAACTCCTCCTGCAGATCTGGTGCCTCTCTGTGCAGCCACAGCTCCTCCTCATCTGACAACCCTGGTCTCAGCATTCAGCTCTCCTCTGTTCATCCTCCAGACCCTACACTTACTGCTTCCCAGGTCCACCCCCAGCTTTTTAACATCAGCAGCACAACGTAAGGGGTGCACTGGTATGCAAGGGAGGGTGGGGGACTCTTGAATTCTGATGATGGGGGGGCTCTTGACATCTGATGTAAGGGGGGCACTATGGACATCTAGTCTTACAGATACAACCACCCTTTTAAAGGCAACCATATGCTGAAGCGGCCTGCAGTGAAATTGAGTTTGACATCCCTGCCCCTAGATCAGGAATCTCCAAACCTTTCAAACAAAAGGCCACTTATATTGTCCTTCAGACTTTAGGAGGGCCAGGTTGTGGCCAGCAGCGGCAGAAAATGTCTGGGCCCAGCATCAGTGAGCATAAATATGGCCTCAGGGTTGGTGGTCAATAGGAGGAGGACTATTCCCCCTATTAGTAGGAGGAATAGTATCCTATCATTGGTATCGGTGGAAGATATAGTGCCCCATTGTTGGTGGGTTGAATAGTGCCTCATATCAGTCAGTGGGAGGAATCCTGCCCCAAGGGCCGGATAAAGGCTAGCAAAGGGCCACATCTGCCCCTCGTGGCCGCAGTTTGGAGACCCCTGCCCTAGATTGTGCAGGAACAGGGCAAGGAATCATGCACAAAGCTATCCAAAAAGGCAGCTGGAGACTCCATCTACAGCAACTGTAATAGGTCCACCAGCTCGGCAGAGTGTGTCAGCATATGCATTGCATGTATGACTTTCAGCTTTTCATCACATCACCATTCCAATCGACAACAACACGCAAGACCTGGAAATTTTCACAGACATTTCAAGCACGTTGACTCAGCAGGCAATTGCACAATGTCCCGTTCACTGGTCACGCTTCATATCATAATAACGGACACAGTCTGGAGTCGGAATGTTTGAGACACTCGTACTGTAATTATCAGGTGGGCTAAAGGATCTTTGGTAATATATATATATATACTGTATATATATATATATCCGGGGAGGTGTGGGGGATCGAGAATTTTGATACAGTGGTTCAGTACGGTCACAAAGCTACAAATAAAAACACACCTCTCTGAAATAACAGGTTACAAGCAACACCTTTCCATTCTGAGAACCTGATGTCTTTGGAGCGTCTTTAACTGCAAAGAAAATGTAGACCAACCCATTGCTGATTCTATGTACAGCCTCTTGCGGATGCTGAATTCACAGCGGTGGGCTGGGAGATTGCAGGTAAATGTTCGGTGCTCCTTTGAGGCATCACAGGCCTAATATGGCCTCTAGAAAAGCTAAGGAAGCCTTCTAGTTTTAGCTTATCGTTTAGCTTATTTGTTATCCTTGGGATAATCGAAAATTGATCCTAAAGTGCTTTTGATACTTGGTAAGAGTCCATCATGGACGAGACAGGCGGAGTGATCAGAAAGCATGTTCTGATATCCGGTCTGTGCTTCAGCCCATAATGCTGGATCTGGCCAGGATATATCACCCAGGTCATCTCGTTGGACGTTACAGGCCAGGGGCATTGTTGGCCAAACATTGGGGCTCCATTATATCATATACAAGAGAGCTCAAGTTTGATAAGGGTTGGTTAAGAACTCATCAACATTTTAACTAGCAGCTAATGAATTATTTTAAGTTAGGATTGTACACAACACCTTAAGGATGTTACAAAGAGCCCAGGTAGGCCTTGAAGTTAGTGTGTCCTGGATCCACTCTTAGCAATACTACTCCTGAAACTGGCAACAATCCGTCATTGGCACGGAGATTATTAGTTATGCCATCGTTGAATGTTCCTCAAGAAGTAAAACTGCTTTTTCCCAGTGAGTAACCGCTCTTATTAGAGTTAAGTGCTGCGCTAGAACCTCTAGAGGTCATTTCATTTCTCCGGCCACAAAGTCTTCCACGTCAGCTTCCGCCGCTCTACTAAGCGCTGGTGGGACTTCTGGTGGCTGAGAAGGCTGGTCTTTTGCCGAAAGCTCTTGCCGCATTCGAAGCAGACAAAAGGCTTTTCACCCGAGTGAGTTCTTATGTGGACAGTCAGGTGAGAGTTGACGCTGAAGGTTTTGTGGCAAATGGGACACTGGTAAGGGCGTTCCCCGGTATGGATCCGGAGGTGGACCTTCAGATGGTAGGATTTGGTAAACCTCTTGCTGCACACCTGGCAGCCATAAGGTCGTTCTCCTGTGTGGGTACGGTGGTGGACCTTCAGGTGGGCACTCTTGTGGAAGCGCTTCTCGCATACGAGGCACTTGTAAGGACGTTCCCCTGTGTGAATTCTCTGGTGGATCTTCAGCTTGTAGGAGCTATTGAAACCTTTGCCGCAGTCCCCGCACAGGTATGGTGCAGGGCAGCTTCGGATAATGGCGGAAGACGGATTGGCGGGGACAATGTACTCATCTCCTCGAATTTCCTGTGTGTCGCAGTTCCAAGTGGCATGAACAGTCTGATGCAAGAGGAGGGTCTCGCTCTCGCTGAAGCTCTGCTGGCACTGTGAGCACTGGAACGGTCGCTTCTGCGTGGGGCTTGACGGCTCGTTGAAGTCGTACGCCTGCTCGGAAATGGGCTGGCCGATCCTGAATATGGACTGGCATTTTCTGGGGCGTGGAAGGCGAATGGGGGATGGGTTATCCCATTCCTCAAAAGAGCCATTTTCCAGGGACAGGTCGTTGTGTTGAAGGTCTGACAGATGGTCCTCAACGGGACTGCTTAAGAACCCATTATCTGGAACAAGAAGAAGAAGAAGAAAGATGAAGGTTATATGGAAAAAAAAAAAAATTCAAGGAAACAAAAATCCACTTTTAATCTTTGCAGTGATTACCCACTTTCGGATCAGTGACATACTCATGTGTCGCTGGACTTCAAGTGGTTATAACGGTATGATGCCTGGCATCATCCCAATACCAAGTTTTAGAGTCGGCAGTCAGCTCTCTTGTAAAGGCAAAGCTAACTAGCCAGTGGAATGTTCTTACAAGCAGCAGGACGGAACGCCCACCCCTCCTCCGTGCAGCTCTCTCAAGCTCTCCCATCCCATCAGCAGACCCCGAAAGACCAGCCGGCGCTTCCTCTAAAAATGAGGATTGTAAATACATTTTTAGAGCTATCTTTAGGCCGGACACGTGACTCGCGGCTGCTTTACATCTTCTGTGGGAGGGGCTGAGCGGCCACGTGACCTCCCCGGCTGACATCAGAGCAAGATCTCGGCCCCTCCTACAGTATCCATCAGTGGCGGTTGGTCATAGAGGGCACTGGAGCGCCGCCCTCTCTGGCTCTCACCGCCACTGAGTCTAATAACATAGATTCATGCATTGCACGAATCTATGTTATTATCGCCGCTGCCGCTGTTATTCAGATGGTCGGCGCTCATGTCTGGCCATCTGAATAACGCCAGCTGGTTGGCTGCACGGAAATGTCTATCAGAGCCAACAGCTCTGATAGGCTTTCCCAATACAGACCTCGGGTCCCGGAAGCTTATACTTGGAGCGGTTCTGGCTACCGGTAATCTGATTGGCTGAGACGCCTGTCGGTCATCGAGGGCGGGAGAAGACATCGTGGGACATGGATGCCTGACTCCAGTAAAGGTAAGTGCCGGGCGGGGTGGGGGAGAAAGAAATTTACAGGGCACAGTGGGGACAATTGGCACAGCGGCGACCATTAAAGGGCACAGTGGTGACAATTGATGGCACAGTGGCTGCGTTTAATGGCATGGCACAGTTGTGACAATGGATGGCACAGTGGCTGTGTTTAATGGCATGGCACAGTGGTGACAATGGATGGCACAGTGGCTGTGTTTAATGGCATGGCACAGTGGTGACAATGGATGGCACAGTGGCTGTGTTTAATGGCATGGCACAGTGGTGACAATTGATGGCAGAGTGGCTGCGTTTAATGGAAGGCACAGTTGTGACAATGGATGGCACAGTGGCTGTGTTTAATGGCATGGGACTGTGGTGACAATGGATGGCACAGTGGCTGTGTTTAATGGCATGGCACAGTGGTGACAATTGATGGCACAGTGGCTGCGTTTAATGGCATGGCACAGTGGTGACAATGGATGGCACAGTGGCTGCGTTTAATGGCATGGCACAGTGGTGACAATTGATGGCACAGTGGCTGCGTTTAATGGCATGGCACAGTGGTGACAATGGATGGCACAGTGGCTGCGTTTAATGGCATGGCACAGTGGTGACAATTGATGGCACAGTGGCTGCGTTTAATGGCATGGCACAGTGGTGCGAATTGATGGCACAGTGACTGCATTTGATGGCATGGAACAGTGGCTGCGTTTGATGGCATGGCACAGTGGCTGCGTTTGATGGCATGGCACAGTGGTGCAAATTGATGGCACAGTGGCTGCGTTTGATGGCATGGAACAGTGGCTGCGTTTAGGCACAGTGAGACTGCAATTTTTTTTTTCCTTTGCGCCCCCCCAAAAATTTTGAGCACCAGCCGCCACTGGTATCCATGTATCGGAGCTGTAAAGTGGTCGCGAGTCACGTGAGCGGCCTGATGATCGCCCTAAATTGGTATTTGCAAGCCTGGTTTTTATAAAAGACTTACACAGTGTGGTATGCCTGCCTATAATAGATGGGCTGGCAGTGCGTTCTAACTTTGAGTTAAGCACTTGAGGACCGCCTAACGCCGATATACGTCGGCAGAATGGCACGGCTGGGCGCAAGCACGTACAGGCATGTTGCCCTTTAAGTGCCCAGCCATGGGATCGCGCGCGCACCGTCCGAAGCTCCGTGACCGCGCCCGCGGACCCGATCGCCGCCGCTGTGTCCCATGATCAGGTCACAGGAGCTGAAGAACGGGGAGAGGTAAGTATAAACAAACCTTCCCCGTTCTTCTCTGTGGTTTGTCACTGATCGTCTGTTCCCTGTTATATGTCACACTTCCAGCCAAAGCCCCCCAACAATAAGAAACACAAATCAGGGCACACTGAACCCCTCTAGTGGTTAACCCCTTTCACTGCCAGTGTCATTTTTACAGTAACCAGTACATTTTTATAGCACTGTTCGCTGTAAAAATGACAATGGTCGCAAAATAGTGTCAAAAGTGTCCGATGTGTCCGCCATAATGTCGCAGTCACAATAAAAAACGCTGATCGCCGCCATTAATAGAAAAAAAAAATATTAATAAAAATGCAATAAAACTATCCCTTATTTTGTAGACGCTATAAATTTTGCACAAACCAATCAATATACGCTTATTGCAATTTTTTTTCACCAAAAATATGTAGAAGAATACATATCGGCCAAAACTGAGGAAAATAAAAATGTATATATTTTTTGGGGATATTTATTATAGCAAAAAGTAAAAAAATATTGATTTTTTTTTCAAAATTGTAGCTCTACTTTTGTTTATAGCGCAAAAAATAAAAACCGCAGAGATGATCAAATACCACCAAAAGAAAGCTCTATTTGTGGGGAAAAAAGACGGCAATTTTGTTTGGGAGCCACGTCGCACGACCGCGCAACTGCCAGTTAAAGCGACGCAGTGCGGAATCGTAAAAAGGGGTCAGGTCCTTTACCTGCATAATGGTCCGGGTCTTAAGTGGTTAAAGTGGTTGTAAAGGCAAACGTTTTTTTATCTTAATCTTAGATCTCTCAGTAAAGAGTACCTGTCATCTCAAATGTCACCGCATTACAAAAGATGCTGTTCATCTCCCAAAAATTGAAATGAAAGAAATAATAAAATTTCACCCGGCCCGTCTCTGTGCACATGGTGAGCGCATGCGTCAGTGCTGCACGTATACGTAAACAGTGATCACACCACACATGTGAGGTATCACCGCAAAGGGATCAAGAGCAATAATTCTAGCACCATACCTCCTGTGTAAATCTAAAGCGGTAACCTGTTTTAAAGCGTAACCTGCTTTTAAAGCGTTGCCTATGGATAATTTAATATACCCTAGTCCAGGGGTAGGACACCTCGGCACTCCTCGGCCAAACTGCAAATCCCATCATGCCTCCGCCTATAGGAGTCATGCTCGTGATTGTCAGGGTCTTGCAATGTCTCATGGGACTTGTAGGTTTACCACAGCTGGAGGGCTGAGGTTGCCTACTCCTGCCCTAGTCTGTTGCTGTTCCACGGGTGTGCGCATATTTGGCATCTATTTACTCGCCGTAACATCCTCTTTTATATTTTATCAAATGTTGTGTGTTATATTATGCTTGCGTGCACTAAAATTAAAAAAAGTGTTACCGTATTTATCGGGGTATTGCGCGCACCCCCAACCTAGAAGAAAAATTTCAGAAAAAAAAAATACTTACGGTTTCGTCGGTGTCTTGCCCGGCGTCCGGCTGCAGCCTCGGTGGTGTCCTCCTGCGTTGTCTCCGAGCCGATCCCCGCGCTGTTTGAACAACTCCGCCGACATATACCGAGCGCAGTACACTCGGGCACGCTCGGCTCCTCTCGCGTAAAGGACGCACAGGACGTGACCGCGAGGGGAGCCGAGCCTGGCCGAATGTACCTGAGTGTACTGCGTTCGGTATATGTCGGCTTCTCAGTTCAAACACAGAGCGGGAAGTGAATATCGGCATAAATCGCGCACCCGCGATTTTGCCCTGATTTTAAGGGCAAAAAATAAAAGTGCGCGGTATACGCCGATAAATACGGTATTTATTTTTTAACAAGGCTTTTAAAGCGTCACCTATGGATAATTTATCAAATCATAGTTTGCCGCCTATCCGTGGGCGCGTGCGAATGTTACCACTTCAGCGATACAGCACTGTGTTACTTTATCTGACAATTGCGTGGTCGTGCGAGGCTGTACCCAAATAAAATTACGTTTTCCCACAAATAGAGCTTTCTTTTGGTGGTATTTGATCACCTCTGCATTTTTTGTGCTATAAAAAAAAGGCTGTCAATTTTGGGAAAAAAACACAATAATATTTTACTTTTTGCTATAATAAATCTCCAAAAAAAAAATGTCTTCATCAGTTTAGACCATTATGTATTTTTCTACATATTTTTGATAAAAAATTAATAAAAAAAAAAACGCAATAAGTGTATATTGATTGGCTTGCACAAAATGTAACCACTTCTGCCCGTAAGAATTGGCTGCGCCGCTTTAACTGACAATTGCGCGGTCGTGCGCCGATGTACCCAAACAAAATTGACGACCTTTTTTCCCCCACAAATAGCGCTTTCTTTTGCTGGTATTTGATTATCTCTGCAATTTAAAATTTTTGCGCTATAAACCAAAAAATCGACAATTTTGAAGAAAACACAATATTTTGTACTTTTTGCTAAAATAAATATCCCCAATTTTTTTTTTTTTTTAAAGCAAATTTTTTCCCAGTTTAGGCCGATACATATTCTTCTACATATTTTTGGTAATAAAAATCGCAATAAGCGTATCTTGATTGGTTTGCGCAAAAGTTATAGGGCCAGATTCAGGTAGATGGGCGCTTCTTTACTTTGGAGTAACGTTTCTCATTTACGTTACTCCGCCGACACTTTCGGCGCAAGTACTGTTATTCACATAGCAGTTGCGCGTAAACTTGCGCCAGAGTAACGATAATGCGCTGGCGTAACCCGACGCAAGTGGAAGTGGGTGTGATCATATGTAAATGATGGGCGGAGCCCAGCGCAGAGGCTTACGTTCAGCGCATCATCCACGGAGCATGCGCAGTAAGTGAGGCTTCACTCGCCCCCTTGTGCGCATGCTCACAACTTCCGTCGGCACCATTTCACGGGAAACGTCAGCGCAATGCGTTCCGTTGGGCGTTTAAATGCGCCCGTAGATGCGCCATTCCGGCACTAAAGTATATCCTGTTCCCCCTCCCCGCAGTGAAGTTACTTTTGTTCTGAGATGGCTGCTCCCGTTCCCCTCAAACACAGGAGAAAGCTGAACTTTAATGGCCAGGAGCTGTCAGCCGTCATCTCGGCTATGGAGACCTATGATGTCTTCCTCCATGGCTGTAAAAGTTGACAGACAAGCATGGACAGAGGTGTTGTCCTGCAAGTGGGGGTGCTCAGCTAGCTCTTATCGTCGGTAACGCTGCTGCTGTAGCTGCTCTCCTGCTGACCTGTGACCGTCTGGAGTAAAGATAAAGCAGCTATTTGTAGAAATAACTTTGCGTCGGACGGACGAGATACGCGCGGCGCATGTAGCCAGCGTATGGTGCTAATCCGTTCGCGAATCGGGAAATCTCCCTCATTTGCATATTTGCAGGGGAAATCAATAGGCGCGACTGATGCGCCAAGCGAAATTATGCGCTGACGATACTCTGGCGTCGGAAAGTTAAGCCGATCGGAAATGGCCCATTTTCTGTCGCATCTAGTTTGGTGGGTACGGCCACATAGAAACGACGGCGCATATTCACAGTTACGCGGCGCATATCGAATTACTCCAGCGCAAGTCTTGCTGAATCTGGCCCATAATGTCTACAAAATAGGGATAGATTTATGCCATTTTTATTATTATTATTTTTATTATTAATGGAGATTTTTATCGGGACTGCGACATTATGGCGAACACATCGGACACTTTTGACACATTTTTGGGACCATTAGCCTTTTATACAGCGATTAGTGCTAAAAAAAAAATGCACTGGTTACTGTAAAAATTTCACTGGCAGGGAAGGGGTTAACACTAGGGGCGATCAAGTGGTTAAATGTGTTCTCTCATGAGTGTTTCTTACTGTGGGTGGATAGGATTGGGCCAAGGGGGGTAATTGTGTTCCATGGGAGGTGTTTCTAACGGTAGGGGGAGGGGACTGACCCAGAGGAAATGACAGATCGTGGTTCCTAGCTATTAGGAACTCATGATGTCTGTCCGAAAGACGGCTACAGCACAGGCTTCCAGTGCCGGGGGGGCATCCATAGATGTCCCCCCCGTGATCTTTACTGCGTGATCAGCTGTCAGCCAATGACAGCTGATCACAGAAGTAAACAGAAGCCAGTTATCTGCTTTTTTTCTCCTCACAATCACCGTGAGGAGAGAAGAAGGCCGGTAACCGGCTTCTGTTACAGGGACATTGGTCCCAATCTGTGCCAACCAGTGGCGCTAATCAGTGCAAACCAGTGCCACCAACCAGCGCCCACCAGTGTCACCTATCAGTTCCCACCAGTGCTGCCAATTAGTGCCTTATCATCAGTGCCACCTATCAGTGCCCTTCAGGGACTTCTATCAGTGCCCATTAGTGCCACATATCAGTCCCCACCAGTGCCACCTATCGGAGCCCATCAGTGCCTCATCATCAGCGCACATCAGTGAAGGAGAAAAACTACCTACAGTGGAACTCAGGTAACGAGCGTTTCGCAATACAAGCAATTTTTTCAATACTGACTCGCGTTTGCGGGTTTTGTCTCGCAAAACCAGCAGGATTCAAGCCTCTGCAGTGTGCAGTTACGCATTTGGCCAGAGGTGCGCGGGCCCCGCAGCCATTAGGAAATCCTCGTAAATACTCAGTCCCTGAGTGTTTTCGAGCCTTTTTAAAGGGGTTTCCGAATGCAGCCGAAAGGTTTCGGAGTATTTTTGTTTCTTTACCAAAAAAGAAAAAAGCCAGTGATGATTAAATACTAGGGGCCAGATCCACAAAGAATTACGGCGGCGTATCTCCAGATATCTCGCCGTAATTTCAAATTCCCGCCGGCGTATCTTTGTTTTGTATCCACAAAACAAGATACGCCGGAATTACGCTAAGATACGACTGGCGTAACGTTATTGCACCGTCGTATCTTAGTTGCATACTTACGCTGGACGCTAGGGGCGCTTCCGTCTTTTTACCGTGTTGAATATGCAAATGAGCGATTTACGGCAATTCACGAACATACGAGCGGCCGGCGCATTCCTTTTACGTCTTTGCGTAAGCGTAGGTCCGGCATGAAGTTACCCCTGCTGTATAGAGGCGTACGTAATGTTAAGTATGGACGTCAAGCCAGCGTCAAATTTTCTGTCGTTCACGTCGTTTGCGTAAACCGTTCGCGAATAGGGATTTGCGTAAGTTACGTTCACGTCGTTTTCATTGACCATTAACGTGATTTTGCGCATGCGCACTGGGATACCTCCACAGACAGCGCATGCGCCGTACAAAAAACACGTAATTTACGCGGGGTCACGCTGATTTAACATAAATCACGCCCCCCATCTTCTAAATTTGAATTGCGCCGCCTTACGCCGCCAAGATTACACTACGCCGCTGTAAGTTACAGCGGCAATTCTTTATGGATAAGGATACGCCGCTGTAAGTTACATCGGCGTAGTGTAAATTAGATAAACTATGCCAGCGGCCACTCTTTGTGGATCTGGCCCTAGAGGTCGACCGTTTTTTCTCTGGCCGATGCTGATATTTAGAAATCCGGATGGCAGATATATGATGCTGATTTTTGCGGCCGATATTTTAGGCCAATTTTAACATTTTTTTGGCAGGTGGCACTGGCAGATGGCACTGATTGGTACTGGAACATGGCACTGGTAGGCACTGGCAGGTGGCACTGGTTGGCAATGGCAGGTGTAACTGATTGGCAGATGGCACTGGCAGGTGGCACTGGTTGACATTGGCAGTTGGCACTGGCAGGCATTGACAGTTGGCACAGGTAGATGGCACTGGTTGGCATTGGCAGATTGCACTGGTTGGCATTGGCAGATTGCACTGGCAGGCACTGGCAGATGGCACTGGCAGGCATTGACAGTTGGCATTGGCAGATGGCACTGGTTGGCATTGGCAGATTGCACTGGTTGGCATTGGCAGATGGCACTGGCAGGCATTGGCAGATTGCACTGGTTCGCATTGGCAGATTGCACTGGCAGGCACTGGTTGGCATTTTTCAGATGGCACTGGCAGGTTTCACAGCTGATGGTGTAACTGTGAAACTGCTTTTTGTATTGCCGCATGTATGAAACTGTATGAAGAGAGGGGAGCTGAAGCATTCAGCCAATGATTGGTCTGTTTGAGAAAGGGGCGGGCCACATACACGTAGCGGCCCGCCCAGATCCCATCCCATTGGCAAGTGTTGGATAGCCTTGTCCCGCCCACCCCAAAATTCAACCTCAATTATGACCGGTCCTCTCTCTCTCCCTACAGTTACACACACCGCGACGCTGCTCTGCCAACAGTGTGAAGAAGGGAGAAGGATTCTCCACACTCTGCAGGCAGCGTTGGAGAATAATCGGTCGATGCTGATTTCTCCAAAAGGGCCAAATATCGGCCGATATATCGGTCGACCTCTATTAAATACCACCAAAAGAAAGCTCTATTTGTGTGGGAAAAAAAATGATAAAAATGTAATTTGGGTACAGCGTTGCGTGACATTTTTGTCATTTAAAGTGTGTCAGCGCTGAAAGCTTTGCCATGTAGTGGGGCTGCGCCTGCCCTGCATGGGTAAACTGCTTGTTTTGTCTAGGGGTGAACACAGAGCCTCTCACGTCCAGCAGTGGAATGGACCTGATGTCTTCACATCCAGAGACGGTCTATGGGCACGATGACGTCAGGCACAGTCCACCATACAAGACTGCTAGACCACGGAGGGGCAGGAGCCACAGGGACCGGTCTTGCGCTAGGAGGATCGGAAGATTAGACTTTTTAAACAAAGAGTCAGTTTACTGTTAGGGGGCTGGACTGTGGTCAGTGGGAGCAAAAAAAATTACATAGATCCTGTGGTCAGTAGGCGGAGGAATTTTCCCTATACTTGGTATCAGTGCAAGGAATAGTGCCTCAACCTTGGTGACAGTGGAAGGAATAGTGCCTCAACCTTGGTGACAGTGGAAGGAATAGTGCCCCAACCTTGGTGACAGTGGAAGGAATAGTGCCCCAACCTTGGTGACAGTGGAAGGAATAGTGCCCCAACCTTGGTGACAGTGGAAGGAATAGTGCCCCAACCTTGGTGACAGTGGAAGGAATAGTGCCCCAACCTTGGTGACAGTGGAAGGAATAGTGCCCCAACCTTGGTGACAGTAGAAGGAATAGTGCCCCAACCTTGGTGACAGTGGAAGGAATAGTGCCCCAACCTTGGTGACAGTGGAAGGAATAGTGCCTCAACCTTGGTGACAGTGGAAGAAATAGTGCCCCAATCTTGGTGACAGTGGAAGGAATAGTGCCCCAACCTTGGTGACAGTGGAAGGATTAGTGCCTCAACCTTGGTATCAGTGGAAGGAATAGTGTCCCATCTTTGGTGTCAGTGGAAGGAATAGTGCCCCAACCTTGGTGACAGTGGAAGGAATAGTGCCCCAACCTTGGTGACAGTGGAAGGAATAGTGCCCCAACCTTGGTGACAGTGGAAGGATTAGTGCCTCAACCTTGGTATCAGTGGAAGGAATAGTGTCCCATCTTTGGTGTCAGTGGAAGGAATAGTGTCCCACCCTTGGTGTCAGTGGAAGGAATAGTGTCCCATCATTAGTATCAGTGGAAGGAATAGTGTCCCATCATTGGTGTCAGTGGGAGGAATAGTGTCCCATCATTGGTATCAGTTGAAGGAATAGTGTCTCATCATTGGTGTCAGTGGGAGGAATAGTGTCCCATCATTGCTATCAGTGGGATGAATAGTGTCCCATCCTTGGTGTCAGTGGGAGGAATAGTGCCCCATCCTTGGTATCAGTGGCAGGAATAATATTCCATCCTTGGTGTCAGTGGGAGGAATTGTGTCCCATCATTGGTATCAGTGGGAGGAATAGTGTCCCATCATTGGTATCAGTGGAAGGAATAGTGTCCCATCCTTGGTGTCAGTGGGAGGAATAATATTCCATCCTTGGTGTCAGTGGGAGGAATAGTATCCCATCCTTGGTGTCAGTGGGAGGAATAGTGTCCCATCCTTGGTGTCAGTGGGAGGAATAATATTCCATCCTTGGTGTCAGTGGGAGGAATAGTGTCCCATCCTTGGTGTCAGTGGGAGGAATAGTGTCCCATCCTTGGTGTCAGTGGGAGGAATAGTGTCCCATCCTTGGTGTCAGTGGGAGGAATAATATTCCATCCTTGGTGTCAGTGGGAGGAATAGTATCCCATCCTTGGTGTCAGTGGGAGGAATAGTGTCCCATCCTTGGTGTCAGTGGGAGGAATAATATTCCATCCTTGGTGTCAGTGGGAGGAATAGTGTCCCATCCTTGGTGTCAGTGGGAGGAATAGTGTCCCATCCTTGGTGTCAGTGGGAGGAATAGTGTCCTATCCTTGGAGTCAGTGGGAGGAATAGTGGCCCATCCTTGGTGTCAGTGGGAGGAATAGTGGCCCATCCTTGGTGTCAGTGGGAGGAATAGTGGCCCATCCTTGGTGTCAGTGGGAGGAATAGTGGCCCATCCTTGGTGTCAGTGGGAGGAATAGTGTCCCATCACTGTGCCCTGTTAAAGCGGTACTAAACCCAAAACCAAAAATGTAGAATACTGCAGCTTTCCTGATCATTAGTTGTGGTAGATGCATTTGTTTTCATTTCTTTAGGTTTTTTCATCTGTTGATCTGGCCAGTAACACACCCCCTGTATTACAGTGCCCCCACTCTGCATGAAGGAACACAGGGGGAACCTTTGGACAGCAGAATTGTCAGTGTTGGGGGAAGGGAGTGTTAGAAGTACTAGCATAGGGGTCACTAAATGGCAGGCCGCTGTCCTGATCCGGACCAAGCGACAGTCTTATCCAGACTGTGCCACCTATTAGCTGGGTGTCATCTTGTGGGTCACTATGATGTGAAGGGGACACAATGATGTGAAGCATAACGGAGGACACTATGGGACTTCTCTAAAAGGGGACACTGTGATGTGAAGGATAACTGAGGACACTATGGGACTTCTCTAAAGGGGACACTGTGATGTGAAGGATAACGGAGGACACTATGGGACTTCTCTAAAGGGGACACTGTGATGTGAAGGATAACTGAGGACACTATGGGACTTCTCTAAATGGGGACACTGTGATGTGAAGGATAACTGAGGACACTATGGGACTTCTCTAAAGGGGACACTGTGATGTGAAGGATAACTGAGGACACTATGGGACTTCTCTAAAGGGGACACTGTGATGTGAAGGATAACGGAGGACACTATGGGACTTCTCTAAAGGGGACACTGTGATGTGAAGGATAATTGAGGACACTATGGGACTTCTCTAAATGGGGACACTGTGATGTGAAGGATAACTGAGGACACTATGGGACTTCTCTAAATGGGGACACTGTGATGTGAAGGATAACTGAGGACACTATGGGACTTCTCTAAAGGGGACACTGTGATGTGAAGGATAACTGAGGACACTATGGGACTTCTCTAAATGGGGACACTGTGATGTGAAGGATAACTGAGGACACTATGGAACTTCTCTAAAGGGGACACTGTGATGTGAAGGATAATTGAGGACACTATGGGACTTCTCTAAAGGGGACACTGATGTGAAGGATAACTGAGGACACTATGGAACTTCTCTAAAGGGGACACTGTGATGTGAAGGATAATTGAGGACACTATGGGACTTCTCTAAAGGGGACACTGATGTAAAGGATAACTGAGGACACTATGGGACTTCTCTAAAGGGGACACTGATATGAGGATAACGGAGGACACTATGGGACTTCTCTAAAGGGGACACTGTGATGTGAAGGATAACTGAGGACACTATGGGACTTCTCTAAATGGGACACTGTGATGTGAAGGATAACTGAGGACACTATGGAACTTCTCTAAAGGGGACACTGTGAAGTGACGGATAACGGAGGACACTATGGAACTTCTCTAAAGGGGACACTGTGATGTGAAGGATAACTGAGGACACTATGGGACTTCTCTAAATGGGGACACTGTGATGTGAAGGATAACGGAGGACACTATGGGACTTCTCTAAAGGGGACACTGATATGAGGATAACGGAGGACACTAACTTCTCTAAAGGGGACACTGTGATGTGACGGATAACTGAGGACACTATGGGACTTCTCTAAATGGGGACACTGTGATGTGAAGGATAACTGAGGACACTATGGGACTTCTCTAAATGGGGACACTGTGATGTGAAGGATAACTGAGGACACTATGGGACTTCTCTAAATGGGGACACTGTGATGTGAAGAATAACTGAGGACACTATGGGACTTCTCTAAATGGGGACACTGTGATGTGAAGAATAACTGAGGACACTATGGGACTTCTCTAAATGGGGACACTGTGATGTGACGGATAATTGAGGACACTATGGGACCTCTCTAAAGGGGACACTGTGATGTGAAAGATAATTGAGGACACTATGGGACTTCTCTAAAGGGGACACTGATGTGAAAGATAACTGAGGACACTATGGGACTTCTCTAAATGGGGCCACTGTGATGTGAAGGATAACTGAGGACACTATGGGACTTCTCTAAAGGGGACAGTGTGATGTGAAGGATAACTGAGGACACTATGGGACCTCTCTAAAGGGGACACTGATATGAAGGATAATGGAGGACACTATAGGACTCTCTAAAGGGGATCTGTGAGGACTGATGTGAAAGGGGGGGGGGGGGGGGTTGTGATGTTAATGGGAGTCAAGATGTGATGGGGCTCAGAACACGTAGGGGCTGACTATGACGTAGGCTCTTTACTATGTGATCAGCTGTGTCCAATCACAGCTGATTACGTTATAACCAGGAAGTGCCGATTATCGGCTTTCCTCTATTCGTGCTTGAGAGGGCACGAGTAGAGGAGAGCCAATAAGCTGCTCTCCTGACGGGGGAGGGGGGGTCTGCGCTGATAATCAGTGCATTGATTACCAGTGCAGGTTCTTCAGGGATGCCAATTATTGCCCACCTGTGATGCCAATTAGGGCCCACCTGTGCATACCAGGGATGCAAATCAGAGAGAAATGCCAATTAGTGCTAATCAGGGATGCCCATCAGTGCCTCCTCATCAGTGCTGCTCATCAATGCCACCCATCACTTCCCAACAATGCCACCTATTAGTGCTGCATATTAGTGCGGCCTATCAGTGCCCATCATTGCAGCCTCATTAGTGCTCGTCAGTGAAGGAAAAAACATACTTATTTACAATATTTTACAAGAGAATCAAAGAAAAACTTTATTTTTTTCAAAATTGTCTTATTTTTTTGTAGCGCAAAAAATAAAAACCCAGTGGTGATCAAATACCACCGAAAGAAAGCTTTATTTATGGGAACACAATGATAAAAATTCATATGGGTGAAGTGTTGCATGACCGCAGACTTGTCATTCAAAGTGCGACAGCGTGGATTCAGATACCCACCTGCCCAGCGGATCCAGTGTTACAATCCCTCCCATCAGGTGCAGCAGGCCGGGTCCTGCCCCGTCATCTTGGTCCACCTCAGTCATCATCCAATCAAGTCTGTAGCTCTGCCCACCGGCTGCCTATTAGTCCCTGAACCTGCAGCCTCCTAAGATATGTGACGTGGGATCTCAGGAGGTCAAAGCTGCAGGGACGCGTCATTCTCGTCTAAATGCGAATGACAGCAGGTGGGTGGGGCCAAGCCTAAAATGTTTAAAAAAAAAAATGCCAATTTAACCCCTTTGACGACCGGCTCACGCCGATATACATTGGCAAATTGGCGCATTCCTGCAAAACGACGTATGAGTACGTTGTCACCTTCAAGAGCCGGCGGGGGACCCGATGCAGCAGGCAGAATCACCGCTGGCCACCTGCGATTGCGGGAACCAGAGCCAGAAGGGGCATTTGTGTGTGTGTAAAAAAAAAATGCCTGTTCTGTCAGGGGAGAGGAGACGTATTGTTTGTTCCTACTAAGTAGGAACAGTGATGTGTCTCCTCCCACAGTCAGTCCCATCCATCCACAGTAAGAAACACTCACGAGGGAACACATTTAACCCCTCGTTCGCCCCCTAGTGTTAACCCCCTCCCTACCAGTGTCATTTACACAGTAATCAGTGCATTTTTATAGCTCTGATTGCTGTATAAATGTCATTAGTCCAAAAATTTGTCAAAATTGTCCGATCTGTCTTCTGCAATCTCGCTAAAAATCGCAGATCACCGCCATTACTAGTAAAAAAAAATTCCATAACTCTTTCCCATAGTTTGTAGGCACTATGGCCTAGATTCACGTAGGGCGGCGTAACGTACAGTGCAGAAAATAAGTATTTGAACACCCTGCTATTTTGCAAGTTCTCCCACTTGGAAATCATGGAGGGGTCTGAAATTGTCATCGTAGGTGCATGTCCACTGTGAGAGACATAATCAAAAAGAAAAATTCCAGAAATCACAATTTATGAATTTTTAACTATTTATTTGTATGATACTGCTGCAAAGAAGTATTTGAACACCTGTCTATCAGCTAGAATTCTGACCCTCAAAGACCTGTTAGTCTGCCTTTAAAATGTCCACCTCCACTCCATTTATTATCCTAAATTAGATGCACCTGTTTGAGGTCATTAGCTGCATAAAGACACCTGTCCACCCCATACAATCAGTAAGAATCCAACTACTAACATGGCCAAGACCAAAGAGCTGTCCAAAGACACTAGAGACAAAATTATACACCTCTACAAGGCTGTAAAGGGCTACGAGGAAATTGCCAAGCAGCTTGGTGAAAAAAGGTTCACTGTTGGAGCAATCATTAGAAAATGGAAGAAGCTAAACATGACTGTCAATCTCCCTCGGACTGGGGCTCCATGCAAAATCTCACCTCGTGGGGTCTCAATGATCCTAAGAAAGGTGAGAAATCAGCCCAGGACTACACGGGAGGAGCTGGTCAATGACCTGAAAAGAGCTGGGACCACCGTTTCCAAGGTTACTGTTGGTAATACACTAAGACGTCATGGTTTGAAATCATGCATGGCACGGAAGGTTCCCCTGCTTAAACCAGCACATGTCAAGGCCCGTCTTAAGTTTGCCAATGACCATTTGGATGATCCAGAGGAGTCATGGGAGAAAGTCATGTGGTCAGATGCGACCAAAATAGAACTTTTTGGTCATAATTCCACTAACCGTGTTTGGAGGAAGAAGAATGATGAGTACCATCCCAAGAACACCATCCCTACTGTGAAGCATGGGGGTGGTAGCATCATGCTTTGGGGGTGTTTTTCTGCACATGGGACAGGGCGACTGCCCTGTATTAAGGAGAGGATGACCGGGGCCATGTATTGCGAGATTTTGGGCAACAACCTCCTTCCCTCAGTTAGAGCTTTGAAGATGGGTCGAGGCTGGGTCTTCCAACATGACAATGACCCGAAGCACACAGCCAGGATAACCAAGGAGTGGCTCTGTAAGAAGCATATCAAGGTTCTGGCGTGGCCTAGCCAGTCTCCAGACCTAAACCCAATAGAGAATCTTTGGAGGGAGCTCAAACTCCGTGTTTCTCAGCGACAGCCCAGAAACCTGACTGATCTAGAGAAGATCTGTGTGGAGGAGTGGGCCAAAATCCCTCCTCCAGTGTGTGCAAACCTGGTGAAAAACTACAAGAAACGTTTGACCTCTGTAATTGCAAACAAAGGCTACTGTACCAAATATTAACATTGATTTTCTCAGGTGTTCAAATACTTCTTTGCAGCTGTATCATACAAATAAATAGTTAAAAAAATCATACATTGTGATTTCTGGACTTTTATTTTTGATTATGTCTCTCACAGTGGACATGCACCTACGATGACAATTTCAGACCCCTCCATGATTTCCAAGTGGGAGAACTTGCAAAATAGCAGGGTGTTCAAATACTTGTTTTCCGCACTGTATTTACGCTACGCCGCCGCAACTTAGAATGCAAGTGCAGTATTCTCAAAGCACTTGCGTCCTAAGTTACGGCGGCGTAGCGTAAATGTGCCAGCGTAAGCGCGCCTAATTCAAATGGGGAAGAGGTGGGCGTGTTTTATGCAAAAGAATCGTGACCCCACGTAATTGACGCTTTTAACGAATGGCGCATGCGCCGTCCGTGGACGTATCCAAGTGCGCATGCGTCGGACTTACGCAAACGACGTAAAAAGATACGCTTGTTCCGACGTCCATACCTTGCATGGGCTGCGCCACCTAGAGAGCAGCTTTATCTTTACGCCGGCGTATGTCTTACGTAAACGGCGTAACCAATTGCGACGGGCGCACGTATGTTCGAGAATCGGCGTATCTAGCTCATTTGCATATTAAACGCGGAAATCAACGGAAGCGCCACCTAGCTGCCAGCATAAATATGCACCCAAGATACAACGGCCTAGGAGACTTACGCCGCTCGTATCTTGGCCTGAATTTATGCGTAACTGATTCTGAGAATCAGGCGTGCATATACGACGGTGCAGATTCGGACTTACGACGGCGTACGTGGAGATACGCCGGCGTAAGTCTTTGAGAATCTGGCCCTGTAACTTTTGAGCAAACCAATCAATAAACGCTTAGACCACTTTCACACTGAAGCATTTTTACAGACATTTAGCGTTAAAAATAGCGCTATTAAAACGCTCAAACGCTCTCCATGCATCTCAATGGACCCTTTCACACCGAGTCCTGCAAGCAGCATCTTTGGAGCAGCTTTTGGGCGCTGAAAAAAAAATGCTCAAAAAACGCCCCTCTCCATTGAAATGAATTGAAAGTGCTGTAAAAACGCCTTACCCTTTCACACCGAGGTGCTGCAAAAACGCCCTAAAACTTTAGGGTCTTAGCGGTGCTTTACCAGCACATTGGGATTGCAGATGAGGCTTCGCTCAAAAAAACACCCCAGTGTGAAAGGGGCCTTATCGTGGTTTTATTTTACCAAAAATATGTAGAAGAATACATATCGGCCTAAACTGTTGAAGACATTTTTTTCCAAATTTTTTGGGATATTTATTATAGCAAAAAGTAAAAAATATTGCATTTTTTTTTCAAATTTTTCGCAATTTTTTTGTTTATAGCGAAAACAATAAAAACCGCAGAGGTGATCAAATACCACCAAAAGAAAGCTCTATTTGTGGGAAAAAAGGACGTAAATTTTGTTTGGGAGCCACGTCGCATGATCGCGCAATTGTCAGTTAAAGCGACGCAGTGCCGAATCGCAAAAAGTGGCCTGGTCATTAAGTAGGAAAATCTTCTGGTCTGCAAGTAGTTAAATAGCGGAGGGTAGCGGCGGTGTTCCGAGCCTTAAAGGGGTTGTAAAGGAACATTATTTTCCCTAAACAGCTTCCTTTACTTTAGTGCAGTCCTCCTTCACTTACCTCATCCTTCCATTTTGCTTTTAAATGTCCTTATTTCTTCTGAGAAATCCTCACTTCCTGTTCTTCTGTCTGTAACTCCACACAGTAATGCAAGGCTTTCTCTCTGGTGTGGAGCGTCGTGCTCGCCCCCTCCCTTGGACTACAGGAGAGTCAGGACGCTCTCTACGTTGCAGATAGAGAAAGGAGCTGTGTGTTAGTGGGCATCCTGACTCTCCCGTAGTCCAAGGGAGGGGGCGAGCACGACACTCCACACCAGGTAGAAAGCCTCGCATGACTGTGTGTAGTTACAGACAGAAGAACAGGAAGTGAGGATTTCTCAGATGAAATAAGGACATTTAAAAGCAAAATGGAAGGCTGAGGTAAGTGAAGGAGGACTGCACTAAGGTAAAGGAAGCTATTTAGTGGGGAAAAAAAAAAAAAAGTACCTTTACAACCCCTTTAAGAAAGATTTCAATACTTTCTCCCTGTTGCAGCAATATTTACTGTGTGGCACCCTTTCTCCCAAAAGTGCCCCTAACAGATCATTTCCTTAGCGCGCAGGCCCCATTAAAGTGGTTGTAAACCTTTACATATACCTAGTGAAGTGTCTGGCCTCAGGTGATACACAGAGATGAAACAATCCTCCTACATATGGTGTACTTGTTTATCTGCAGTCTTCTCTTCTCTGAATCCATTCAAAGTCCAGAATTTATAAAGCACAGTCAGAAAAAAAAGGGGGATGGAGAGCTGAGACACTCTGCAGAGCTCATTGGGGAAAGGTCCGAGAGCTGATTGGAGGGAAGGAACACACCTCCCTCCATACAACACACAGGAACAGAGCTGAGGCTGTCAATCTGCTAGAGGCCCCTTCCGCTGTCGTCATCTTTTCGTCAGAAGTGATTCATGCAGCCAGCAGAGGAAGGAGGCAGCAGACAGAAATGATGATTAGTGCTCTGGATTGAGACAAGTACACACTATAGAGGGATATGCTTTGTTCATATCTGAGGTTTACAACCACTTGCCTACAGGGCACATTCACCCCCTTCCTGCCCAGCCCATTTTTTTTTAGCTTTCACCACTGTCACACTTTGAATGACAATTGCGCGATCATGCAACGCTGTACCCAAATGAAATGATTATAATCCCCCCCCCCCCACAAATAGAGCTTTATTTTGATGGTATTTGATCACCTCTGCGTTTTTTATTTATTGCGCTATAAACAAAAGAAGAGCGACAAGTTTGAAAAAAAACAAAAAAAAAACAATATTTTTTACTTTTTGCTATAATAAATATCCAATTATTATTTTTTTCCTCAGTTTTGGCCGATATGTATTCTTCTACATATTTTTGGTTAAAAAAAAAAAAAAAAAATCACAATAAGCGTATATTGATCGGTTTGCGCAAAAGTTATAGCGGCTACAAAAAAGGAGATAGTTTTATAGCATTTTTATTATTTGTTTTTTTACTAGTAATGGCGGCAAGCTGCGATTTTTATCGTGACTGCGATATTGCGGCGGACACATCTTTGGGACCATTCACATTTATACAGCGATCCGTGCTATAAAAATGCATTGATTGCTGTATAAATATGACTGGCAGGGAAAGGGTTAACACTAGGGGGCGATCAGGGGGTTAATGTGTTCCCTAGGGAGTGATTCTTACTGTGGGGGGAGGGGACTCACTGGGGGAGGTGACCGATCGGGTTCCCAGTGACGTGGCGGGCGCGCGCCCCCTAGTTGCTCGGGAAGGCGAGGACGTCATATGACATCCTCCCAGAACGAGAGAGTCTTTGCCCCGCGGCGGGTGGTAGACATGTAGCTAATTATTTTGTCCACAAGGCACCCGCGATTGCCCAGTAACTGAGCAGGACCATGGATCTCTGCGCTTACACACAGAGATCCATGGTCCTGCTCAGTTACTGGGAAATCGCGGGTGACCGGTGGAGAAAATAATTAACTACTTGTCTACCACCCGCCGACTCTCTCGTTCTGGGAGGACATCATATGTCGTCCTCGCCTTCCAGAGCCACTAGGGGGCGCGCGCTTGTCGCGTCACTGGGAACCCGAGCCCCCTAGTGGCTCGGGAAGGCAAGGACGTCATATGATGTCCTCCCAGAACGAGAGAGTCTTCGTCCCGCCGTCATATGACGGCGGGCGGTAGAGAAGTAGTTATTTTGTGTGATTATAGGGACCAGTTTACTAAAGGTGAACTTGTCCTTTAAGTTCCCAGTAATGCCTGGACATCTGAGAGATTGCTGATAAACCAGAAGTACCTTTGTGATGGGTACATTTGAATAAAAGGATTTGCAGTTGTCTTTGAGATAAGTGTGGATGTGTTCCCGGTGTCTCCGTCAATAGGACTACTACCAAGATTGAAGGGCCCACCAGAAGTGAGGAACAGGCCACCCCAGAAAGCCTGGCCTAAAGCTGAGCCCTCGGCACAGCCTCCACCTTGATCAGATGGCTTCCTCTGACAAGACTCCCGGACATTGCTTACCCATATGGTGCTCGCTCAGCATCTCCTCATTATCTGTATCTGCCTCCTGGACGTTCAGCCAGAAAGGTTCGGCGTCGCTCTCTATGGTGACGGAGATGCCCGATCCTGCCAGGACATAAAAGGAGGGTCTCAGCACCCTGAGATGCATTTCTTCTGCGCATCCCCAGCCTCAAATTTTACTTCTTGGTGGACGCTTGAGTGATGAATCACCCACAAGTTTCTTTTATCTCTTGGGTACTCTGTTGGGTGGAATTTTGAACTACGTTGTGACCATTATAAGGAACTTCCACCATTCCTGTGCCATTTTTTTAGGGTCTGTACAGCTTCTGTACCCATTATGAGGGGTTCCCACCATCCATGCTCTGAGTTCACAGATCTGCTTACCTACTGTTGCTATTATGAGGAGTTCTTACCAGTTGCCGGGTCTTCTTACCTACCGTGTCCATTATGAGGGGTTCTCACCAGTTGCTGGGTCTGAACACCTGCTGTGCCCATTATGAGGAGTTCTTACCAGTTGCCGGGTCTGCGTACCTACTGTGCTGAGGGGGTTCTCACCAGTTCATCCCTACACTGAGGTCCTGGTTTTACTCACCTGCAGTGGCCATTATGAGGTCCTCCCACCATCCCTACACCGAGTTCCTGGCTTTATATACCTGCTGTGGCCATTCTGAGGGATCCCATCGTCCCTACACTAAATTCATGGGTCTGTACACCGGCTGTTGCCATGAGGGATCCCACCATCCCTGTGCTGAGTTTCCAGGTTTGTACACCTGCTATGCCCATTATGAGGGGCTCCACCATCCCTGTGCTGAGTTTCCAGGTTTGTACACCTGCTATGCCAATTATGAGGGGTCCCCACCATCCCTGTGCTGAGTTTCCAGGTTTGTATACCTGCTATGCCCATTATGAGGGGTTCCGCCATCCCTGTGTTGAGTTTCCAGGTTTGTATACCTGCTATGCCCATTATGAAGGGTCCCCACCATCCCTGTGCTGAGTTTCCAGGTTTGTACACCTGCTATGCCCATTATGAGGGGCTCCACCATCCCTGTGCTGAGTTTCCAGATTTGCACACCTGCTGTGCCCATTTTAAAAGATCCCACCATCCCTGTGTTGAGTTTCCAGGTTTGTATACCTGCTATGCCCATTATGAAGGGTCCCCAACATCCCTGTGCTGAGTTTCCAGGTTTGTACACATGCTATGCCCATCATGAGGGGCTCCACCATCCCTGTGCCGAGTTCCCATGTCTGTACACCTGCTATGCTCATTATGAGGGATCCCCACCATCCCTGTGCTGAGTTTCCAGGTTTGTCCACCGGCTATGCCCATTATGAGGGGCTCCACCATCCCTGTGCTCAGTTTCCAGATTTGTACACCTGCTATGCCCATTTTGAAAGATCCCACCATCCCTGTGCTGAGTTTCCAGGTTTGTACACCTGCTATGCCGATTATTAGGGGCTCCACCATCCCTGCGCTGAGTTTCCAGGTTTGTATACCTGCTATGCCCATTATTATTTTTTCACAAGAAAATGCTATGCCCATTATTAGGGGCTCCACCATCCCTGTGCTGAGTTTCCAGGTTTGTACACCTGCTATGCCCATTATGAGGGGCTCCACCATCCCTGTGCTGAGTTTCCAGCTTTGTACACCGGCTATGCCCATTATGAGGGGCTCCACTATCCCTGTGCTGAGTTTCCAGATTTGCACACCTGCTGTGCCCATTTTAAAAGATCCCACCATCCCTGTGTTGAGTTTCCAGGTTTGTATACCTGCTATGCCCATTATGAAGGGTCCCCACCATCCCTGTGCTGAGTTTCCAGGTTTGTCCACCGGCTATGCCCATTATGAGGGGCTCCACCATCCCTGTGCTCAGTTTCCAGATTTGTACACCTGCTATGCCGATTATGAGGGGCTCCACTATCCCTGTGCTGAGTTTCCAGGTTTGTACACCTGCTATGCCGATTATGAGGGGTTCCCACCATCCCTGTGCTGAGTTTCCAGGTTTGTATACCTGCTATGCCCATTATGAGGGGTTCCGCCATCCCTGTGTTGAGTTTCCAGGTTTGTATACCTGCTATGCCCATTATGAAGGGTCCCCACCATCCCTGTGCTGAGTTTCCAGGTTTGTACACCTGCTATGCCCATTATGAGGGGCTCCACCATCCCTGTGCTGAGTTTCCAGCTTTGTACACCGGCTATGCCGATTATGAGGGGCTCCACTATCCCTGTGCTGAGTTTCCAGATTTGCACACCTGCTGTGCCCATTTTAAAAGATCCCACCATCCCTGTGTTGAGTTTCCAGGTTTGTATACCTGCTATGCCCATTATGAAGGGTCCCCACCATCCCTGTGCTGAGTTTCCAGGTTTGTACACATGCTATGCCCATCATGAGGGGCTCCACCATCCCTGTGCCGAGTTCCCATGTCTGTACACCTGCTATGCTCATTATGAGGGATCCCCACCATCCCTGTGCTGAGTTTCCAGGTTTGTCCACCGGCTATGCCCATTATGAGGGGCTCCACCATCCCTGTGCTCAGTTTCCAGATTTGTACACCTGCTATGCCCATTTTGAAAGATCCCACCATCCCTGCGCTGAGTTTCCAGGTTTGTATACCTGCTATGCCCATTATTATTTTTTCACAAGAAAATGCTATGCCCATTATTAGGGGCTCCACCATCCCTGTGCTGAGTTTCCAGGTTTGTACACCTGCTATGCCCATTATGAGGGGCTCCACCATCCCTGTGCTGAGTTTCCAGCTTTGTACACCGGCTATGCCCATTATGAGGGGCTCCACTATCCCTGTGCTGAGTTTCCAGATTTGCACACCTGCTGTGCCCATTTTAAAAGATCCCACCATCCCTGTGTTGAGTTTCCAGGTTTGTATACCTGCTATGCCCATTATGAAGGGTCCCCAACATCCCTGTGCTGAGTTTCCAGGTTTGTACACATGCTATGCCCATCATGAGGGGCTCCACCATCCCTGTGCCGAGTTCCCATGTCTGTACACCTGCTATGCTCATTATGAGGGATCCCCACCATCCCTGTGCTGAGTTTCCAGGTTTGTCCACCGGCTATGCCCATTATGAGGGGCTCCACCATCCCTGTGCTCAGTTTCCAGATTTGTACACCTGCTATGCCCATTTTGAAAGATCCCACCATCCCTGTGCTGAGTTTCCAGGTTTGTACACCTGCTATGCCGATTATTAGGGGCTCCACCATCCCTGCGCTGAGTTTCCAGGTTTGTATACCTGCTATGCCCATTATTATTTTTTCACAAGAAAATGCTATGCCCATTATTAGGGGCTCCACCATCCCTGTGCTGAGTTTCCAGGTTTGTACACCTATGCCCATTATGAGGGGTTCCCACCATCCCTATGATGAGTTTCCAGGTTTTACACACGCTATGCCCATAATGAGGGGTTCCACCATCCCTGTGCTGAGTTTCCAGGTTTGTACACCTATGCCCATTATGAGGGGTTCCCACCATCCCTATGATGAGTTCCAGGTTTTACACATGCTATGCCCATAATGAGGGGTTCCACCATCCCTGTGCTGAGTTTCCAGGTTTGTACATCTGCTATGCCCATTTTGAAAGATCCCACCATTCCTGTGTTGAGTTCCCATGTCTGTACACCTGCTATGCCCATTATGAGGGGCTCCACCATCCCTGTGCTGAGTTTCCAACTTTGTACACCTGCTATGCCCATTATGAGGGGCTCCACCATCCCTGTGCTCAGTTTCCAGGTTTGTACACCTGCTATGCCCATTTTGAAAGATCCCACCATCCCTGTGCTGAGTTTCCAGGTTTGTACACCTGCTATGCCCATCATGAGGGGCTCCACCATCCCTGTGCTGAGTTTCCAGGTTTGTACACCTATTTCCATTATGAGGGGTCCCCACCATTCCTGTGCTGAGTTTCCAGGTTTGTATACCCGCTATGCCCATTATGAGGGGCTCCACCATCCCTGTGCTGAGTTTCCAACTTTATACACCTTCTATGCCCTTTATGAGGGGCCCCACCATCCCTGTGCTCAGTTTCCAGGTTTGTACACCTGCTATGCCCATTATTAGGGGCTCAACCATCCCTGTGCTGAGTTTCCAGGTCTGCTTTCCTGCTGTGGCCATTATGATGGGTTCCACCATCACTGTGCTGGGTCTGAATAGGCAAAATGACTAGGTACATATAAACTGTTAGCATAAGAACATGGCATTGTCCATTTTCATTGTAATTTTTATGATGTCATCAGTGGGTTTCTGGGCTTCTCTCTACATTGGGGGGACCTCCCTGGATGAACAAATCCCAGTCTGGAGCAGTATATATAACTAGGATGACTACATTTGAATGCAGACCATCCTAGGTTATTCCCACACGTGATGCTGAAATCCAGTGAATGAAAGGCAATCACGGATGCAGGTCCCTTTTCATTGCAGTACAGCTTCCATCACCCCCCACCCAGGTTCAGCCTCTCCTGGTTTGAAGGCCCTGGTATCATCATATCCATGGCAGGAAAGTATTGTTAGCAGAATGGGGAAGGGATAGAACTTCTGACAATGTTTCTATTGACATATGAAAACTTTTAGGGTGCCTTGGATCCTTTGATCTAGTTTTTACAGTGGGGATCGAAAGTTTGGGCACCCCAGGTAAAAATTTGTATTAATGTGCATAACGAAGCCAAGGAATGATGGAAAAATCTCCAAAAGGCATCAAATTACAGATTAAGGTTTGGGCACCCTGCAGAATTTATAGCATGCACTGCCCCCTTTGCAAAGCTGAGACCTGCCAGTGTCATGGATTGTTCTCAAACATCGTCTGGGAAGACCAGGTGATGTCAATCTCAAAGGTTTTAAATGCCCAGACTCATCTGACCTTGCCCCAACAATTAGCACCATGGGTTCTTCTAAGCAGTTGTCTAGAAAACTGAAACTGAAAATAGTTGATGCTCACATAGCTGGAGAAGGCTATAAGAAGATAGCAAAGTGTTTTCAGATGTCAATATCCTCTGAATGATACAGTGCCTTGCGAAAGTATTCGGCCCCCTTGAACTTTGCGACCTTTTGCCACATTTCAGGCTTCAAAGATATAAAACTAATTTTTTGTGAAGAATCAACAACAAGTGGGACACAATCATGAAGTGGAATGAAATTTATTGGATATTTCAAACTGTGTTAACAAATAAAAAAAGTGTCCCACTTGTTGTTGATTCTTCACAAAAAAATTACAGTTTTATATCTTTATGTTTGAAGCCTGAAATGTGGCAAAAGGTCGCAAAGTTCAAGGGGACCGAATACTTTCGCAAGGCACTGTAATTAAGAAATGGCAGCCAACAGTGGAAGTTAAAGCAAGATCTGGAAGACCAAGAAAAATATCAGACAGATAATCGCAGGATTGTGAGAAAAGCAATTCAAAACCCACGTTTGACTGCACGATCCCTCCAGAAAGATCTGGCAGACACTGGAGTTGTGGTACACTATTCCACTATAAAGAGATACTTGTACAAATATGGTCTTCATGGAAGAGTCATCAGAAGAAAACCTCTTCTACGTCCTCACCACAAAAATCAGCGTTTGAACTTTGCAAAAGAACATATAGACAAGCCTGATGCATTTTGGAAACAAGTTCTGTGGACCGATGAGGTTAAAATAGAACTTTTTGGCCGGAATGAGCAAAGGTACGTTTGGAGAAGAAAGGGCACAGAATTTAATGAAAAGAACCTCTGTCCAACTGTTAAGCATAGGGGTGGGTCGATTATGCTTTGGGGTTGTATTGCAGTCAGTGGCACAGGGAACATTTCACGAGTAGAAGGAAAAATGGATTCAATAAAATTTCAGCAAATTTTGGATGATAACTTGATGCCATCTGTGAAAAAGCTGAAGTAAAAGAGAGGATGGCTTCTACAAATGGATAATGATCCTAAAGACACCTCAAAATCCACGGGGGATTACATCAAGAGGCGTAAACTGAAGGTTTTGCCATGGCCTTCACAATCTCCTGACCTTAACATAATTCAAAATCTATGGATAGACCTTAAAAGAGCAGTGCGTGACAGACAGCCCAGAAATCTCAAAGAACTAGAAGACTTTTGTAAGTAAGAATGGGCAAAGATACCTCAAACAAGAATTGAAAGACTCTTGGCTGGCTACAAAAAGCGTTTACAAGCTGTGATACTTGCCAAAGGGGGCAGTACAAGATGTTAACTCTGCAGGGTGCCCAAACTTTTGCAGACTTTTGGAGATTTTCCATCTTTCCTTGGCTTTGTTATGCACATTAATACAAATTTTTACCTGGGGTGCCCAAACTTCCGATCCCCACTGTATATAATTCTGAAATCTATAAAGCCTGCCAAACTGATCTAAGATAGGGAAGAAAGGGATCTCATAACGTAAACAACAAACGTTCCACAACTCTAAAATGTTTTAAAAAAATGGTCCGGGGTTTGGTTTTAAGTTCTTTGGGTCGTTAACAGAGCCGGGGTTAGTTAGGTCAGGAGGATTTGTGTTGGAGTCACCAAGAGATAGAAGAAACCAGGGGGGGTGACTGAGCCCACCCAACTCCACCTTATATTTAAAATATATCTATGCTATGCCCTTGAATGGGCAGTTAGTCACTTTGGCCTGACCACGTACCAGCCTCGTTGTCGGTATCCCCGGGCTCCGGACAAGCCTCAAAGACCAGCTCATCCGGCTTTATTCTCAGACAGATATCCGGCTTCAGGATGGGGATCTCTGCATAAACACAGCACAGTCAGTACATTCTATAAAACAGACCATATTGTTCTGAGAGAATTACCTAGCTCTCCTGCACCTAACTTCCTAAGGCAGTCATGGTAACAGTGAAGAGAGAAAAACTCTGAAGTTAAAGGGTTTGTAAACTCTCAAGTTTTTTCACCTTAAAGCGGAGTTCTGCCATTTTTTTTTTTTTAAGGCAGCAGCTACAAATACGGCAGCTGCTGACTTTTAAAATAAGGACACTTACCTGTCCAGGGCGCCCGCGATGTCAGCACCCGAAGCCAAGCTATCGCTCGGCTCTCGGCTGTCCCCGTTACCATCTTCGGCAAGGGAATCAGGAAGTGAAGACTTGCAGTTTCACTTCCCGGTTCCCTACTGCACGTGCGCGACTCGTGCTGCGCGATCCCACTGGTCCCTGATGTCTTCTGGGACCTGTGTGTCTTCCAGAAGACGGGGGGAGTGAAAGGAAGTGGCGTAGATACCCATGGGTGGCTCGTGTATCTATGCCCGTAAGTGGGAGCAAAATACCTGTATTACACAGTAGGGTTGTCCCGATACCGATACCAGTATCGGTATCGGGACCGATACCGAGTATTTGCGGGAGTACTTGTACTCCCGCAAATACCCCCGATACCAAAATAGAATACTTTGCCCCGCCGCTGCCGTACCCGCCGTCGCTGCTGCCGCCGCCGCTACAACGAAAGCCGCCACCGCATGTTTAAAGCCTGCGGGAACATCACAGCTTTCATTTGAATAGCTGTAGTGTTCCCGCCGCGTATAGACAGACACTCCCCCTTGCTCAGGATTGGATGGGGGATCGTAATCTGTCCAATTACGAGCAAGGGGGAGTGTCTATATGCGGCCGGGAAAACAGCTATTCAAATGAAAGCTGTGATGTTCCCCGGGCGGCTGCTGCCAGGTATGGGGGAAATGGCTGCGGGGACATGGATGGATGGATTGTGGGGACATGGCTGCAATATGTGGGGGACATGGCTGCATATGTGGGGGGACATGGCTGCATTTGGGGACACATTTAAAAAAAAGTATCGGTATTCGGTATCGGCGAGTACATGAAAAAAAATATCGGTACTTGTACTCGGTCCTAAAAAAGTGGTATCGGGACAACCCTATTACACAGGTATCTGCTTCCCCCTGAAAGGTGCCAAATGTGACACCGGAGAGTTCCGAAAAACGCTTTGATTTTCTATGCATTAAAAGGGGTTGTAAAGCTTCGTGTTTCACCTAAAATTGAACCTTTACAGCCACTTTAAACTTTCACTGCCACTGACCACCAATGTAGGTGGTCATGGCATTGAAAGTTAACACCCCCCCATTGATCATCACAGGCCTTCACGCCACTCTCCCCCAAACCCCCCCAGGTAAAGCAGAGATAATTCCAGCAATAGTACAGTCTCTCTTTCATGGGTGGGTGCTAGAAAACAAAGAGCATTCCAGTGCCTGGCATCCCACTGCCACTTTCCTGCCTGAAAGCCTAAAAGCCACACGCAGGCACTCAGATGACCAGTGGCTCAATCTCTGTACAGAACTGCGGTATTTGTCATATCAATAATAGTGTGTTATTGTCAGAGGACGTTAAAGTGTAAGCTCCTCAGGTGCAGATCCTGATGTCAACAGCTCAGTGTTTTCGGCACAGTACAGCACAGTCATATATTGTAAAGCGCTGCGTAAATTGACAGCGCTATATAAGTACCGAAAATAATAAAATGGTCTGAGCTATATAAATCTATAATAATAATAAACGTGTGTGTGTGGGGACAATAGAGTGTAAGCTCCCCTGGTACAGAGACTGTCGTCAGTAGCTCAGTGTTCTTTGTACAGCATTTCGGAATATGTCAGAGCTATATAAATATTTAAAGCAGTTATAAACCCGCTGAACGTTTTTTTTTTTTTTAACCCTGTAAAGCAAAAAGGCACAGCATACTAGCTCATTATGAAATACTTACCTTAGAACGAGGCGATGGTAAATTACCTGGCCCACGCCAAGGTAGCTGACATGTTGCCTCAACGTGTCTTCCAGGTATCGCGGCTCCAGCGCTGCGAGTGGCTGGAGCCGCAATGTCGTCACTCCCGGGCATGCACGCGGGATACTTCTTTCCGGCAAGGTCCGGCGTCTGCCGGGCCTTAAGCCGAAAACGCCCTGTGCGCATGTGCCTTATTATAGGCTTACCTGTAGGTAAAAGTAAAAAATAAATAAAAAATCACTATACAACCGCTTTAATACTAATGTGGGGGGGGTTATATATTCATGTGTCTGGTATGTAATATGTTTTCCATATTTGTTTCATTTTATAATGTATCTGTGATGTAGAAAAATAATGTTGTGTGATGGTGGTGGGACATTAGAGTGTAAGCTTTGCTGGTTTAGAGACCCATGCGCCTGATGAGCGGTTCCCTGTACAGCACTATGGAATATGTCAGCGCTATATACTATAATAATATAAAAAATAAGTATTTTCATCCATTGAAATATACCTGGGCTGGGACTCTCCCACCCCGCTGACGGCTCGGGCTTCTCTGGTTGGGTCACGTCCTCCTCCACCACCTCACGGATCCATAGGGAGATGTCAGGGTTAAACATCGGGGCTCCTAGGAAGGAGGACAGATATATATTGGTCTGATTGTGGGCAGTAGTGATAATAGAAGTATCCTGGTATAGCCGTGTCCATAATAAAGCATAGAAAGCTCTTAGTTTGCAGTGTATGAGGTGTAATATTGAAAAGGTTAAAGGGTTGTGTGTTATCACAGACCTATAATAAAGCTTTACCGGCTGTGATGACATTATGCTTCTTGTGTTCTGGAATCTTCCCTCCGGCCGGTGAAGACTCTTTCAGCCCCTCCACTCTCAGCAGCTGCTCTGGGTTCATGATGGAGTATCCTGGGGGGGAGACAAAGAGATATAATATATTTTGCAGTATAAACCAGAGAAAACCTGTATAACCCATTCATGACTAAGCCTATTTCTGACATTTGGTGTTTACAAGTTAAAATCCGTATTTTTTGCTAGAAAATTACTTAGAACCCCGAAACATTATGGGCCAGATTCTCAAAAGAGATACGACGGTGTATCGCAGGGTATCTATGCGTGCGATTCATAGAATCACTTACGCATAGATACAGTGAAGATCCGACATGTGTAAAACACTTACACCGTCGGATTGTAGATGTAATTACTTTCCTGGCCGCTAGGTGGCCTTTACGTTGATTTCTCATTTGCCTATGCAAATGAGCCTAATACGCCGATTCCCGAACGTTTTTACGCCGCCTCATCGTCGTTTCCGTAAGCGTAAACCTACCCCTGCTATATGAGGGGTAGGCTTACGAAGTTCCGTCGTATGCCATGTTAAGTATGGCGTCGGGTCAGCCTCGTCTTTTTCCGTCGGTTACATAGTTTTACTAAGTCATTCGTGAATAGGGCATTGCGTAATTGACGATCACGTCGTTTTCACGTCGGTTTCAACGGCGCTTTCCGATGTGAGCTGGAGCATGCGCACTGGGCTTTTTTCCCAGCCGGCACATTTGCGCAGTTCGATCGACGCGGGGGCGCGCTTAATTTAAATACAAGCCGTCCCCTTTGAATTACGCGGGGATACGCCGGGCCCTTTACACTACGCCGCCGCAAACTACGGAGCAAGTGCTGGGAGAATATGGCACTTGCTCCAGTAAGTTGCGGTGGCGTAGTGTAAATGGCTTACGCTACAAGAATCTGGCCCTATATATATATTTTAGCAGAGAATCTAGAGAATAAAATGGCGATTGTTGCAATATTTAATGTCACACGGTATTTGTGCAGCGGTGTTTTAAACGCAACTTTTTGGGAAAAATACACTTTCGTGAATTTAAAAAAAATTCTAAAAAGTTAAGTTAGCCCAATTTTTTGGTATAATGTGAAAGATGATGTTACGCCGAGTAAATAGATACCAAACATGTCACGCTTTATAATTGCACGCACTCGTGGAATGGGGACAAACGACAGTACCTATAAATCTCCATAGGCGATGCTTAATTATTTTTTTTTACGGTTACTAGGTTAGAGTTTCAGAGGAGGTGTAGGGTTAGAATTATTGCTCTCGCTCTGACAATCGCGGCGATACCTCACGTGTAATTTGAACACCGTTTACATATGCGGGCGCAACTTCCGTAATATTGATGGCTTTTAATGCTGTCACAAGTCCTCTTTATGGAGGGATCGGGGGTCTAAATCGCCAAAAACAGCGATTCTGAATACTGTGTAGTTTTTTAGATCCGGCGCCTTCGGCAGCGCAGTAAACTGGAAGTGATGTTGTGACTTAATGAGACTGGAACAAAGCCGGATAACAACCGAGCGGCTTTTAGCCGCATCGGTTGTTATGCCCAGAAAGCCGATCGACCGCTCTAAACAACGGTACCGGTATGATGCCTGCAACTGTGGGCATCATCCTGGTATAACCCCGAAAGCTGAGGGCGCATATATGCGTACGCTCAGCGCAAAGGGGATAGTCAGCTATTCTGGAAAGAGAGACCTATGAGAAATTAGTAGATCCTGGATTGTTTGACCCAAGTCATCCACAATGGTGGAGATCACATGACTAACCGCGAAGATCCTGGATTGTTTGACCCAAGTCATCCATAATGGCGGGGACTAAGGATGAGCTCTGGCGTGTTCGCATGGTACACGTGCAGAGCACGCCAGGAAGTGTGCATGGCGCTGCGCTAATCACAGACAGGGAGACATTGTCCCGATCTCTGCAGCCGAGCATCGGGAAATGTCTCCCTGGCTGTGATTAGCGCAGCGCCGCGCACACTTCCTGGCGGGCTCTGCACGTGTACCATGCGAACACGCCAGAGCTCATCCTTAGCGGGGACCACATGACTAACCTCGAAGATCCTGGATTGTTTGACCCAAGTCATCCACAATGGCGGAGATCACATGACTAACCTCAAAGATCCTGGATTGTTTGACCCAAGTCATCCATAATGGAGGAGATCACATGACTAACCTCGAAGATCCTGGATTGTTTGACCCAAGTCATCCATAATGGCGGAGACCACATGACTAACCTCGAAGATCCTGGATTGTTTGACCCAAGTCATCCATAATGGCGGAGACCACATGACTAATGGCCGGACACTGGTCACACGACTGGGTCAGACATATACGGGGGTTTTGGAATTTACAGAACAAGCTGCTTATCCGTTTCCAGACTCGGCCTGGGCCACTTATTAAAATTTTGCCAATTGACTCTGCATTTTAGTGCCTCCCTGCTTGACTCTTACCCAACCCAGCTGGTGACTCCACTCCACTAACAACTGAACTTTAGTGTATCCTCCGTGTACTACCAGCTATACACCTGCTCATCTAATACCAGCGACCCCAAATTCCAGTCTTCGGTTTCTGCACCTTGGAACTTACACCCTTCCATCGCCCCCATCTCAACTTCCAAAGGGTGCTCAGACTGGAATAGTGCAAGAGGCCGCCCCCGTAACCTCATACAGGTACATGACACACCTACCTAAATGCATAACCAGGTGCTGGACCTCCACATCTCCATGGTCAAGAACAAGCTCCCTGCCTCTTCTCTGCCATTAGATTACTACAGGCCAATATCTGATTCATTAAAAATTTCCTGATTTCTCTAACAAAAATCTAAAACTGGGCTGATGGTGTTTTTCTATGTCTACTCAAAGTTTAAAAAGGAAAATAAAATCCTGCCAGTTGCCAGGTAGCAGTGATCAGACCCCGACTCCTGCAATGGAAGCACTCTCACCCATAGACAGCAGGGCAGAGTGAATCTCCCTCATCACATTCTTGTACAGCTCCTTCTGCCAGTCCTCCAGAGCACCCCACTCCTCAACCGAGAAGCAGGCCGACACATCATGGAAGGTCACCAGGGCCTGGAAAGGGGGAAAAAAATCCAAGACAGTTAGCGGAGACACTGAGCAGACTTCAGCTACACAGCAATGGACATTTTCATGCAGAATTCAGGGACCATTCATTCCACGTGCCATTAGACAAACAGCTCACCATCAGAGGTCTACCGAGGGTCCAGTTGGGTCTACCGAGGGCCCCGTTGGGTCTACCGAGGGCCCCGTTGGGTCTACCGAGGGCCCCGTTGGGTCTACCGAGGGCCCCGTTGGATCTACCGAGGGCCACATTGGGTCTACCGAGGGCCACATTGGGTCTACTGAGGGCCACATTAGGTCTACCGAGAATCAGATAAGCTCTACTGAGGGCCGCATTATTTCTGCTGAGGGCCGCATTATGTCTGCTGAGGGCCGCATTATGTCTGCTGAGGGCCGCATAATGTCTGCTGAGGGCCGCATTATGTCTGCTGAGGGCCGCATTATGTCTGCTGAGGGCCGCATTATGTCTGCTGAGGGCCGCATTATGTCTGCTGAGGGCCACATTATGTCTGCTGAGGGCCACATTATGTCTGCTGAGGGCCACATTGTGTCTATTTAGGGCCTCGCTGGGTATACTCATTGAGAGCTGCATTATGAATGCTGAGGGCCACACAATGTCTGCTGGGGGCCACACTGTGTCTATTTAGTGCCTCGCAGGGTCTACTGAGAGATGCATTATGATTGCTGAGGGCCACATTAGGTCTCCAAAGAATCATAGCTACCTACTTCCAGAAACTGATAATGCAACTGGAGTATTTTGGAATTTTAACCCTTTAAACTGTGCTTTAAATGGGCTGTGGCACCTGGAGCCGGTGGGCGGGGGCTCCTGATCTCAGCACACTATGACTGGCTGCACAGTGCTGGATTAGATCTACTGATGGCTGAACTAGGCTTGCAGAGAGCCACACTATTCTATCTATTGAGTCAGAATTCAGGGACCATTCAATCCACGTGCCATTAGACAAACAGCTCAACATCAGAGGTCTACTGAGGGCCCCTTTAGGTCTCCTGAGGGCCCCATTGGGTATACTAAAGGCCCCAATGGGTCTACTGAGGGGCCCATTGGGTCTACTGAGGGGCCCATTGGGTCTACTGAGGGGCCCATTGGGTCTACTGAGGGGCCCATTGGGTCTACTGAGGGGCCCATTGGGTCTACTGAGGGGCCCATTGGGTCTACTGAGGGGCCCATTGGGTCTACTGAAGGCCGTATTGGGTCTACTGAGGGCCCCATAAGGTCTACTGAGGGCCCCATAAGGTCTACTGAGGGCCCCATAAGGTCTACTGAGGGCCCCATAAGGTCTACTGAGGGCCCCATAAGGTCTACTGAGGGCCCCATAAGGTCTACTGAGGGCCCCATAAGGTCTACTGAGGGCCCCATTAGGTTCACTGAGAGTCAGATTAGCAATGCTGAGGGCTGCATTATGTCTGCTGAGGGTTGCATCAGGTCCATTGTGGGCCATACCTACTTACTTCTAGAAATTGATACTAGTATTTTGGAACGTAATCCCCTTCACACCAGGCAGAGCCACGCTTTAAATAGGCTGTGATGCCCCAAGCCGGTAGATGGGGCTTCCAATCTTGCCTGGGATTGGTTGTACAATGCTTAAGTCACCGTAAAGCCCCGCCCACCAACCCCCGATCTTCGGGAGTTGAGCGTGAGCTGTCGGTAAAAGCTTGGTCGCGGTTCTCGGGGTCCTGATGTATCGAACCCAGAACAAGACAGCAATGCATATATGTGGCCCCCAGGGCTTTAAAGTTCACCGTCGGAACATGTTACATCTTCTACCTGAATTTCGGGTGAAAAATGTTCCTTTGGGGGCAGAGGGAGCAGAAGGTGGAACATGTGGATGCGGGCAACAGCGGATGTGAGGTATTAAATCCCTGTCTGCTCTTTTTTTTTTATTATTATATTTTTTACCGTTGTCTGTTTTCCAATGAAGTCCCTCTCACTGTCCTGCAGCATGTTCATTTTGAGTTTACTGTAAAATGTTCTTTTTGATATCTGAGTGTAAAAAAAATATATATATATTTCCTATCACTGCTCATACATACTCCCTAGATCTGCCTTCCTAAAAAGAACTCCAAACACCCGAGTACCTGTCCCAGAAGAAGCTGTGACTCGGGGAACTTCTTGTGTGAATAATAACAACATACACACGGTTATAGAATGGCACACCGATGGCACTTATGAGTTTCCTTACCCGGACTGAGACCTGCTGGGGGAGGATTGCCGGGTCCAACGGACAGAGATCAGGATCCGCCAACTCCAACATGGCAGCCAATGTGATGCTGAGGGAACAAGTGTCTGTTAGATCTGTCTGTCCTGGGGAATCCAATACTGCATCATACTGACACCGACGGTGTCACCTCTCTCAAGGTTTGGGGTTCAGTTGGGTGTTCTGCGGTGTAGTAGGGGGCTGTGTATGGTGTAATGGGGTATGCAAGTCGGGTGTTGGGATGTCAGCTGTCACCTCTCTCCAGGTTTTGTGTTCTGGGGTGTAGGAGGGGGTTTTGAAGGGTGTAAAAAGATATCATGGTTTTGGGGTGTCAGTTGTCACCTGTCTAGGAAGGAGTGGGGTGTAGTAGGGGTCTGTATAGGGTATAATGAGGTGTGTCAGTCGGGTGCTAGATATCACCTGTCTCCAGTTTTTGGGTGTTGGGGTGTCAACTGTCACCTCTCTCCAGGTTTGGGGTTCAGTTGGGTGTTATGGGGAGTAGGAGGGGGTTTCGAAGGCTGTAAAGGGATATCATGCTTTTGGGGTGTCAGTTGTCACCTGTCTAGATAGGAATGGGATGTAGTAAGGGTCTGTATAGAGTATAATGGGGTATGTCAGTTGGGTGTTCGATATCACCTGTCTCCAGTTTTTGTGTACAGTCGGGTGTTGGGGTATCAACTGTCACCTCTACCCAGGTTTGGGGTTCAGTGGGGTGTTACAGGGTGTAGGAGAGGATTGTGAAAGGTATACCATGGTTTTGGAGTGTCAGCTGTCACCTGTCTATACTGTTGGGGTGCAGGATGTAGTGGGGTGCTATGGAATATGTCAGTCAGGTGTTGGGGTGTCAGCTGTCACCTATCTCGAGATTTGGAGTTCTGTTGGGTGGTCTGGGGAGTAGGAGGGGGTTTTGAAGGGTGTAAAGGGATATCATGGTTTTGGGGTGTCAGTTGTCACCTGTCTAGGAATGAGTGGGGTGTAGTAGGGGTCTATATAGGGTATAATGGGGTATGTCAGTCGGGTGTTAGATATCACTTGTCTCAGTTTTTGTGTACAGTCGGGTGTTGGGGTATCAACTGTCGCCTCTCCTCAGTTTTGGGGTTGAGTGGGGTGTTCCAGGGTGTAGAAGAGGTTTGTGAAAGGTATACCAGGTGTTCAGGGTGTCAGCTGTCGCATGTCTATACTGTTGGGGTGCAGAATGTAGTGGGGTATTATGGGGTGTAGTAGGTGGCAATGGGGTATGTCAGTCTAGTGTTGGGGTTTCAGTTGTCACCTCTCTCAATGTTTGGGGTTCAGTTGGGTGTTCTGGGGTGAAGAAGGGGGTCGTGAAGGATGTAAGGTTATATCATGGTTTTGAAGTGTCAGCTGTCACCTGTCTATACGGTTGGGGTGCAGGATGTAGTGGGGTGTAATGAGGCATGTCAGTCGGGTGCTGGGGTGTCAGCTGTCACGTCTCTCCAGGTTTGGTTGGGTGTTCTGGGGTGTAGGAGGGGGTTGTGAAGGGTGTAAGGCTATATCATGGTTTTGGGGTGTCACCTGTCTATACTGTTGGGGTGCAGGATATTGTGGGGTATTAGGGGGTGTAGCAGGGGGCTGTGTAGGATGCTATGGAATATGTCAGTCAGGCGTTGGGGTGTCAGTTGTCAACTCTCTCCAGGTTTGGGGTTCCGTTGGGTGTTCTGGGGAGTAGAGAAGAGTGTAAAGGGATATCATGGTTTTGGGGTGTCAGCTGTCACCTGTTCATGGTGTAGTGGACTTTATATGGGGGCTGTGTAGAATATAATGGGGTATGTCGGTCGGGTGTAAGCTGTCACCTCTCTCCAGTTTTGGGGTACAGTTGGGTGTTGGGCTGTCAGTTGTCACCTGTCTCCAGTTTTGGGGTACAGTCGGGTGTTGGGGTGTCAGCTGTCACCTCTCCCCGGGTTTGGGGTTCAGTCGGGTGTAGGAGAGGATTGTGAAAGGTATACAATGGTTTTGGGGTGTCAGCTGTCACCTGTCTATACTGTAGGGGTGCAGAATGTAGTGGAGTGTTATGGGGTATAGTAGGGGGTTGTGTAGGGTGTAATAGGGTATGTCAGTTAGGTGTTGGGGTGTCAGCTGTCACCTCTCCAGGTTTGGGGTTCAGTTGGGTGTTTCGGAGAGTAGGAGAGGATTGTGAAAGGTATACCATGGTTTTGGGGTGTCAGCTGTCACCTGTCTATACTGTTGGGGTGCAGAATGTAGTGGGGTGTAGTAGGGGGTTGTGTAAGGTGTAATGGGGTATGTCAGCTCTCACCTCGCTCCAGTGCTTTACCCTCCTAAGCAGAAAACATTGGGAAAGCAGCTCATATCTGCTGCGCATGCGCAGTGCCGGTCCGCCGGGTAATGTACTGATGGGGCTTGGCATTCCGCGCATGCGCAGTGAGCCCGGCGTCTGCACTGCCTCTCGTGGCCATATTTAATGTGGGCGGACATCTCTTAAACAAAAAGTGGTGTGTGGGCGGAAGTCGTCTCCCCTTCGTTCCTTGCCTTAACGCGTCCCCGCCGGTGTGAGGAGGCATATGTGCCGCTGGAGCTCGGCTTTTCCCCAGAGCTCCGGGGTCGGGGCATGCGCACATTGCGGCGGGGCGGGGCGATCCTCCCACTGCACCGGAGATCACACTATACTCCTCCCACTCATGTATATACTCCTCCCACTCATCACGGCACCGCCCATCCGGGAGACATCAGAGGAGGCTGTGTGGTCTCTTAGGGCGAGGAGGGGCGGTATTAATCTGAGGTGATATGGGGAGGGGGGGCGGAGTCCACTTGCTCAATATTTTATAACGTCTCAATATAAAACTGTCTATCAGGAGTGGCAGGTGATGGGCCACTTAGAGCCCTTTCCCACCGAACCGGCGGTAAAGCGGCACTATTTTTAGCGTCGTATTTGCGGAGGTATTTGGACGAAAAAGGGTTAAAATGATTGGACAGGAGTGGTATACACAACGCTCCAAAGGTGCTGCTCGGTAGGCTGGCTGCCCTGGGGCCTGCTTTGATCTGTGGCTGCATGCTGCGCTGCGGGAGCGCTGTGCGTCATGGTTGGAGCTGGGCCGGTGTGTTGTCGGTGGTGCTGTTACAAGGTCCCGCCCCCCCCTAGACCGGCTCGTGTGATAGTAGATAGCATCTGTGTTCTGCCTATCACACAAGCCGGTCTAGGGGGCGGGACCTTGTAACAGCGCCGCTGACAACACACAGGCCCAGCTCCGACCGCAACACACAGTGGGAGATGCCTGGGGCAGGCAATGGTGAGTCTGCATTCATTGGCACAGTGAGGCTGCATTTGATGGACACTGGTGAGACTGCATTGATCTCTTGTATCATGTCTGCAGTCTCTGACCATCTCCTGTATCATGTCTGCAGTCTCTGAGCATCTCCTGTATCATGTCTGCAGTCTCTGAGCATCTCTTGTATCATGTCTGCAGTCTCTGAGCATCTCTTGTATCATGTCTGCAGTCTCTGACCATCTCTTGTATCATGTCTGCAGTCTCTGACCATCTCCTGTATTATGTCTGCAGTCTCTGACTATCTCTTGTATCATGTCTGCAGTCTCTGACCATCTCTTGTATCATGTCTGCAGTCTCTGACCATCTCTTGTATCATGTCTGCTGTCTATGACCATCTCCTGTATCATGTCTGCAGTCTCTGACCATCTCCTGTATTATGTCTGCAGTCTCTGACCATCTCTTGTAACATGTCTGCAGTCTCTGACCATCTCCTGTGTCATGTCTGCAGTCTCTGACCATCTCCTTTACCATATCTGTAGTCTCTGACCATCTCCTGTATCACGTCTGTAGTCTCTGACCATCTCCTGTATCACGTCTGTAGTCTCTGACCATCTCCTGTATCATGTCTGTAGTCTCTGACCATCTCCTGTATCATGTCTGCAGTCTCTGACCATCTCCTGTATCATGTCTGTAGTCTCAGACCATCTCCTGTATCATGTCTGCAGTCTCTGACCATCTCCTTTACCATGTCTGCAGTCTTTGACCATCTCCTGTATCAGGTCTGCAGCCTCTGACCATCTCCTGTATCAGGTCTGCAGCCTCTGACCATCTCCTGTATCAGGTCTGCAGCCTCTGACCATCTCCTGTATCATGTCTGTAGTCTCAGACCATCTCCTGTATCATGTCTGCAGTCTCTGACCATCTCCTTTACCATGTCTGCAGTTTTTGACCATCTCCTGTATCAGGTCTGCAGCCTCTGACCATCTCCTGTATCACGTCTGTAGCCTCTGACCATCTCCTGTATCATGTCTGCAGTCTCTGACCATCTCCTGTATCATGTCTGCAGTCTCTAACCATCTCCTGTATCACGTCTGTAGTCTCTGACCATCTCCTGTATCACGTCTGTAGTCTCTGACCATCTCTTGTAACATGTCTGCAGTCTCTGACCATCTCCTGTGTCATGTCTGCAGTCTCTGACCATCTCCTTTACCATATCTGTAGTCTCTGACCATCTCCTGTATCACGTCTGTAGTCTCTGACCATCTCCTGTATCACGTCTGTAGTCTCTGACCATCTCCTGTATCATGTCTGTAGTCTCTGACCATCTCCTGTATCATGTCTGCAGTCTCTGACCATCTCCTGTATCATGTCTGTAGTCTCAGACCATCTCCTGTATCATGTCTGCAGTCTCTGACCATCTCCTGTATCATGTCTGCAGTCTCTGACCATCTCCTTTACCATGTCTGCAGTCTTTGACCATCTCCTGTATCAGGTCTGCAGCCTCTGACCATCTCCTGTATCAGGTCTGCAGCCTCTGACCATCTCCTGTATCATGTCTGCAGTCTCTGACCATCTCCTGTATCATGTCTGCAGTCTCTGACCATCTCCTGTATCATGTCTGTAGTCTCAGACCATCTCCTTTACCATGTCTGCAGTTTTTGACCATCTCCTGTATCAGGTCTGCAGCCTCTGACCATCTCCTGTATCACGTCTGTAGCCTCTGACCATCTCCTGTATCATGTCTGCAGTCTCTGACCATCTCCTGTATCATGTCTGCAGTCTCTGACCATCTCCTGTATCACGTCTGTAGTCTCTGACCATCTCCTGTATCACGTCTGTAGTCTCTGACCATCTCTTGTAACATGTCTGCAGTCTCTGACCATCTCCTGTGTCATGTCTGCAGTCTCTGACCATCTCCTTTACCATATCTGTAGTCTCTGACCATCTCCTGTATCACGTCTGTAGTCTCTGACCATCTCCTGTATCACGTCTGTAGTCTCTGACCATCTCCTGTATCATGTCTGTAGTCTCTGACCATCTCCTGTATCATGTCTGCAGTCTCTGACCATCTCCTGTATCATGTCTGTAGTCTCAGACCATCTCCTGTATCATGTCTGCAGTCTCTAACCATCTCCTTTACCATGTCTGCAGTCTTTGACCATCTCCTGTATCAGGTCTGCAGCCTCTGACCATCTCCTGTATCATGTCTGCAGTCTCTGACCATCTCCTGTATCATGTCTGTAGTCTCAGACCATCTCCTGTATCATGTCTGCAGTCTCTGACCATCTCCTGTATCATGTCTGTAGTCTCAGACCATCTCCTGTATCATGTCTGCAGTCTCTGACCATCTCCTTTACCATGTCTGCAGCCTCTGACCATCTCCTGTATCACGTCTGTAGCCTCTGACCATCTCCTGTATCACGTCTGCAGTCTCTGACCATCTCCTGTATCACGTCTGTAGTCTCTGACTATCTCTTGTATTATGTCTGCAGTCTCTGACCATCTCCTTTACCATGTCTGTAGTCTCTGACCATCTCCTGTATCACGTCTGTAGTCTCTGACCATCTCCTTTACCATGTCTGTAGTCTCTGACCATCTCCTGTATCACGTCTGTAGTCTCTGACCATCTCTTGTATCATGTCTGTAGTCTCTGACCATCTCCTTTACCATGTCTGTAGTCTCTGACCATCTCCTGTATCACATCTGTAGTCTCTGACCATCTCCTGTATCACATCTGTAGTCTCTGACCATCTCCTGTATCATGTCTGCAGTCTCTGTCCCTCTCATTGATGATATTGAAGTTTCTCTCTCTCTGATATTTCCGATGCCGAGGCCTGGGCTCAGGAGATGATCTCACCCCACGTGTCTCTGTTCTCCGGCACAGCCCTGCACAGAGCCCTGGACTACATAGAGACGCTCCTATTCTTCAATGAACACGCTCCACTGCCCCAGCATAGTCAGGACTGCCGCGATACAGAACTGAGGGACTTTATGGAGTGTTTATTGTCCTCCTCTTCTCGACAGGGACTTGATTTTAATACCGTCATAATTCTGTGACACTTCATGTAATGAGGCCTGACGGGAGAGTGTCAGCAGGCGCCCTCTTGTGGTTGAAATGTAGATGGCGGATTTTCACTCGATGGAAGAACACAAGAGAGGAGAGATTTATTAAAACCGGAGAATGCAAAATCTCTTCACATAGACCAGTGTTTCTCAACTCCAGTCCTCAAGGCCCCCCAACAGGTCAGGTTTTCAGGATTTCCATTATTATAATTCCCACAGCCTTTTCATCTGAGGGAAATCCTGAAAACATGACCTGTTGGGGGGGGGGGGCTTGAGGACTGGAGTTGAGAAACACTGACATAAACCAATCAGCTGCCAGGTTTTGTTATCTAAGTTTTATTGAACAAGCTGAAGTTAGAAGCTGATTGGCTACCGTGCACATGAATGAGTGATGGTGACTGCGCTGTATAACTAGACAAACAAAGACAGTGTGACTAGTGGGGCCACTGAATCTGCAGGTAAATATGTGAACTACACACTAGAGGCAATAGAAAAAACTCTTATGCCGCGTACACACGGTCATTTTTTGTGATGAAAAAAAACGACGTTTTCTGTGAAGTAAAAACAACGTTTTTGAAACGTCACTTTTCAAAGACAATTTTGCATACACACCATAGTTTTTTCACAAAAAGCGAGGTTACGTTCACCACTCTTTTCCATTGAAGCTCGCTTCATAACTAGCTTCTGGGCATGCGCGGGTTGAAAAACGTCGTTTTGAACGACGTTTTTGCTACACACGGTGACTTTTTGTGAAACAAAAAACGACGTTTTGAAAAACGACACAAAAAATTCAAGCATGTTGGAATTTTTTTTTGGTTGTTTTTTTGAAGACAAAAAACGACGTTTTGCCCACACACGATCAATTTAAATGACGTTTTAAAAAACGTCGTTTTTTTTCATCGCAAAAAACGACCGTGTGTACACGGCATTAGGCCGCGTACACACTAGACATGTGCAAAAGGAAAAAATGTGTTTTTGTTTCGTTTTTATTCGTTTTTTTTATTAATTTCGTTAAGTTAAATTCGTTAAATTTGTTAAATTCGTTTTCGGAATTCGATCTTTTTCGATAAAAATTCAAAAAAACCCGGTCGAATTCGATCGTTTTCAGCCGAATTCGAAAAACGGTCGAATTCGAAAAGATTTCTACTGGATTCGATAATATTTCTACCGAATTCGAATTCGATCATATTTTGATATTTGATATTTCAACAGAATTCAACAATATTTCATCCGTTATCGTTAATATTTCAACCAAATTCGATGAAATTTCAACCGGATTGGAAATTATTTCTACCGGATTGGAAATTATTTCTACCGGATTGGAAATTTTTTCAACCGAATTTGAAATTATTTCAACTGGATTGGAAATTTTTTCAACCGGATTGGAAATTTTTTCAACCGGATTGGAAATTTTTTCAACCGGATTGGAAATTTTTTCAACCGCTTTGGAAATTATTTCAACCGAATTTGAAATTATTTCTACTGGATTGGAAATTGTTTCAACCGGATTTGATTGTATGTATTCGTATTATTGTATTTGATTACATTCTATTAAATTCTATTCTGTTCTTTACCATTCTTTGATTTCCATTCTATTGTTTTATTATTTTATATTCTATTTTATCGTATTCTTTTTTAGAAATCGATTTATATTTTTTAGATTTTGATTCAAACTTGCTTTCAATTTTCATTCAAATTTGTTTTCGATTGGAATTGTTTTCGAATTCGATTCGAATAGATTTTTTTCCGAATTCAATTCGAATTCTTTTCGAATTCGATTCGAATTTGTTTTCGAATTCGTTTCGAATTTCGTTCGCGTTTTTTCGCATTTGTTTAAATTCGTTAATTTTGTAATTCGGAAATTTGGATGCATCCGAATTTCCGAATAATGAAAAATTCGTCCGAATTCGAAACGAAATGCAGATGTCTAGTACACACGACCGAGAAACTCGTCGGGCTAAACTCATCGTTCCGCCCGTTGAGGTTCCCGTTCAGCTGTCGAAAAGCTCGTCGAGCCAAATTTCCCCATAGAACAACGAGGAAATAGAGAGCATGCTCTCTTTTTGGCTCGACGAGCTTCCCGACGGGATGCTCGGCGAAAAGTGTACACGCGACCGGTTTTCTCGGCAGAATACGTCTCCCATCGAGGTTTTCGCTGGATTCCGCCGAGAAACTCGGTCGTGTGTACGGGGCCTTATACAACACAATGTGTAAATACTTCAGTACTTCGGCAAACATCAAATCAAGGTGAACAAAAAGGAAAAATACCGTGCACCACATTTTGCACTCCAATATTTAGTAAATCAATCCCCACGTTTCAAAGTGTTTTCCTTCTATAGAAAAAAAGGTGAACTAACACCGTACAGGCTGCGCTCCTTATAAAGACTGCATTTCCTCTCCCTGTATGGCCACTAGGGATGAGCTTCGAGTTCGAGTAGATTTACTAAAACTGAAAAATGCAAGTTCTGGTGCTGCTCTGCATGGTGGCAGCCAATCGGCTTCTAACTTCAGCTTGCTCAATTAACCACTTCAGCCCCGGACCATTTGGCTGGCCGATGACCAGAGCACTTGTTTGCGATTCGGCACTGCGTCGATTTAACCGACAATTGCGCGGTGGTGCGACGTGGCTCCCAAACAAAATTGATGTCCTTTTTTCCCCACAAATAGAGCTTTCTTTTGGTGGTATTTGATCACCTCTGCCTTTTTTATCTTTTGCGCTATAAACAAAAATAGAGCGACAATTTTGAAAAAACTGCAATATTTTTTACTTTTTGCTATAATAAATATCCCCAACAATTCTATAAAAATAAATAAAAAATTCCACAGTTTAGGCTGATACGTATTCTTTTACATATTTTTGGTAAAAAAAAATCGCAATAAGCGTATATTGATTGGTTTGCGCGAAAAGTTATAGCATCTAAATTTTTTTATTTTTTTGGGGGCATTTTTATTATAATTCTTTTTTTTTTTTTTACAAGTAATGGCAGCGATCTTCGATTTTTATCATGTCTGCGACATTATGGCGGACACATCGGACACATTTTTGAGACCATTGTCATTTTTACGGCGATCAATGCTATAAAATGCACTGATTACTGTGAAAATGACACTGGCAGAGAAGGGGTTAACCACTAGGTGGCGCTGAAGGGGTTAAGTGTGTCCTAGGGAGTGATTCTGTTAGTGGGCGTGGCAGTCAGTGACAGTGTCACTAGGCAGTACGGGGAGATGCTTGTTTACACTTGCCTCTGCCCGTTCTGCAGCTCTGTGACCCGATTGCAGGACACCGGCGGATATTGAGTCCGCAGGTCCCATGGGCACAGTCACAGAGCTCGCAGCAGGGGTGCACGCCGGCGGCGCACATGCGCCCGGCATTGTGGGAATTTCAAAGTGATGGAAATATACGTTACTTTTCCCAGCTGTGCCATCCTGCTGACGTAAATGTAAAGGAGCCGGTCCTTAACCGGTTAAACTTTGACCAAAAAAAAAAATGGAAGCTGATTGGTTTATCCAGATTTTGCACTCTCCAGTTTTAGTAAATCAATCCCCAAGGGTCTACTTTAGGCAACAAATGGAGATGAGTGTTCTGGGTGGTCCTTTCACCGAGCCCTAGGTTGGGTCATTCTCTAGAAGACCTGGGTGCTAAACAATGGTGTGGGCTCATCCTATGGCCCAATAAATCACATTAGCCTAAGAAGGTGAAAAAGATGCACATTATGAAATTTCAAACACTTGCAACTTTATTGTTCTTGAAACAGAGTGCCCATCTGGGACCTTCTCTGACACATTTGGCCCACAGCTGGGCATGGATGAAGGCCAAGCTATGAATTATAGAGGATCTTCGGCTGACTCTCTCACCCCACCCATGTACGCGCTTACCAGGTGGTCAAGGTGGCACATTTCTGATACTCGCCACCCAGAGCATCCATGCCTCAATGTTGATTGTGACATCGTCAAGAGGCCCACTGGCTCTTCCTGGTTCTGCCGGCCTTGCTTCTTTTGATGCGGCACGAGGGTGTGTGTTTTATTTCCCCTTATTTCTTAGGTCCACTTTCTGAACCTATTCCTAATAAGGTCTTGGCCTCATTCCATTGTTCACCATGACCTGTCATGGAAGACATCCCAGTCACCTTGCCACTAATGGCAACAACAGGGGAGTTCAGTCCCGACGGGGTCGCGTGTGCACGCGCGCTGCTGGAGCGCGCGCGCGTGCACGTTAACGGCGTTCTGGCGCCAAGAGAGGCTTTAAAAGCAGCCCAGCCCAATCCCTCCTTGCTGTCCAGTCTACAGCGCTTCCCTAAACAACCTGAACCTGTAACCTGTTTGCTTCCTGTCCACCTGACCCGGCTTATCTTCAATCACGTCTGCCTGCAGCCTGCCCCTGACCTTTGGCTACGTTTTGACCACCGCTTCTGTCTGATCCCTGGCTCTGAACCCTGCCTGTCTGTGTACCGACCCGGGCTGGACTTGACTCTCCCTTGGGACTTACACCTGCTGCCGCCCTACATGCCTGTGATCCATCCAGCCGGTACCACGAGTTGATCCCAGTTCACAAGTGCATCCATCCCTTCCGGCTTGCCGCTAGAACCCCGCCAGTACTCTTACACGTCTTCCGCTAGTACTTCTGGCCGGCTGCCCAACCATTCATCAGGCGCTTGTGTCCCTCTAGACTCGAGGCCCCCTGTCTGCTCTACCAGGGGCCCCTGAGTCAGAGGCCTACTAAAGGACGCTCCCTGCACGTTGGGCTCCCACCACCAGGTACGTGACATGACCAGTTGTGGGTTTTGTCTTCCTTACTACTTGGGAATATATTCCAGCTGTTTTGGTGGGTTCTGGTCGGGTTCTCGCTTGATCCATGGTTTGGAGCTTCCTTCCGTGTCGAGTGGTGACCATTTGTGAGCATGAGGCTGTTCCTTCGTGTTCTTCCTCTGGTTGTGTTGGCAGGTAGCCCTATCAGGCTGGGGGTTCGGCCTAATCTGGCATCAATTTGGGGGTTGGTCCTTCAGGGGGCTGTTGGGAAGCAGACAGTCCCGAGTTACATTCTTGATGGAACGCGGGACTGTCTGCTTGATGGTGCTGCTGTCCAGCCCTCACTTTTGTACTTCCTCTGGTCGTGTTGGCAGGTACCTCTATTGGACAGAGGGGGGTTCAGTTTAATCTGGCATCAGTTTAGGGCTCTTGGGAAGCAGGCAATCCCTTAGTTCCATTCTCACACGCCTTGATGGCGCTGTTGCTCAGCCCCCACTTTTGGACCTCCTGACTGCATTGGCAAGTAGCCCTATCAGGCTGGAGAGTTCTGCCTAATCTGGCATGAGTTTGGGGGTTGGTCCTTCAGGGGGCTGTTGGAAAGCAGGCAGTCCCCTTCTCCCTGGGCTTAATGGTGCTGTTGTCCAGCCCTCACTTCCTCTGGTCATGTTGGCAGGTACCTTTATTGGACAGAGGGGGGTCGACTTAAGCTGGCATCAGTTTGGGCGATTGTCCTTCAGGGGACTCTTCGGAAGCAGGCAATCCCTTAGTTCCATTCTCACAGGGCTTGATGGCGCTGTTGCTCAGCCCCCAATGTTGGACCTCCGGACGGTATCTAAATAACTGTGTCCCTCCCACTACTTTTTTCATAGATCATGTTCCTAAAGCCTAAATTTAAATAGTTGATTTAGATTACAGGGGTCTTAAACTAGCGGCCCTCCAGCTGTTGCAGAACTACAAGTCCCATCATGCCTCTACCTGTGGGAGTCATGCTTGTAACTGTCAGACTTGCAATGCCTCATGGGACTTGTCCTGCAACAGCTGGAGGGCCATCAGTTTGAGACCCCCTGATTTAGAACCAAGCTGGTCCAAACAAACTTTTTCTTCACGATACAGTGCTGCTCAGCCATTCACAGCATGCCTTGTATTTTTATAAATGAATACAAGGATTCCTGTGATTGGCTGAGGTGGCGATTGTGACATCATTCGACTCCCTCTCCACCTCAGCCAATCAGAGGAAACCTTGTATTCAAAGTCCTTGTGAACAGTTAAGAAGCACTGAACCTGACTTGATTTTTTTCCAGCGATGGGAAGTACTGCTTCTGAAACACGGTGCTGTATTCTGTATTTAGCTGATGCTAATCACTGACAGCAGGTGTATGTATTAGTACAGGAAAACTATTAAAAGTTAAATGAACTTAGACTTTGATACTGCTTGTTACAAACTGAGGCATGCTGGGTTAGAGGAAGAGGTCATCCTGGGCCAGCTTACTGATGTTTAGTTTGCTAGTGTCCCATTCTCCTTTTGCTAGTGTCCCATTGCCATCACACAAAAATGTCCCTCAATGGACTTCAATAAAAAAGATTGTATGGGGAATATGTTCTACATAAAGTAGGCTAGGATTGGTCTGGGTATGGCCCACCCTCTTTCCTACAGCAATTTATAAGGATGCAACTATATCTTAATACTGATTCTATGTCAAAATTTGCCCATATCCCATATGATACATCCAGAATTATCAGTTTGTTGTAGCAAGTGACTGTAAAGGGACAGATGTACAGATGAGAAGAAAAAAATTGCGCATACCATGTGGAAAAAACAATATATATAAGCTGCGTTTCCGGGTCCTCATACATGATACAGTGACGTCAGAGCGCCGCCTCCCGACGTTTCGTCTCTAATGGGACGAAACGTCGGGAGGCGGCGCTCTGACGTCACCGTATCACGTATGAGGACCCGGAAGACAGGTACACGCTCCTACAAGCCGGCCGGCTGATTTTTATGCTGTTTATTGTGAGGATTGCTGTAAGTGCGCACAATCTTTTTTATCTATTAAATATGTACGTTTTTACACTATGTGAGTTTCCTTGATTTACATATCCTGGACCATTGCCTACGTATGTCCATTCAAGATTTGATCTATTGATTGACAGCATTGGGCGGACGTTATCCCTATACTCCTATTGCGGATGGTGGATATCTCTCTGTATATGCTGCATTTGATCTCTGTGAGATCTGTGACTCTGGTAAGAGTCAGTGTTTTCTGTTTGGTGGAGGTATTTGTCCGTCATCAATCACACCGCATGTGGATCTACCTTTCACCAAGGACTTTTCACTATGATCTTTTATCTATTGATGGACTGTGTTTGTCATTTTACCTTTATTGTTAATTTTATTTAATTTTTTCACTTGTGTGGACTTTTGCACATTTATCTGTGACAGTTCTGTCACTAAACATTCTCTTTTATTAGGTCCACATCACTAGTGGATAATAATTCATACAATGTACAGATACCATCAAACGCAGCCACTGTGTAATCAGTTGTTGTCACTGTGTCCATCAATTGCCGCCAGTTTGCCACCTCAAATACCGCCAGTTTGCCCTGTAAAATGCCACCAGTTTGCCCCGTAAAATGCTGCCAGTTTGCCCTGTAAAATGCTGCTAGTTTGGCCAGTAAAATGCTGCCAGTTTGCCCCATAAAATGCCGCCAGTTTTCCCCATCAAATGCCGCCAGTTGGCCCCCCCCCCCCCACCCGGCACTTACCTTTCTCGGGTCAGCCATCCTCCTCCACGCTCCCTCGATGACGCTTCAGCCAATCAGGTGACAGGTAACCAGACCCGGTGAACCTAATTGGCTGAGACGCATGTCCGTGTAAACCAGGGAACGCACACCCTGTGCGCCCTCTGGTTAACCATTTGGAAGCCGATTAGAGCCCACAGGCTGTAATCAGGAAGTCTATCAGAGCCACTGGCTCTGGCTCTGATAGACACTTCCAAAACACACCCACTGCTGTTGGCCGGCGCTCAACAGGGGGCCCAGACACCTGAATAGTGGGCAGCAGTGTTGACAATACATAGATTCATGCAATGCATGATTCTATGTATTGTTGAGTGACGGGTGCAGGAGAGAGGGGGCAGCGCTCCTGCGCCCACTATGGACGCACCGCCACTGCTCCTGATGAAGATTTGTAAAATGCGAAACACGTTGAGCTACTGTATAATTGTAGATTCTATCCACAAATGCTCCTGATGAAGATATGTAAAATGCGAAACACATTGAGCTACTGTATAATTGTAGATTCTATCCACAAATGCCCCTTATGAAGATATGTAAAATGCAAAACACCTTGAGCTATATTGTAGATTCTATCCATACATGCTCCTGATGAGATATGCAATATTGGAAACAGGTTAAGCTATATTGTAGATTCTATCCATACATGCGCCTGATGAAGATATGTAATATTCAAAACACGTTAAGCTATATTGTAGATTCTATCCATACATGCGCCTGATGAAGATATGTAATATTCGAAACACGTTGAGCTACACTGTAGATTCTATCTATAAATTCTCCTGATGAAGTCCTTACTGACATGCAATATAAAGGTTGAACTTTTTGTTTTCTGGGACATTTATATGTGTTTTTAACCTTTTGTACGATAAACGTTATATATTTTATACGTATTGATGATGTAATTCTTTATATGCCCACACTACAATAAATTGGTTATTTTAAATTTCTAAGGATGTTGATCCCCAAGAGAAGACCGGTTTTCTGAAATGTAAGTCCTAAGGAAGGGGTTTGCTACTACTGATAAGGTGATTTACAGTCTGAAAATCACATTGCCCTGTGTGTCTTTTGTAAATCACCACCACAATTCCTTTTTCATTGCACATCTCATTTCACTGTTAGATATTACCACTGTAAAAAAATAAATAAAAAATCCAGCATAAATTATAGCAAGAGTGCAGTTTATTAAAAGCAGATACCAAAAAATAAATAAAAATGACAGTAGATGTGATCTTAAATTGTAGACGTACTTTAAAATGTTTCCATGTCCTCCCCTGCCATGACCGACAAGTGTGATGACTGCGTAGCGGAGATGGGTCCGAAGTCTACACAAGTTCAGAATAAATACAACCCTCGCTAGTTTTATTTCCTGCCAGCGGCGGCGCCTGTTCGGGAACCCAACTGGAATCTTTTACCTAAATGATCACAAAAATGTTTGTATTTCATGTGCTGTGCAAATCTATATTTGGCTCTATTTCTGAAATAAAAAAAACTCCAGTTTAAACATTTGCATCATTTCTAATGACAGAGCTGATTGAAGTACTATACCATAATATTCAAGTTCAAGGTTTTTTATTCCACAGACAAGTTTTTTTTTTTAAAGACCAACACATTTTGGGTGCTATACTCTCTTCATCAGTACGTCTAAGATTGAAGCGCCATACCGTAATGTTGAAATTCAGATGTCATTTTATCCCGAAGAGAAGTTATTTACAAAACGATTTGGAAGCTATACTCTGCCTCCTTCATCAGGGCTTGGTATGATGGTGGTACGAGTATGAAGAATCTGGATATTGGGCTGGCAGCTTCTGTACAATGAACGATGGGGGTAAGAAAGTCTAGGACTGAAGCACCACACTGTAACGTTTATGTCCAGATGTAATTTTATCCCGAAGATGTTATTTCCAAAATCAAATGCGTTTCTGAGGCTATACTCTGCCCCAGTGGCGGCTGGTGCTCAACATTTTTTGGGGGGGGCGCAAACAAACTGAAAAAATAAACTACAAAATTGCAGCCTCATTGTGCCCATCAAACACAGCCAATGTGCCCATCAAATGCAGCCACTGTGCCATCAAATACAGCCACTGTGCCATCAAACGCAGCCACTGTACCCATAAATTGCCACCACTGTGCCCATTAAACAATGCCACTGTGCCATCAAGCACAGCCACTGTGCCCATCAAAAGCAGCCACTGTACCCATAAATTGCCACCGCTGTGCCATCAAACCCAGCCACTGTAACCATCAATTGCTGCCAGTGTGCCCCATCAATTCCTGCCAGTGTGCCCCATCAATTGCTGCCAGTGTGCCCCATCAATTGCCGCCAGTGTGCCCCATCAATTGCTGCCAGTGTGCCCCATCAATTGCCGGCAATTTGCCCCATCAATTGCCGCCAGTGTGCCCCATCAATTGCCACCAGTGTGCCCCATCAATTGCCGCCAGTTTCCCCCACCAATTGCCGCCAGTTTCCCCCACCAATTGCCGCCAGTTTGCCCCATCAAATGCTGCCAGTGTGCCCCCCTCCTGGCACTTACCTTTCTCGGGTTAGTGCTGTCCTCCACGCGCCACTCCGAGTCCTCGATGTCTTCTCCTATCCACTTCTGCTATGATTGGACGCCTGATCCAATCACAGTGTCTGTCGCTTCAGCCAATCAGATTATAGGTAACCAGACCCAGTGCACCTGATTGGCTGAGAGGCAAGTCAGTGTTAGTGAAGCGATTTATTTGATTCCCTAACACAACACTGTAATTAGTGAACACACAGCATTGTGCCCGCTGTTTACCAATTTGAAGCCTAGTAGAGCCCATGGCTCTAATCTGGACACTTATTAGAGCCAACAGCTCTAATCAGGCACTTCCAAAAACACCCCCGCCGCTGTAATTTAGATGCCCGGCGCCCAACAAGGGGCCGGACACCTGAATAGGGGGCGTCAGCGGCGACAATAGATAGATTCCTGCATTGAATAAATCTATCTATTGGAGATTGACGGGTGCAGAAGAGAGGGGGCCCCGCTCCTGCGCCCTCTATGGACGTGCTGCCACTGCTCTGCCCACTTTATCAGGGTTTGAAGAATGGATGTGGACTCAACAATCAGTAAAAAAAAAATCTGTGTTACTGGGTCAGTCTGCACAGCAGTTGAAACCAGCTGGAAATAAATTACTCATTGATTTTTGATTAGGCTTACATTGAGTCTTCAAACCCCAATGGAGGTTGAGGAATATGGTCCCTGAAACACTTTGGCTTTTGTAAATAACTTCTCTTTAGGATAAAAATTACATCTAAACTTGAAGATTACTCTGTGGTTCTTCAATTCTACACTTATGTCGATCCAAGGTTGGTATTATTTTGCGTGCAGAAGTTGACAGCCCAGATTCTTCATAGTCCTAACACCATCATACTAAGCCCTGATGAAGGCGGCGGAGTATAGCCCCCGAAACACGTGGATTTCATACACTTATCTTCTTGATAAAAATTATATCTGGACTTGAAGATTTCTCTGTGGTGCTTCAATCCTACACTGATTTCCCCTTATGTTAAGCCAAGGTTGGCATTACTTGGCGTGCAGAAGTTGATAGCTCAGATTCTTCACCATCATACTAAGCCCTGATGAAGCATAGTATAGCCCCTGAAACACGTGGATTTCATAATTTTATCTTCTTAATAAAAATGACACCTGGACTTGAACATTGCGTTGTGGCGTCTCAATCCTAGACTTATTCAACTCAAGGTTGGCATTGTTTGTGTGCAGAAGCTACCAGCTCAATATCCATATTCTCCATAGTCATGCCACCATCACAGCGTTGGATGATGACAACAATAGAAAATTAACAGAATAAAACTCCAACCTTCCAGCATCTTTAACCCATGTTTTGGAGTCTTCAGACAACTTTTGTGGCCGGCCTGGGGTGACCTAGCTCCCATGAATGCACACGGGAGATATTTAATTCCAGCACCCACATCATGCTTTACAACTGGAAAATGGTGAGAAAACTCATCTAAAATCCAAATAAATTGTGAATTCACAAACCCTGGGTGAGGAATTAGGGATATATTGCACAGCATATGAATTCAGGAATGTGAACATTCTGTTCTTTCTCCATCTCCATCCAGATGAAGGATTTCTATACTTGCCATTTATTTTATAAGAACAATAAATACCTTATTAGCTGACTATTGCCACAATACTTGCAGATCACCTACAATTAAGACAACGCGTGTATCTGCCATCAATAACTCGCTTCAACTCATTGCCAAAAAAAGAACAGCGCTCAAACCGTGAACGTAAAGGGGAACTCCAGTCAAAAAAGGTCACTGCCCTGCATGAGTGCCTCAACGTTTGTGTGCATCCTGAGCACCTCAACCAGTGCCTGAAACATGTGATTGTAGTAACAGGACCTTGCACGGTAATGAAAATAAATAGTAGGAACCGCAGCTTTATTGCGGGCCCATACTAAGTGCTGCTAATTGCGTCTTGGCAAATTCTTCTGTTTGCTAAAGGGAAGTTGTTGGGAAAGAATTATGGAGGCCTTCTATGGTGGCCACTTTCTAAAAATGATAGTATGCCTGGGTCTCTTCCTAAGTCACTGCATTTGTATTACATAGTAGCCTACATATCTACCTCAGTTTGGGTTTCCCTTAACACATCCCATAATTCCTGGTTTTCCTTGGATGTGATATCACCAACCTTCCTTAGCTTTGGCTGTAGGGATCTGTATGTGCTCCTACAAGAAGTCTGTGAAAGACCCAACTGGGACAGAGGCTTTTCGAGGGGACTGGGCACAAGCCTTCTACCCACTGATTGATCCATGGAGAGCAGGAGTCTAAATCTTATTCAAGGAGGTTAACTTGTAGTGTAGGTGACCTAGTTGTGGTCTAGCCCAGCCATTCTCAACCAGGGTTCTTCCAGAGGTTGCTAGGGTTTCCTTGAGTTGTGACGGGTTAACCTACCATCCCATGGTGTTCTGGGGACAATTCCACTTAGGAGAGTCAACAACATAGCACCAATTATCTTTTTAGCTTTCTGTAAGGGTGTCATTCTGACCACCACTGTAAGGGTTGTCTACTTTTAAACCAAATAGATATTTCTTGCATTCCATACATACTTTGCAAATAAAGCTGATTTTTCCCATTGACCCCCAATGTAAGGGACATTCTTCCTACTGATCACCAATGTAAGGAACATTCTTCCCACTGATCACCAATGTAAGGGACATTCTCCCCACTGATCGCCAATGTAAGGAATATTCTTCTCACTGATCACCAATGTAAGGGACATTCTTCCCACTGATCACCAATGTAAGGGACATTCTTCCCACTAATCACCAATGTAAGGGACATTCTTCCCACTGATCACCAATGTAAGGGACATTCTTCTCACTGATCACCAATGTAAGGGACATTCTTCCCACTGGCCACCAATGTAAGGAGACTTCTTCCCACTGATCACCAATGTAAGGAACATTCTTCCCACTGATCACCAATGTAAGTAACATTCTTCTCACTGATCATCAATGTAAGGATCATTCTTCCCACTAATTACCAATGTAGGGGACATTCTTCCCACTGGCCACCAATGTAAGGAGACTTCTTCCCACTGATCACCAATGTAAGGAACATTCTTCCCACTGACTATCCATGTAAGGAGCATTCTTCTCACTGATCACCAATGTAAGGAGCATTCTTCTCACTGATCACCAATGTAAGGAGCATTCTTCTCACTGATCACCAATGTAAGGATCATTCTTCCCACTGATCACCAATGTAAGGGACATTCTTCCCACTGATCACCAATGTAAGGGACATTCTTCCCACTGATCACCAATGTAAGGGACATTCTTCCCACTGATCACCAATGTAAGGGACAGTCTTCACACTGATCACCAATGTAAGGAACATTCTTCCCACTGATCACCAATGTATGGAGCATTCTTCTCACTGATCACCAATGTAAGGGGCATTCTTCCCACTGATCGCCAATGTAAGGAGCATTCTTCCCACTGATCACCAATGTAAGGAATATTTTTCCCACTGATCACCAATGTAAGGAATATTCTTCCCTCTGATCACCAATGTAAGGGACTTTCATCCCACTAACCACTAATGTAAGGGACATTCTTCTCACTGACCCCCAATGTAAGGAGAGTTCCTCCCACCAATGTAAGAAGAATTGTTCCCACTGATCACCAATGTAAGGGACATTCTTCCCACTGGCCACCAATGTAAGGAACATTCTTCCCACTGATCACCAATGTAAGGGTCATTCTTCCCACTGATCACCAATGTAAGGGACATTCTTCCCACTGATCACCAATGTAAGGAGCATTCTTCTCACTGATCATCAATGTAAGAAACATTCTTCCCACTGATCACCAATGTAAGAAACATTCTTCCCACTGATCACCAATGTAAGGAACATTCTTCCCACTGATCACCAATGTAAGGAACATTCTTCCCACTGACCACCAATGTAAAGAGCATTCTTCCCACTGATCACCAATATAAGGAACATTCTTCCCACTGGCCACCAATGTAAGGGACATTCTTCCCACTGATCACCAATGTAAGGGACATTCTTCCCACTGATCACCAATGTAAGGAGCATTCTTCCCACTGATCACCAATGTAAGGAACATTCTTCCCACTGATCACCAATGTAAGGAACATTCTTTCCACTGATCACCAATGTAAGGAGCATTCTTCCCACTGATCTCCATTGTAAGAAGCATTCTTCCCACTGACCACCAATGTAAGGGACATTCTTCCCACTGACCTCCATTGTTAGGAGAGTTCTTTCCACTTGCCACCAATGTAAGGAGCTATCTTCCCACTGACCACCAACGTAAGGAGAGTTCTTACCATTTCGTATGGAAAAAAAAAGGAGAGTTCTTCCCACTGACTACCAATGTAAGAAGCATTCTTCCTAATGTCCTCCAAAGTAAAGCCTCGTACACACGACCGGTTTTCCCCCGCAGGAAAACTGCCAGGACAGCTTTGACCGGAAATCCCGGGTGTGTGTATGCTCCCTAGCAGTTTTCCCATCATGAAAACAGAGGGAAACCCCGACGGGAAAATAGAGAACCCTGGTCTCTATTTTCTCGTCGGGTTTCCTGGCAGTGTTTCCTGCCGAGAAAACCGGTCGTCTGTATGCAGTGAAAAACCGCACATGCTCAATAACACTTAGACGCATGCGCGATAGCACACAAGGTTAGTGTGGGGTGTAGCAAGATGGCGGCGAAGGAATCTAATGTGACGAGACACTGGCTCCTCGTAGTCCATGACGTCACAGCGTTCTTGCCATTAAAAAAAACGGCGGTTCTTTTTTTTTCCTGACGGGCTTCCTGGCCGTGTGTACAGGGCTCAATGGGTGTTCTTTCCACTAACCGCTACATACTTCCCACTGACTGCCATTGTAAGGACCAATCTCCCCAATTACCACAAATGTAAGGATAGTTCGTCCCACTGACCACCAATGTAATTGACATTGTACCATCTGATCACCAATGTAAGGGACATTTTCCCACTGATCACCATTGTTAGGGACATTCTTCTTACTGACCCCCAATGTGAGTAGCATTATTTCCACTGATCACCAATGTGAGTAGCATTATTTCCACTGATCACCAATGTAAGGGACATTCTTACCACTGACCTCCAATGTAAGGAGCATTCTTCCCACCAATCACAAATCTTAGGGGAATTTTTTTCCATTGGCCCCCAATAATTTGGTTTTGGTAAGAGTCCCCTGAGATCTGATCTATTTTACAGGGTGTCCTCTGGGGTAAAAAGGTTGAGAAAAGCTGGTCTAGCCTATCTGATCCTGGTGGATGAATTTTTAGATGATCTATTCAGGGGTGTGAGTTTTGGAGAACCTCGTTGATTCCTTTGAAATATTGGTTAGAACAGGCTTTCTCAACCAGCGTTCCTCCAGAGGTTGCTAGGGGTTCCTTGAGCAATTTCTACCTCTCAGATAAGTTCCCACAGAGTGATCTTTTTAGCTATCTAGAGGGGGGTAATTTTTACCAATGACCACAAGTGCAAGGAACGTTCTTCCCACTGCCCATCACACTAATGTATCACAAGTTGTAGATTTAGTACTTTTTAGCAGGGGTTTCCTGAGACCAGAAAGTTATCTAAATGGTTCCTCTGTTGAAAAGGTTGAGAAAAGGCTGGGTTAGAATGTCATATACAAGTAACACGTTTCGGGAAAGACCTCCATCTTCATCAAGGCTTAGCTGTATTGCTCCTAACTTTTTCCAAACGGAATTCACTAGGAAGCCGGATTCAAGGCTGAAGAGGGCTGATGTGTCTTTGTGGCAATAAGGACGGAATCCAGCCCTGAAGAAGGGGAAGGCCTTTCCCCCGAAACACGCTGGCTGTATATAGGATGTTCTTATCTAATAAACATTTTAAAATAATCATTGCACTAGATAACTGTACTTTGCACTCCTGTCCCCACATACAAGACTTGAGAGAATTAGATATTGGGAAGCAATCTCTGAGGTGTCTCAATAACTTTGATCTGCCAACAAGCTATTAGCAGAATACACTCCTCCACAGAAAACACAATGCGAGGAGATGGGCAGTGGCACTGGTATTTCTAATATAGAAATATATTGTATTTCCAGCCAGAACTCTTTTTTGGTTAGAGCAAGGGAGGGTTTGAACTTTTGCGCTTTGTGAAAATTTTCCCTTTTTTTGCATCGTGATGAGGAGAAGCCTCCAAAAGGAACGCAGGCAACAGCAAACCTCTAACTAGTAGAACAAATGATGTCTAGAACCTCTATCTGATAATAAAGACCGCTCACTGCTGCTCTTTCACCTTGTGCAGGTTGGCTGGTCAGGTCTCGCCCCCCCCCCCCCCCTCCTATAGGTGCCTGTATTGGGATGGAGCCTGCTGGGCCCCACCCACAGCTCTGCACAGGCTATGTACAGAACAGTGATGATGTCACTGCTGCTTTTAAATGGTCCTATCTGGGCTTGCCAAAACATTTAGTGCACACAGTGTGGATTTATATCCTTTATGGCTATGGACGAATATATATATATAAAAATATATTTGTTCCTGGATCAGTCATGATTGGATACTTTTTACAGATATAGTTGAAGATAATGCAAGGTCCTGTTTAAATAAATAGTGACTGATGATTTCCACTGGTGTCACACACTCACACACACACATATATATATATATATATATATATATATATATATATATGAAATGTGTATATAGAGAGGAAATATTTTTGCCTGGAGTTCTGCCTAGAAGGCCGCTCCTACCCAAAGTCCAACCTTATCATCTCTCATAAATATGTCATGGTGAGGATACCCCACAGTGGTCCGTGTCTCTGCCCATCCTACAAGGCCAAAAAAAAAAAACATAAGAATTTTTCGCAGCTGGGCTTTTTTATTCTTTTTTTTTTTTATTCTCCAGCAATCATGGGCAGCCCATTGGCAGAGACAGACAGACAACCCAGCAAATGGCCTTGAGGATATCTCCCTGAGAGCTCTAAAAGCCACAAACTGAACTATTTTGGGTTGGAAAAGCCATTTGGCGTTAGTTTTCCCCCCTACATGCCGTACTCTGTTTCCCCCCCTCGTTCAGTGCATATCAAGATTTCTAGCATCCAAAAATGTGTAAAAATATAACTGTGAAAAAAACAAAAACAAAAAAAAGCAACGAAAGTAGACCTCTGTCAATATACGACTTCACGTAAAACCACCAACTCTCCACATGATCGCCATCTAGTCCCAGGTTCATGTTGTGGAAGCAGCGTGTTCTCTTGTACAAAAGTATATATATGTATATATATTTATCTAGATTTCTGTGTTTATTTTGGGAAAAAAATAGAGGAATGGCAGAGACTGTATGAAGATTTGCTGTTCTGCAAGCACCAACGTGCACTAGATCTCTTAATGGCCACCCAGTCTTCCCCTCCCTGCAAATTCTCATTTAAAGCAAAAAATAAAATAAAAAAAATGGTGGTCCACAAGCAGTGAGGGTGGTGCAGGCAGGTGGCAGAAAGGAAAATCCTAGCGGACACTTAAAATATAAATGGTTTAAAAAAAATTTTTTTGTGTATATATATTTTAACCTTTTTCATATTTTTTTCTGCTTTTGTCCTTTTTTTTCCCTCCAAATATAATGAAATATATTGCACTCTTGTTGCATCCCACTAACTACATGGGGCAGGTAATTATCACAGTAAACTAGCAGAGAGCCGTCCGTTCCTTTGCAGCGGAGCGCCGGACGTCTTGTGACTGGCGAAATTCGCTTTCTTAGTCTGTGCTCATCGAAGGCTCCAATAAAAAAAAATGTTGTCTACCCTGAATGTTGTGTCGTAATGCATCTTATGTTGTAACGTCTACAGTTTCTATTAATGGTCATCTGTGTCTTTCCCATTTGAATCAGCTGAATCCAGCAGTATCTATCGATAATCATCGCCCATCCTGTTGGGTCAGCTGAATCCTACAGTATCTATCGATGGTGATCCTTGTCCGTCAAGCTGGGTCAGCTGAATCCTGCAGTATCTATCGATGGTGATCCTTGTCCATCCAGTTGGGTCAGCTGAATCCTACAGTATCTATCGATGGTCATCCTTGTCCATCCAGTCGGGTCAGCTAAATTCCTACAGTATCTATCGATGGTCATCCTTGTCCACCCCGTTGGGTCAGCTGAATCCTACAGTATCTATCGATGGTCATCCTTGTCCTTCCAGTTGGGTCAGCTGAATCCTACAGTATCTATCGATGGTCATCCTTGTCCATCCAGTCGGGTCAGCTAAATTCCTACAGTATCTATCGATGGTCATCCTTGTCCACCCCGTTGGGTAAGCTGAATCCTACTGTATCTATCGATGGTGCGGTTATCCTTGTGCATCCCGTTGAGTCAGCTGAATCCTACTGTATCTTATCGATGGTTATCCTTGCCCATCCAGTTGGGACTGCTGAATCCTACAGTATCTATTAATGGTCATCCTTGTCTTTCCTGTTGAGTCAACTGAATCCTACAGCATCTATGGATGTTCATCCTTTTCCATACTGTTGGTCAGTTGAATCCTTCAGTATCTATCAATGCTCATCCTTGTCCATCCCATTGGGTCAGCTGAATTCTACAGTATCTACCGATGGCCATCAGTGTCCATCCCATTGAGTCTACTGAATTCAGCATCTCGAATATCTAAGACCATCGGCCTTTATACCTGTAGATCGGTCAGACGTCAAGCAGAAACGTTTAAAAAAAGGCAACTTTAGAGATAAAAGAAAGTGTATAATATACTGTCTCTTCACGTTTGTTTTCCTGGTGTTTTTAGGGTAAGCACTGGAGAAATACCTCCAGGTTTGGTGGCATAAGTCTGCTTGGACTTCATGGTGGGTTGTCTGGGCGATAGCTGCTTGACAGTACAATGGGCTTATCAAGAGTTCTCCACCACTTGGTGGGGCAGAGTGACGGATGAGCCGTTGATGAAGGAGCCTTGTTTGTCTCGTCCTTTCAAAAAAAATGTGAGCAGCTCGCCTTTGCCTTTCACAAAAATCGGACCCCTCCTCACGAATCGGAAACCGTACTCCTTGAGGATGTCGTGTGTATCTTCAACAACCTGTAAGTAAGTAGAATACAAAGAGTTAAAATCAGAGTTGTAACCATGGATCATGGGGCCACACAGCAACATTTTTATTGGGCACCCCAGTAATTTCTCTCTGTGGCACCTGGCAATTATATTGTTGTTGATCTTTATGAAGAACAGGCATTACAACCTGAGGCAGATTGCATTGAGCCAGGGGTGTCAAACTCAATTTCATCGTGGACTGCATCAGCATTATGGTTGCCCTCAAAGGGCCAGTTGTATCTACAAGACTAGATGTCCAGGACACCCTACCCCCCTTACATCAGATGTCAAGAGCCCACCCTCCTAAGTCAAGCTCCCCCATCCTCCCTTACATCACAGTGCGCCTGAAGAAGAAGGTGGGGCGGAGCTGGGAAGCAGAACGTGCAGGGTCTGGAGGATGACTAGAGGGCTGGAGTCAGCTGAATGCTGAGACCAGGGGAGGCGGTGACGAGGGGGTGCTGCGGCTGCTTTGCCGCTCCGATCACTTTTACTTTGTAGTAAGGTGACCAGATTTTTAAAATGAAATCTGGGGACATATTTTTTTCTTTACTAGTAATGGCAGCAATCAGCGACTCATTGCCCGTTGCCGCCCGCCCAGGGGCGGACTGACCATTGAGGAACTCAGGCACTGCCCGAGGGCCCCATGCCACTAGGGGGCCACCCCATCAGGGTTGCCAGGCTCATTAAAACCAGGAAAAGTATGTAAAAATCTGTGTTTTTTTTACATCTGTCCCTGATATGTCCGAAACCGACATGCTTTTGATGTGAAAATCCAGAGATTTTAGCTGCCCCGCCTCTATACTGCCACCTGGCTTGGTGGCCATCTGTAAGCCTGGGGGCCCCATAATCTTCTATTGCCCGGGGGCCCCATGAGTTGTCAGTCCGCCCCTGCGCCCGCCTCACAGCTTCTCAAGTCTTTCTCTTCGGGCCCTGGCTACTACTGGATGGGGAGCGGAGGAAGATCACTCCACCAGGGAAGGCAAGGAGATAGGAAGGGGGCTGGCCAGGATTTGAGCCAAGGCAGAAGAACATGCGAGCGAAGCTGAATGGGCATGCGCCTGAAACTGAAGAAATATTCCCTCTGCTCCGACCAGCACATGATCATCAGAAAGGGGCATAGATAATGGGAAAAATACACCTCCCGTATGCTAGTAGGCACGGCGGGGGGGGGGTAATTCCTTTTTTTTTTTTTTTTTATTCTGCACTGACAGTCTTTGAAATTGCCCCTGCCCCCTATAAAATCTAATCTGGGGACAAAACCAGGGACAGACTTGGTCCGGGGACAGTGTCCTCAATCAGGGGACTGTCCCCTGAAACTGGGGATGTCTGGTCACCCTACTTTGTAGGGAATTGCCAGGTGAAAGAAAATGATATCTTGATCATTGCTGCAACGATGTCCGAGATATCACTGCTCCTATCCAAGGATGTATATGTCTGTACAGCAGACGGGAAGTGGTCAAAGTTTATCTAAACTCAAGAACAAAAATTTTATATATTGCAGCTTTCCAGTCCTCTGCAGTGCTGACTACATGAGTAGTTTCTTTCTTTCTTTTTTCAGAACATTTTCTGCAAGTACAGAAAATATCTGTTGATCCTGACGGAAATGCAGAGCCCTTGTCACTCCCTGTGAACTGAACTGATATCCAAAACAATGTTGTAAGCCTTCCCTGTTTTTCTGTAAACTACAGAACACCAGGCCTGGACTAGACATAGGGCACACTGGTATATTCCCGGTTGGCCAGGGCCACATGTACTGGTAGAAGTGGCTCTGTTAGTGGCCGGGCGGTACGTCGCAAGGTGGCTGCTGTCCGGACAGGCCTGACGTGCATAGGTCCCAACTGTCCCTGATTTTGAGGGACTGTCCCTCATTCCTCCTCATTTGTCCCTCTTTTTGGTCTGATCTATATAGATGAATATAAAATGCATATTTTATCTATAAAAAAGTGTTTTCCAGCACTAAACCTTTCATCTGATTTCTAAATTGCAGCATTTGTAAATTCCAACAGCCAATATAAAGGAATAGTAGTGGTAAAAAGCACTTTTGGGTTTAACCAATCTTGTTTTTTTGTACTATTCTCCCTTAAGGGGGCGTGGAAAGGGGTGTGTCAAGGTGGTGCCATTGACTGGCTAGCTCTTCCAGAATGTCACCTAATCACATCACTCATGTGACCAGCAACAGTGTCTGTGTTTAGGTACTGGTCAGTACAGGAGGACATGGCTGTACTTATAACACAAGTTTCCCAAATCATCCTTCAAGACAATGAGTTTGAAGACAAAGAAAAATGGATAGCCGCACTCCAAAACCAAAAATAGGGTCACAGCAGTAGAAACAAGGAACAGCCGACGCGTTTCGCACTGGATCAGTGCTTATTCATGGCATGCCATGAATAAGCACTGATCCAGTGCGAAACGCGTCGGCTGTTCCTTGTTTCTACTGCTGTGACCCTATTTTTGTACATGCTGTCTATTGAATAAAAGACCACCCATCAGGTTTTGGAGTGCGGCTATCCATTTTTCTTTGTCTTCATTTTGCTTAGTGCACCGCCAGCACCCTCGGTATCCTGCACCACCTGTAACCATTTAGTGATCCCACCTGGAGCGGTGACTCCTTTCTCACAATGAGTTTGAACTCACTCATTATCTCGGTTGGTTCCTGCTCAGTAGGTATGTCATGGCATTTTCCTTTGCTCTAAAGTTGAGTTACTAATTGGAGTTAGTCAAACACAAGGCTTTTTTCATGGAAGAGAAAATGCCCAAGATTTCAGTCCTGGCAAGGTGGGGACTAAATATTGACACACGCTCAATGAGGAAAGTTATACCCATATACACAGTAGGAAGTCAAGGATGCTTGGAATGGTCTGGGCTTAAGCTCATTTAACTAGTATTTAATAATTGGAATGGGCTCAAATAGAGTCACTATAGAGATAATAGAGACAAGGCACTCCAGATAACCAATGAGGTTAAGCACCAACTGCGATAGTGGATGAAGGTAGACCACCTCAATCAAGGGAGGCTGTGGTGTTACCATACTCAGGAGAAATTTTCCAAGATTTCAGTGCTGGCAAGGTGGGCCTAATGTTGACACATTCTCTTATGAGGTAAGCTATGTCAATTTTGGGCAGCATGATATCAATGATCCCTGGGGTGGTCTGGGTTCAAGCTAATTTTAGACCACCACAGGAACTAATATTTGAAGACTGGAATGGGTTAAAACAGAGCTTAGACAAGCAACTCCAGAAAACTGACGAAGGCTGTGGTGTTACCCTACTCAGGAGGAAGTGCCTCAGATTTCAGTCCTGGCAATGTGGGCCTAATGTTGGCATGCTCTCAATAAGAAAAGCTATGCCCACTATGATATAAAGAGGACAGAAGCTGCTCTTAGGATAGCCTAATAGGAGGGGTAAATGTGTGCGACTGCAGCCCCCCTAAATATGACTCCCCGAAGGGGGTATATGAAGAAAGTAAAGAGGTATTGGGAGTGATGGCGCTGTCACTAATACAAAAAAAATATAAAATAAATAAAAATCATGTTAGTCATGTTATGCCGACTATGGGCAGCATGACATCAACCATACCTGGAGTGGTCCGGGCTCAAGCTCATTTTAGACCACCCCGGGAACTAGCAATTAAAAATTGGAATGGGTTAAAACAGAGCTTAGACAAACCACTCCGAATAACCAAGGAGCTACAGTACTAACTGAGATGGTGGGTAAAGGTAGACCACCTCAGTCAATAGAGGCAGTGGTGTTATCCTACTCAGGAGGAAGTGCCCAAGATTTCAGTGCTGGCAAGCACCGGGGGCCTAATGTTAACACTTTCTCAATTAGGAAAGCTATCTTCATTATGTGCAGCATGACATTAACAATTCCTGGAGTAGTCTGGGCTCAAGCTCATTTTAGACCACCCCGGGAACTAATATTTGAAGATTGGAATGAGATCAAACAGAGCTTAGACAAGCAAATCCAAATAACTGACTGAGATTGTAGATGAAGGTAGACTACCTCAGTCAAGGGAGGCTGTGGTGTTACCCTAATCAGGAGGAAGTGTCCAAGATTTATTTTCTGACAAGGTGGGCCAAATGTTGGCATGGTCTCAATAAGGAAAGCCACTATGTCCACTATGGCCAGCATTACATTAACCATACCTGGAGTGTTCTGGGCTCAAGCTCATTTTAGACCACCCTGGGAACTAGTATTTAAAAATTGGAATGGGCTCAGAGCTTAGACAAGCCACTCTGGATAACCAAGGGGATACAGCACTGACTGAGATGGTGGATGAAGGTATACCACCTCAGTCAATGGAGGCTGTGGTGTTACCCTACTCAGGAGAAAGTGTCCAAGATTTCAGTCCTGGCAAAATGGGTCTAATGTTAAACGCCAAATAGGGAAATCTATGTCCATTATGGGCAGCATTACATCACCGATCCCTGGAGTCAAGCTCATTTTAGATCATCCCAGGAACTAGTATTTGAAGATTGGAATGGGCTGAAACAGAGCTTAGACAAGCAACTTCAGATAACTTACTGAAATGGTTGATGAAGGTAGACCACCTCAGTCAAGAGAGGCTGTGGTGTTTACCTACTCAGGATGAAATGCCCAAGAATTCAGTCCTGGCAAGGTAGGTCTAATTTTGATGCATTTAGAATAGGGAAAGCTACTATCTGTCCATTACGGGCAGCACAGCATTAATGATCCCTGAAGTGGTCTGGGAACAAGCTCATTCTAGACCACCCCAGGGCTTAGTCTTTCAAAGTTGGAACATTACAAGAGTTTCTTATCTAAATTACCAAGAGTGGACCAAGTCCAAGGCTGTTTGGAAAATAGTCAAGTTAATTATCACATGGTTGGAAGAAATATTGGCCTCTATTTCAGCTACCAAGGTCACAGGGAAATTAAATGCTTCGAGACCTCCCGAGCAGGAACCAACTTGGACAAAAAGAACGGGTTACAACTCGTCCCAGAGGATTAATGGAAAAGGAGTTGTCAGGTAATAGCTGAAGGTTTTCTTGGCTGCTCCCTCTGTAGATAGCTGGAAGGGATGTACAATAGCCTAACTTTGTATCATGGTTTATTTCCACTTAAACAATTACCTACTTGTACTGTAAGACTTTGATAATGTAACAACATTCTCTATACGACAAATCTACTTATTACGTATAACAGCATTTGAATTAAACCCAAATTTGGCTATTACAATAATCAGAGCGGTTTTTACTCAGAGAATAGGTGCAGGAACACCCTCCTTCTGATTCACCTCTTGTGTACACTGCCTACCCACCTCCAAGCACCATTCCTTGGTTCAACTCCCTACCTACTTCTGAGCACCATTCCTTGGTTCCACTCCCTACGCACTTCCGAGCACCATTCCTTGGTTCCATTCCCTACCTACTTCCGAGCACCATTATTTGGTTCCACTCCCTACCCACCTCCGAGCACAGTTCCTTGGTTCCACTCCCTACCCACCTCCAAACACCATTTCTTGGTTCCACTCCCTACCCACCTCAGAGCACCATTCCTTGGTTCCACTCCCTACGCACTTCCGAGCACAATTCCTTGGTTCCACTCCCTACCTACTTCCGAGCACCATTATTTGGTTCCACTCCCTACCCACCTCCGAGCACAGTTCCTTGGTTCCACTCCATACCTACCTCCGAGCACCATTCCTTGGTTCCACTCCCTGCCCATTTCCGAGCACCATTATTTGGTTCCACTCCCTACCCACTTCCAAGCACCATTATTTGGTTCCAATCCCTACCCACCTCCGAGCACAGTTGCTTGGTTCCACTCCCTACCCACCTCCGAGCACCATTCTTTGGTTCCATCCCCTACTAACCTCCAAGCACCATTTCTTGATTCCTCTCCCTACCCACCTCTGAGCACCATTTCTTGGTTCCTCTCCCTACCCACCTCCGAGCACTATTCCTTTGTTCCACTCCCTACCCACCTCTGAGCACAGTTCCTTGGTTCCACTCCCTACCCATCTCCAAGCATCATTCCTTGGTTCCACTCCCTACCCACCTCCAAGCACCGAGCATCATTCCCTGGTTCCACCCACTTCCCACCCTCGAGCATCATTCCTTGGTTCCACCCCCTACCCACCTCCGAGCCCATTCCTTGGTCCCACCCCCTACCCACCTCTGAGTACCATTCCTTGGTTCCACCCCCTACCCACCTCTTAGTAATGGATACAGAACCAAGTATCAATTTGTGGTGCTAAGTAATTTGTATGTAATGTGTTAATAAAGGAAAGTAAAGTAGATCCCCATGTAGTCAGCAACAATGGAGCACCCCAGCAACAAAAGACTCTGAGAAGCTAGCAACAATAGACCCCTTCCTCAATAAGGATGACAAGGAGTGCTGGGGTGTACTGGAGGTTTTATTGATGCTGGCTGCTGGGGGATCTATTGCTGGAGGGAATCTATTTTTACAGGGGGAGGGTCTATTGTTGCAGGGGAGGTCAGTTGTCCCTGGTGGTGGATCTATTGTTGCTGGGGGGCTCTTATGCTACGATGAGACAATCGTTGCTGGGAGAAATCTACTGTCATACATTCAGAGCTGGAGGTGCCGGAACTGCATTCCCCCACATTCTTGCTGAAAAAAAGCCCTGACAATAATCCAGGCATCAATTTGCATTATGAGAGGAGACATGTTTCACAGTCTACGAGGATTGAGAAAGGCTAGCATTTCAACAATGACCTACCAAATACCACAATGGGGGGGGGGGGGGGCAACCCAGTCAATGGTGGGGACAGAGGGCATTCGGGGGAACACAACAAGTCTCTGTCCTGGAAGCTAGACGTTCCATACATGAGCATCTTTGCTGGAACCTGATGACATGGTCATTATGGTGCATTTTGGGTTGTCAATTAAGAGGGGCTGGAGTTAGAAATGCTATTTGCTTCCTGATACCAAAGACACCCTTAATCCTGCCTGAACTGTTTATAAAATGGTTCTAGCCATACCTGGATATTTCCCATGACTCCGGTGGATTCCATTCGGCTGGCCACGTTCACTGTATTCCCCCAAATGTCATAATGTGGCTTGCGAGCTCCGATCACACCAGCCAAGACGCCCCCTTTGTTTAGTCCTGCCATAAGAAAAATTTGACTATTTAAAATATTTATTCTGGTCACATCCAACAGACTGCAATGCTTCCAAATACTTTCAAGTAGAGCTACAACTGCATGGCAGTTCTGGGGACAAGTTTCCTTATTGGACATTAAGCCTAAGTAATGTGCATTTAAATTACCACTTGTAGTCTCCAATGGAAGCCCAGGTGACAGGGTGACATTTGGGATAGATGGCTGCAGCATTGTCACGCTATAGCAAGAAGTGCCTGAGCAAGGCGGGATCACCAGATTTTATTTTTAATAAAAGCTGCAGATTTTAAAACATTGAACTGTTTATCCAGGGAACATGTGATTGCCTCTTGGGTGATCAGGAAGGTGTTTTTTCCCCCCTGCTGGAACAAATTGGATCATGCATTGCTGGGTTTTATTTTTTCAGCAAAAAAAATCCCAAGAAATTCTTTAAGTATGTAAACAGTAAAAAAGGGAGGACAGACCATATTGGCCCCATAAAGAATGAGGAGGGACATCTGGTTACAAAGGATGGGAAGAAGGCAAAGGTATTGAGAATATTCTTCTTAGTCTTCACGAGGAAATCGGGGGGCTCCAGTGAACAAAACTTCAGTGTTTATCCTCGTGACACATCACAGGAAGCACCTCCATGGTAACAGAGGACAAAATTAATAATAAACTTGGGAAACTTAACATTAATAAATCACCGGGACCAGATGGCTTACACCCAAGGGTACTTAAAATAAAGGATGGTCAGTCAAGTAATTGCCAGACCATTGTTCCTAATTTTTACTGACAGTCTACTGACTGGAATGGTACCAGCTGATTGGAGAAAAGCCAATGTAGCACCAATATTTAAAAAAGGGCCAAAATACATCCCTAGGTATTACAGACCAGTTAGCCTAACATCAATAGTATGTAAGCCTCTTGGAGGGGAGGATAAGGGACTATATACAAGATTTTAGTAATGAGAACGGTATCATTGGCAGTAATCAGCATAGATTCATGAAGAATCGTTCTTGTTAAACCAATCTTTTAACCTTCTTTGAGGAGGTGAGCTGCCTTCTAGATAAAGGGAGGCCTGTTGGCATGGACCATAGGGTGAGTACATGGATTGAAAACGGGCTACTGGCTAAAAGCGAGTACAGAGGGTGGTGATAAATGGGGAGTACTCAGAATGGTCGGGGAGGGTGGGGGGTCCCCCAGGGTTCTGTGATGGGACCAATCCTATTTAATTTGTTCATAAACGACCTGAAGGATGGGGTAAACAGTTCAATCTCTGTATTTGCGGTTGATACTAAGCTAAGCAGGGCAATAACTTCTCTGCATGGATGTGGAAACCTTGCAAAAAGATCTGAACAAACTAATGGAGTGGGCAACTACAAGGCAAATGTAAAATAATGCATTTGGGTGGCAAAAATATGACTGCAATCTATACACTGGGGGGAGAACCTCTGGGGGAATTTAGGATGGAAAAGGACCCGTGGGTCCTAGTAGATGATATGCTCAGCAATTGCATGCAATGCCAAGCTGCTGCTAACAAAGCAAACAGAATATTGGAATGCATTAAAAGGGGATCAACTCCAGAGATAAAACAATAATTCTCCCGCTCTACAAGACTCTGGTCTGGCCGCACCTGGAGTATGCTGTCCAGTTCTGGGCACCAGTCCTCAGGAAGGATGTACTGGAAATGGAGCGAGTAAAAAGAAGGGCAACAAAGCTAATACATGGTCTGGAGGGTATTAGTTATGAGGAAAGGTTGTGAGCACTGATCTTATTCTCTCTGGAGAAGAGACGCTTGAGAGGGGAAAGGATTTAAATTTACAAATATCGTACTGGTGACCCCACAATAGAGAAAAAACTTTTTCGTGGAAGGGAGTTTAACAAGACACATGGCCACTCACTAAAATTAGAAGAAAAGAGGTTTAACCTTAAACTACATAGAGGGTTCTTTACTGTAAGGCCGCGTACACACGATCGGATATGTCCGCTGAAACTGGTCCGCCGACCAGTTTCAGCAGACATATCCGATCGTGTGTACGACCTAGCGGACAGGTTTTTCCAGCGGACAAATTTCAAAGCATGCTTTGAAATCTGTCCGCTGGAAACCTGTCTGTCGGACATGTCCGCTGGTTAGTACGCCTAACCAGCGGACATAAATCTCCCGCATGCGTCGAATGGATTCGACGCATGCGTGGAAGTATTTTACTTCCTGGAGTGGTGACGTCACCATCACCGCGTCCTCAGTCCCAGGGGATTTTCGTCCGATGGTGTCTACACGCCATCGGACCAAAATCCGCGGAGACATGTCCGCTGGAAACGGTCTGTCGGACATGTTTCAGCGGACATGTCTCCCCGTGTGTACGCAGACTAAGAGCAGCAAGGATGTAGCATTCCCTTCTATAGGCGGTGGTCTCAGCGGGGGGCATCGATGGTTTCAAGAAACTATTAGATAAGCACCTGAACGACCACAACATACAGGGATATACAATGTAATACTGACATCTATTCACACACATAAGTTGGACTTGATGGACTTTTCAACCTCACCTATGGGTATAGGATTATGTATATAGGATTGTATAATTGTTTGTTCCCTTTTATGGGTTGAACTAGATGCACTTGTGTCTTTTTTCAACCAGACTAAGTATGAAAATTATTTTTTAAACTACTTATATGAATTTTTTTGTGATTATGCTTAGATTTACTTTAAGCTCATGTAAAGGCACATCTCCAGGAATAATAATTCAAGACGCTCGACTGAAAGTACACCAATCAGCATAAATATGGGACCTGACATACTGAGGCTGACTTACCAAGCCTTTGCTCCATGATCCACGGAGCAAAGGCAGAAGTAAAAGCCTTTTTGACATTTACTGGCAGAGCAGCATATTTCTTTATTTACTATAATGCCTAGTGAGCCCAAGAGAGGGCGCATGGTGCGCCTCTATAGACCTGGCCCATGGCATTTAGGAATGTAAATAGACAGGGTTTGGGCGGGAGTTTATTAGGGGGGGGTGTGGGGTGATGTGGGGAAGTGTAGTGACATGCGTTTAAGTTTTACGGGCCGAATTGAAAGTGAAAGTGATATTTCTGAAAAAGAGCCTGTACGCTACTGCGCATTCGTGTGCGGCAATTACGGAGATTCAAGCATGCCTCCCCACTACGCCGGCAAAATCTTGGTAAATACCAAGCGGCGTAGCAGCCTTTGCGCGGCTTGAGACGGCGCACGTGAATGCCCGAACTCTTTTCAGCTTACGCTGACCATGAAGGGGAACTCTGCGCCAAATTTCAAACAAAAAAACGGCGTGGGTTCCCCTCCAGGGGCACATTAAGCCCTTAGGCTTGGTCTGGATTGTAAGGGGGAAAACATACGCCGAAAAAACGATCCCCCAAGATCCATACCAAACCCTTATCCAAGCACGCCGTCTGGCCGGACAGGAATGGGGGTGGAGACGAGCACCTCCCCCCTCCTGAGCCGTACCAGACCGCATGCCCTCAACATAGGGAGGATGCTTTGGAGTCCCCCCAAAAGCACTTTGTCCACATGTTGATGGGGACAAGGGCCTCATCCCCACAACCCTTGCCCGGTGGTTGTGGGGGTCTGCGGGCGGGGGGGCTTATCGGAATCTGGAAGACCCCTTTAACAAGCACCCTCCCCGTGTTGAGGGCATGTTGCCTGGTACGGTTCAGGAGAGGGGGGGCCGCACTTTGTCCCCCCTCTTTTCTGCGGCCAGCCAGGTTACGTGCTCGGATAAGGGGTCTGGTGTGGATTTTTGGGGGAACTCCACGCCATTTTTTTTTTAAATTTGGGGTGGAGTTCCCCTTAAAATCCATACCAGACCTGAAGGGCCTGGTATGAATATTTGGGTGGAACCCCATGTAATTTTTTTTTTACGGCGGGGTTCCCCTTATTATCCATACCAGACCTGAAGGACCTGGTAGTGGAATTTGGGGGCACCCCATGCTTTTTTTTTTTTTTTATGAATGAATTTGCTCAGAATTTATTGCCGCTAGTCCGGTTTTAAATGACTTTTCTTCCTTCAAAATATAATTTTGTGCAGAGACAGCTCTAATGCCGCGTACACACGATCACTTTTTGTGATGAAAAAAACCGACGTTTTATGTGATGAAACAAAACGACGTTTTTCAAACTTCATTTTCCAAAACGACGTTGCATACACACCATCGTTTTTCCAAAATGCTCTAGCAAAGCGCGGTGACGTACACCACGTTCGACGGCACTCTGTTACATTGAAGCTCCGTCTCATAACTTGCTTCTGAGCATGCGTGGCTTTAAAAACGTCGTTTTCAACATAATTTTGCCCACACACCATCACTTTTTATGACACAAAAAACGACGTTTTGAAAAACGACACAAAAAATTCAAGCATATTCGATTTTTTTTTTGGTCGTTTTTTTGAAGACATAAAACAAAGTTTTGCCCACACACAGTGATTTTAACCACTTGTCCACCGCCCACCTTAAAATGACGGCGGGCGGAGGACTCTATTATCCTGACATCACGTCATATGACGTGATGTCTTTTTAAAGCCGCGGGCGGGCGCGCGCGCTTACCCGCCGCTCTGCTGGGATCCCGGTGCGAGTGCCCGGCGGCGATTGCTCAGTAACTGAGCGGGGACGTGGAGCTCTGTATGTAAACACAGAGCTCCAAGGCCTGTCAGGGAGAGAGGAGACAGTTGCTGTGTCCCTTGTACATAGGGACACAATCGGTCACCCCCCCTCCCCCTACATTTAGAACACTCATAGGACACACATTTAACCCCTTCCCCGCCCCCTAGTGGTTAACCCCTTCACTGCCAGTCACATTCTTACAGTAATCAATGCATATTTATAGCATTGTTCACTGTATAAATGTAAATGGTCCCAAAAATGTCAGAAAAGTGTCCGAAGTGTCCGCCATAACGTCGCAGTCCCAATAAAAAAATCGCAGATCGCCGCCATTAATAGTAAAAAAATAAAATTAAAAAAATGCCATAAACTATCCCCTATTTTGTAAACACTATAGATTTTGCACAAACCAATCGATAAATGCTTATTGCATTTTTTTTTTACCAAAAATATGTAGAAGAATACGTATCGGCCTAAACTGAGGAAAAAAATATTTTTTTTATATATTTTTTGGGGATATTTATTATAGCAAAAAGTAAAAAATATTGAATTTTTTTCAAAATTGATGCTCTATTTTTGTTTATAGCGCAAACAATAAAAACCGCAGAGGTGATCAAATACCACCAAAAGAAAGCTCTATTTGTGGGAAAAAAAGGACGCCAATTTTGTTTGGGAGCCACGTCGCACGACCGCGCAATTGTCAGTTAAAGCGACGCAGTGCCGGAAGCTTAAATTTTGTCTGGGCAGGAAGGGGGTGTAGGTGCACAGTAGGCAAGTGGTTAAATGACGTTTTTGAAAACGTCGTTTTTTTTTCATCACAAAAAGTGATCGTGTGTATGCGGCATAAGTACGGGAAACATGCGCTTTTTCACATGCTAACTTTACAGCCCCCCTAGGTATAAAATTTAAAGGAATATTTCACTTTTATTGTTGCACTTTAAGCATCATTAAATTCACTGCTCCCGAAAAAACGCCCATTTAAAAAAATAAAAAAAAGCATTGATACATGTCCCCTGGGGCAGGACTCAGGTCCCCAAACACTTTTTAGGACAAAAACTTGCATATTAACCTTGAAAATGAACACTTTTGATTTCTCCCATAGACTTCTAAAGGGAGTTTGGCGGCGGCTTTACATATTAATTGCATTGCGTCCTGTGCTACGCTGGTTCATGTGCCTAATTAAAGATTCATCCGGCGTGCCAATTAAGCCATGAACCGGCGCAGCGCATTGCTTTTAGTAAATCAGCCCCAATGTGTCTTGGCATGGAATCATGTTATAATCTAAAATGGCCACAAGATGGCAACAGTTCTCAAAAAAAAAAGAGCATTGCATCTTAACCAGGGTGCCTTGTTGTTCACAGAATGAGGCAGAATAGGAAATATGCGGTGCACAGAATGAGGCAGAATAGGAAATATGCGGTGCACAGAATGAGGCAGAATAGGAAATATGCGGTGCACAGAATGAGGCAGAATAGGAAATATGCGGTGCACAGAATGAGGCAGAATAGGAAATATGCGGTGCACAGAATGAGGCAGAATAGGAAATATGCGGTGCACAGAATGAGGCAGAATAGGAAATATGCGGTTCACAGAATGAGGCAGAATAGGAAATATGCGGTGCACAGAATGAGGCAGAATAGGAAATATGCAGTGCACAGAATGAGGCAGAATAGGAAATATGCGGTGCACAGAATGAGGCAGAATAGGAAATATGCGGTGCACAGAATGAGGCAGAATAGGAAATATGCGGTGCACAGAATGAGGCAGAATAGGAAATATGCGGTGCACAGAATGAGGCAGAATAGGAAATATGCGGTGCACGGAATGAGGCAGAATAGGAAATATGCGGTGCACGGAATGAGGCAGAATAGAAAATATGCGGTGCACAGAATGAGGCAGAATAGGAAATATGCGGTGCACAGAATGAGGCAGAATAGGAAATATGCGGTGCACAGAATGAGGCAGAATAGGAAATATGCGGTGCACGGAATGAGGCAGAATAGAAAATATGCGGTGCACAGAATGAGGCAGAATAGGAAATATGCGGTGCACAGAATGAGGCAGAATAGGAAATATGCGGTGCACAGAATGAGGCAGAATAGGAAATATGCGGTGCACAGAATGAGGCAGAATAGGAAATATGCGGTGCACAGAATGAGGCAGAATAGGAAATATGCGGTGCACAGAATGAGGCAGAATAGGAAATATGCGGTGCACAGAATGAGGCAGAATAGGAAATATGCGGTGCACAGAATGAGGCAGAATAGGAAATATGCGGTGCACAGAATGAGGCAGAATAGGAAATATGCGGTGCACAGAATAAGGAGTGTACAGGATGAGGCGATGTTGAGTAGGGAACGTACAGTGAGGGGAAAAGGGTATTTGATCCCCTGCTGATTTTGTAAGTTTGCCCACTGACAAAGAAATGATCCGTCTATAATTTTAATGGTCGGTTTATTTTAACAGTGAGAGATGGAATAATGACAAAAATATCCAGAAAAATGCATTTGAAAAAAGTTATAAATTAATTTGCATTTTAATGAGTGAAATAAGTCTTTGATCCCCTATCAATCAGCAAGATTTATGGCTCCCAGGTGTCTTCTATACAGGTAACAAGCTGAGATTTAGGAGCACTCTTTTAAAGGGAGTGCTCGTAATCTCAGCTTGTTACCTGTATAAAAGAAATCTGTCCACAGAAGCAATCAGATTCCAATCTCTCCATCATGGCAAAGACCAAAGAGCTGTCCAAGGATGTCAGGGACAAGATTGTAGACCTACACAAGGCTGGAATGGGCTACAAGACCATCGCCAAGCAGCTTGGTGAGAGGGGACAACAGTTGGTGAGATTATTCACAAATGGAAAAAACAAAAAATAACTGTCACTCTGCCTCGGTCTGGGGCCCCATACAAGATCTCACCTCGTGGAGTGTCAATGTTCATGAGAACGGTGAGGGATCGGCCCAGAACTACACGGGGGAATCTTGTCAATGATCTCAGGGCAGTTGGGACCATCATCACCAAGAAAACAATTGGTAACACTACGCCGAGAAGGAATGAAATCCTGCAGGGCCCACAAGGTCCTCCTGCTCAAGAAATCACATGTACAGGACGGTCTGAAGTCTGCTAATGAATATCTGAATGATTCAGAGGAGGACTGGGGGAAAGTGTTGTGATCAGATGAGACTAAATCAAGCTCTTTGGCATCAACTCAACTCGTCGTGTTTGGAGGAAGAGGAATGCTGCCTATGACCCCCAAGAACACCATCCCCACCGTCATACATGGAGATGGAAACATTATGCTTTGGAGTGTTTTTCTGCTAAGGGGCAACTTCACCACATCAAAGGGACGATGGACGGGACAATGTACCGTCAAATGTTGGGTGAAAACCTCCTTTCATCAGCAAGGGCATTAAAAATGGGTTGTGGATGGGTATTCCAGCATGGCAATAACTCAAAACACACGGCCAAGGCAACAAAGAATTGGCTCAAGAAGAAGCACATTAAAGGAGAAGTCCAGCCTGAGCTCATTCGGCTGGGCTTCTCCTATGGGTCACAGGAGTGCAATTTGTTTTACACTCCTATGACCCGTTTTCAGCAGAGAGCGGTCTGAAGTCCGCTCTCTGCTGACGTCACCAAGATCAGGACTCTGGAAGACTGGATCCACCAGGTGCCTGGACTGATGGCAGTCTCAGTGAGCCACTGAGAGGCTGAGATAGCTGCTCCGCCCCCTCCACGGCTCAGCACTCCAGTGAGCGTGGAGGAGCATAGGGAAGAGCTGCTGATTGACAGTCAGCAGCTCTCTGCTTGGAGGAGCACTGAGAACCGAGCCATCGGCGTTGTTCGGTGAATCGGTTCTCAATGTAGAGGCGCCGGTGGACAGATGCAGCATGGGACCGATCCTGCATCCACCTAGTAGTAAGTATTAACCAGCAAAAAACAGGATTCCCATACTTTTCCTTTAAGGCCGATCCAGTCTCCAGACCTTAATCCCATAGAAAATATGTGGAGGGAGCTGAAAGTTCCAGTTACCAAACGTCCGCTCTAAAACCTTAATGACTTGGAGAAGTTCTGCAAAGAGGACAAAATCCCTCCTGGGATGTGTGCAAACCTGGTGGCCAACTACAAGAAATGCCTGACCTCTGTGTTTGCCAACAAGGGTATTGTGCTAAGTTGTGTTTTGCGAAGGGGTCAAATACTTGTTTCACTCATTAAAATGCAAATCAATTTGAAACTTTTTTTAAATGCATTTTTCTGGATATTTTTGTTGTTATTCTGTCTCTCACTGCTAAAATAAACCGATCATTAAAATGATAAACTGATCATTTCCTTGTCAGCGGGCAAACGGACAAAATCAGCAGGGGATCAAATATTTTTTTCCCCTCACTGTACATCGCAGTGTACAGAATAAGGCAGTGTTGAATAGAGAATGTACAGCACAGTGTACAGAATGATGGGGTGTGCAATAGGGAACGTACAAAGCAACACAGTGTACAGATTGATGCGGCGTGCAATAGGGAACGTACAAAGCAACAGTGTACAGAGTGATGGGGTGTGCAATAGAGAACGTACAAAGCAACACAGTGTACAGAGTGATAGGGTGTGCAATATGGAATATACAAAGCAACACAGTGTACAGAGTGATGGGGTGTACAAAAGGGAACATACAAAGCAACACAGTGTACAGAGTGATGGGGTGTGCAATAGGGAACATATAAAGCAACACAGTGTACAAAGTGATGGGGTGTGCAATAGGGAACATATAAAGCAACACAGTGTACAGAGTGATGGGGTGTGCAATAGGGAACATATAAAGCAACACAGTGTACAAAGTGATGGGGTGTGCAATAGGAAACATACAAAGCAACACAGTGTACAGAGTGATGGGGTGTGCAATAGGGAACATATAAAGCAACACAGTGTACAGAGTGATGGGGTGTGCAATAGGGAACGTACAAAGCAACACAGTGTATAGAGTGATGGGGTGTGCAATAGGAAACGTACAAAGCAACACAGTGTACAGAGTGATGGGGTGTGCAATAGGGAACATATAAAGCAACACAGTGTACAGAGTGATGGGGTGTGCAATAGGGAACGTACAAAGCAACACAGTGTATAGAGTGATGGGGTGTGCAATAGGAAACGTACAAAGCAACACAGTGTATAAAGTGATGGGGTGTGCAATAGGAAACATATAAAGCAACACAGTGTACAGAGTGATTGGGTGTGCAATAGGGAACATATAAAGCAACACAGTGTACAGAGTGATGGGGTGTGCAATAGGAAACGTAAAAAGCAACACAGTGTATAGACTGATGGGGTGTGCAATAGGAAACGTACAAAGCAACACAGTGTATAGAGTGATGGGGTGTGCAATAGGAAACGTACAAAGCAACACAATGTATAGAGTGATGGGGTGTGCAATAGGGAACGTATAAAGCAACACAGTGTACAGAGTGATGGGGTGTGCAATAGGGAACGTATAAAGCAACACAGTGTACAGAGTGATGGGGTGTGCAATAGGGAACGTATAAAGCAACACAGTGTACAGAGTGATGGGGTGTGCAATAGGGAACGTATAAAGCAACACAGTGTACAGAGTGATGGGGTGTGCAATAGGGAACGTATAAAGCAACACAGTGTACAGAGAGATGAGGTGTAAAATTGGGACTATAAAGTGTACTTTGTTTTCTTTTTTTTTGGGGGGGGGGGGGTTGCTGGTATTTGGGCTGGTAATACATTTTGTTTGCTCTGCACAAAGCCCTTCCATATGCACCTTGCTCTGAAAGCTAGTTACATACATTGGGGCAGTTGCCTTTTTTTTTAAGCTAAAGAATACCCTGTGATCCAAAAATTCAATGGTGATGTTTTAAATCTAAATTCAGTCTACCTGACTGGTAGACTGAATGCATTGAGAGGAATGTTCAAGCACAATCACTGTGCAGCACTACTAAACAGGAAGCAGAACCTTCATTTGTAGAAATCAGTATGGATGCCCCGGGTATGAATAGGCCGTAACAACGTTTTTTTCTAAACATTAGCACCCACTGGTAAAATTATTTCTAATGTACCTCTGCTGTGTGTATAAAATATATTAAATACTCACCAATCCTCAGCATGAAGTTGTTGAACGACTGGTAATTAATATTCATCAATGTCACCTTCATGGCCAAGGCGAAGTCCGCCAGGTCTGCCAGGTGCTGCCAGCGCTCCTTGTCCGAGATTTCCTCCTTCTGCAAAAGCAAATGAAATGGAGGTGTCATCTTAGAGATCCCAAGTAATACTTCATATTCCCATCGCACACATTCCTGGAGGAGCTCTCAAATTTGGGTGCTGCAGCAACAACCAGCTGGATACTGGTTCAAGTCACAACGAAGATATTTGCCAGCACACCATGGAACGACATACATAGGCCCAGATTCACAAAGTACTTGCGCCAGTGTAAATCAAGTTACGCCAACGTAAGTGCAAATGTGCGCGGGCGTATCTGTGCACCTGAGTCACAAACCTATATACGCCTAAAAACTGGCCACCCTACGCCGACGTATCTTACTTACCCTGGCGTAACGTGGGCGCATTTTTCATCTGGACGCATGTTGCTGCTCCCATTGATTAGCCATTCAAATATGCAAATGAGGGAAATACGCCGATTCACGAACGTACGTGCGCCCGGCGCAGGCTCTACGCAACACGCATAAGTTTTCCGTCCGGCGTAAAGTTATTCCCCATAAAGGAGGTGTAAGTCAGCACCAGACATGCAAAGGTCTGCACCAGAGAACTCAAGCCTACGTATTTTACGTAGGACGTGGGTCTGGCTGGGCGTAGGTTACGTTAAAGGCGTACACAGTGATCCGGCGTATCTTAGGCAGTTGTTCTGACGTGGTCGTGAGCATGCGCACGGGGATACGTCCACGTCTCGACGCATGCGCAGTTCGTTTTAAGTACTTGTCTGGCGCCCGGCCCATCATTTGCATGGGGTCACGCTTCATTAGCATTGATCACGCCCACTTCCACCTACTTCCACTTACGCCAGCCTGGCCCTTTGAAATATATGCTACGCAGGCACAGAGTTGGGAGCAATAGCTTGCTGAATTCAGTGCATGCCTCTCCGCGCTGCGCCGGCGTAGCGTACTATGTGTGCGCTACGCCGGCGTAAATATGCGATCATCTCTGTGAATCCGGGCCATAGCTTCCAAACGGATAGTTTATTGCATGATCACAACACAAGGAGAGTGCAGCGTTTCGGAGTCACGCAGGACCTCTTCGTCAGGCATGTGATGACATACCTGACGAAGGGGTCTTGCGTGACTCCGAAACGTTGCACTCTCCTTGTGTTGTGATCATGCAATAAACTATTTGGACACTATTTATGTTGTTGCATGGTGTGCTGGCAAATATCTTTGTTTCATCTTAGAGATCCCTGCACCCCTGTTGTCGGAAATTCTGAACGCCAAGAATGCGGTGACGTACAAGACGTACAATGGCACTATTAAAGGGAAGTTCAATACCAGTCGTGTTAGTTGAAGTTTGGTGAGAGACGATTCGCGCTTTTCAGCCTTGTGCTTTTCATTCCGTTACAGCGTGACGATTGTGCTATCTCTATTACGAACGCTAGTTTTACCAGACCGATCGCTTCCGTCTCGTACTTGATTCAGAGCATGCATGGATTTTTGTGCGTCGAAATTGGGTGTACACGGAATTTCCGAGAACAAAATTAGAGAACCAGCTCTCAAAAATTTGTTGTTGGAAATTTCGACAGCAAATGTCCGATGGATTTTCCAACAACAAGCTCACATTGAACATTTGTTGTCGGAAATTCCGACTGTGTGCATGTGGCATTATTGTACAATTTCTGTACAGTTTCCTTTAGGTCACCTATGTAATCACCTACCTAATCAATCTAGTCAGTTTATAGGCAATGAGATAGGCTTTACACTACAAAGTAGTTGGTAGATCGAATGGAGATTTTACAATCAGATCTAACATGCGCAAGCAGCTTTCTGCTCTAGATCAATAGAACATCTTTCGTTTTAACCAGCATGACAAAGCAAATGGGAGCAGGGGGAGATGTTCCAAGGCCACTCTTGGTTTCATCCGCATGTGAATTTGTGCCCATTCAGCCAGAAGAACATTTGCGAGGCCAGGTACTCATGTTGGATGGGAAGACCTGGCTCACCATTGGCATTCCAATTCATCCCAAAGGTGTGCAGTAGGGTTGAGGTCAGGGCTCTGTGTAGGGCACTCGCGTTCCTCCACACCAAACTGGTCAAACTTTGTCTTTATGGAGCTGGCTTTGTACACAGGTGCCAAGTCATAGGTCTTTCCCAAACTGTTTCCAAAAGTGGAAAAGTACCATTGTCTCCAAAGTCCGCTAATGCATTAACCACTTCCCCAACGCACGCCGTCATATGACTTTTAGGGGGGATATCTGAATGATGTCTGCAGCTACAGGCATCATTCAGATATTATTATTTTCAGGCAGGGGTTCTGTGCACGATAAGAATGTTCATAGCGGCAGTTCCACCACTTGATCGCTCTTACAGGCGACAGGAGGGGACGTCCCCCCCTCCCGCCGCCATCTGATGGTTCTCCGGGCTCTCACGTTCCATCGGGGTCCCGGAGAAAGAATCGGCCACCACCGGATGATGACCATAGAGATTCCCGGTGACCAGATGGTCACCAGTCATCTCTATGACAGTCGGAAGCCCGAGTGCACCGTTATGACGTCACGCCCAGTTCCCAGATGTAAACAAAGCCACGATCGCGGCTGTCAACATGAGATCGGTGATTTTTTTTTCCCCGATCTCAAGCTTTCCAGCCTGGAGGACAGATGTGGAGTCTTATTGACCCCGCATTTCTCCATAAAGAGGACCTGTCACGATACATTCCTATTACAAGGGATGTTTACATTCCTTGTAATAGGAAAAGTGATCAAAACATTTTTTATGTAAAAGAAAGTGTAAAAATAAAAAAAAATTAAGTAAAAAATAATAATAAAAAACATTATTTTTTTTTTAAATGCCCCTGTTCCCGGTAGCTCACGCTCAGAAGCAAACACACGCGCAAGTCCCACCCACATATGTAAATGCGGTTCAAGCCACACATGTGAGTTAGAGCGTGTGCAACAATTCTAGCACTCCTCTGTAACTTAAACTGGTAACCTCTAAAAAAAATTAAAGTGTCGCCTATGGAGAATTTTAGGTACCAAAGGCACCATTCCATGAGTGTGTGCAATTTTAGAATGTGACATGTTGGGTATCTATTTACTCGGCGTAACATCGTCTTTCACATTATGCAAAACATTGGGCTAACTTTGTTATTTTGTTATTGTTTAATTAATGAAATTGTTTTTATTTTCCTCAAAAAAAAAAAGTTGCAATGACCGCCATTTAATTCCCTATGGTGTCTGCTAAAAAACATATATAATGTTTGGGGGTTCTGAGTAATTTTCTAGCAAAAAAAATATGATTTTTACATGTAGGAGAGGAGTGCCAGAATTGGCCTGGTATGGAAGTGGTTAACCTTACTATTGTCCTTCACTGGAAACACCTGAACCCTATCATCTGGAGGTCATCTGTTGGCCACATAGGTAGGTGTGATGATCAGGTTTTCACAAACCTTGGCCCATATAGTGTCATAACGTGCAGTAAAAAAAAAAACTAGGTGTACCATTGTTCAACTAAAACCAACCTTTATGGTGTTGTTGAATCCATTTTGATTGGGGTCTGGAGTGACGCCGGATGCAGCCATGTAGGTGCTACCAATGGTCTTGATCTTGGTGATACATCGAAACTGCGCCTCATCCAACAGCTAGAAAAAAAAGAGATTCCAAAAATTATCTTTCACAGGGAATGAATACTTTACCAATTTTACTGCACAAAAGGATTTTCTGCAACTGGAAAGGAGATCGTACCGCATCAAAATCTGAGATGATCTCATTGAGGAACCTCAGACACTCGATACCGCCATTGTTGATGCTCTCCTCGGTGTAAAAGTCAGAGAAGTTTGGGATGGAAGCAAACATTACCCCGATCTCATCGTACGACTGGCTGTACAACTCCTGGAAGATATGCAGTGAAAATTTTGCAGGTTTTACCATTTAGCGGAAGATTAGAAGGCTGCAATAAATCACTTATCCCCCACTTCTCTTCCTCTAGTGCTCTGGGCTATGGGCACGCTCGACTCAAGTCCTCAACTCAATGGTCTTTCAAGATTTGCTCAGATTTGCACAACATGGGGATTCTAGAAATGAATCTTATGGCAGGGTTTCTGTCCATGGTCAAATTTTCCACTTCAGAGTAGTTGTGATTATCCACGCACAGAGACAGCCACTGTGCCAGAGGTTCCATGGTGTAATGGTTAGAACTCTGAAATCTGAATCCAGCGATCCGAGTTCAAACCTTGGTGGGACCTTCCTTTGAGACAGACCATGCATTTCTGCTGCTTTCCCATCACGGGCGAGACCGGAAGTTTCGATAAACCACCCCCCCCCCCCGGAGATGCATTTTAATTTTCGACACAATTCACCGGCTGCGCTCAACTCAAGGAAGACGGCGATAGCACTGATCACCAAGTGGTCCTCGTTAGTAGGGTTGTCCCCCGATACCTAAATAGAATACTCCCCCCCCCCCCCGCCCCCGGCAAAGCCTCCGCAAAGCCGCCGCTGCATACCACCGCGTTAATCCCCGTATTTACAGCGCGCATTACAAGCTTTTGTTTGTATACTTGTAATGCACGCCTCGCCATGTATAGACACTCCCCTTGTCGGGATTGGACAGATCTGTCCAATCCCGAATAAGGGGGAGTGTCTATGCACGGATCCGTGTATAGACACTCCCCCTTGCTCGGGACTGTCCAATCCCGAGAAGGGGAGTGTCTATACATGGCGAGGCGCGCATTACAAGTATACAAACGAAAGCTTGTAATGCGCACTGTAATGTACAGGGATTAACCCGGCAACAGCTACTACAGGTATGGGGGACAGGACATGGCTGCATTATGTGGGGAACAGGACATGGCTGCAATATGTGGGGGACAGGACATGGCTGCAATATGTGGGGGACAGGACATGGCTGCAATATGTTGGGGACAGGACATGGCTGCAATTTGTGGGGGACAGGACATGGTTGCATATGTGGGGGAGAGGACATGGCTGCAATATGGGGGACAGGAAATGGCTGCAATATGTGGGGGACAGGACATGGCTGCAATATGTGGGGGACAGGAAATGGCTGCATTTGTGGGGGATATGGCTGCAATATGTGGGGGACATGCATGGCTGCAATATGTGGGGGACATGGCTGCAATATGTGGGGGACATGCATGGCTGCAATATGTGGGGGACATGGCTGCATATGTGGGGGACATGCATGGCTGCATCTGTGGGGGGGACATGGCTGCAATATGTGGGGGGACATGGCTGCATTTGGGGACACATTTAAAAAAAGTATCGGTACTTGTACTCGGTCCTAAAAAAGTGGTATCGGGACAACCCTACAGAGTCGTTAGTATAGTGGAGAGTATCCCCGCCTGTCACATGGGAGACCGGGGTTCGATTCCCCGATGGGGAGTTGAGTTTCCCTTTTCTACCCACGTACCGACTCACTTCACCCGCTACGCTCAGCACAAGAAAGGCGAAGGAATCGGCAGTGGCCCAGGCCACAAAGTGTTCCTCATTAGTATAGTGGTGAGTATCTCCGCCTGTCATATGGGAGAACGGGGTTCGATCCCCCTACAGGGACTTTTTTTCTACCCACGTGCTGACACATATTACCGGCTATGCTCGACTCAAGTCCTCAACTCAATGGTCTTTCAAGAGGGGCCTTTTTTGAAGTCCAATGGATTTTCTAAGTCAGGGGTCTCTAAACTTTCTAAGCAAAGGGCCAGTTGATTGTTCTTTAGGATTTAGAAGGGAACAGACTGTAGCCAGTGGGAGTAGAAAATGACTCGGGTATCAGTGCCCCGTCATTGGTTTTATTTTAATGGGAGGAATGGTGTCCCATTGTTGATATCAATGAGAATAGTGCCGTTTCATGGTATGTTCATTGATTTCAGTTGGTGAAATAGAGCTCCAAGGACCAGATAAAGTATAGCAAAGGGCTATATATGGCCCCCCGGAGTGTGTTCATTGGTTTTAGTTGGTAAAATAGAGCTCCAAGGACCAGATAAAGTATAGCAAAGGGCTATATATGGCCCCCCGGAGTGTGTTCATTGGTTTTAGTTGGTAAAATAGAGCTCCAAGGACCAGATAAAGTATAGCAAATGACCCCCCCGGGTCGCGGTTTGGAGACCTCTATTCTAAGTCACTCTAGCTGAAGCTTACACAGGGTTTAGGAACCTACACACCCCCAACCCTCCATGACAGTATTTGGCCAAAACACCTAGTGCTGCATCATGAAAGGAAGGATCAAAAGGAAGTTGAGTTTGATTTTAGAACACTCAAAGAATTAGCACCTCACCCCAAATTCGTAGTATATGGAATTGGGGGGCAAGGGGACTTTAACGGTGCTGTACAAATAATGATGAGAAACAAAAGTGTAAGAATACAATTTTAACAAACTTTAGTAAAGGTCAAGATGAAAAAAGACCTTAAGTAGCAACAATAACAAGATAGCTGAAACAGCAGCTGGATGGTCATAACAGACTGGCTAGATCGATTAGGTTTGGAAGTTAACTTATATTCCCGACATGTTTCGCGTATTCGCTTCGTCAGGGGACATATGAGTAGAACTCAGTATTTCAAGATACTATACAAAAATGAAAAAGACAGATTAAGTAACAGAAAAACAAAATATATAAACAAATTTATTGTAACAACAACATGGACCATGTGTCAAAATCACCAAGTTTGCCCCTACAGGGATAGTGGAACTTACCCAGCCGGAAAGAAACCTCCCAGTGAAGACCTCTAATGTTAAACCGTTAAAGTTCTACTCATATGTCCCCTGACGAAGCGAATACGTGAAACATGTCTGGATTATACATGAACCTCCAAACCTAATCGATCTAGCCAGAGACTTGTCTGTAATGACCATCCAGCTGCTGTTTCAGCTATCTTGTTGAAGTGTGAGTGTGTTTCTCTGTATACTACCACCTTGGAAATTGGGTTGTTCCTGCCTATATGGGGTATTCCCACTAATGAAAGGTGGAAGCCCTCTGAAAGTCTGCATCACATAACTGGGAACTCCAAGCTCAAGGTGTCATCATTGGAGAATTATACTAATATCTACAGAGGAAAGAGTAAAAATAGGTTATATTTTACTTCCTTCATATGTGGCCATCTCTCACCTCATCCCTCTTCTTGGAGCCCAGGAAGTGTCGGGCCACGTGTTCGGGCAGCATGTTAGTGACTAGAGCCTCGTTCCAGCGCCTCATATCGTACACCTTCTCCTTCTGCTCATGGACGTCGATCTTCCACAGGAACAATGTCCTGGCCAACTTCTCAACCTATAGGAGCCAAGTACAACTTTAAGCAAGCCTGAATTCAAAAAGTGAAGATTTTCTCTATTATAGGGAACATCTAGAAATTGTAATTGTGCCTAAGTAATACCCTGAAAACCTACCTTTTGTCATTTATTCCTCCTAAAAAAAATAGCAAGGCACTTCCCTATTCTGTAGCCCCGTGGTTGTATATCTGCAGTATGAGATCATCTAAGGCAGTGGTCTCCAAACTGTGGCCATTTTCTTGCATTTTTTCATCACTTTTGACACTCTTCCCCTCTCTGACATCAGGGGTATTATTCTTCCCCCTGACAATGGTAGAGTATAAATTCTTCCTCTGACACCAAAGATTGGGCTCTATTCCTTCTACTGACACCCACAATTGGGCACTATTCCTCCCACTGACACCAATGATGGGGCAATACTCCTACCACTGACACCAACAATGGGGCACAATTTCTCCCACTGACACCAACAATGAGGCATTATCCCTTTAACTGACACCAATGATTCACTATCCCTCCCATTGACACCAATGATGGGGGGACTATTCCTCCCACCAATGATGAGGCACTAATCATCCCACTGATACCAATGATTGGGCACTATTCCTTTCACTAATACCAATGATTGGGAACTATTCCTCCCAATGATGAGGCACCAATCCTCCCACTGAAACCAATGATTGGGAACTATTTCTCCTCCACCTAATAACAGGGGTGCTATGTAATGTTTTACTCCCACTGACCACCACCCTTAAGGCATTATCTATTACTAAAGTCAACAGTCTGGCCCCCCCAGAGTCTGAAAAACAGTAAACTGGCCCTTTGTTTAGAAAGTTTGGAGATCCCCGATCTAAGACATCTGATTGGTAGCCTTGCCAGATTTGGAGTAAGATTTGGTGGTGTCACTTCTGCGCTGATCACTGTTCTCCTTGCTGGAGAGAAAGCTGTATGCGAAGGCCTGCAGTGAAAAAATCTCCTGACACGTCATATTCGGCTCCCCCATCACAGACTGCTCCGGAAGTGCTGTGGTGGCCAACTGCGCATGCGCGATGCATTCCAATGCATTTACGACACTGCACACCAGCGAAGCGGTCATTCAGAGCGACGTGGACTTAGGGGAAAGTGGCTCCGCTCGCTCGGCCTCCTGGCTCTTTTTTTAACATCCTCCAATCCACGGGGATGTTAAGGAAAGAGCCTGGATGCCGAACGAGGTTTCGCTGGTGTGCACTGCCGTAAATGCATTGGAACGCATCGCAGATGCGTTTGGAACGCACCGCGCATGCGCAGTTGGACACCACAGCACTTCCGGAGCAGTCTGTGATGAGGAGCGGAGTATGACGATACACCCTGCTTCTGCTTTATTTATTCTGTGGGTATTATTACCCCAACAGTCATCAGGAAGGTATCGACAAGAGTAAGCAAAGCCCTGCCTCTACCAAGATGGCTGCCTTCATAGAGACACAAGGCATGGTAAATCAGAAAATGGGAAAATATCAGCGTTAGGGACCCTCGAAGCAATACTGATCACTAGTCTTTTGCTCTCCGCTTACTTTTTTGGGACAAAGCTTCCACAGTACAAGGTCTCTTTTTACATGCAGCCTGTAAGTTGGAACCATAACTGGGCTTCCATGGTAAATGTTGGAGGTCACCATACAAAAATGCACTTACGTGGCGGGCAAAGTAGTAGAAGCTAAACATCATGATGAAAATCATTGCTGTCATGGAATATTTGGAAGGAACGAGGTTCGCTCTGTGCAAAGAGACCAAAAACCATTTCAATATAAAAATTCCATAAACGACATTGTTCGGTTAGCAGAGGACCTTAACAGAACGTAACCTTGCTAGATAGACACAAGCAAAACATTGTGGTGCAGGCCTGTCATTGCTTTGATGTTATCCCTAATCTGGACCCTACCAAAAAAAGCTAACACTTAAACCCTTACACCTAAATATTAAACATTAACTCAACCCTTTAATCTAACATTTAACCTCAACCTTACCCCTTCCTTTGACGCTTATCCTCAACCTAACCCCTTCAGATAACACTTAACCTCAACCAACCCTTCATCCAGGGCTGGACTGGGACAGAAATTTGGCCCTGGACTTCATCCAGACTGGCCCACTTTGACAGGTCCCTCCCATGGCGGCCGGACAACTCCCGCACCCCCCGGCCACCCAAGCCCTCTCTCCCCCTTCACTAGCCACTAGCCATTCTACTTTATTCGAGTAGAACGGCTGGTACTGGTACTCTTATAGGCAGTACCAGTGGGGAAGCTAGACATTATTTCACAGGGAAAAGAATCAGTTCGGTGTGCCCCCTTATGGGACAAGATTAGGCAGAAACTCCCAGGCCATAGCTGTTGAGTCAGCTGTCTGTCCCCTCCCCCATACTCCTCTGTCATCCCCCTGCTCCTCCCCCTGCTTCTTTGTTCCCTCCAGGTGAGCGCTGCGGAGAGGGAGAGACAGAGGAGCGGAGGGGGGCAGCGGTCCACTGTCACTGAAGCCGGCCCACTGAGCCATCGGCCCACCGGGAAACTCCCTGTAGTCCCAATAGACAGTCCATCCCTGTCTTCATCTAACATTTACCTCAATCACTTAATTTCAACATAGCTGCTGCATCTATTTATTAACAAATTCGTTGGATGAATTTCACAAGCATTCGCCCAGCTGTAATTCATTTTTGTCTATTAGGTTTCTTTCCAATGGTGGTCAGCTCCATCTAGTGGTCATAATGTGCTGTTTTCCTGCTTGGGGAATTTCAGGAAAATACTGCATTATGGCCACTAGATGAAACTAATAATCATAGGAAATAATAACTAATAGACAAAATAAGAGGGAAACTTGTTAAGGCTTTGTGACTTTTATCCAGCAATTTTTTTTATAAATAGACCCCTTAATTTCAACATAACAACTTCGTCCAGCCTTTAACCTCATCATAATCCCTTCATCTCACACTTAACTCAACCTAAGCCCTTCATCTGATGGTTATACTCAGCATAATGCCTTCATCTAACCTTTAAACTCAACCCCTCATCTAGCTAACCTAAGCCTTTCATCTAACACTTATATGAAATGTCAGTTTATTCTCCTCATCAAACCCTAAATCCAACCTGACCCCTTCATCAAATCCCATAACCTCAATATCACCCCTCCAGCTAACCCTAAACCCCAACCTAACCCTTCCCTCTGTCCCTAAATCTCAACCTTCCTCTGACACATTACCCTTACCCACCCTCTGATCTAATCTAATCTAAACCTCAATTTATTCTCTTATTCAAACCTCAATCTAACCCCAAAGCCTAGCCTTAATTCTTAATCTCACCCCTTTGTCTAACCCTAAACCCCAACCAAACCAATTCATCTATTCCTAAACGTCAACCCACCCAAATCCACTAACACATCACCCTTAACTTAACCCTCTGATCTAATGTTAAACCTCGACCCATTCTCTTCATCAATATAACCCCAAAACCTAACCTTAAATCTTATTGTCACCCCTTTGTCTAACTCTAAACCCCAACCAAACCCCTTCATGAATTCCTAAACCTTAATCTAACCCAATCCTCGCTAAAACACATCACCCTTAGCCTAACCCTTTGATTTATTACTAAACCTCAACCTATTCTCTTTATCAAACCCCAAACTTCAACCTAACCCCAAAACCTAACCCTAAATCTCAATCTCATACCTTCATCTCTTGCTAACCTCCAACCTCTTGCACCCTATACATTTTTGGACCCTATGTTGTAGACTTGATATTTCCTTTTCCTTACTTGACAAAAATGCATTGAAGTTATTGTACCCATAACTTCCATACTTACTACATACATAACAATAGTATACTCCTGCTTAGACATCCATTTTGTGTTCTTAGCAAACCTGAGGCACAATGCTTTAGTAAAAAACAATATATTGACATACAGTATTTTGATACTTGAGCTTTTGTTCACATTATAAAATGATGATGCTGTACGACTAGTTCAGAATATTGCGGCGTTCCTTAATATTGTTTAATGTCCTATACTGTACATGACACAAGTGTTTTATAGATAAAGACTTTACAAAACAAACCCTAGTCTAACCATTTCAAAACATCCAAGTAGATACCAAGCACAAAATCTCCTGCGCTTGAAAGTGGGCCCAAGAAACACAGTTGGTTAAATTCTCATCCTGGCCTTTCACCTAACACTAATGCTGCGTACACACGATTGGAAATTCCGACAAGAAAAGTCTGATGAGAGCTTTTTGTCGGAAATTCCGACAGCGTGTAGGCTCCATCTGAATTTTTCTGTCCGAATTTTCGCCCAAAAAAATTTGAGAGCTGGTTCTCAAATTTTCCAACAAGATAAGTTCTTGGAGGAAATTCCGATCGTCTCTATGCAATTCTGATGCACCAAAAACCATGCATGCTCGGAATCAAGTCGACGCATGCTTGGAAGCATTGAACTTAATTTTTCTCGGCTCGTTGTAGTCTTGTACGTCACCGCGTTCTTGACAGTCAGAATTTGGTGTGACCGTGTGTATGCAAGACAAGTTTGAGCCAAGATTCCGTCGGAAAAAAATCCACGGTTTTCTTGTTGGATTTTCCGATCGTGTGTACGCGGCATTACTCTTTCATCTAACCCTAAGCCTCAACCTATCACCTTCATCTAACACTGTACCTCAAACTAACCCCTTAATCTAAAACTAAATCTCAACCTATTCTCTTCATCAAACCCTAACTCTCAAACCTAGAATCTAACCCTAAATCCTAATCTCACTCCTCCATCTAATCATAAAAAGCAATCTAAACCGAAACCTAGCCCTTTTATGTAACATTTTACCTTACCTTAACCCCTCCATCAAAATTTCAATCTCACCCCTTCATCTCCAAACTAAGGCCCTCCAGATGTTGCAGAACTACACGCCCCACAAGCTATTGTAAAACTCTGACATTTACAATACATGACAAGGCATGATGGGAATTATAGTTCCTGAACAGCTGGAGTTTGGAGACCCCTCTAACCCAAAGCCTCAACCTAACCCTTTCATATAACCCTACATTTCAACCTAACCCCTTCATCTAACACTTTACCTCAAACTAACCCCTTAATCTAAAACTAAATGTCAACCTATTTTCTACATCAAACCCTAACTCATGAACTCAGAATCTAACCCTAAATATTAATCTCAACCCTTCATCTAACCCTAAACCCAGTGGCGTAACTAGAACCTTCAGGGCCCGGATGCAAGAAACCCCCCCCCCCCCTGACCCCCAGATAGGGCTCTTTTCTCCGAGCTCGGTGGCGTTACAGGACCCGGTCGCAAGTAGGCGGCTGCATATAAATGAACCGATTTCTCCAGTTCCCCTTGCTTTTTTTCCTCTCCCTACCGCAGGCATTCAGCGGCTGCAGGAGGAAAATGGAGAGATCGATTCTTCTATGTCAGTGTTTCGCAATCTTTTTCCAGTCAGGGCACCCTTGAAGTATACCCCTAGGTGAATGGGGCTACACTGCAACCCCCTTGCAACTGTGTGCATTGCATACAGTTGCAGCATAGTGATGATGTATTTAAGGGGTTAAAACAGGCAGTCAGGAAGCAACATGTTGCCTCTTCACCGGCTGTCAAATGTCTCTGAAAAACGATCCAAGCATGGATCGCTTTTCGGAGGCATAGCATTTTTTTAAGATACTATGAACAAGCAAAAAAAATAAATAAACAAATAGGTTCTGATTGTACACAAATAGGGGATCGGGATTAAAAGTGCATACATAAAATGTGCATACATACATGTAAACACACATATAAAAACACACACACACACACACACACATATATATATATATAAATGCACATATGCACACACATATAAAACAGTGGCAGCCTGGTCACGTGTATGCCCGATGTCCTCCTTCCCGGCGTTTGCTTCATAGACTCACAACGAACTAGTTGATACAACTACGTATCCACGAGGAATGATTACATTGGATACAGCAACGTATCTATGAGGAATCACTGCATGTCCACACACCCGAGCAAGGTCATCTCACGCGATTGCGGTACTCGACCCCCAGTTTGTGATTGCCTGCAGCCTCAGTGCCGGGATAGGGCACTGTTTTATGTAAGTGGCCCCTTGGCCTGTTTTGTTTTTTATTCCAGTTTTAATTAAATTGTTCGCACTATGGGAGCTTTTTCTCTGTCCATTTATTCTATGTACATCCCTATGGAGTGAATCCTCTTGCTTGTTGGTGAAGAACCCTCCCAAATGAATGTAGGCATACTCCTGCATAAAGCGAGATTGACCTTCTTTTCGTTAAGAGGTCATGTCCATCTGGTAAGCGCAATCTTTTTCTGAGCACGGTTGGGGTGATTCAATCTGCCTGGTGAAGGAGCTGTGGAATCTTATTGAAGAAATTTTTTCTGTGTTTCTTTTTCTTCTCTTTGGATTTCAAGGACTGCACTGTCTGTCATTGCCAGAAAACTTTTTAGGACGCATTAGTTCTACCTTCTATCATTTGTATAGCACATTTTTGATATATTCTTTTCACTTTTTTTATATACAATTGCTTGTGTATTCTATTGTGTTTTATATATCCCTCTACTACACATAATCACATTGTTTTTAGTTTTAGACTCACAAGTGTGTTTGTAGTTTATATATCAGATATCTTACCAGAGCGCCCTCTATCACTTTCCTATCACAGTGGCAGCTGGTAAGCAAAGCAAGCAAACGGAAAAATGCTTAAAAAAACATAATTTGCAGTGCAAATCAAAAGCTCTCACTGTGCCCATCAAACGCCGCCACTGTGCCCATCAAACGCCACCACTGTGCCCATCAAACGCCACCACTGTGCCCATCAAACGCTGCCACTGTGCCCATCAAATGTCGCCACTGTGCCCAGCAAATGCTGCCACTGTGCCAAACGCTGCCACTGTTTCCATCAAATGCTGCCACTGTGCCCAAACGCTGGTACTGTGCCAAAATGCTGCCACTGTGCTGCCACTGTGCCCATTTAAACACTGCGCCATCAAATGCCATCACGGTGCCCATCAAACTGCCACTGTGCCCATCAAACTCTGCCACTGTGCCCATCAAATGCCGCCAGTGTGCCCAGAAAATACTGGTGTGCCCATTATCACTTTCCTATCACAGTGGCAGCTGGTAAGCAAAGCAAGCAAACGGAAAAATGCTTAAAAAAACATAATTTGCAGTGCAAATCAAAAGCTCTCACTGTGCCCATCAAACGCCGCCACTGTGCCCATCCAACGCCGCCACTGTGCCCATCAAACGCCACCACTGTGCCTATCAAACGCTGCCACTGTGCCCATCAAATGTCGCCACTGTGCCCAGCAAATGCTGCCACTGTGCCAAACGCTGCCACTGTTTCCATCAAATGCTGCCACTGTGCCCAAACGCTGGTACTGTGCCAAAATGCTGCCACTGTGCTGCCACTGTGCCCATTTAAACACTGCGCCATCAAATGCCGTCATGGTGCCCATCAAACTGCCACTGTGCCCATCAAACTCTGCCACTGTGCCCATCAAATGCCGCCAGTGTGCCCAGAAAATACTGGTGTGCCCATTAAATGCTGCCAGTGTGCCATCAAATGCTGCAACTGTGCCATCGAATGCCACCACTGTGAATCCCCCCTCACCCTGTCCGACTCTTACCCTGTCTCGTGGGGCTGCGGGTGACTGCCAGGGTCCTCCATGCATCTCCTGCCGTCCTCATCTCCCGTCCTCTCCTCCTGATAAGTGTCCAATAGCCGCACCTATTGTTTCAGCCAATCAGGTGATGGGTAACAGACCCGCACACCTGATTGGTGGAGAGGTGGTTCAGTGTTAGCAAAGTGAATATTAATTCGCCTTTCTAACACACCTGGGTGGACTGTGAGCGCCCAGCATGGCGCTCGCGGTTCACCTATTTTGAAGCCTATTAGAGACTATGGCTCTAATCAGGTGCTTCAACACCCCCCCTGTGATTCAGGTGCCCCAAAAGGAGCCGGACACCTAAATATGGGGGTGGCAGCGGTGGCATAGAGGGAGTGACTGGGGAGAGGGATCGGCACACATGCGCCATTATGGACGCACTGCCACTGATAAACACATGCACATACATGCACACTCACACACATACAGTACATACATATACACACACACATACATATGCATACACACATGCATCCATACATACATGCACACACACACAGTACATACATACATACATACATACATATGCACACACACACACACACACACAGTATATACATATAAACACATACAGTAGATGGTCATAATAAATTAAAAAAAACGGGAGACATTTACCTTGGCACTTCCTGCCGGGTACTGCACTTTAGGGGGAGACCAAGAGCACAGCACACACTACTTTCACTTTTGACAAGCTCCTTCCCTGCACACTGGGCACAGCTCTCTGACGATCGTGAAACTCATGTCAGCCGCCCCTGCTGCTCCTCCTATCAAAGAGTAGAGGGGGCCCTCAAGGGCCCCCTGCAGCAAGGGGCCCGGTCGCCATGGCGATCTCAGCACCCCTATAATTACGCCACTGCCTAAACCTTAAACTAACCCTTTCATCTAACCATAAACCCCAACCTAACCCTTTTATCTAAACCTCAACCTAACATTTTTATGTAACATTTCACCATACCTTAACTCCTTCATCAAAACTTAAATTGCAATCTCAACCCTTCATCTAACCTTAAACCCCAACCTTACCCTTTCATCTAACCATAAACCCCAACCTAAGCCTTTTACCTAAACCTCATCCTAACCCTTTTATTTAAACCTCAACCTAACCCTTTTATGTAACAGTTCATCTTACCTCAACCCCTTCATCAAAACTTAAATCTGAGTATCACCCCTTCACCTAACCCAAAACCTCAATCTGACCCTTTTATCTAACCTCAACCTAACCCTTTTATGCAACATCTTACCTTAACCCCTTCATCAAAACTTATATCTTAAACTCACCCCTTTATCTAATCCTAAACTTCAACCTAACCATTGTATCTACATTTCAACCTAACCCCTTTACCTATCACTTTACCTTAACTTAACTTCTTCATCAAAACCTAAATCTCAATTCAAACCCATAGTCTAACCCTAGATCTCAATCTAATCCCTTTATCTAACACTTTACCTTAACCAAACTCCTTCATCAAAACCTCAATCTCATGTACATCCCTGTGATAGGAGTCACTTTGGGTGGGGGGTTTGTGAAACTCAGCTTACCCTGGAGAGCTCTGGAAACTCAGTGTCCAGCTTCTCCGACCCCTCTAATGTGTAAATTACCCTGTGTCTCTAATAGGGGCACATGGTGAATGAGAACCCAACTATGATCTGTGCTAGTCAGTCAGACTCAATGTTGTATATATGTATATATTGTGTGTGGTCTCATGCCGTTGTGGACACTTTGCTGTGATTGTTTGGGGTGTGACTGTATTCTGTTGTTCTATTGTGGCTGTCTGCCTCAACTATTATGGGATGTGTAAGTGTGTTTGCTGTGAGGAAAGAGGGAGGGGGATTCCTCTAGCAGCCCCCCGCTGATAAGACTGTTTACTGATGAGACGTTTGAACACACCTGACCTGTGTGTCTGTTGTCATTGGACAGAGTCTCTGAGTTTTTTTTTTATCTGGGGTGTCCATGTGATAATAAATCAGTTTGTTTTTGCCACTTTACACTTATGTTGTCTGGTGACTGGGTGGGCTAAAGAGTCTTGGATAGTGCTGGTTCTGGACAGAGAAAGCATAGACGGCGGAAATAGTCTGGTTTGAGGGTGAGGGTTTCGTCACAACCCCTTTATCTACCCCTAAACCTCAACCTTACCCTTTCATCTAACCTTAAATGTCAACCTAACCTTTTTATCTACACTTTAACCTAACTCTTTTTTCTAACAAAACTTTACTTTAACATAAACACTTCATCCAAACCTCAATCTCAATATAACCTTAAAACTCAAGTTAATACTTCCATCTAACCCTAAACCTCAACCTAACCTTAACCCTTTCATCTATCCCTAACCTTAAACCTATCCCTTTTATCTAACACTTTAACTTAAACCCCTTCATCAAAACCTCACGGTCAACCCTTTATCTAACACCAGACCTCAACCTAACCCCTTCATCCATCACTTCAACCTAATACTAGACTTCCACCTATTGTTTTTTTATCAAACTCTAAACCTCAAACCAGCCCTTAAATCTAACCCTGAAGTTCAAGGTAAGCTTCAACCCATTGTCCAATGACAATATCACAACAAAAAAAATTATAGTGTCACTTGGATAATCATTATTTCACATTGATATTATAGTTCCAAAAATTATCAAACTATGATGCAACAAATTTGGCAAATTGACATCTACAGAAAAATGCAAATCGCCCCTTTAATTGAAATAGGAGAGACTCTTACACGTAGCCGTTGAAACGTTTTCTGTCATAGTCATCGAAGATCGGCTTCCAGGCATAAATGTTTACCACTCCCACAGCAACGCTGATCATCAGCATGAGGGTCAGCTTGACCATGTGGCTGACTTGTACCAACATGATGGTGGCGATGAGGGCCAAGACTGCGATGTAGCTGTAATATTTGGGGTTCTCCACACAGCCCCAAGTCTCCCCAGACTGTGAGGTGACGTTGTAGGTCGTGGAGTAGTATTGAAGGCAGCTGAGCTGTGGGACGAACAAAGAACCGTCACATGTGTGAAATATGGTCAACTCTAGCAATCAATAGGAGATTATCTGTCACTGGTTACTCTGTATTAAACTGGTGAAAACAGAAATTGGACTAGACGTTAACATTTCTCTATCACAGCCCAGAACATGAAAGCCACTTCTTTATAGGGATATAGGAATAGCCAATTTGGGAAATATATAAGAAGACCATTACCGGCCTTCTAAAAAATGCTAGCTGCTTGGCTGTCATACTGAGTTCTCCTTTAACAACTGAACAAGGTTAAGCATTTGGTTATGCAAATAGTGACCAGCTCCCATGGTCTCTGGCCACCCATTCTCACCTTCTGCTTATTTGATTGGAGAATAAGGCTGTTTTAGGACAAGGTGATTGAGCACCCAAGACAAAAAGGACAAGGTTCAGCCCCCTCCATAATCATAGATTGCAGGTCGTGCCCATTTTCATATCCCTCCAGGTGAAAAGCCCAAGGTGGGTATCTCTCCTGCCTACCCCTCGGCCTGACCCTGCATCACAGCAATGAGACAATAATAAGGTGGGATGGGGTCAGCTGGGACTGGTAACCACATAAGTAATAAGGTGGGATGGAGTCAGTTGAAACTGGTGACCACAGGACTAATTAGGTGGGAAGGGTCGGCTGGGACTGGTGACCACAGGAGTAATAAGGTGGGATGGAGTCAGCTGGAATTGGTGACCACAGGACTAATAAGGTGGGATGGGTCGGCTGAGACTGGTGACCACAGGAGTAACAAGGTGGGATGGGTCGGTTGGGACTGGTGACCACAGAAGTAATAAGGTGGGATGGGGTTGGCTGGGACTGTTGACCACAGGAGTAATAGGAAAGGATGGGATCGGCTGGGACTGGTGACTACAGGAGCAAAAAGGTGGGATAGGATCAGCTGGGACTGGTGACCACAGAAGTAATAAGGTGGAATGGGGTCAGTTGAGACTGGTGACCACAGGACTAATAAGGTGGGATGGGTCGGCTGAGACTGGTGACCACAGGAGTAACAAGGTGGGATGGGTCTGCTGGGACTGGTGACCACAGTGGTAATAAGGTGGGATGGGGTCGGCTGGGACTGGTGACCACAAGAGTAATAAGGTTGGATGGGTCGGCTGGGACTGGTGACCACAGGAGTAACAAGGTAGGATGGGTCTGCTGGGACTGGTGACCACAGTGGTAATGAGGTGGGATGGGGTCGGCTGGGACTAGTGACCACAGGAGTAATAAGGTGGGATGGGTCGGCTGGGACTGGTGACCACAGGAGTAATAAGGTGGGGATGGGTCGGCTGGGACTGGTGACAACAGGAGTAATAAGGTGGGATGGATCATTTGGAACTGGTGACCACAGGAGTAATAAGGTGGGATGGGTTGGCTAAGACTCGTGACCACAGGAGTAATAAGGTGGGATGGGGTCGGCTAAGACTGGTGACCACAGGAGTAATAAGGTGGGATGGGGTCGGCTGGGACTGGTGACCTCAGGAGTAATAAGGTGGGATGGGTCGGCTGGGACTGGTGACCATAGGAGTAATAAGGTGGAATGTGTCGGCTGGGACTGGTGACCACAGGAGTAATAAGGTGGGATGGGGTTGGCTGGGACTGGTGACCACAGGAGTAATAAGGTGGGATGGGGTCGGCTGGGACTGGTGACCACAGGAGTAATAAGGTGGGATGGGGTCGGCTGGGACTGGTGACCACAGGAGTAATAAGGTGGGATGGGGTCGGCTAAGACTGGTGACCACAGGAGTAATAAGGTGGGATGGGGTCGGCTGGGACTGGTGACCACAAAAGTAATAAGGTGGAATGGGCTCAGCTGGGACTGGTGACCACAAGTGTAATAAGTTGGATGGGGACTGCTGAGACCAGTGAACACAGGAGCTTCTTGCTATATGAGAGATTTTTATTCCTGGAAGCTATAGTACAAATTCCATGAACGGAGGACGGGCAGATGAATGAGAGGTCCACTCTCCATTCATAGAGCGATTTTCATTGATGAAAGCTATAAAACAGTATGAACAGAGGACAGGTGGATGAATGAATGGTCTACCTCCTCCATTTATAGAATGTTTTTCTTTTTCAGAAGCTACAATACTTTGCAGTTACTGAAATCAATCTTATTCTCTGCCATGAGCACCAAGGTTTGACTTTTGCGGTAAACCTGATCTAGTGATTGCTCTTAACATTATAAATATTTGAGTTCTTTGTTTAACTCTTTTATTCGTAAAAATATAAAAAAAAAAAAAAATGGATAAAATGTTCTGGTATGTAACAAAAAAACAAACAAAAAAAAAACTAGGCCACCAGCAAAACTGTCGCTTATTCGACAGACAAGTCCCAGCTTCTTACCATGTCCACAATGTCCGCCATGGTGAGGATAAAAATGGCCGACATGGCCCAAGTGTTTCTCGCCCACCTGGTCCTGTCTATCCAAGTAGAAAAGGCCACAAGCTTTTTTGGGAAGACCTAAAGAGAAAAAAAGAGAGAAAGGTTATTCTCCAAAGCATGAATGTTACAATATACAGTAAGTACGTGGAGGCAGACAGACTTCTCTTCATTACATTAGTGGGGGGTTCTGCTTCATGCTTTAGTAGTGCTGCACAGTGACTATGCTCTGCAGGCTTCTTAGTCTTATTGCAATTTTACCAGTCAGGACTGACTAGCTATGTACAATAGGTTCTCTCTAGGACTGATATTTTGTCTCAGAAGGTGTTTAAGTAGTGCACCAGAAATATTGTATAGCACGTATGTTAAAACATTAAAGCTCATTAAAAATACAATGCGAGTGAAAGTCTTATCTACATCTGATAAATTCGTTTTTGTGAGAGTCCCTGAGTCTTCACACCTGCTGTGCCCAATATGAGGGCTTCCCACTATCCCTGTGCTGAGTTACTGGGTCTGTAAACCTGCTGTGTTCATTATGAGGGGTTCCCGCCATCCCTAAGCTGAATTCCTGGGTCTGAACACCTGCTGTGTCCATTATGAGGGGCTCCCACCATCCCTGTGCTAGGTTCCCATGTCTGTACACCTGATGTGCCCATTATGAGGGGTTCCCACCAGCTCTGTGCTGAGTTCCCATGTCTGTACACCTGCTGTGCCCATTATGAGTGGTTCCCACCATCCCTGTGCTAGGTTACTGGGTCTGTACACCTGCTGTGCCCATTATGAAGGGTTCCCACCAATCCTGTGTTGAGTTCCCATGTCTGTACACCTGCTGTGCCCATTATGAGGGGTCCCCACCATTCCTGTGCTGAATTCCCATGTCTGTATACCTGCTGAGCCCATTATGAGGGGTCCCCCTCCATCCCTGTGCTGAGTTCTCAGGTCTGTACACCTGCTGTGCCCATTATGAGTGGTCCCCACCATCCCTAAGCTGAATTCCTGGGTCTGAACACCTGCTGTGCCCATTATGAGGGGTTCCCACCATCCCTGTGCTGAGTTCCCATGTCTGTACACCTGACGTGCCCATTATGAGGGGTTCCCACCACTCCTGTGTGAGTTTCCATGTCTGTACACCTGCTGTGCCCATTATGAGGGGTTCCCACCATGCCTGTGCTAGGTTACTGGGTCTGTACACCTGCTGTGCCCATTATGAGGGCTTCCCACTATCCCTGTGCTGAGTTACTGGGTCTGTAAACCTGCTGTGTTCATTATGAGGGGTTCTCGCCATCCCTAAGCTGAATTCCTGGGTCTGAACACCTGCTGTGTCCATTATGAGGGGTTCCCACTACCCCTGTGCTGAGTTCCCATGTCTGTACACCTGCTGTGTCCATTATGAAGGGCTCCCACCATCCCTGTGCTAGGTTCCCATGTCTGTACACCTGATGTGCCCATTATGAGGGGTTCCCACCACCCCTGTGCTGAGTTCCCATGTCTGTACACCTGCTGTGCCCATTATGAGTGGTTCCCACCATCCCTGTGCTATGTTACTGGGTCTGTACACCTGCTGTGCCCATTATGAAGGGTTCCCACCAATCCTGTGTTGAGTTCCCATGTCTGTACACCTGCTGTGCCCATTATGAGGGGTTCCCACCACTCCTGTGTGAGTTTCCATGTCTGTACACCTGCTGTGCCCATTATGAGGGGTTCCCACCATGCCTGTGCTAGGTTACTGGGTCTGTACACCTGCTGTGCCCATTATGAGGGGTCCCCACCATTCCTGTGTTGAGTTCCCATGTCTGTACACCTGCTGTGCCCATTATAAGGGGTCCCCACCATTTCTGTGCTAAATTCCCATGTCTGTACACCTGCTGTGCTCATTATGAGGGGTCCCCAGCATCCCTGTGCTGAGTTCTCAGGTCTGTACACTTGCTGTGTCCATTATGAGGGTTTCCCACCATCCCTGTGTGAGTTCTTGGGTCTGCACACCTCTCTGCGTTTCTCTATGCAATGTAGGAAGATCATAAGTTGTGGGAAGGGCCAGCAGGGTGCTGCACATAACTTCCTGAAAAAAGCACACTGCCCCAGTACTCCTCTCGTGAGTCCTCCTAATACAAGCAGTGGAAGGAGTTATGCAAATATCAAATTGCCGTGACGGGTGAATGTCATTTGCATGCAGACCACCCGTGGTCACGTCCACATGTAATCCTCCTGAGCCTCCATGATTGAAAGAAGTGAAATCCAATGACTGAAGGAGGCTGGAGAGGAGGAAATGAGGCAGTGTCTATCTGACTTTGTTGCAGCTTCTAATGCACATGGTGAAAAGCTTGCAGTGTGCAGTGAAATCAGAGTAGGCCATTTTAGTCCAGGAGAGGAACCGGTGCAACTGTGCGAGACTGAAGGGAAGTCCGGAGGTCAGATTTAATTATCACAGTTGCTCTCCCACCAGCTGTAAAAGAGTGAAAACATATCTTTACACAATCAGCCATTTGTTCTTAATGCAAAATATGTTTGCTGAGCAAATTTTAATTTCCTCATTTTCCAATGAGATAACAAGCCCAGGTGTACTGTATGCGCAGTGACAGGAGATTAAAGAGTAAATAAAAAATAGGGATTTGTCCGTGTTAATCAAGCAAAACCCTGGCGTTATTATAACAAGATCATGATTCCGATAAAACCGGTCTACTCAGATATTAGAAGCTGCTGGTTGCCTGGCTGTCACGCAGGTCTGCTGGCTTCAATACTCCCAAGTGACCTGGATCACATTTTGTCTGACTTTCCTGATCTGTATCTATTGCAGGTCAGTAACTCAGAAATGATGGATGCCAGTGCGGTCAGGACACAACATTTTCCCAAGATGGGTCAATAGATATAGGAGGGCTACTACACTACTTTCCTCTTCTTGGAGAATATGTTGCTATAGTTTCCTTCCAGTGCCAAGCATGGCCTATAAGGTTGAGCTTAGGCATGTTTGGATCATAGGATGCTTAGGTTTTTATTTTTGGGGTCATTTTTGGTGTAGCGTCCCCTCTACCATAGGTAGGTGCTGGAGGTGACATGTTTTGGGTGATAGCTGCCAGGCAGGTACATTTAGGTAGGCATTTGCTGCATGCTAGGCCTGTTTGTTTTGATCTGGGGGGCAGGGAGTGGTTAGTGTAGCAGTGGGTGTGACCACTTATCTTTCAGTTCTTGGGGGCCTCCCCTGCTTCCAGGGTGAATGTTCTGAAAGAGGGGCGGGCTGGGAATTGGAGTGACAGGAAGTTCATGTGAGGAGCCCTGACCAATCACCAACTAGGATTGGCAGGGGGCAGGCCTCCTACATAAACTCAAGTCCAGCCCACTGGAGGGAGTTGTTGGCTGGGTGAATTGAATAATGGAGTGTGAGGCCGCGTACACACGTACGAGAACCTCGTCGGGCTAAACCCATCGTTCCGCCCGACGAGGTTCTCGGCCGGCCGTCGAGTTCGTCGACCAGCCTGTCGAAAAAGGTGTCAAGCCATTAGTCCCGATGGCCCGTCGAGGAAATAGAGAACCTGCTCTCTATTTTGGCTCGACACCTCGCTCGGCGAAAACGTACACACGATCGAGCTTCTCGGCAGAATATGGATCCCAGCGAGCTTCTCGCTGGATTCTGCCGAGAAGCTCGGTCGTGTGTACGGGGCCTTAGACTGCAGCAGAAGGCCCATCCCCCATCTGCAGGCCTCGGTGAAGGAGCTTGGGAGCTGGTAGGGAGTCTTCGCCTTACACGGTCATGGAGAAGGTGTCCTGGAACAGGAGCTGGAGAAGCAGTCGGTACGTCTGGGTAAATTCTTCATGAAGGACTCAGGGCAGGAGAAGTTCGGTGAGTGAGGCACAGTGGATATCCGGAAGAGGCATGCCAGGGGAGCTGGGTGCAAGGCCAGAGGAGAGACTGTGGGGTTCTGTGACAAATCGATGAGGCCTGCGGCACAGGATTTGCAAGTTGGACTGGCTGGGATCAGTAGTCCATCTATCATTTATTTCAGCTAAGAGACTAGGCCTTCAAGAAGGGGCCCCTGGCCTATCAGAATTCAGCAACAGCTATTATTCAGAGTCATCCCTGGTACAGTTTAAGATGATGGGGCGAAAAGACTAACGCTGTGACAGGCAGAAAGACTAACGCTGTGACAGGCAGAAAGACTAACGCTGTGACAGAGAAGTTTGTGCAGGAGGAGAAGAGTCCTGGGAGTAACAGTCTGCAGGAGCTGTGCAGAAGAGAAGTGTAAAGGCAAAGTCTGTCAAGGTTAGCGTCCATAATTTTTCCATGTGCTCTATTCAGAAAATGCAAAGTGATCTTTTCCATGGGCATCCCATACTCTTTCCCCAACCAAGTTATATTCCCCAAATAAACAAAAACAAAACAACGCAAATGGCTGTTCATTATCTACTTGAGAGTGATGTATGGAAATCTGGCAGCAGGGTGAACATGGTGTGGATGATAGTAACTAGTAGCAACCAACCTCTACATTGGCAAAATTGATTTTGATGAAAACTTGTTGGCAATTTTTTTGGTGGTGCCAGTGGTGGTTTCTGAGCTCTCCCATTTTTTACAGAAGGTAAAGGCCTTTCAGATAAAAGTGATCCAGGTGGCTTTAGAGCCACCTGATCACGTTTATGGGTATCTGAAAGTGTGCCCCCCAACCTCCCACCAGCCGGCACATAAAAGTGATTTAGTGAAAACTTTTATGAGTCTCTGAAATTGTGCCCCCAGCCGACGATGCCAGCGATGGTTCTTGACTCTCCCATTCCTTATTATTTTTTTTCAGCTGGCAAAGACCTTTCAGATAAACGTGATCCAGGTGGCTTTAGAACCCCCTGATCACTTTTATGGGTCTCTGAAGGTGGTGCGAGTGGTGGTTTCTGAGCTCTTCCATTCCTCTGAGAAGACTGGGACCAAGTACATTGAATATATATGTTAATGCATTTTTTCAATGATCAATTTTCATACTCTATTAATTTTTGTCTCTTTATCTATAGTTTTTCCTTGTACCAAGCCCCTGATGAAGCCCAGCCTTGGGCGAAACATGTTGGGCATCTGTCGGGTATAGGGATCCCAGTGGCCTTCTTTAGAGCCATGATGGTTCATTTTTGGATCAATTATTGATTGTGTTATTCTATTTTACTGTATGTTTAAACTAAATAAATTTTGTACTTTTTTATTTGCATTTACTGTTTATTTGGACACCGTTTCAAAGTCCCTGGGGCTTGTTACCCCATTTTTTCCCCTTTTTTCTCATTTGTCGTATACTCTATATGGGATGTGGTGTCCTTGATTGATTTCTCCCTGCCTACCATTATCTTTAAGACTGGGACCAAGGTTAATGCCATGACCTTGTAACTGATTTTGTTTACAAAAGATAAAGGCCTTTCAGATAAAAGTGATCCAGGTGGCTCTAGAGACACCTGATCACTTTTATGGGTATCTGAAGGTGTGCCCCCCAACCTCCCACCAGCCGACACATAAAAGTGATTTAGTGAAAACTTTTATGGGTCTATGAAATTGTGCCCCCAGCCAGTGATGGTTCCTGACTCTCCCGTTCCTCCGTGGAAACCGGGACCTCAGTAAATGCCATAAGCTTTCTATAATTTTTTTTTTCAGCTGGCAAAGACCTTTTAGATAAAAGCTTTAGAGCCACCTGATCACTTTTATGGGTCTCTAAAGGTGTGCCCCCAACCTCCCCCCACAGCCAGCGGTGCCAGACCACTCCCATTCCTCTGAGAAGACTGGGACCATGCCATGAGCTTGTAATGTTTTTTTTCAGGAGGCAAAGGCCTTTCAAATAAAAGTGATCCAGGTGGCTCTAGAGCCCCCTGATCACTTTTTTTTTGTTTTTTATTGTTTTATTGAAGAGTTTCACAAATAACATAGATCAAAGAACATAAGAACGGTTGTAGACCATGCCATATATTGAGATCCGACAATGAGCGAGTCAATTGTGGTGTCAAACTCAATTTCATCATGGGCCGCATCAGCATTAAAAGCATAAAAGGGCCAGTTGTATCTGTAAGGTTAGATATCCAGCGCATCCCCTCCCATCCCCCACTCTACCTTACATCACAGTGCACCCCCTTTCCTTATGCTGCTGCTGGGAAGAAGCTGGATGCATTGCTTAAAAGCAGAAAGTAAGGCTCTGGAGCAGCTGCCGGAGAGGTGCGAGGGCCACACAAAATTGCCTGGAGGGCCAGATTCGGCCCGCGGACCTTGTATTTGACACCTATGGCTTAGATCAGGGGTCTCAAACTGACAGCCCTCCAGCTGTTACAAAACTACAAGTCCCATCATGCCTGTGCCTTTGGGAGTCATGCTTGTAACTGTCGGCCTTGCAATGCCTCATGGGACTTGTAGTTTCGCAACAGCTGGAGGGCCGCCAGTTTGAGACCCCTGGTTTAGATACATATGACATAGCAGGGTGTGAACAAATATGAACATTCTAAACAGTGTTGACAATACTGATAGCCAAGAATAAGGTTAGGGGTACACCCGGACACCCCATCTGGGATCGAACTGTGTCAGGGCGGACCCGATCACTTTTATGTGTATCTAAAGGTGTGCCCCCAACCTCCCACCAGCCAGCACATAAAAGTAATCCAGTGATCACTTTAATGGGTCTCTGGAGGTGTGCTCCCAACGGACCAGGACTAGGGTAAATGCCATAGGATAGTTATTAATTTTTTCAGCTGGCAAGGGTCTTTCAGATAAAAGTGATCCAGGTTGCTCTAGAGCAGTGGTTTTCAACTCCTGTCCTCAGGACCCACTAACAGGTCAGGTTTGCAAGATAACTGAAATATATCACAGGTGATATAATTTGCTTCTCAGTGATTGCAGTATTCTAGTCTGCATCTCCCCAAGGTAATATAACAGGAGTTGGGAACCCCTGCTCTAGAGCCACCTGATCACTTTTATGGGTCTCTGAAGGTGTGCCCCCAATTCCCCCGCCCCAATCGGCGGTGCCAGCAGTAGAGAAGAGTAGACCGGGACTAGGGTAAATGCCGTGTACTCGTGATTGATTTTTTTTCAGCTGGCAAAAGCCTTTCAGATAAAAGTTATATAGATTGCTCTAGAGCCACATGATCACTTTCATGGGTCTTCGAAGGTGTGCCTCCAGCTGGCGGTGGCAGTGGTGGTTCCTGAATTCCCCTGTTCCTTCGGGGAGCCCGGGATCGTGGTAAACGGCTCCCACAGGAAGTGCTCCTTTGGTGACTAATGAACCCGGAAGTCGATGGCAATAGGACTCTGATGCCTCCATAAGGACTCACCTACCCAATGCTATCACATTGGGAACTTCTTAGCTCCCTTGTGATAGCAATAAAGTTAAATAAAAAAACATGTAAAAAGTGTAAAAAAATTATATAAAATAAATATTCGAAAGCACTTTCGTCACCCCCATACACACTCCTATTCATACATACAGCATAAGGCACGCATGTGTATGGAAACAATTTGAGCCACACATGTGAGGTATTGCTGTGCATCAAACATCAGTGTGAGAGCAAAAATTCACTCTTAATTCTAAACTGATAACCTGTTAAATCAATAGATACAGCAGAGTGAGAGCAATAATTATAGCGCCAGACGTCCTGTGTTACTCTAAACTGGCAACTTGTAAAGGCTTTTAAAGCATTGCCTATGAAGACAGAGGAAAATAATCACACCCAAAGACTGGTAGGCTGCAACATATTACATCTTTGATTTTAAGTTAGTATACGATTTGTGTTGTACTAATGACTTGTATCATATCTGCAGTCTCTGACCATCTCCTGTACCATGTCTGCAGTCTCTGACCATCTCCTGAATCATGTTTGCAGTCCCTGACCATCCCCTGTATGAATGAATGAATGAATGAATGAAAACTTATATAGCGCAGCTCATGCAAACCTAATCGCCTCTGGGCGCTTGTTGTTCCTGTCTCCTGTATCATGTCTGCAGTCTCTGACCATCCCCTGTATCATTTCTGCAGTCTCTGAAACTCTCTTGTATCATGTCTGTAGTTCTGACCATCTCCTGTATTATGTCTGCAGTCTCTGACCATCTTCTGTATCACATCTGCAGTCTCTGACCATCTTCTGTATCATGTCTGCAGTCTCTGACCATCTCCTGCACCATGTCTACAGTCTCTGACCATCTCTTGTATCGTGTCTGCAGTCTCTGACCATATCCTGTACCATGACTGCAGTCTCTGACCATCTCATTTACCATAACTGCAGTCTCTGATAATTCCTTGTCACAAGCCTGCAGTCTCTTACCATCTGATGTTGCATGTCTCCAGTCTCTACAGCTCTCTGCAGCAATACAATTCACTTATAACTATGTGTGGCCCCTTTGGTGATGTCAGGAGCCGCACTTGAGGCCCCTTATAGCACAAAAGTTGACCACCACTGCCTTAAACAAAGTCTCTTCTTACCCTGGGAAATATGGCTGCCAATGAGCAGATGGTGAGAACCAGGAGAAGGATTTCACCGATGACAAAAGTCACATAGTTGGCCACCAGCCTAAAAAAAAAAAAAAAAAAAGGACAAGATATTTATTGCAAAAGCAGAAATTTTACTTGCAGGTCAGAATTGTCATCACCCTTGGTGTCATCCTACTGATTGTTACATGTTTCTTCCAACCTATTTCCCACACCAATTAGCACTGTATATATTTAAAATTATTCCTTTTTTTTAATACTATACTTGTATCAAACAGTTACAGTATTAAACACTATCTCCAGGCTGCAATGTCCTCTGCAAGCAAAACCCATTTGTTTCTGAATGAAGACTTAAGCTATATACGACCAGATATGGGTACAGATGAGGCATGAGCATACCGGGACTGAAGTAGTAAACTAAAAACTGATGTTTCAATTATTGGGGGGCTGGTGGCAGGGGCGGACTGACAACTCATGGGGCCCCCGGGCAATAGAAGATTATGGGGCTCCCAGGCTTACAGATGGCCACCAAGCCAGTTGGCAGTACAGAGGCGGGGCAGCTAAAATCTTGGGATTTTCACATCGAAAGCATGTAGGTTTTGGACATATCAGGGACAGATGTAAAAAAAACACAGATTTTTACATACTGTCCCTGGTTTTAATGAGCCTGGCAACCCTGATGGGACCCCCTAGTGGCATGGGGCCCTCGGGCAGTGCCCGAGTTCCTCAATGGTCAGTCTGCCCCTGGCTGGTGGGCTTCCTGCTTGGATATTTCAACAGTAACGTCTCCCCACCATAGTCCTGAGTTTTTGGTGTTTCAGCACATCTTGAATATTTCAATTATAGGGGGCCCGGTGGGCTTGCCACTTTAATACTGTGTGCAAACTAAGCGACTCACTACAGGGATAGTGGGAACCCTTCATAATCTGTGGGTGGTGGGAGGCCCTCATAATGGACACAGCAAGTGTGCAGACTAAGGAACTAAGTGTAGGAATGATGGGACCCCCTTATAATGGGTGCTGAGTAGTGAAGATCCAAGAACTCAGTTTAGAGATTGTGAGAACCATTTTAATGTGAATAACAGGTGAGTAAACTCGGGAACTGAGCTTAGTGATGGTGAGAACCCTTCATAATAGGCATGGTAGGTGAGACGACCCAGGAACTGAGCTTAGGGATGGTGAAAACCCTTCATAATGGGCATGGTAGGTGAGAAGACCTAGGAACCCAGCTTAGGGATGGTGAGAACCCTTTACAATGGGCACAGTAGGTGAGAAGACCAAGGAACTCAGCTTAGGGATGGTGATAACCCTTCATAATGGGCACAGTAGGTGAACAGACCCAGGAACTCAGCACATGGATGGTGGGAACCCTTTATATTGGGCACAGCAGGTGAGCAGACCCAGGAACTCAGCTCTGGGGTGGTAGAAACCCTTCATAATTGGCACAGCAGGTGTGCAAACCCAGTATTTCAGGGAAGGGATGGAAACCCCTCAGTGCAGGGATGGTGGGTACCAGGTGTGCAGACCCAGGAACTCTGCAAAAATCTCACCAATAGAGTCTGCAAGAGAGGAGATATGGTCAAGGGTTTTAACTCTCCAGCATCTACTGATCCCTTAACCACTTAAGGACCGCCTCCTGCACATTTACGTCGGCAGAATGGCACGGCTGGGCACATGCACGTACACGTACGTGCTGTGCTAGTACCCAGCCACGGGTCACGGGCGCGCGCCCGCAGCACGATGCCGTGACCTGGTGCGAAGCTCCGGGACCAGGATGGTGGGACTCGTGGACCCGATCACCGCTGGAGTCAGGCGATCGGTCCCCCGAGCTGAAGAACGGGGAGAGCAGTGTGTAAACACGGCTTCCCCGTTCTTCACTGTGGCGGCAGCATCGATCGTGTTATCCCTTTTATAGGGAGACACAATCGATGATGTCACACCTACAGCCACACCCCCCTACAGTTGTAAACACACTTCAGGTCACACATAACCCCATTAGCGCCCCCTTGTGGTTAACTCCCAAACTGCAACTGTCATTTTCACAGTAAACAATGCATTTTGAATGCATTTTTTGCTGTGAAAATGACAATGGTCCCAAAAATGTGTCAAAATTGTCCGAAGTGTCCGCCATAATGTCGCAGTCATGATAAAAATTGCTGATCGCCGCCATTAGTAGTAAAAAATTTTTTTTATAAAAATGCAATAAAACTATCCCCTATATTGTAAACTCTATACATTTTGCGAAAACCAACCGATAAACGCTTATTGCGATATTTTTTTTACCAAAAATAGGTAAAAGAATACTTATCGACCTAAACTGAGGAAAACATTTTTTTTATATATATTTTGGGGGGATATTTATTATAGCAAAAAGTAAAAAATATTGCATTTCTTTCAAAATTGTCGCTCTATTTTTGTTTATAGCGCAATAAATAAAAACCGCAGAGGTGATCAAATACCACTAAAAGAAAGCTCTATTTGTGAGGAAAAAAAGACGCCAATTTTGTTTGGGAGGCACGTCGCACGACCACGCAATTGTCAGTTAAAACGACGCAGTGCCGAATCGCAAAAAGGGGCAAGGTCCTTTAGCTGCATTTTGGTCCGGGTCTTAAGTGGTTAAATATTAGTAAAATAACCCTTAACATCACCTCTATAGACTTACATGGGATCGATCAGCATCTGAACAACAGCAGTAAAGAACAGAACCACGCAGGAACAGCTGAAGGCGGCCCCGCTCTGTTTCTCCTTCTCCACCGAGAAACGAGTCTCCATCTCTGGGTTGATGAACCTCATGGACAGGCGGTAGGTGTACTTCCCTTTTAAGCTGCAGACAAGAGAGACATCAACCAAATCACTGTTAAGTCTCCAGTATCACATCTACCAGAAATGTTCTTAGGTATGGAGTTAGGAGTGCTTAGCAAAAACAGTCATCTAGCTTGGTGATTGGTATAAAATGTTTATTGATTAAGGACATCAAATAGAACCAATGTGTTTTGGGGGAAAACCTTCCCCATCTTCAGGGCTTAAAAGAAGACCCGTTTTGGCCAAATTTGACCAAAGATGTCACCATCATTCATATTCTTCATATGGAGATGACCAGGGCAGACTGGATCTTGATCTGATGAAGATCTGCTCCACACTGCATGATTTATGACATCCCTGGTTCAAACATTAAAAGGTTCAATTTGTTCATTTGGACACAGTCCAAATGGTTTAGGCAAGGTCTGGTTTACCAAACATAAATGTTTCGGATGAATGGCGTCTATGTGTGCTACGTCACTCAGGGAACTGCAATGGGTGCAAAGTCCAGTCCTGCACTGGCAGCATGCCCTGGTGGTCAGTTTAGGCCCCTTATACTTCGTAAGTTGTCAACCACTGGTGAAAGGTCTGGGTGGAAGTAGGTTGTTATGAAGGTCTGGGGGGTGGGGGTTGTTATGAAGATCTGGGGCGCTGGGGGTTAGTTTATAATACAAGCCGATAACTTACACTTGCACAGTCTCTCTCTCCAGGAGGGCCTCATTCAACAGCTTGTTCAGCTCTTGCTCGTTCTGTTGGGCGTCGATGACTCTCTCAGCCAGGTCTCGGAGACGAAGGCGTCTGCGGGGGTTGGGAAAGGATGGGTTCACCACCTGTGAGGGGCAGGATGGAAAACATGAGACGTGGTATTAGGACAGAATGCGCCAAGGAGTACATAAAATGAAAGCTCATTCATCAGAATTATTGCCTGCTATGTTTCTTAACCGTAAGGGTAGTGAGATTGCGGACATTTTTCTATTTGAGTAGACATATTGAGGAGGGGGGGTATTTACAAAAAGTTTTGCAGAACTATACATCCCACAAACTGTGCAAATGGAGGCCAAATCAAATATTCTAGGGCTATATTCTCTCCATGTCATGTGTTATTCATTAATAAATAGAGTGGTTCACATAAATATCACATTATGGCCAATAGATGGAGCCAATGATCATACAAAATAAATAATAGTTTCCTATGATCATCAGCTCCATCTAGTGGCCATAATGTGGCATTCTCGCAGATAACTTATTTTTTTATTGAATAACAGTCAACCTGTAGAGGATATAGCCTGATAATATTGGATTTTGCCCTGTTCACGCAGAAGGAATCTACCAGCAAGAGGGTTAGCTATGCTTTCTCTCTTTCTTTTAGGGGTACACCCTAAATATTTGTGTATACAAGTAAAATTAACATTCTTTACTATAGGTAAGGTATTTATATAGCGCCAACAATTTATGCAACCATTTAGATACTGTACATTCTCATCAATCCCTGCCCTTAGCCCCCCTGTTCATACCGAATCCGACTTTAAAATTGTGCAACTTCGTTGCACAATTTTAAAGCCGCAGGTCAGTGCGACTTCAGATGCAACTTGGCTGACATCTGTGCAACTTTATGCACAGATGCTATGCAAGTTGCACCTGAAAATTGCAAAAAATTGTGCCGGAACTTTTTTCAAATAAGTACAGTCAGGCCGCGTACACACGATCAGACCGGTCCGATGAAACTGGCCCGAAGACCAGTTTCATCGGACCAAATTGATCATGTGTACGGCCCATCGGACGGTTGTCCATCGGACCAAAGTTTTAAAACTTGCTTTAAAATCTGTCCGATGGACACCTGTCCGTCGGACCAAAACGATGGTTAGTACACAAAAGCATCGGACCAAAAACCTGCGCATGCTCAGAATCAAGTCGACACATTATTGGAAGCATTGAACTTTGTTTTTTCAGCACGTCGTTGTGTTCTACGTCACCGCGTTCTAGCCTGATCGGATTTTGGTCTGATGGTGTGTACGCACATCAGACCATCAGACCACTTCAGCCGTGGTCCAATGAAAACGGTCTGTCGGACCAGTCTCATCGGTTTGGTCTGATCGTGTGTACGTGGCCTCAGTGTCCGACCGATTTGAACAGTTTCATTGCCGACTATAGGGTGCGACTTGTACCTGTCAAATCGCATGACAAGTTGCACCGGTGTGAACAGAGGGAGCTTACACTCTTAGGTCCCTATTTCACATGCATACACATACTAGCGCCAATTTAGACAGAAGCCAATTAACCTACCAGCATGTGATTGGAGAGTGTAGGAGCAAACTGGAGTACCTAGAGAAAATGCACACAAACACAGGGAAAACATGAAAACTCTATGCAGATAGCGTCCTGGCCAGAATTAAAACTGGGAACCCTAGTGCCGCAATGACACTATTTTCCAAAGAACTGGTCATTGTGGTCTCGTTTCTGGTCAGTCAGAAGAAAGCTGGATTATGCGCGGGGTAGCATTGTGAGTTGTCATGTAGAGGAGGATGACTCAACCCTCTATCATGTGGCAGGAGAGCACAGTGACCTACCATATAACAGCCCTATTATCAATACAAAAGCTCTCTGACATTTTCGACTGCAAGAAAATAGGTCCATAAAAGAGGACTGGCCTATAATATAGGGTTGGCATTCTCTATGTACTATAGAGGGATACAGCTCAATGATTTACACTCTCAGCTTGTTAACTTTAACGAGAAAGCCTGAAGCCTGGGTGAAGTTGGAGCACCCAGGAGAGTCATGCTGGTTGGGCTTGGTCTCTGTTGTTAGAGGAGGTGGTGTCACAGATATTCATGGCACCAAGTAGGCTGCATGCAGCTCACCAATCAACAGACTTTTTCTCATGAACTAGCTTGTTGGAAAATTTTGCTTTGATCAGCGCATACGGGCGATCTGCTACAGTATTCTGACAGCAGGGAATCTGGCTGGGAGAATCTGCATAGCCAGCTTTACTCACTAACCATTTCATGTAGCATGTCCCAAATCTCTCACCATCTCCTGTAATATGTACACATCCTCTGCCATCTCCTTTTGTGTCGACAATCTCTGACCATCTTCTGTAGCAGGTCCCCAATATATGACCATCTTTTTTTATGTCCCATATCTAACCATTTCCTAGAAAGTATGCCCAGTATCTCTGATTATCTCCTGTAGAATGTACAAAACCCTAACCATCTCCTTAAATTTATGACCATGTCATGTAGCATGTCCCCAATCTCTGACCATCTTCTGTAGCAGGTCCCCAATATATGACCATCTCTTTTTATGTCCATGTCTAACCATCTCCTAGAAAGTAAGACCAGAAGCTTCAGACATCTCCTTTAGCATATCCGGTGTAACGGTCACCACCGCTTACGACCTTCCATCCACCCACGACAAGCTTATCTGACACACTCTGACAATCTTGAATGAATGAATGAATGAATGAAAACTTATATAGCGCAGCACATGCAAACTTAATCTTGCATACACGATCCATATCCATTCCCATAAACAAGACGAGACTCAAGCTCTGCACTTGCTTCAAAGATATGACAATTTATTGGTATTTTCTCAGCTTCTTATACAGTCTTAAGCATAATGCAGTTAGTCACAGGACAATGTGGTCTCCACCCCCCTTCACACCATGGGGGGCTTCAATCACACTCTAAAAGGCATTCAGATAAGCTAACCATGTAGACTTGTCGGCACCGCATCTTCAATAGTGTTAAATTAACCTTGAATAATACACAGACATCTAGTTGAATAAGTTATCTAGACAGCTTTATCACACAATGGCAGAGTCTTGTGAGAGTGGGTGCAATCAACACCTTCAACGGAATGTCTTTACAGTGAATAGCCAACACCTTAAGATATTTCAATAGCATATTATACAAAGGTATGACTCAGTGTCTGGTTGACCTGGTCATGTCATCATGAACTCCTTGTGATATCTCAGTCCTAAAATGAAGTATTAATAATGTCCCATCTGTAATATATGAATTATGATTCTTTGTCACCCTATGGCCCTAGTGGACATAAGGTGACTCTAGACATAGGAATATCTCAGTCTGTCACGGTGCATTCCGTTACATCCGGTATCTCTGATAATCTCCTGTAGAATGTACAAAACCCTAACCATCTCCCTAAATTTATAAACCATGTCATGTAGCATGTCCCCAATCTCTGACCATCTTCTGTAGCAGGTCCCCAATATATGACCATCTCTTTTTATGTCCCATGTCTAACCATCTCCTAGAAAGTAAGACCAGAAGCTCCAGACATCTCCTTTAGCATATCCGGTATCTCTGATCATCTCCTGTAGAATGTACATAACCCTAACCATCTCCTTAAATTTATGACCATGTCCTGTAGCATGTCCCCAATCTCTGACCACCCCCTATAGCAGTGATGGCGAACCTTGGCACTCCAGATGTTTTGGAACTACATTTCCCATGATGCTCAACTACACTGCAGTGTGCATGAGCATCATGGGAAATGTAGTTCCAAAACATCTGGGGTGCCAAGGTTAGCCATCACTGCCCTATAGCATGTCCTCAATCGCAGACCATTCCTTAATATGTCTACATTTTCTGACCATCTCCTTTAGTTTTTATATAACTCTAACCATCTCCTTAAATGTATGTCTCTGACCATATCCTAAATTGTCTCCAATCTATGACCATCTCCTGCATCATGCCCACAATCTCTGACCATCCCCTGATATGTCTCCAATCTCTGACCATCTCCTGTAGCTTGTCCCCAATCTTTGACCATATCCTGTAGTACGTCACCAATCTCTGACCTTCTCCTGTAGCTTGTCCCCAATCTTTGACCATATCCTGTAGTACGTCTCCAATCTCTGACTTTCTCCTGTAGCTTGTCCCCAATCTTTGCCCATATCCTGTGGTACGTCTCCAATCTCTGACCAACTCCTGTAGCATGTCCACAATCAATGACCATTCCTTAATATGTCTCCAATTTCTGACCATCTCCTTTATTTTTTATATAAATCTAACCATCTCCTTAAATGTATGTCTCTGACCATATCCTAAATTGTCTCCAATCTCTGACCATCTCCTGTAGTTTTTTCCTCATCTCTGACCATCTCCTGTAGCTTGTCGCCAATCACTTACCATTTCCTGTATGTGGTTTCGATCCCTTACCAGCTCCCATAGCATGTTTACAATCTTTGACTATCTCCTGTAGCATGTCTACAATCTCTGACCATCCCCTGATATGTCTCCAATCTCTGACCATCTCCTGTAGCTTGTCCCCAATCTTTGCCCATATCCTGTAGTACGTCTCCAATCTCTGACCAACTCCTGTAGCATGTCCACAATTACTGACCATCTCCGGATATGTCCCCAATGTCTGACCATCTCCTGTAGCACGTCCACAATATCTGACCATCTACTGTAGCTTGTCCCCAATTTCTCACCATGTTCTGTAGTATGTACACAACCCCTGACCATCTTCTTTTTGTCCCCATTATCTAACCATCTCCTGTAGCCTGTCCCCAATCTCTAATCATCTTCTAGAGTATTTCCACAATCCCTGACCATCTCCTGATATGTCCCCAATCTCTGACCATCTTCTGTAACATGTTCCCAGTCTCTGGCCATCTCCTGTAGCTTGTCCCCAATTTCTGACCAGCCACTCATATGTCCCCAATCTTTGGCCATCTCCTTATATGTCTCCAATATCTGACCATCTTTTGTAGCATGTCCCCAATCTCTAACCATCTCCTAGAGTATGTCTCCAATCTCTGACCATCTACAGCGTGATGTCTCCAATCTCTGACCAACTCCCGTAGCATGTTTACAATCTTTGACTATCTCCTGTAGCATGTCCACAATCCTGTAGCACGCCCACAGTCTCTGACTATCTTCTATGGCATATATACAATCCCTAACTATCTCCTTTTATGTCTCCAATATCTGACATCTCCTGTAGCATGCCCCCAGTCTCTGACCATCTCCTGTAGCACGTCTACAATCTCTGACCACATCCTTTACCATGCTCCAATTCTCGATCTTTTGTTATGCCCCCAGTCTCTAACCATTTTCTGCAGCAGGTCTACAATCTCTGACCATCTCCTGTGGTAAGTACACAACTCTAACCATCTACATTTATGCCTCCAGCATCTGACCATCTCCTGTGGCAGGTCCCCAAACTCTGACCATCTCCTGTAGCAGGTCCCCAAACGCTGACCATCTCCTGTAGCATGTTCCCAATATCTGTCTTTTTTACCCCAATATTTGACCATTTCCTGTAGCACATCCATAATTTCCAATCAACTCTAAGGCCGCGTACACACGAGGAGACATGTCCGCTGAAACTGGTCCGCAGACCAGTTTCCGCGGACATGTCCAATCGTCTGTACGGCCTAGCGGACAGGTTTCCAGCGGACAAAAGTTTCTAAGCATGCTTAGAAACTTGTCCGCTGGAAACCTGTCCGTCGGACATGTCCGCTGGTTAGTACGCCTAACCAGCGGACCGAAATCCCCCACATGCGTCTAATTGATTTGACGCATGCGTGGAAGCATTGAACTTCCTGGTTAGAGCACGTCGCGGTGTCAACGTCACCGTCACGTCACCGCGTTCTCTGTCCGCGGGGATTTTGGTCTGATGGTGTGTACACACATCAGACCAAATTATCCCAGGAGACATGTCCGATGAAAACGGTCTCCTCGTGTGTACGCTGCCGTAGAGTATGGCCACTATCTCTGATCATCTCCTGATATGTCCCCAATCTCTGACCATCTCTTGTAGCATGTCCACAATCTTCAACCTTTGCTTCTACAATCTCTAACCATCTTCAGTAGTATTTCCCCAGTCTCTGCCTATCTGTGTCCACAAATGCTGACCATCTCCTCCAGGATGACCCCCATTTCTGACCATCCCATTTCGCTTGTCCCTAACCCCTGACCATCTTCTTTAGTAGATCCACAATCCCTAACAATCTTCTACAGCGTTGCATATAAAAGATATTAGGCCCCATCAAAGAACCAGGGGCAGCAATTGAGGCCTCTTATATCTAGTAAGTTAACCGATTTTTAGATTGTACTCTCCTCTAGAGCAGGGACTGATGTGATTGTGCAGTGATCTCTCTAAAGTGTTTTAAAATATCAGAGATCACAGGGCTGGAGATATAGAGGCGATCTGCCCCCAAGCTGACATCACTTCTGCCCTACAAAACAGCCCTGTAAAACAGCTACAACAGCATTTAGACACCCATAAATTGCTTGATCCATTTCAATCGGGTTTCCTACCCGGACACGGGACGGAAACAGCACTGCTCAAAATATGGGATGACGCTCTCGAGGCCGCAGACGAAGGAGAATCTTGTCTTCTACAGTAGTTCTGTTGGACCTAAGCGCAGCTTTCGACACGGTAGACCACAAACTATTACTGACTCGGCTAGCTGAAGTAGCCAGAGTCACGGAAGGTGATCTATCATGGTTCTCCTCTTTTCTGGAAAACCGATCACAAATAGTGAATTTGGGACCTTTCACTTCTGGAAAACCCACTCTTATGCAGATGACACACAACTGTATTTTTGCATCTGCAACAAAACGGAACATCATCTCCGTCTAGAGAAATGCCTCTCTTTGTTAGAAAACTGGATGACAAAGAGTTATCTTAAAGCGGATCTCCCACGCCAGATACGTTTTTTTATGAATGGCTATCTGAAACTTAAATTACCGTAATTTCTGCAACTGACGTGTCCTGTCTCCGCCGGCCGCTCCGCTGCTTTATAGTGTGAAATAAGAACTTATATTCCCCCATCCGGTTTAGGCACAATTTTAACTGTGGGCATAAGCCCACAGCCCTGCACTTCCTTTTCCGGTGGATGCTGATGTCCCAGCATCCACCGCTCGATCTGTATCTGTGTAATGGAGATTGTTCAAAACACCCGCCCTCCTTCCTTTGTTTACATCCACGTCACTTCCTGCTACACGAAGTCGCGCGATGTTTCGTTTCACAGGGCCAAATGATAATTAGGGAGCTACGAGAAAAGCTCCCAGAAGACACAGCGCGGTGACAGGAAACCAGGAAAAACCCGACGCAAACCCGAGGGGAAGCAGACCGGAAGACATAACAGTTAGGATGGTACAGTTACATTTTTTTATCTAAAAATATCGGATGTAGCATTGATTTGTACCGTTAATAATATTGACAGTAAGTTAAGTTGAGGGTGGAGCTCTGCTTTAAACTTAACAGCTCGAAAACAGAACTTCTCCTGTTTCACGCCAGTCGAAAGAATCAACTTGCAACAACTTGGACACCCCCCCCGCCCATTATGGGCAAAATCATCACCTCTAGCACCAAAGTCAAAAGTCTTGGAGTCATCTTTGACACCAACATGACAATGGACGCACAAATAGGGTCAGTAGTCAGCGTATCTCACCATCTGCTGCGCCTACTATGCAGACTTATTCCTTTTATTCCCAAAGAAGACGTAGCAGTCGTGGTGGGAGCAATTGTGAACTCCAGACTGGACTATGCAGATCCCCTTTACCTCGGACTCCCAAAATACCAAATCGCTCGTCTGCAAGTCATTCAAAATACGCCCGCCAGACTTGTGACTGGGAAAAAACCTTGGGAATCAATCTCACCTTCGCTGAGATCCCTTCATTGGTTGCCAGTAAAAGACAGAATTGCTTTTAAAGCACTCTGTCTTACCCATAAGTGTATTCTGGGAAATGCCCCCCCAATATCTATGTGAAAAACTAAAAGCTCACAACCCCAATCGCGTTCTGCGATCCACCAACCAAAATCTACTCCAGATACCCAAAGCCAGATACAAGTCCAAAGAAGAAAGAAGATTTACGGTCCAAGGCCCCAGACTATGGAACGCTTTACCAACCAGCATTCGGTTGGAGGAAAACCACTTGGCCTTCAGGAGAAAGATCAAAACTCATCTCTTTTGATGACAAAGGAGAAATGGACAACGAGCGGCGATTCAGTTCGCATGTGCTGCGCTATATAAGTTTTTCACTCACTCACTCACTCACTATACCCATGGGGTCCCAGAACTTCTCCTCCAGCCCTGTGAGCACCTCCAGTGGCCGTGATTAGCTATCATTGACGGGACTGGGACACCTATGAATATTTTGTATTTGGCCACATATGTACTGTGAGTTCTAACATTTTGAATAAACAGCCCACTAGATGGCGCTTTTCTCTTTCTACACACACACACAGGTGCAATAGGAGAAATGACATGCGATTCGGACAGGAAATGCACCACATTCATGCTTGTGACACAAGTCTTAGGTGCTTTATGCTGTATGGGTTTGTGCTTAGTAGCTATAGACGGCACTCACTCTGGTGTCCAGTTCCTCATTCTCATCGGGTGTAGTACACGTGGTGTGGATACTTCCGTTACATTCTTTGGTGTTGATCAGCTGTGGGGAATTTCCATGTGATGATGTCAGGGACAGCTTCTAAATAAGCAAAAATAAAGACTTAAAGGAGGGAAATGTTACTGCAAATCCAAACATTATGGAAAGATATGTTACTGCAGATCCAATCATTACGTCATGTTGGTCTCGTGTTTTATGACATTGCAAAGTAAAACCAGTCCAGGATACAAACACAACAGAAAAAATTAAAGAGTACTATAATGGTGGCAGTCTTAAATGGGCGGGTTTTCACCTATGAACTGAAGTACAATGTGAAAAGGAAAGGTTACCTATATGGGCGCATCCACACCTATGCATGTGAGTTACCACACATGCAACCAGAATCTAGTCCAGGGTATTGCCCGCATTCTCCACCAAGTGGTAAAGGGGAAAGGCTCAACTGGTATTGGCAGCAATAACCCATGCATGAGACAGGGACACCCAGAAACAATCAGGTTTGTCCTAAACTTTTATGCAATAAGGAAGCAAACAGATAAAGTTTCAGTGCAGGAGGTCTTTGTACAGCAAGTCCATAGCGTAAAATGAACAAAACAAATGCTTGTCTGACACTGAAATCAAATGAAATGGGCAACACACCAATAGGGTTCTATTTAATTCACTGACAGCACATACCGGTAAGGGTACCTATATGGGCCCATCCACACATATACATGCGAGTTACCACACGTGCAGCCAGAATCCAGTGCAAGGTATTGCCCATGTAGCATCCTCTACCTAGGTAGGTGCTAGAAGTTAGGATTTTTGTAGTGCAGGCAAATTTAGGCAGATCTAGTGGGAAGCTAGGCCAGTTTTTTTTTTGATCTGTGTGGGCTGGTAGTGGCTCAGAGCAGCAGCTGTGACTCACAGACACAGACAGCTCAAGAAAAGGAGGGGAAGAGAGGTGGAGCAGTCTGGGGTGTCTCAGGGAGCCCTGACCAATCTCCAACTAGGATAGGCAGGGGCATAGCTCCCAACTGTCCCTAATTTCAAAGGGCTGTCCCTGATTTGGAGCAATGTCCTTCTGTCCCTCTTTCCTCCTCATTTTGGTCTGATCTATTTAGTTGTATATAAAATGCACTTTTTATCTTTCAAAAAGTGTTTCCCAGTGCTAAATCTTTCATCCAATTACTGAATTGCTGCATTTGTACAATTTAAAAGCCAATATAAAGGAATTGTAGTGGTAAAAAAAAAGTCCCTGCGGATTAACTTAAAGGGGTGTGCCAGCACTTTTTAATGTTTATTAAAAGTCAGCAGCTACAAAAAGTTTAGCTGCTGCCTTTTACTAAACAGACACTTACCTTGTCCATGGTTCCAGTGACGCGCCGGCCGGGGCTCTGCTCCTCTCCCCCCCTCCCCGGCCGGCGTCTTCATTACAACTGTGGGCACCCGGCCGCATGTGCGATCGGCACTGCGCATTGGACAGGCGATCGCCTGGGACCTGGACGTGTCCCAGGTGAGCGCCTACAGGGAGGGGCTGAAGTTAGGCGATTAAGTTTAATCACCTAACCAGCCCCTCGGCTGAAGGAGGAAGTGGGACAGGAAGTCCCACTCCTCCTGAAGCCCCCACTCCCCCCCCCAAAAAATGACATGCCAAATGTGCCACATCCTACAATATTGATATTGTAGGATGTGGCACTTATAGTATTAAGGGTGTTGATTGTCACCCAGGGGCAAAACGATCAATTTGCTAGACATGCCAAATGTGTCATGTAAGGGGGTGAGGAGTGGGTTAAGCGGAAGTTCCATTTTTGGGTGGAACTCCCCTTTAACTTTCTTTTTGTTAATTCGTCTTTAAAGGGGTGTGGCAGAGGGGCGTGTCCTAGGCCTACATATATTTGTTAGTAGGTGTCCCTTATTCTCATCTCAAAATGTTGGGAGGTATGCAAGGGGCAGGTTTCCTTGAAATACCCAGGGTCAGTCCACCTGGGGGGAAGTTGTTGGGTGGAAGAACTGAGTATGGAGTACTAGGCTGTTGGGGCCTTTGAGGGAGCTCCCCAGTCTGGGCATGAAGGATCTGGACAGGAGGCACAGGAGGAGTCAGAGAGGACAGCAGGAGCTAGTACTGCCGATTTTTTGCTACATTAAAGGGGCCAGCGGTCCCTGCCTGCAAAAGGCTATTGCTAAGGTCTGGCTGAGCCAGTGTCAGGCCTAACTAGCATGTGCTAGCTGTTCCTGGAACCACAAGATAGGAAGTGAAGAGTTGTGCTGGAGGAGTCTGGAGAAGTGGGTAAAAAGTATACATAGTTGTCCCTAGCAACCTTACTATTATTTCACTGGGCATCCCATATTTCCCACACCCCATCCAAGTTAAATTAAATTTCCAAGTAACAGGTGGGCCACATTACTTAGCAGCTCCTATAGGGGTATCGCCATACCCGCATTCTACACCAAATGGTAAAGAGGGCAGGCTCAAGTGGTAATGGCAGCAAAACACCATGCATGAGACAGGGACACCCATAATGTCCTTCATACTCACCACTCCATTGATGCCATTCTTATTGACTGGCTGCTTTGGTACAATGACCAGGTAAGTGACGATACTCTTTTCTCTCAAGTAGTCACACCTTGTGCCCCCTTCGCCCGGCTCCACTTCAAACTCCCCCTTCAGGCAGTCGAAGGTGCTCTGCGAGATGTGCACGCGGCTGGGAGGAATTCAAGATGGAAATACATCAGTAGGAGCAACCAAAATTATTGGATAGAAATAATACATATAGGGGTAGATTCACATAGAGATACGACGGTGTATCTACTGATACACCGTCGTATCTGTGAGATCCGACGCTCGGATCTATGCGGCTGATTCCTCGAATCAGGTTCCGCATAGATCTCCCTTAGAGCCGACTGGTGTAAGTGAGTTACACTGTCGGATCTTAGGCTGCAATCTCCCGCCGTCCGCTAGGTGGCGCTTCTGTTATTATATGCGACGAATATGCAAATGAGGAGAACCGCCGATTCTGAAACGAACGCCAGGCTGTCGTTTTTTTTTTTACATCGTTTGCGTTCGGCTTTTTCCGGCGGATCGTTACCCCTGCTATATGCGGGGTAAGTGCGGCGTATCCTATGTTAAGTATGGCCGTCGTTCCCGCGTCGAATTTTGAATTTTTTACGTCGTTTACGTAAGTCGTTCGGGAATACGGCCATACGTTAATAGCGTTAACGTCGAAAACAATGACATCCTTGCGACGTCATTTGAGGCAATGCACGCTGGGAAATTTAGCCGGCGGCGCATGCGCAGTACGATCGGCGAGGGGACGCGCGTGATTTAAATAGTAAACTCCCCCTACCCGCGGAATTTGCATTCCGCCGGGGGATTTACGATCCGCCAGGGCAACTTACGAGGCAAGTGCTTTCTGAATACAGCACTTGCCTCAAAAACTGGTGCAGGCGGATCGTAAAAAAGATAGATCACGCGGATCAAAAGATCCGCTGATCTATGTGAATCTACCCCATACTGTATAAGAGATGGCAGATGTTCTACTTACCCAGGAATGCCGCCGGCCTCCATCTTATTAGCCAGGGTGACGTCGGTGGACCACACATCGTACTGCCAACGCTTCTGGCCCAGAACCCCTCCAATCACGGTACCTGTGTGAACTCCCACGCGCATGTCTACATCTGTTTTGGTCTTTTCTCTGACGTATCTGATGGACAAAGAAAGTCTTAAGCTGGCCAAACATTAGTAAAATCTCATTCATTCTTTCATTTTTAACAACTCTCTGCCACAGTTCAGTAACACTTACAGGTCTTGTCCCTCCTCCAGCCCATGAATGGACAGTGAAAGGAGAAGAACTGTGAAGAACTAAGTGTTCCCCTGGAGGCAGGCTGTAGTAATGACTACATAACTGTATCATTTATAACTTTTATATCTGCCTGAAATTCCACTTTTAATTAATTTTTCTTACAGTAATATTATGTACTCCAATAAGCAGATGGGGCTTGGGTTTCCTTTTCACAACATCAGCCCTTTGTTTAATGAACTCCAATGAGTCATCGGAGAGATGGCTCCCTTATACAATGGCTCATTTGGAAGTTTCAATCAGACAGATGGAGCTGCAAAGCAAGCTGCTCTGTTGTCTTTTTTGGCTAACCCAATGATCTCTAAACTTTTAAGTACAAGGGCCACTTTGTTTTTTTACTAATATTTACAGTAAGAAAAAAGTTAGTTTTATAAAAAGACCCCCTTTACATCTAGGAGTTCCTATTAAACCCCCCACCCAACCTTTACATCGGGGAGTTACCAAAAGAGTCACCATTTCATCCAGGAGTGACCATCAGACTAACTTTACATCCAGGAGTGCTCATCAGGATCCCCATTTACATACAGGAGTGCCAAAGGGAGTCCCCCTTACATCCAGAAAGATCCATCAGAGTCCCCCTTACATTCAGGAATCCCTATCAGAGTCCCCCTAACATCCAGGAGTGCCTGTCAGAGCCACAACCCTACATCCAGGATTGCCCATCAGCATCCTCCCTTACATCCTGGAGCGCCCACCAGATTCCCCTTATATTTAGGTGTTCCCATCAGAGCTCCCTCTTAGATCCAGGAGTGCCCATTAGCGCCCCTTATATATTCAGGACTGCCCATCAGAGTCCCTTCTTACATAGAGGTGTGCCAATCAGAGCCCCCCTCCTAGATCCAGGTGTGCCCATCAGAATCCTTTTTTACATCAGAATCCAGCACCCCCCACCCCTGGCAACATGCGTTATTGTATGCCATAGACAGTGGCGGCTGGTGCTCAAAATTTTGGGGGGGGGGGGGGGGCGAAAAAAACAAACAATTGCAGCCTCACTGTGCCCATCAAATGCAGCCACTGTGCCATCAATTGTCACCAGTGTGCCATGCCATCAAACGCAGCCACTGTGCCATGCCATTAAAACGCAACCACTGTGGCATGCCATCAAATGCAGTCACTGTGCCATGCCATCAAACACAGCCTCTGTGCCATCAATTGTCACCACTGTGCCATGCCATCAAACGCAGCCACTGTGCCATGCCATCAAACGCAACCACTGTGCCATCAATTGTCACCACTTTGCTATGCCATCAAACGCAGCCACTGTGCCATCAATTGTCACCACCGTGCCATGCCATCAAACACAGCCACTGTGCCATGCCATCAAACACAGCCACTGTGCCACCAATTGTCACCACTATGCCATCAATGGTCACCACTGTGCCCATCAATTGTTTCCACTGTGCCCATCAATTGTTACCACTATGCACAGCAATTGTTACCACTGTGCACAGCAATTGTAGCCACTGTGCCCCGCAATTGTAGCCACTGTGCCCCGCAATTGTAGCCACTGTGCCCCGCAATTGTGGCCACTGTGCCCAGTTAAATGCTGCCACTGTGACCTGTAAAATGCCCCCTTCCCCCCCGCCTGGCACTTACCTTTCTGGGGTCGGCCGTGCGTCTACCGTCCCTCGATGTCTTCTCCTGCCCTCGATGACGCTTCAGCCAATCAGGTTACCGAAAAACCAGAACCGGTGAACCTGATTGGCTGAGACGCCTGTCAGTCTTATCCAAGGAACGCACCGCCGGTACGTCCCAAGGATAAGCATTCGGAAGCCGACTACAGCCTGAGGGCTGTACTCGGAAAGCCTATCAGAGCTGCTGACTCTGATAGGCACTTCCACACAGCCAACCAGCTGCTGTTATTCAGGTGGCCGGCACTCACCACCCGGCCATCTGAATAGTGGGCGGCAGCGGCGAAAATACATAGATTCATGCAATGCATGAATCTATGTATTTCAATGCATGGGAGATATCGGCTAGCATAGTTCCGATGGACTACAGAATGCCTGTTATAAAGATGAAGATGAGGAGGCTGTGTTTTGTAGTCCTAATACACTTTCTGTCCAATAGTGACAACACCGCTCCTCCATAGATATAGTACATTGGGTGAGGGTTGTCACTGTAGGACAGGAAATGTGTTACTGGCAGGATCACAAGGTGAAAATGAAAGGGGAAAAAAAAATAGGATGAGAAAAGTGAAACAAATGCAAGCATCACATCTAAACACTGATAAGCTGCAATATATTACACTTTTGTTTTTTGAATTTAAAATGTTTAAAATGTTACAGTACTTACGATATGGCATCTACCATGGCCAGACCCATCATGATGGAGCAGTAGGCGTGATCTTCTCTGTAATCAGGGAGGCCACAGATGCAGTAATAACAGTCACCTAGGATCTTAATCCTCAACTGGTGATATTTCTACAGGATAAAACACAAGACCTGATATTACTGTTGTAGTAAGTGTGAGAATATCCCTGGGTACAAGAGAATGCAACTACAGATGTGAAATGACCAAATCCACGTGTGGTGTTCTGTGGCCCAGGAGACGGTAGGCAGGTCAGGTGAATATGGTCTGCACATTAACCTGACACATTCCATTAGAAATAGTGGGTATGGAAGCTGGAGAAACCTTCTGGAACAACGGACAGAGAATTGTTGTGGAAATTTTATGAAGATGTATTTAATATGTATTGTCATAGTGTCTCCCAGTGTTGGTTCTCCCGCAACCCGCTCTAAATTGCTGACGGGGGCAGACCGACACTGGTTGAGTCCCGTCTGGGAGTGGAAAACTTCCTGGGATTGGAGAGAGATGTTTGCAGAGTGGGGGTAAGTCCGCCAGCAAAAGGGCCCCTGTGCATTGCACAGACGATCGTCTGAGTCAGGGTTGGGTAATGTACATAGTGCAGGGGTCAGAGTTGAGTAATGTATATAGTGCAGGGGTCAGTGTTGGGTAATGTACATAGTGCAGGGGTCAGGGTTAGGTAATGTATATAGTGCAGGGGTCAGGGTTGGGTAACGTACATAGTGCAGGGGTCAGGGTTGGGTAACGTACATAGTGCAGGGGTCAGTGTTGGGTAATGTACATAGTGCAGGGCTCAGGGTTGGGTAACGTACATAGTGCAGGGGTCAGTGTTGGGTAATGTACATAGTGCAGGGCTCAGGGTTGGGTTATGTACATAGTACAGGGGTCAGGGTTGGGTAACGTACATAGTGCAGGGGTCAGTGTTGGGTAATGTACACAGTGCAGGGCTCAGGGTTGGGTTATGTACATAGTACAGGGGTCAGGGTTGGGTAACGTACATAGTGCAGGGGTCAGGGTTGGGTAACGTACATAGTGCAGGGGTCAGGGTTGGGTTATGTACATAGTGCAGGGGTCAGGGTTGGGTAACGTACATAGTGCAGGGGTCAGTGTTGGGTAATGTACATAGTGCAGGGCTCAGGGTTGGGTAACGTACATTGTGCAGAGGTCAGTGTTGGGTAATGTACATAGTGCAGGGGTCAGTGTTGGGTAATGTACATAGTGCAGGGCTCAGGGTTGGGTAACGTACATAGTGCAGGGGTCAGTGTTGGGTAATGTACATAGTGCAGGGCTCAGGGTTGGGTAACGTACATCGTGCAGAGGTCAGTGTTGGGTAATGTACATAGTGCAGGGGTCAGGGTTGGGTAATGTACATATTGCAGGGCTCAGGGTTGGGTTATGTACATAGTACAGGGGTCAGGGTTGGGTAACGTACATAGTGCAGGGGTCAGTGTTGGGTAATGTACACAGTGCAGGGCTCAGGGTTGGGTTATTTACATAGTACAGGGGTCAGGGTTGGGTAACGTACATAGTGCAGGGGTCAGGGTTGGGTAATGTACATAGTGCAGGGGTCAGGGTTGGGTAACGTACATAGTGCAGGGGTCAGGGTTGGGTTATGTACATAGTGCAGGGGTCAGGGTTGGGTAACGTACATAGTGCAGGGGTCAGTGTTGGGTAATGTACATAGTGCAGGGCTCAGGGTTGGGTAACGTACATTGTGCAGAGGTCAGTGTTGGGTAATGTACATAGTGCAGGGGTCAGGGTTGGGTAACGTACATAGTGCAGGGCTCAGGGTTGGGTAACGTACATCGTGCAGAGGTCAGTGTTGGGTAATGTACATAGTGCAGGGGTCAGGGTTGGGTAACGTACATAGTGCAGGGGTCAGGGTTGGGTAACGTACATAGTGCAGGGATCAGGGTTGGGTTATGTACATAGTGCAGGGCTCAGGGTTGGGTAACGTACATCGTGCAGAGGTCAGTGTTGGGTAATGTACATAGTGCAGGGGTCAGGGTTGGGTAATGTACATATTGCAGGGCTCAGGGTTGGGTTATGTACATAGTACAGGGGTCAGGGTTGGGTAACGTACATAGTGCAGGGGTCAGGGTTGGGTAACGTACATAGTGCAGGGGTCAGGTGTGTAAAGTACAGAGATTACGTAACTTATTTAGAAGCAAGCAATGCTACACGGACTGCGTGTTCACTTACCGCTGCAAGCTTGTCAAAGCGGGCAAAAAGCTCATTTAACAGTTTAACCAACTCCTGGGCACTGCAGTAGGAGGACAGCTGAGTGAAGCCCACGATGTCTGCAAAGAGTATGCTGCGGGGAGACAGAGATAAGGACATGTTACCATTCATATAACTATAGGTTGTAATCTGCCTTCCTTCTTTCCTCCTCAGAACATTTCTTATATACATTCTTCCAGACATTATGTCAGCTCCACCTAGTGGTCGTAATGTGATATTTTCCCGAAACGCATCAAATTCGGGAAGATATTGCATTATGGCCACTAGGTGGAGCTGCTGATGATGATAGGAAATTCACATACACACACAATTAGGGGTCTGATTGGTTGCTATGAGTTACTTCCTCCTTCACAACTTCCTGTTTGTTTTTTCACAAGAAATCACAGCTTCCTGTTTACTGATTAGGCTTGTCAGCCTGCATGAAGGATCTGATTGGTTGCTATGTGTTACTGCACACTCATATCTCCTGTTCACGGACTAGGCCCCACAGCCTGTGTGTGGGATCTGATTGGTTGCCATTGGTTATTACACACTCTCATGTCTTCTGTATACTGACTAGGCCTGACAGTCTGCATGAGAGATTTAATAAGTTGCTATGGGTTACAGCATGCGCTTATTTTTTCTGTATACTGACTAGGCCTGGTGGCCTCAGTGACATATCTGATTGGTTGCTATGGTTTCCTGTACCATCTCATGTCTCCTGACTAAGCCTGACAGCCTGCATGAGGGATATGATTGGTTGCTATGGGTTACTGCACACGCTCGTGTATCCTGTATACTAACTAGGCCTGATGACTTCAGTGAGGGATCTGATTGGTTGCTGTGTGACTGTACACCCTTGTGTATCCTGTATACTAACTAAGCCTTGCTATGGGTTACTGCACGCCCTCGTGTATCCTGTATACTGAGCTTCATGGCTTCAGTGAGAGATCTGATTTGTTGCTTTGAGTTACTTTCCCCCTTACGTCTGCTTCTCATTGACTGGGCCCATCAACAATGTATCTGATTGGTTACTATCGGTTACTGCACACTCTCATGTCTCCTGTATATTAACTAGGCCCAGCAGCCTGAGTGTGGAATCTGATTGGTTGCTATGGGTTACTGCACACTCTTATATCTCCTGTATACTGACTAGGCCCATCAGTCTGATTGTGGGATCTGATTGGTTGCTATGGGTTACTGCACACTCTCATATCACCTGTATACTGACTAGGCCCAGCAGTCTGATTGTGGGATCTGATTGGTTGCTTTGGGTTACTGAACACTCCTATGTCTCCTGTATACTGACTAGGCCCAGCAGCCTGAGTGTGGAATCTGATTGGTTGCTATGGGTTACTGCACACTCTTATATCTCCTGTATCCTGACTAGGCCCAACAGTCTGATTGTGGGATCTGATTGGTTGCTATGGGTTACTGCACACTCATATCTCCTGTATACTAACTAGGCCCAGTAGCCTCAGTGTGGGATCTGATTGGTTGCTATGGGTTACTGAACACTACTATGTCTCCTGTATATTAACTAGGCCCAGCAGCCTGAGTGTGGCATCTGATTGGTTGCTATGGGTTACTGCACACTCTCATGTCTCCTGTATACTGACTAGGCCCAGCAGCCTGAGTGTGGGATCTGATTGGTTGCTATGGGTTACTGCACACTCTTATGTCTCTTGTATACTGACTAGGCCCAGTAGCGTGAGTGTGGGATCTGATTGGTTGTTATGGGTTACTGCACACTCTTATGTCTCCTGTATACTGACTAGGCCTAGTAGCGTGAGTGTGGGATCTGATTGGTTGCTATGGGTTACTGCACACTCTCACGCCTCCTGTACACGGACTAGGCCCGGCGGCCTGAGTGAGGCCTAGCTGCGGTATACCTGACGTTTTCATGGCGGTACATGTACATGGTGTTGAACTGCTGCAGCTCCTTTTGCTTCTGGTCCTTCTTCATGTCGTTGAGCATCTCGTCAGCGATGTGCTTGGGCAGGATGGAGAGGAGGAGTCTCTCCTGGAAAGAAATAAACACGACAGCCATGGTTAGAGCGAGACGTCCTTCTGTTCTAGGAAATTCTAGCACGTGGCGTAACGGATGAGGACTTCTACGGCCCTCCGGAGCCACCAGACTGTACAAACAGTGCAAGAGAAATCACAATGAGTCACCGCTGTCCTGATACAAGGACGCCCACCCTTCTGGTCCACAACACGCTAATGGCGGATAAATGCAGGACAACGCGATGAGATTCTGCCGCGATTGTCGTGCAATATGATCGCATAACAATCGCAGCAAACTGCACCTTTACAAATCGCACAAAGCTTGTCACCCAATAAGGGGCAGGAGCTTCTCTTCACATACAGAAGGCTATGCAAGTGAATGGGATTCCCTATGTCATCCTGCGTACACACGACCGTTATTCATGTCATGGAAAAAAACGTTGTTCTTCGCGACGCGATTCCTCTCAAGCCTGCCTTGCATACACACGATCGTGATAAAAAATGCTCGAGCAAAGCGCGGTGACGTACAACACGTACGGCGGCACTATAAAGGGGAAGTTCCATTCGAATGGCGCCACCATTTGGATTGATTATGCTAATTTCTGTTCTCATAACTTGCTTCTGAGCATGCACGTTTTTTCCCCCCCCTCGTTAAAGCCTACACAGGACCATTTTTCACGACGAGAAAAACGACGACGAGAAAAAAATAGAACAGGTTCTACATTTTTAATGCCCATTTTTCGAGGAAAAATGCTCTGGAGCCCACACACAACCGTTTTTCACGACCAATTAAAAAAAATAGCATTTTTCTCATCATGAAAAACGGTTGACCCCGATGGATCAGCGAGCCGGTTTCGGTGACAGCCTGCCAAAGTAATGGCTGCGCGGCCCATTAATTTGAGCACCGCTGTACTGCCTATAAGAGAAATAAAGTAGAATGGCTAATGGCCAGTGAATGGGGGGGCTTGGGTGGCCATCGAGGTTTGCTGGTCGGGGGGCCGAGTTTGTCAGATAGGAGAGACCTGTCATTCACACTGCCCTCACCTCACTTCATAGTGCCTAACCCAGGTAAACCTCAGCGCTGCTGTATTGCTGAAAGGCAGCCAATGGCTGCGCGGCAATGCCGGTTTCTGAGATTACAGCCAATGAGGCTGTAGCAATGTTCCTGAATGTCGTTAGCCCTCCCGCTTTACTTGTTTTTGTGCATGTTTGCAAAATTAAAGTGTACTGGTCTGGATAAAGTCCAGGACCAATTTTTTGTCCCAGTCCAGCCCTGCACTGACCTCATCGCACGTCCCTGTTCCTTACGCTATAGCTGATCGGTGTGCAGCGGTGATTTCCCACTGCATTCGCCTTGGTGTTGCATGTGGGCAGCCAATACAAGTGGATGCAGATGCAACAGCTGCACGGACAGAGGCGCATGTAAAAATTTGATACGGGTGCAGGAGCGAGTCAACGCCCATCTGAATGAGCCCTTGGCATGCCCAGGAGAAGTAGGTGCAGCGTTCAGCCCCCCTGCAGGGAGCCTATCATAAGGTACATGGCCTCATTCACACAGGGCATACTAAAGCATATGCCCATGTGAGATCCGAGTTTGCCCATGCTAGCAGTCCCGTTGATGTGATTTGGGACGCAGCGATTGCTGCCAATCTGACATCCATGTGGATGCAGGTGCATGTCTCCGAACTCACAGTGTGCATACCTCCCAACTTTTCAACCTCAGAATGAGGGGATCAGAGTTGTTGTGTTGAGCGGGGAGGGGGAGTTGCCGCGAGTCTCGGTAATCGCGGGACCACGGTAATCGCGCGCGGGTGGGGGGGGGGATTGGGGGGGGTTGCCGCGGATTCGCGGGACTGTGGCCATTTTCGCGGGATCGCGGGATGTTCGAGGGACCGCGCGAAAACCGGGACGGTTGGGAGGTATGTGTGCATTAGTATGAACAAGGCCTAAGGCAGGCTGCACGGGGCTGAACAATTGGCCACCACAGAACTGCGTTTCAGACCTTGGTCCCTGAACACACAGGGCCCTAAATGTGGGTACCACTTGGCGTTCACCCCCCAATCAGTGAATGCGTCTTCAGAGCCCATGCAGACGTCCGAGGACGCATTGGGCCATGGGTATTACTGACGCCAGACAAGTTTTCTTGTTATAAATAGTGACAATGTTGTCACTGCGGGAGTTCAGTCGTCAGTTAGCGGACAGCCGTTGGCGTTGGGCAACTTTCACAGCTGATAAGTGGATTTGGTCTATTACTAGGGTGAGCGTTATTCCAATTTGTGATTCTGCAAAAGCTGGACGTCATGTCTGCTGCTGTAATGATAAGGGTTCAATCTAGGGATCGACCAATATCGTTTTTCTGATGCCAATACGATACCGATATTTCGGCCACCTCTCAGGCCGATATTGTGTGCCGATATCCCGTACATTTGAAAAAAAAATGTTTTTACACTTTTTTTTATCACTGTTATTACTGTCACAAGAAATGTAAACATCCCTTGTGACAGTAATAGGCAGAGACAGGTACTCTTTATGGAGGGATCGGGGGTCTATAAGACCCCAAACCCCTCCTCTGCACTTGAAAGTATTCCAAACTTCAAGATCGGCATTTTTGAATACTTTATATTTTTTAAAACTGGCGCCTTTAAGATGCCAAAAATCCGGGAAGTGATGTCATGACATCGCTTCCGGGTTACTACCGTGTTTCCCCGAAAATAAGACGTACTCCGAAAATAAGCCGTAGCGGGATTTCGACACAAGATCGAAATATAAGACACCCCTCCGAAAATAAGACGTAGCGATGTAGTGTCGAATCTCCGAAAATAAGACGTGGCGAATCTCCGATAATAAGACGTAGTGTCGTATGCGTAACGGCGCGGCGCGGAGCGGGAAACAACACGTGATAGGCGTACAGTACTGTACTGGAACTGAAGTGAGGAGAAGAACGCTGTGTAAAGCTGTAAAGCTTCTCCCAGCACTGACCAGCAAACCCCTCTCTCACCCCACACAAACACCAGGGGATAGGGGGAAAAGCTGCTACTGAGCCCAAAGAGATCACCCCAGCTCCACTTTGCTCCACATCAGCTTTGCTGGCCTATCTTTCTGTACAGCCAGACAAGATGAGTGCAAAGAGAAGAAGTTGGATATCAGAATGGTCCAAAAATGGCATGCAGAATACGATAATCTCAGTCTACAGGTGGACAGAGGAAATGCTAAGAAGCGCAAGTGTGGTTCAGGTAGGCAACCTTTATTTTCTGTAATAAAAATAAGACACCCCCCGAAAATAAGCCATAGTGTGATTTCTTGAGGAAAAAAAAATATAAGACGGTGTCTTATTTTCGGGGAAACACGGTAGATCCAAGACCTAAACGAAGCATCAGGAGGAGAGAGTAGAAGAGTATTTTCTCTTTGAATTGCACGGTCTTTTGCTGCAGGGGACGAGAGTGAGCACGTCACCATATTCAAACCTGTGGGAGGTTGAAGTCGGAGCCCCAGACGCACTATCGTGAGACCACCCAGAAAGAGAGAGAATGCTGGGAAGTGTTGTGCCACCATCGCTGAGAACCTCGCACTACAACCACACACTAAGGGGGTCACCTAGTGAGGCAAGGTACAAGGCCCCACTGAACTAAGGCAGAACATTCCTTCTCTCCAATCAATGAGACTGGTGAGAGGGCCTTGTGGCCATGACCTACTGCCATTAGAGAGACTGAGACCTTGGAGTTTGACTGCACAGCTGCTCTATAGCCAATCACTGTCTGCAGGCTCTGCTGTCACTGTTCCTATGCGCACCGATGGTATGATTGGGCCCTAGCATTAGCCGGCTGAAAATCCAGAATTACATACTATTTTTATGCTCACCAAATGTATAATTGGGCCCCAGCAGTAGCCGGCTGAAAATCCAGAATTACATACTATTTTTATGCTCACCAAATGTATAATTGGGCCCCAGCAGTAGCCGGCTGAAAATCCACAATTACAGGATCCAGGATTACAAACTATTTTTATGCGCACCAAAGGTATAATTGGGCCCCAATGTTAACTGGCTGAAGATCCGGGACTAAAGACTTACAAAAGTCTCATATAGAGACCTTTGCTAGTTGCTCAGTACAGAAGTACCACCCAGGGGTAAAACCCAGGACTTGGTCATCCTTTTGGGTGCACCCTAATTAGTTGCAATATCCCTATTCTAAATACAATTAATGTGTATGTTCACTGTCTATTACTGATCGTGCTGATTCATTTGTTACTCCAGTCTAGTGGTATAGAACTCTAATCTAAGTTGCTGTGGCATGTTGAATCTACCGTCTACCAGACTGTACCTCCTATAGGTTCATTGAAGCTCAAGCCTTCATTTACTACAACTCATACCGATGCATTTCTTTTACCACTAAGCGGCCTTGTGCTCATTTGTTGGTAATAGCGCTCTGCCAAGCCAAGAGTATCTTTGCAGGTAACTTTTTTTTATGTTTTTGGTGATTTTCATTCAACTAGGTGTGTCAGAGGGGCTGTCGGGCGCAGAACCGACAACCCAAATTGCCAAGTGGCTTGTTTCAGTGGTGGTGATACAATGGGACCACGTCAAACACCCCCCCCCCAACCACATGTGATACACTAAGAATTAAATTATCTTGTGCTGCCAGCAAAAAGGGGGGTCAGACCACGGCTCTCCCACACACACAGCAGTGGCCCAGCTCTCCCCCTGAATGCTACTCTTTTCCTTTAATTTTCACCTGGTGTTAGAAACACACTTCCTGTCCTAGAGTGACAACAGTCTCTGTACTGTAAATATAGAGGATCAACGTTGTCACCCTAGGACAGGACTCCAGAAACCTCCTCATTTCCATCACATAGGGGGAGGTGTCTGTAGTCCACAAACGAGGGCTTGAGATTTCATTATCGCTTTGCAAACTCAGTAGAGGGAGTTATCAGCTGACAAGATTTCTGGCAGGATCAACTGGTGATTTTTGCAATTTTCAAACCCATTAAATAAAATTATTTCAATAGTATATTTACCAAAGATAGCCAATAAGAGACATTGTTAGGGCTTACATAGTCTCTAATTTGCTGTTTAGCTAGATTTGGCCTGTAGGTGTCACTGTTGTCATATACGCCAGTGCAGGTGCTGGCGTCTTGCAGCATAGAGAGCACCTGGGCCCTTGTTTGTACACACACCTGTTCCTGTCCGTTCCATCGGGCCCAGCGTTTGGATTGGAGTACAGAATGTGAGTGCGTTTGTTTTCCAAGCCAACGTCGTATTTATCTGATATAGGACCAAGTAATGCTCAGAGTAATACATAGTATTTTGGAATCAATTAATGAAAAACTCCTGTGTGATAATCTTTTAATTTAGGTTTTGATTGCGACAATCTTTTCTATCTTTCAGAAATACTATTGGAGGTTTCCACCAAACCTGTGCTGAGTTCCTGGGTCTATACACCTGCCATGCCCATTATGAGGGGTTCCCACTATGCCTGCACTAAGTTACTGGATCTGTACACCTGCTGTGCCCATTATGAGGGGTTTCCACCATGTTTGCGCTAAGTTAATGGATCTGTACACCTGCTGTACTCATTATGAGGGGTTCCCACCATCCCTGTGCTGAGTTCCTGGGTCTGTACACCTGTGTGGCCATTATGAGGGGTCCCCATCATCCCTGTGCTGAGTTTCTGGGTCTGTACGCCTGTGTTGCCATTATGAGGGGTTCCCACCATCCCTGTGCTGAGTTCCTGGGTCTGTACACCTGTGTGGCCATTATGAGGGGTTCCCATTATCCCTGTGCTGAGTTCCTGGGTCTGTATGCCTGTGTGGCCATTATGAGGGGTTCCCACTATCCCTGTGCTGAGTTTCTGGGTCTGTACACCTGCTGTGCCCATTATGAGGGGTTCTCATCATCCATGTGCTGAGTTCCCAGGTCTGAACACCTGCTGTGCTGATTATGAGGGGTTCCCACGATCCCGGAGCTGAGGTACCAGGTCTGAAAACCTGCAGCGCCCATTATGAGTGGCTCCTACCATCCTTATACTGAGTTCCTGGGTCTGTACACCTGCTGTGCCCATTATGAGGGATTCCCACCATCCCTACACTGAGCTCCTGGGTTTTTACACCTGCTGTGCCCATCATTAAGGGGGTTCCACCATCCCTATGCCGAGTTCCTGGGTTTTTACACCTGCTGTGCCCATTGTGAGGGGTTCCCACCATCCCTATGTTGATTTCCCAGTTCTGTACATCTACTGTGCACATTATGAGGGGTTCCCACCATCCCTCCCCTTAGTTCCTAGGCTTTTTTTAAATTATAGATAGAGTAGGGAAAGGTTAAAACCATTGTCAAGTTTTTATTCTCCGTATGTGTCCTGCTGGGGTAATTTTCCTTTACTTCCTGCCCTGAGAATAAGTGTTCCCATTGAAGTATTCCCCCTCTATTCCCTCCCCGCAGGGATTACTCTTCAAAGAGCAAATGTAGTGTAAATGAGCCCTGACAGTCAATACGAAGCACACAGCTGAGAGCTTCTCCTAACCCCTTGAATTCCAGGATGTTTATAAATGCATCTTAGTAGACAAGGGGTTATTTGCACTGTGATTCCACAGCCACAAGGATCTCCGCCAGGCTGGCGCAGTTTGCACACAGTAAATGTATGCTTTAATTTGATACAGAATTGTCAATTCGTCATTAATGGAAGATCAGATAAAGACAACGGGTTTCGGGGGAGAAGGACTCTTTCTTCAGGGCTAACAAGCAAAGAATGTTACAAGTGAAATAGGATAGATCTCACAACACAAATATGGGCTTACGCACGCGGATGTAAATAAAATCCTGCCGCCAGAAGGAACAAGGCATGTATGCATGTGGATCAGCTAAAGGCAACGTTTCGAGGATGAAGGACTGTTTCTTCAGGGCTAACAATGTCACAAATCAAATCGGATAATCCTCACAACACAAATTTGGGCTCACATGCACACGGATGTGATTAATTTGCACCTGTCAACACCACTCCTAGCTGCCAGAAGGAACAGTGTGTTTATGTGTGTACACCGTTTAAAAGCATGACCTGCATGACCTGCTAAATCTCCCTCCAATCTGTGCCTACACTTAGAGTCCCGATGAGATTGGCGGCCGAAGAGGAAAGGTGGATGCTCGGGAAAAGTAGTCTGGTGAGCCGCGCACAGGCCATGGGACCTAACAGTATGACCTCTCTGAGCCTGTCCCCCTCCCCCAGGGCCCCGACCAATGTAGCTGGAGAGCAGAAAGTAATAAGTGAGGTGGAGGATTGTGAAAATTACCACTCCGGTGCAGTGCTCACTGAAAGTTTCCCTGACATGAGAGCGGCAGCCTTCCAGTTTGTGCAGTTTTCTTCTCCTTGTGCTCTATGTAAGTGTCCAACAGTTCAGCCTGAGCACTGTGAACAGACTGGTCTCAATGTGTGCTGTGCGGTGTCAGTGTGCGCTGTGCTATGCTGTCAATGGCTGTGCAGTTGTGTGGATCTCAGCGCTGAATTGTACTCCCTCCCGCTGTGCTGCAGTTCCTCTCCTCACTGCCAGCCTGAATAAAAGGGGGAAGTGGGAACATGCAATCGTGGAGCCTCACACACAGGCTCCTGATGATGAGATGAATGGGAGAGAGAGAGAGGATGGATGTGAGTTGCAGAGGAGACAGAAAGAGAATGGGGAAGAGACCCAGTTCTAGTGCCCTGTCCCTCTGGTCTGCCCCCAGTGCCCTGTCCCTCTGGTCTGCCCCAAAGTGCCCTGTCCCATTTTGTTAAAGTTGTTGTTGGTAATATTTAATTTTGTAACTTGATTCTGCAAAAAACATTTAACAGTGTCATTTCATGAGATAATCTACAAGGGCGTGTTTACGGGTGCAATTAGGCGCAGGGCAGTGTATGAATTAGGTGGGGCAACTGGTGGCGAGTAACTTTTGAGGCCTGGCTAGTAGCTCAGGACTTGAAATTTTGAGCCCTGGGTATTGTATTCTGTATTTATTGTATTGTTGAAAAAAATCAATAAAATAATTTTGTAAAAAAAAAAAAAATTCTGTGCTGCAATCGGTAACCCCGAGTCAGACTCGGGCTCGCCTCGCAGCATCCACAGGCAGCGTTTACTTACCTTGTCCCTGGATCCAGCGATGCATCCCCCGCTGCGTGAGCGAGCAGGTCCTCGCTCGATTCACAGTGTCCCTGTGTGCCGCCGAGCTCCGTTCCCTGCGACGTTACGACGTACGGGGGCGGAGATCGGCGCCAAATTTAAAAAAGTAAACAAACACATTACATACAGTATACTGTAATCTTATAGATTACAGTACTGTATGTAAAAAAAAAAACACACCCCCTTGTCCCTAGTGGTCTGCCCAGTGTCCTACATGTACTTTTGTATAATAAAAACGGTTCTTTCTTCCTGCAAACTGTAGATTGTCCATAGCAACCAAAAGTGTCCCTTTATGTCATAAGTGGTTCTAGAGCAGCTAGAAAACAGCGATAATAAATCATAATCACTTGCAGAATTGAGCGATAGCGATTTGTGGGGAAATTTGTCATAAAAAAAAGTAATGAGAGCGACAATTCTGCAACTGAGCACATTTCAGTGATTTGGAGTTGATTACATTTTTAAATTTTTATTATAATTATATTATTATTTGTTATAATTATTTATTATATTATAATTTATCATTTTGATTTAAAAAAAAAATCATACCCGGGATGCCTACTAGACTCTTGTTTGGTCAGATTTAAGTGAGTTATTCCTAAGAATTACAGGCCTACAGTATAAAACGCCAAATTTTCCTTGCAAATAATTGTACTGCTTTCAGCACCTAAAATCTGAAATAATCGTACAGCGTTTAGAAGAAAATATGTAGAAATTCATGAATGGAGGATCAGATAAAGGCAATGTGTTTCAGGGGAGGACTCTTTCTCCAGGGGTAACAAGTAAAGAATGTTACAAATTAAATTGGATAGTTCTCACAACACAAATTTGGGCTCACACACATACGGATGTGATTAATTTGCACCTGTCAACCCCACTGCTTGCTGCCAGAAGGAACAGTGTGTTAATACGTGTACAGCGTTTAGAAGCATACATGCAGAAATTCATGAAAGGAGGATCAGATAAAGGCAACGTGTTTTGGGGAGAAGGACTCTTTCTTCGGGGCTAACAAGTAAAGAATGTTACAGATCAAAATCGGATAATCCTCCCAACACAAATTTGGGCTGATACGCATACAGATGTAAATAAAATATGCCTGTCAACACGGATTCTTGCCGCCAGAAGGAACAGTGCATTTATGCATGTGGATCAGCTAAAGGAAACATGTTTCGGTGAAGGAGGACTCTTTCTTCAGGGCTAACAAGCAAAGAATGTTACAGATTAAATCGGATAATCCTCACAACACAAATTTGGGCTCACACGCACACAAATGTAAATAAAATACGCCTGTCAAAGCAGATTCCTGCCGCCAGAAGGAAAAGTGTGTTTATGCATGTACAGTGTTTGGAAGCATACATGCAGAAATTCATTAATGGAGGATCAGATAAAGGCAACGTGTTTCACGGGAGGACTCTTTCTTCAGGGGTAACAAGTAAAGAACGTTACAAATTAAATCGGATAGTTCTCTCTCACACACATGGATGTGATTAATTTGCACCTGTCAACGCCACTCCTTGCTGCCAGAAGGAACAGTGCGTTTATGAATGTACAGTCTTTGGAAGCGTACATGCAGAAATGTATTAATGGAGAATCAGATAAAAGCAACGTGTTTGGGGGGAGAAGGAGTCTTTCTTCAGGGCTAACAAGCAAAGAATGTTACAAATCAAATCGGATAGTCCTCACACACATACGGATGTGATTAATTTGCACCTGTCAACGACACTCCTTGCTGCCAGAAGGAACAGTGTGTTAATACATGTACAGCGTTTAGAAGCATACATGCACAAATTCATGAATGGAGGATGAGATAAAGGCAACGTGTTTCGGGGGGAACGACTCTTTCTTCAGGGCTAACAAGTTACAGATCAAATCGGATAATCCTCACAACAGAAATTTGGGCTGATACGCACACAGATGTAAATAAAATATGCCTGTCAATACAGATTCCTGCCGCCAGAAGGAACAGTGCATTTATGCATGTGGATCAGCTAAAGGAAACATGTTTCGGTGAAGGAGGACTCTTTCTTCAGGGCTAACAAGCAAAGAATGTTACAGATCAAATCGGATAATCCTCACAACACAAATTGGGTCTCACATGCACACAAATGTAAATAAAATACGCCTGTCAACGCAGATTCCTACCGCCAGAAGGAAAAGTGCGTTTATGCATGTACAGTGTTTGGAAGCATACATGCAGAAATTCATTAATAGAGGATCAGATAAAGGCAACGTGTTTCGGGGGAGGACTCTTTCTTCAGGGGTAACAAGTAAAGAATGTTACAAATTAAATCGGATAGTTCTTACACACACGGATGTGATTAAAAGGGTTGTAAAGGTTTGTATTTTATTTTCTAAATTGGTTTCTTTAAGCTAGTGCATTGTTGGTTCACTTACCCTTTCCTTCAATTTCCCTTCTAAATGTTTTTTTTTTCTTTGTTTGAATTTATCACTTCCTGTTTCTCCTCAGTAAGCTTTCCACCATCATCCGAGCGGTGGAAAGTCATTTAGAACAGCTTACTGAGGAGGAACAGGAAGTGAGAAATTCAGACAAAGAAAACAAAGAAAAAAAACATTTAGAAGGGAAATTGAAGGAAAAGGTAAGTGAACCAACAATGCACTAGCTTAAAGGAACCTATTAAGAAAATAAAAAACGAACCTTTACAACCCCTTTAATTTGCACCTTTTAACGCCACTCCTTGCTACCAGAAGGAACAGTGTGTTAATATGTGTACAGCGTTAGGAAGCATACATGCAGAAATTCATGTATGGAGGATCAGATAAAGGCAACGTGTTTCGGGGAGAAGGACTCTTTCTTCAGGACTAACAAGCAAGGAATGTTACAAGTGAAATAGGATAGATCTCACGACACAAATATGGGCTTACGCACTCAGATGTAAATAAAATACGACTGTCCATGCAGAATCCTGACACCAGAGGGAACAGTGCATTTATGCATGTGGATATGATAAAGCCAACGTGTTTCGAGGAAGAAGGACTCTTTCTTCAGGGTTAACAAGTAAAGAATGTTACAAGTGAAATAGGATAGATCTCACAACACAAATTTGGGCTCACACACACGCATGGATGTAATCAAAGAACGTTTCTAGAGGGGAAAAACGCGTGCGCTTAGATGCGTAAATGCAGAAATTCATTATAGTGGCTAAAAGAATATTTTTTTTCTAGGCGCTAGAATGAATTTCTTTGTGTGGGCTTCCAAGCCCATAGCTGTTCAGGACCCTCCTTTGTCACAGGAGTGCGGGCTTGTTCACACTAGGTGCAGGAACACGTGCAAAGCCTCATATTTTTTCACGCCATACCAAAATGGGCTACTTTTTGCAGCCACATTCGGGTATCATTAATTGTAAATGGCACCCCCTACGGGTGTTTTTAAACATCACGCCTGCACTTTTTTTTTGCACATTTCACAAGCATAGGGAAGACCTAGGATTCAACGTACGGGAACACATAAAAAAAAGGATTTTTAATAAACAGCTTACCTGTAAAATCCTTTTCTTGAAGTACATCACGGGACACAGAGCGCATAGCCATTACACTTGGGTTATATGGGTACCTTCAGGTGTGGACACTGGTGTAATCAATTTCACAGGAAGTTTCCTCCCTATATAACCCCCTCCCACTGGGAGTGCTTCAGTTTTGTAGCAAGCAATTCTCCCGAGGTTACACAATGTTCCCCAAAAGAGGGGTGGGAGCTCTGTGTCCCGTGATGTACTTCAAGAAAAGGATTTTACAGGTAAGCTGTTTATTAAAAATCCTTTTTTCTTTATCGTACATCACGGGACACAGAGCGCATAGCCATTACACTTGGGATGTTCTAAAGCAATGCTCTATGAAGGGAGGGAGACCGTAAGGCCAAGAATAGCCAAATAAAAACATTGTCAGGAGAAAACATGGCTCCACCAACAGAAAAACAAGGGGGCGTGAACCGGGCCAGAGGATTCTATACTGCTGCCCGTAGGACCGCCTGCCCAAAAGCTGCGTCCGTACCCTTTGCAACGTCCAACTTATAAAATTTAGTAAACGTATGTACGGAAGACCAGGTTGCCGCCTTGCAAACCTGTGCCATAGAGATCTGATGGTGTGCCGCCCAGGAGGCACTCATGGCCCTCGTAGAATGGGCTTTAACTGATAAGGGAGGTGGAACGCGCTTCAGACCATATGCCTGAAAAATCAGCTGCTTAATCCACCTAGCCAAGGAAGACTTGGCAGCCGGCTGACCCTTCTTGGGGCCATCCGGAAGAACAAAAAGCACATCTGTTTTCCGAATCTTCTCTGTAGCCTTGAGATAGACCCTCATGGCTTGAACCACGTCCAAAGTATGAAGCCGTCTTTCCTCTCTGGACTGGGGAGTAGGAAAGAAGGATGGTAGGACTAGGTCCTGATTCAAGTGAAAACTGGATATGACCTTAGGAAGGAAAGAAGGTTGAGGCCGCAGAACCACTCTGTCCTTATGCAGAATAAGGTATGGCTCCCTGCATGACAAGGCTGCCAGCTCGGAAACCCTTCTGGCTGAAGCCATAGCCACCAAGAAAACCAACTTTCGGGTTAGTAGCACAAGAGGGATTTCTGTCAGAGGTTCAAACGGCTGCCTTTGTAAAGCTGACAAGACCAGATTTAAATTCCAGGGGCAGAGGGGAGCTCTAATAGGGGGAGTCACATGCAAGACCCCCTGCAAGAAGGTTTTCATAAGCGAATGGGTGGCCAAGGGTCTTTGAAACCATATTGATAAGGCCGACACCTGCCCCTTTAGAGTACTAAGAGCCAACCCTTTGTCAACGCCAACCTGGAGGAATCGCAAGATCCTGTCAATAAAAAACTTTCGAGGATGCCATTTTTGAGACTCGCACCACTCCACATAGGTTCTCCAGACTCTGTAATAAATATTTCTGGAGACCGGTTTCCTAGCCTGAATCAATGTAGATATGACCTGATCTGAGAGGCCTCTGCCCTTAAGAATTAGGGATTCAGCCGCCAAGCCGTCAAATTTAGCTGCTGTGAAGCAGGATGGCAGATTGGGCCCTGAGACAGCAGATCTGGGCGTAGGGGGAGCGGCCACGGCGCCCTGACTGACATCTTCACGATGAGCGCGTACCAAGCCCTCCTGGGCCAGGCTGGGGCCACCAGGATCACAGGCCTGCGCTCCACCCGGATCCTCCGTAGAAGGCGGGGAATCATCTGCAGTGGAGGGAACGCATACAGAAGAGAAAACTGGTGCCAAGGACAAACCAAGGCATCGGTCCCGTAGGCCGAGGGATCCCTGGCTCGGGATATGAATTTGTCCAACTTTTTGTTGGATCTCATTGCCATAATGTCCACCTCTGGGACTCCGAATCTTTGGCAAATCTCTTGGAATACCTGGGGGTGAAGAGACCATTCCCCCGGGAGCAACTGTTGACGACTCAAAAAATCTGCTTGAGAATTGTCTATCCCTGGGATGAACACCGCCGAGATGCAGGGTACATGGGCTTCGGCCCATGAGAAAATCAGGTTTACTTCTCTTTGGGCTGCTGGGCTCTTCGTGCCCCCCTGGTGGTTTATGTATGCCACCGCAGTGGCGTTGTCGGACTGTATCCTTACTGGCAGACCCTGAAGGGGGAGAGTCCAGGCGATCAGGGCCAGCCGAGCAGCTCTGATCTCCAAGATATTGATGGGAAGCAGTTTTTCTGCCTCCGACCACTGCCCTTGCTGGGTCTGTTCTTCTAGAACTGCCCCCCAACCTGACAGGCTGGCATCCGTGGATACTATCTTCCACGTGATGGGGCAAAAGGATTTCCCTTTTGACAAATTTTGAGAGACCAGCCACTAAGACAGGCTTCGCTGGACCTTCGGGGAGAGCACTAACGGACGATCTAACGCCTGAATGGACTTGTTCCAAGCAGAGAGAATGGCTGCCTGAAGATATCTGGTATGGATCTGGGCGTAGGGCACAGCCTCCAAGGCGGCCACCATCTTCCCCAGCAGTCGCATACATAGGCGAATAGTCGGCCTCTTCTTGCCTAAGATCACTTGAACTGCTTGAGCTATTGATTTGATCTTTGCTTGAGGTAAAATTATCCTCTGGCAGTCTGTATCTAGCCGAAGGCCTAGATATTCCAACTGCTTTGTGGGTTTCAATACCGATTTTTCTAGGTTTACAATCCACCCGAATTCCTCTAGATGCTGAACTGTGCGACCTACTGCCTGATTGAGGTTGGAAGCTGAGCTGTCGATAACCAGAAGATCGTCCAAGTATGCCAAGACTAAAATGCCTTCTGTCCTTAGGACGGCTAGCACCGGGGCTAACACCTTTGTGAATACCCGCGGAGCTGTTGCCAACCCGAAAGGGAGGGCTACGAACTGGTAATGGCGGTGATCTATCATAAAACGAAGAAACCTGTGATGTGCCGGGTAGATCGGCACGTGCAGATACGCATCTTTTACGTCTATAGATGCTAGAAAGTCGTCTTGATGTAGGCTGGCTGCCACCGAACGTATGGACTCCATACGAAAGGTCTGAATGTTTAGAAAGCGATTTAGGCGTTTGAGGTCTAAGATAGGCCTGACGTCGCCATTGGGCTTTGGTATTATGAAAAGGTTGGAGTAGAATCCCAGACCCCATTCCTGGGTTGGTACTTCTACAATTACTCCTTGGAGCAAGAGATGATCCAATGCTTTTACAAGAGAGGCCCTCTTTAATGGGTCGCTTGGAAGACTTGACCCCTGAAAATGAGGAGGGGGGACTTCCCGAAACTCTAGCTTGTAGCCCGTGGTTACCACGGATCTTACCCAAGAGTCGGGAATTCTGGCCTCCCACACTTCGGAGAAAAACCGAAGCCTTCCCCCCACCCAAGAGAGTGGGGGCGCCCCTTCATGAATCTGACTTGAGGACTGGTTTAACCGGCTTGCGAGACCATGGCCTCTTGCCTGTCGTGGCTTGTCCTTGTGGGCGGCTATTAAATGCTGAACGCCCGGGAGGCCGTCGATACTGACGGGAAGTTGAAGGGGCCGAGCCTGCGAAGGCCTGTCGCTTAAATGCGGGCCCACGCGATCTTTTCTTGATAGGCAAGAAAGAACTTTTACCACTTGATATGGTCTGGATATATTTATCTAGGTCTTCACCGAATAGTCTCCCACCATGAAAGGGAAATCCTGCTAAAAGATTTTTGCAGGGTGCCTCTGCTGACCAGTTTTTTAGCCACAAAAGGCGACGCATATGAACCAACAGCAGAGATAAACGGGACGCCTGTTGAACGGAGTCCTTAATAGCATCTACTGCAAAGCAGAGAGCTCTTGGGAGGTCAGCCAATTCACGAGCTTGCTGAGCCGGTATGTCCCTTAATATCTGTTTAGTCTGATCCTTTAAAGCCTGACAAACGCCAATGGCTGCCACTGCTGGCTGAACCACGGCACCTACTGTGGTAAAAGAAGCCTTCAGTAGGGTCTCCAATTTTTTGTCGACTGGATCTTTAAACACCTGGACATTTTCCACCAGACAGGTCAGGGATTTATTTACGCAGGAAATGGCTGCGTCCACGGTAGGGAGTGCCCATTTCCTTGCAAATTCTTCTTCCATAGGATAGGGAATGGTGAACCTTTTAGGAGGGATAAAAATCCTATCAGGTCGAGCCCAATCCTGAAAAATCACGCTCTCCAGAAGGGGGTGAACCGGGAAAGACGCACCACTCAATGGTGCCTTCAAGGAACCTAAAGAGGATACCGCGGGGGCTAATTGTTCTGACACTGGAAGTTTAAAAGCAGTGCGAACCATATCCGTCAGAGACTGGATCCACAGACTCTCTGCTTGAGAAGCCGAAAAAAATTTCATCTATAGTGGAATCTTCAATGTCTGACCCGTCAGGACTCAGGTCCGCTTGATCCCCCTGTGGGTCCAATTCCTCCGAAGAGAGGACCTCTGCATCCGAACACACCGTTCTAGGTGACGGGGATCTAGCCCGTTTGCCACCCGGCAAAGAGCGGGCAATTAAAGCAGTTAACCTTTTCTCTAGCCCACCCAGGGTGGATTCTAGCATTTCTTCCGTAACATAACCGGGAATGGGTTGATTGGGGGCCGCCTCTGCCCCTAGCACCCTCAATGGCTCCTGCACGATGCTGTTCGGTGGTCTATCTTGTGAGGGTGGGACCACTGGAGCCTGGCCCAAATCCTCTGACCCCGATGGAGACCCCTTTACTTTTTTGGCACCTTTTGCAGCCTTAGCTGGTCCTGATCCCTTGGGAGCCATTGCACAACCTTGAGACACCCCTACAGCCAACACCCAACTGTTGTAGCTAGAAGTGAAACATTAATAAGGACAGGCTATGGTAAAAAAAAAATCTAAATTTTCATACGCCTGAGAAGGCGGCAATACCGAGGAAAGTCCTGTGAGTATTGCCACACCAATGCCCGTTAGCTGGAGTCCAAGGTTGCACCGACTCAGATACTGCCAGATCTAAGGCTGAGTCCCTTTAAGAAAAAAATCTTTTTTTTTTTTCTGGTCAGTGTGGACTAAGTCCAGACCTGAAGATCCACAAACCACCACTGGGTGTCACTGTTAGCCAGAACTGGCTCAGCTGCGCGCTCTATGTCCTCACTCTCCACTGCTCTCAGGAGGGAATGACCAGCCAGGAAATGCTTTTTTGCTTTATCTGAGACCTGACGCTGCTGGCCCGCCCCCCCCACGCACGCTGACGCTGTAAAAGGCGGCGCGCACGTGCGCGCGCGCCCCCGCCCCCCCCACGCTGAAACCAACATGGAGGAAGCAGAGAGCAGAGGAGAAGCCTGGACCAGCGCTCCCAACAGACACCCGGTAAGCCACTAATCTTTGTAGTGCACACATAGAGGAAGCTGTCCCCATAGGCTTCCTAGGAAACAGGAGTTTTATCAGCACTTCCTCCCTATACACGTGGGGCTGCAGTATCATGCTAACAGGCAAATCTGGGGGGAGTAGAAAAATACATATCTTTAAAAGCATATATATATCTACATGTTATCTGGGTAAACATTAGTACATCCAATCCTGCCTCAAAAGACATAGTGGAGATAGTGGCTGATGCACAAGCATACCATTAGCCAACCCAGAACCCCCAGGGGGATACCTACTGTCGAACCAAGTCCCGCAGGTTCCCTCTTACCTGCTCCACGCCGCAGGGTATTGCAAAATGCAAGAGGCCCAGCCTTCCCCCATCTCCGTGGGTATTGTCTTGGACCTTCAGGGACCGGGGTCCTGTGTTAAGGAACCCACACCCCTGGACCTATATAGCATCCTGGCATCAGTAGCGTTTAGTTCTTGGAAGAGACTAAGGCACTGGAACCCAGAATCCAGCCCTCCAAGGAGAGGCATTATAGGCAAAACCCCACTCCAGCAGGGCCCGGGTACCGTACACCTTGGCTTTGAAGCACTTCGGACGGATCTGGCTAGCTATCCTGGGTCCCGAGACCTCCGAGGGACAGCTAGACGTGACCAACACCTAAGACACTGGCGAAAAAACTGAAGCACTCCCAGTGGGAGGGGGTTATATAGGGAGGAAACTTCCTGTGAAATTGATTACACCAGTGTCCACACCTGAAGGTACCCATATAACCCAAGTGTAATGGCTATGCGCTCTGTGTCCCGTGATGTACGATAAAGAAAAGCGTGCATATTCGGACACACCCCATGGCTTGAAAGAGCCCTGAAAGTGAGGGAGTGAGTTGTCACTGAAACGCAAACGGAGGGGACGTTTTTCCATGGGGACACTTGTTCTGGTGACAACTACGGGAATATTTTTCTCACTTCCTGTTGTGTCTTACGACAGGAAGTGAGGGAAAATCAACCCGATAGGACACAGAATAAAAAAAAAAAAAATTACTGTTAAATAATAAAAAATACATGGAAAAAGGATGTATTTCCTGTTCGCCGGATCTAGCCAAAAACTATCGGTTTTATCAGAAATCTAAAAAAGATGGATTCCAGCCCGTCGCCTGTGGTCTAAGGAGAAGACCACAATCTCGGCTATTATCAACATCATTATCCGGACTGCTAAGCATGAACACAATAATGTCATTAAGATCTGAAATAGCCTCGCAGAGCAATCAAAATATTCCCACTGCAGGCAGCCCTGGTTACAGGTCCCCTCCCCACCCCCCCTCCCTTCCTTAACGGGCGGCGTCCCCAGGGAGGGGGGGGGGGCGCTCTGTAATAAAACAGAACAGCTGACACATCTCCAGATGCAAGTGTTACAGGCAAAGCAATCTCATTCACACCGCTGCCTGCGCTCTGTCTGCAGCCGGAAGAATTTTTTTCTATAAAGGGAGGATACAGCCTTCATATGATTTTAATTTATTTTTTATGAAACCCAATCACTAAAATAAAATGTAACATGTTAATGTCGAAAGTCAAGTTTAATATTTTTTTTTTTAAATCTGCAGCTTTTTATTTAAATATTACCAGGTGATCCTGCCATGGAGGTCCTTGTCCCTGTTATGCGGTGACAACGCTCTGTTCCTATCTCCTAATTGTGCTCCTACGTTGTCACCCTGTTACACGGGGGGCTACACGAGCAACACATTTACCAGGTATTGTCCCCTTGTTGTCACCTTCTGGGGGAAGCTGCTGGAATGACAGCAATCTATAGGGAATCCTCTTGTCATTGAAGGATGTCTACAGCTTCAAGCAGAACCAAATTCAATCATCTCATACGCTCACCGGCCACTTTATTAGGTACACCTGTTTAATTGCTTGCAAACACAGATTGCTATTCACCCAATCACATGGCAGCAACTCAATGCATTTAGGCAACTAGACATGGTAAAGACGACTTGCCGAAGTTCAAACCAAGCATCAGAACGGGAAAGAAAGGGGATTTACTGTATATACTCGAGTATAAGCCGACATGAATATAGGCCGAGGACCTAATTTTACCACAAAAAAAAATGGGAAAACGTATTGAATTGAGTATAAGCCTAGGGTGAGAATGCAGCAGCTACTGTAAGCGGAAAAAGAGGGTCAACTGTGCCCATTAGCAACCTCACTGTGCCCATTGTAGTCTCACTGTGCCATACCTCCCTGTGCCCATTGCAACCTCATTGTGTCATACCTCACTGTGCCACACCTCAATGTGCCCATTGCAGTCTCACTGTGCCATACCTCCCTGTGCCCATTGCAGTCTCACTGTACCATACCTCACTGTGCCCATTGCAACCTCCCTGTGCCCATTGCAGTCTCACTGTATTATACCTCACTGTGCCCATTGCAGTCTCACTGTGCCATACCTCACTGTGCCCATTGCAGTCTCACTGTGCCATACCTCACTGTGCCCATTGCAGTCTCACTGTGCCATACCTCACTGTGCCCATTGCAGTCTCACTGTACTATACCTCACTGTGCCCATTGCAGTCTCACTGTGCCATACCTCACTGTGCCCATTGCAGTCTCACTGTGCCATACCTCACTGTGCCCATTGCAGTCTCACTGTACTATACCTCACTGTGCCCATTGCAGTCTCACTGTGCCATACCTCACTGTGCCCATTGCAGTCTCACTGTGCCATACCTCACTGTGCCCATTGCAGTCTCACTGTACTATACCTCACTGTGCCCATTGCAGTCTCACTGTGCCATACCCCACTGTGATATACCTCACTGTGCCCATTGCAGTCTCACTGTACCATACCTCACTGTGCCCATTGCAGTCTCACTGTATTATACCTCACTGTGCCCATTGCAGTCTCACTGTGCCATACCTCACTGTGCCCATTGCAGTCTCACTGTGCCATACCTCACTGTGCCCATTGCAGTCTCACTGTACTATACCTCACTGTGCCCATTGCAGTCTCACTGTGCCATACCCCACTGTGATATACCTCACTGTGCCCATTGCAGTCTCACTGTACCATACCTCACTGTGCCCATTGCAGTCTCACTGTATTATACCTCACTGTGCCCATTGCAGTCTCACTGTGCCATACCTCACTGTGCCCATTGCAGTCTCACTGTGCCATACCTCACTGTGCCCATTGCAGTCTCACTGTACTATACCTCACTGTGCCCATTGCAGTCTCACTGTGCCATACCCCACTGTGATATACCTCACTGTGCCCATTGCAGTCTCCCTGTACCATACCTCACTGTGCCCATTGCAGTCTCACTGTACCATACCACACTGTGCCCATTGCAGTCTCACTGTACCATACCTCACTGTGCCCATTGCAATATCACTGTGCCATACCTCATTGTGATATACCTCCCTGTGCCCATTGCAGTCTCACTGTACCATACCTCACTGTGATATATCTCACTGTGCCCATTGCAGTCTCACTGTGCCATACCCCACTGTGATATACCTCACTGTGCCCATTGCAGTCTCACTGTACCATATATCACTGTGCCCATTGCAGTCTCACTGTACCATACCTCTCTGTGCCCATTGCAGTCTCACTGTACCATATATTACTGTGTCCATTGCAGTCTCACTGTGCCATACCTCCCTGTGCCCATTGCAGTCTCACTGTGCCCATTGCAACCTCACTGTACCATACCTCACTGTGCCCATTGAAACCTCATTGTGTCATACCTCACTGTGCCACCCCTCACTGTGCCCATTGCAGTCTCACTGTGCCATATCTCACTGTGCCCATTGCAGTCTAACTGTGCCCATTGCAACCTCATTGTGCTATACCTCACTGTGCCCATTGCAGTCTCACTGTAACATACCTCACTGTGCCATACCTCACTGTGCCCATTGCAGTCTCACTGTACCATACCTCACTGTGTCCATTGCAACCTCACTGTGCCCATTGCAGTCTCACTGTACTATCGCTCACTGTGCCCATTGCAGTCTCACTGTGCCATACCTCACTGTGCCCATTGCAGTCTCACTGTGCCATACCTCACTGTGCCCATTGCAGTCTCACTGTGCCATACCTCACTGTGCCCATTGCAGTCTCACTGTACTATACCTCACTGTGCCCATTGCAGTCTCACTGTGCCATACCTCACTGTGCCCATTGCAGTCTCACTGTGCCATACCTCACTGTGCCCATTGCAGTCTCACTGTACTATACCTCACTGTGCCCATTGCAGTCTCACTGTGCCATACCCCACTGTGATATACCTCACTGTGCCCATTGCAGTCTCACTGTACCATACCTCACTGTGCCCATTGCAGTCTCACTGTATTATACCTCACTGTGCCCATTGCAGTCTCACTGTGCCATACCTCACTGTGCCCATTGCAGTCTCACTGTGCCATACCTCACTGTGCCCATTGCAGTCTCACTGTACTATACCTCACTGTGCCCATTGCAGTCTCACTGTGCCATACCCCACTGTGATATACCTCACTGTGCCCATTGCAGTCTCCCTGTACCATACCTCACTGTGCCCATTGCAGTCTCACTGTACCATACCACACTGTGCCCATTGCAGTCTCACTGTACCATACCTCACTGTGCCCATTGCAATATCACTGTGCCATACCTCATTGTGATATACCTCCCTGTGCCCATTGCAGTCTCACTGTACCATACCTCACTGTGATATATCTCACTGTGCCCATTGCAGTCTCACTGTGCCATACCCCACTGTGATATACCTCACTGTGCCCATTGCAGTCTCACTGTACCATATATCACTGTGCCCATTGCAGTCTCACTGTACCATACCTCTCTGTGCCCATTGCAGTCTCACTGTACCATATATTACTGTGTCCATTGCAGTCTCACTGTGCCATACCTCCCTGTGCCCATTGCAGTCTCACTGTGCCCATTGCAACCTCACTGTACCATACCTCACTGTGCCCATTGAAACCTCATTGTGTCATACCTCACTGTGCCACCCCTCACTGTGCCCATTGCAGTCTCACTGTGCCATATCTCACTGTGCCCATTGCAGTCTAACTGTGCCCATTGCAACCTCATTGTGCTATACCTCACTGTGCCCATTGCAGTCTCACTGTAACATACCTCACTGTGCCATACCTCACTGTGCCCATTGCAGTCTCACTGTACCATACCTCACTGTGTCCATTGCAACCTCACTGTGCCCATTGCAGTCTCACTGTACTATCGCTCACTGTGCCCATTGCAGTCTCACTGTGCCATACCTCACTGTGCCCATTGCAGTCTCACTGTGCCATACCTCACTGTGCCCATTGCAGTCTCACTGTGCCATACCTCACTGTGCCCATTGCAGTCTCACTGTGCCATACCCCATTGTGATATACCTCACTGTGCCCATTGCAGTCTCACTGTACCATACCTCACTGTGCCCATTGCAGTCTCACTGTGCCCATTGCAATATCACTGTGCCATACCTCATTGTGATATACCTCACTGTGCCAATTGCAGTCTCACTGTACCATACCTTACTGTGATATACCTCACTGTGCCCATTGCAGTCTCACTGTACCATACCTCTCTGTGCCCATTGCAGTCTCACTGTACCATACCTTACTGTGCCCATTGCAATATCACTGTGCCATACCTCACTGTGCCTATTGCAGTCTCACTGTGCCCGAATACCTGAATTCTTGACGTCCATTTTTTAAAAGTCGCGGGTTCCTCCTGGTGTTTCGTTACGTGATTTGACACTGTGTTTTCCACCTATCACGGAGGTCCTCTCATCCTCAGACAAGAGGGCGTCCGTCATTGGTGGAACACTGAACACAGTGTCTGCTGGGAAACTGTCCGAGGATGATAGGTGGAAAACACAGTGTCAAATGCCTATCACGGAACGGAACGCCAGGAGGAAGCCGCGACTTTTTTTTAAAAATGGACGCCTGTCAAGAATTCAGGTACTGACTCGAGTATAAGCCGAGGGGGGTATTTTCAGCCCTAAAAAAGGGCTGAAAAACTCGGCTTATACTCAAGTATATACGGTAAGTGACTTTGAACGTGTCATGGTTGTTGGTGCCAGACGGGCTGATCTGAGTATTACTGGGATTTTCACACACAACTATCTCTCAGGTTTACAAAGAATGGTCCGAAAAAAGAGAAAATATCCAGTTGTGTGGAGAAAAAGGACTTGTTGATGTCAGAGGAGAATGGGCAGACTGGTAGGAGGTAATAGAAAGGCAACAGTAACTCAAATAACCATGCGTTACACCCAAGGTATGCAGAATACCATCTCTGAATGCACAACACACCCAACCTTGAAGCAGATGGGCAACAGTAGCAGAAGACCACATCGGGTGCCACTCCAACAGGAAACTGAGGCTTTTTTTTTTAATGCCCCTGTTCCCAGTAGCTCGCGCTCAGAAGCGAACGCGCATGTAAGTCCCGCCCACATATATAAACGTCGTTCAAACCACACATGTGAGGTGTCGCCGCGTGCGTTAGAGCGAGAGCAATAATTCTAGCACTAGACCTCCTCTGTAACTCTAAACTGGTAACCTGTAAAAAAAGATTTTTAAGTAGCGAAGTTTGGCGCCATTCCAGGAGTGTGCGCAATTTTAAAGAGTGACAAGTTAGGTGTCTATTTACTCGGCGTATCATCATCTTTCACATTATACAAAAAAAAAAATTCGCCAAACTTTACTGTTTTTTTAATGCATGAAACCGTTTATTTTTTCCCCCAAAAAAAAGGTGTTTGAAAAATGATTGCGCAAATACAGAGTGAGATAAAAAGTTGCAATGACCGCCATTTAATTCCCTAGGGTGTCCGCTAAAAAAATATATATATAATGTTTGGAGTCATTTTCTAGCAAAAAAAATATAATTTTCACATGAAGGAGAGAAGTGCCAGAATAGGCGCGGTATGGAAATGGTTAATAATAATAAATAATCATATTAATATTACTAAAAAGTTATTATTATTGTTATTTATCATTATTAATTCATTCAATTATTTTTGTAGATGCAGTATTCGTTATTTTGGATAATTTGGATAAATTCGTATTCGTTACGTTCACTAACAGCTACATTTGAAAGGAAATTCCAATACCTAGAATTTAATAGTTAGTAACAGTTAAGTTATTATTAGTTAGTTATTATTTTGCAACTTAAGGGGAAGCGGTTGGGTAACAGTAAAAATGTGGTTTAGCTGTATGTTTTTATCGCAAGTGCAGGCCCGGACTGGGCGGCGGCGCTGGTTAATGATGGGCTGTGGGGTTCCAGCACCTTGTACCTCTGGACCCCTTTACATTACTCAGCACCCTGCACCCCTTTACATTACACAGCACCCTGCACCTCTGGACCCCTTTACATTACACAGCACCCTGCACCTCTGGACCCCTTTACATTACACAGCACCCTGCACCTCTGGACCCCTTTACATTAAACAGCACCCTGAACCCCTTTACATTACACAGCACCCTGCACCTCTGGACCCCTTTACATTACACAGCACCCTGCACCCCTTTACATTACACAGCACCCTGCACCTCTGGACCCCTTTACATTACACAGCACCCTGCACCTCTGGACCCCTTTACATTACACAGCACCCTGCACCTCTGGACCCCTTTACATTACACAGCACCCTGGACCCCTTTACATTACACAGCACCCCGCACCTCTGGACCCCTTTACACTACATAGCACCCTGCACCTCTGGACCCCTTTACATTACACAGCACCCTGCACCTCTGGACCCCTTTACACTACACAGCACCCTGCACCTCTGGACCCCTTTACACTACACTTCCCCCTGCACCTCTGGACCCCTTTACATTACACAGCACCCTGCACCTCTGGACCCCTTTACACTACACAGCACCCTGCACCTCTGGACCCCTTTACACTACACTTCCCCCTGCACCTCTGGACCCCTTTACATTACACAGCACCCTGCACCTCTGGACCCCTTTACATTACACAGCACCCTGCACCTCTGGACCCCTTTACATTACACAGCACCCTGGACCCCTTTACATTACACAGCACCCTGCACCTCTGGACCCCTTTACACTACATAGCACCCTGCACCTCTGGACCCCTTTACATTACACAGAACCCTGCACCTCTGGACCCCTTTACACTACACAGCACCCTGCACCTCTGGACCCCTTTACACTACACAGCACCCTGCACCTCTGGACCCCTTTACATTACACAGCACCCTGCACCTCTGGACCCCTTTACATTACACAGCACCCTGCACCTCTGGACCCCTTCACATTACACAGCACCTTACACCTCTGGACCCCTTTACATTACACAGCACCCTGGACCCCTTTACATTACATATAACTGCACCTCTGAACCCTTTTACATTACACAGCACCCTGCACCTCTGGGCCCCTTTACATTACACAGCACCCTGCACCTCTGGGCCCCTTTACATTACTCAGCACCTTGCACCTCTGGATCCCTTTACATTACACAGCATCCTGCACCTCTGGACCCCTTTACATTACACAGCACCCTGCACCTCTGGACCCCTTTACATTACACAGCCCGCCAGTTTGTTACACAGACACCCCCCTAACAGTTCTGGGCCCCCTGCATGTTACACAGACTTCCCTACATTACAGACCCCCTCTACAATACAGACCCCCCTACATTACAGAGAGGTGACCTGTAATTTCTGAATTTACGGATTTTCAAATTTACGAATTTTGGAATTGATACATTTTGGAATATTCAGAAAAATTTGTTAAACAGGCTTTCGTTATTGCGGATATTTCCGAATTAACACATTTTTTGAAATTCGTTAAACAAATTTGTTACAAAATTAATTGCACAGTCTAATTATTTAACAGTGCCCCAAACGCGTTTGAGCCGAGATTGTCGCACGAAAATTGCGGGCCAAACAACGCAAAACACAGCCTGGCTCAGTGCCAAAAATTGGAACATGAGCTTCTTTGGCCGATTTTTGTAGCGGAAGGGAGGCCCATATTTAAACGAATGGTGGCGCTCCAAAAAGATGCTCATATCACTTCATTCTAACCACTAAGCCATACTATCCTTATATCACAGGAGTGCTAACCACTAAGCCATACTATCCTTATATCACAGGAGTGCTAACCACTAAGCCATACTATCCTTATATCACAAGAGTGCTAACCACTAAGCCATACTATCCTTATATCACAGGAGTGCTAACCACTAAGCCATACTATCCTTATATCACAAGAGTGCTAACCACTAAGCCATATTATCCTTATATCACAAGAGTGCTAACCACTAAGCCATATTATCCTTATATAACAGGAGTGCTAACCACTAAGCCATATTATCCTTATATCACAGGAGTGCTAACCACTAAGCCATATTATCCTTATATAACAGGAGTGCTAACCACTAAGCCATATTATCCTTATATCACAAGAGTGCTAATCACTAAGCCATACTATGCTTATATCACAGGAGTGCTAACCACTAAGCCATACTATCCTCATATCACAGGAGTGCTAACCACTAAGCCATATTATCCTTATATTATATCACAGGAATGCTAACCACTAAGCCATACTATCCTTATATCACAGGAGTGCTAACCACTAAGCCATACTATGCTTATATCAAAGGAGTGCTAACCACTAAGCCATACTATCCTCATATCACAGGAGTGCTAACCACTAAGCCATATTATCCTTATATTATATCACAGGAATGCTAACCACTAAGCCATACTATCCTCATATCACAGGAGTGCTAACCACTAAACCATACCAACCTAATATCACAGGAATGCTAACCACTAAGCCACACTATCCTTAAATCAAAGTAATGCTAACCACTAAGCCATACTATGCCCATATCACAGAAGTGCTAACCACTAAGCCATAATGGAAATATAGGAGGAAATAAATCTGTAAACATTTCAGGAAAGGATTCTCCAGTAGATCTTCGGTAAGTTGGGGAGACAGCGGCAGGAAATTTGGGATAATTGGCAAAGCCTGCAGGATTGCCGCAGTCAGCGAGACGCGGAGTCAGCAATTTTCTGCATATTACATGTGCTGCGCGCCGGCAGCCTATAGGACATCACTAGTCGGTGTTGCCATGGTAACCCGGACAGTTCGGAGCAGGCCTGAACTTCCTCGTTGTTTTTTTTTTTCCCTATCAGTCCCTCTTCTCGCCAGTCGGCAGCTGTCCTACTTCAGATCAGTATTCAGGAAGAATACCTTGTGTGCGAGCCCAGCCTGTCGAGTCTAAAAATAGAGCGCGGTATATCCCACCCTCCCCCCCCTATAGTGTGTGCAGAAATGCAAAGCCTGCACTATATATATATATATATATATATATATAAAATGTATATATGCCATACACACTGTATATACACACGCAGCACAGGCATGCTTTCTAGTAAGAAAAGCATGCTGGGACTTGTAGTTCTGTTATAGCTAGTTGGCTGTATACTAGTTTATGTATACTCTACAGACTATTATTTTTTTTTTTAGAGATCAGCTTGATGTAAATAGTCTTATCTATGTGTTAGCATTTTCCATAGACCTAGTATGGTCACTTGCTGTCTCTGCACCATCCACAAGCAGCTTTACTCTTCGTTAAGAGACATAAGCTGAGCCTCAGCGCAATTTCACTTTAGCTAATCACAGTACAGAGGATTGTATTTCCAGCCTTATGATGTGTAAAAAGATAATAAAAGAGCTAACCCTCCTTGAGGGGGCATCAAAGAAACAGGGGGAGGGTCTAGCTAGGGCTGAACTAACTAGCATTAAAAAGGATGGGAGGACAGAGTTACCAAAAACAAGTAAGGAAGTTGTAATGGCCCTAAACAACCACTAGATGTCAGCATGCTACAGAAAAATTGTAGTTCACAGAAAAAAAAAACATCCTGCCAGTGACACACTTCCTGTCCTAAGGTGACAACACCCACTGTACTGAATTCATGGAGGAACCAAGTTGTCACCCTAGAAAAGAAAGGCTGTTGGGACTAGAGAAGCCCTCACTCTCTTCTAGAAGAGGAAGGTGTGCTGTAGCCCTGGGAACAATGTACCTGATAGGTGTTCAACACAGGAAGCTGACAAGATTTTTGGTAGGATCAACAGCTTTTTTTTTTTTACGTACTTACTGAACAGATATGACCAAATGCTTTCTAACCTCTTGCTGTGCGGCGGCAGGGTGGGTAGGCCTTAGGTTTTCCACCTGTCCAGGATTCACCTGGACAGTTAAGGTTTTGAGTCATGTCTCTGGGTTTCAGTCCTCCTCTAACCCAGACACAATATTCAGACAGGAATGTGGCTCAGAACAGAGCCTGACAGAAGGGTGAGGGGGCACTATGCACACCACATTACTGTTTTCCTTTGGAGCCCACAAAGGTGTCGCAGGTCTATTACAAACCTCTAGTCACTAGTGTTTTTCCCCCAATTTTTTTTTAAATTAAAGTGTTCGGGTTTGGCTTGAAGAAAAAGTGGCAACCCTAGTAGGCTTTTACGCCTGGACACTGCACAAATGCATCCACTGCGGCCAAGTTTTCTGTGCTAAGAGAGCGTGCTCCCAGGACACCAACCTAGTTATCTCAGAAAGCTCCTGGTGGGAGGGGCTCCTGACCATGTGATCACTGTAAGCCAGTCACAGTGATTGGGAAGGGATTAGCAGACCAGAAAATAAGTTCACTGAGACCAAGAGAAAGAACACGGCAGCATAGCATAGAACTTCTGGTACCTAATTTTATTGCATCAGTCAACCAACACAAAGCTCTGCCCAGGGGCCACCTCCCACAGACGCGTTTCGTCCAAGATTGGGCCCTCATCATAGAGAAGACTTTATACACTCATTAATTTGCCTGAATTTTAGGACTCAAGCTGCACATTCCGTTGGGTTTTTTGGTTAGGTCTCCCTCTTGGGGAGAGTTCTCTTCACTTCTCGACATGGAGACAGGAAGTGTCCCCATTGGAAGATTTTCCCTCACTTCCTGTTCCAGGGACAGTTTTGGGTTTCCCGCTTTGCTCACTAGGACAAGTATAGAGGGCAACCTTCTGCAGCAGGGACCCAGACAGCAATACAAATCTGGGGTATGTAGAACTTTGATGGTCTATCCAGAACCCCAAAAAAAGGCTCTAAATTAGCACCTCTTAGTTTTCAGTCCCAGCTCCCTTCAAAAGTGTGCAAAATATCAGAGGTCACATCAGAGGTCTCCCCATCACATCAGAGGTCCCCCCTTCACATTAGAGGTCCTACCATCGTGTCAGAGGTTCTCCCATCACATCAGAGGTCTCCCCATCACATCAGAGGTCCTCCCATTGTATCAGAGGTTCTCCCATCATATCAGAGGTCCTCATCAAATCAGAGGTTCTCCCATCACATCAGAGGTCTCCCCATCACATAAGAGGTCCTCATCACATCAAAGGTCCTCCCATCACATCAGAGGTCCTCCCATTACATCAGAGGTCCTCCCATCACATCAGAGGTCCTCATAACATCAGAGGTCCTGCCATCATATCAGAGGTTCTCCCATCACATCAGAGGTCCTCATTACATCAGAGGTCCTCATCACATCAGAGGTCCTCCCATCACATAAGAGGTCCTCCCATCACATCAGAGGTCCTCCCATCACATCAGAGGTCCTCCCATCATATCAGAGGTTCTCCCATCACATCAGAGGTCCTCCCATTGTATCAGAGGTCCTCCCATTGTATCAGAGGTCCTCATCACATCAGAGGTCCTCCCATCATTTTAGAGGTTCTCCCATCACATCAGAGGTCCTCATCACATCAGAGGTCCTCCCATCATATCAGAGGTTCTCCCATCACATCAGAGGTCCTCATTACATCAGAGGTCCTCATCACATCAGAGGTCCTCCCATCACATCAGAGGTCCTCCCATCACATCAGAGGTCCTCCCATCATATCAGAGGTTCTCCCATCACATCAGAGGTCCTCCCATTGTATCAGAGGTCCTCCCATTGTATCAGAGGTCCTCCCATCATTTTAGAGGTTCTCCCATCACATCAGAGGTCCTCATCACATCAGAGGTCCTCCCATCATATCAGAGGTTCTCCCATCACATCAGAGGTCCTAATCACATCAGAGGTCCTCCCATCATATCAGAGGTTCTCCCATCACATCAGAGGTCCTCATTACATCAGAGGTCCTCATCACATCAGAGGTCCTCCCATCACATCAGAGGTCCTCCCATCACATCAGAGGTCCTCCCATCATATCAGAGGTTCTCCCATCACATCAGAGGTCCTCCCATTGTATCAGAGGTCCTCCCATTGTATCAGAGGTCCTCCCATTGTATCAGAGGTCCTCCCATCATTTTAGAGGTTCTCCCATCACATCAGAGGTCCTCATCACATCAGAGGTCCTCCCATCATATCAGAGGTTCTCCCATCACATCAGAGGTCCTCATTACATCAGAGGTCCTCATCACATCAGAGGTCCTCCCATCACATCAGAGGTCCTCCCATCACATCAGAGGTTCTCCCATCACATCAGAGGTCCTCCCATCATATCAGAGGTCCTCCCATCACATCAGAGGTCCTCATCACATCAGAGGTCCTCCCATCATTTTAGAGGTTCTCCCATCACATCAGAGGTCCTCCCATCGTATCAGAGGTCCTCATCACATCAGAGGTCCTCCCATCGTATCAGAGGTCCTCATCACATCAGAGGTCCTCCCATCGTATCAGAGGTCCTCATCACATCAGAGGTCCTCCCATTGTATCAGAGGTTCTCCCATCACATCAGAGGTCCTCATCACATCAGAGGTCCTCCCATCGTATCAGAGGTTCTCCCATCACATCAGAGGTCCTCATCACATCAGAGGTCTCCCCATCACATCAGAGGTCCTCCCATCATATCAGAGGTTCCTCCCATCATATCAGAGGTTCCTCCATAATATCAGAGCCCCCATTCACATCAGAGCCCCCTACAATTTAGAGGCCCCCCTCACATCAGATGCTCCATCACATCAGAGGTCCTCATCACATCAGAGGTCCTCCCATCTTATCATAGGTTCTCCCATCACATCAGAGGTCTTTATATCATATAAGTGGTTCCTTTATGATATCAGAGCCCCCCTACATTTTAGAGACCCCCCTCACATCAGAGGCCCCTACCCCATCACGTCAGAGGTCCCCCTCATATCACAGGCCCCCCCATTACCAAGTCCGAGTCCCCCATCACATCAGAGTACCCCTATCACCACAGAGTCCTCTGATCCATCTCTGATCCAGGGAAAACTGTGTCTCATACTTGCAGCCCCCTTGGGAACCCAAATGGCACCCTGGTGGAGAAACACTGCTCTAAGTGCACTTAAACTTCCAAGAATATAATGATAATACTCCGGCATCTTGGGATCTCTTTATGGATAACGGCACGGTACATGAACACCCCCCCCCCCCCCCCCCCCCCCCCCCCGCCGCCACATCTGACATACATCTTAGAATCTCTGCTGATCTCCCGCTGTTTGGACAAGGCAATGCTTTATAATATCTTCCCACCATTGGTTCCGCTGCGTACTCATAATCCTCTGATCCAAATCTGGTGGCCGTATCAAAAGCTTAAAGGAAAACTTAATTCTAACCCGATTTTGTTATAATCCCTTCCTACAATTTCCAAAATAACTTTTCTACGAGATTCTGGTCATCTACACAATCTTCTTGACTGTAATTCTGCCTCATCAGACCACACAACATGGTAGGAATAGAAGAGAGACAATTCAAAATCTGGACTCCAGGAAGATATAAAAGACTTAAATAAATCCAGCCCTGTAATCAGGAAAGTAGAACGAAAGGCAAAACATTTTTTTTTTTGGTTGGAGTAAAGGAGACTTTTTTTTTTTAGCCATCTGTGTCCCATTGGGGAGATTTCTCTTCACTTCCTGTCCCACAGCCATAATAACATAGGGTGACCAGACAACCCCGATTTCCAGGGTCAGTCCCCGGATTGAGGACACTGTCCCCAGAGCCTGTCTGTCCCCAGATTTGCCCCCAGATTGCAGGGCAGGTGCTGAGGCAGAGGAAGGGTGGTCCGCCCAGAGTGCCACACCTCTGAATGTGGTAGAATGGTGACTAGCATAGGGCTGGAGCTGCGGAGTTCCGAAGCCAGTCGAGAGCCGAATTGCCGGATGCCGCCATCACAAAGTCCTGCATCCTGGTATGGCATATAGCACACTTGTCCAATTCCGGCACATGTGCTGTCTAACATAGGTGGGAGCCGATCTACCTGTATTCTTTATGTAGTGCACTCCTGAGCCCTGCATTCCTTATGTAGTGCAATTCTGAGCCCTGCATTCTTTATATAGTGCACTCCTGAGCCCTGCATTCATTATGTAGCGCACTTCTGAGCCCTGCATTCTTTATATAGTGCACTCCTGAGCCCTGCATTCATTATGTAGTGCACTCCTGACCCCTGCATTGGTTATGTAGGGCACTCCTGAGCCCTTCATTCTTTATGTTGCGCACTTCTGAGCCCTGCATTCATTATGTAGCGCACTCCTGAGCCCTGCATTCGTTATGTAGTGCACTCCTGAGCCCTGCATTCTTTATGTAGCGCACTCCTGAGCCCTGCATTCGTGATATAGCGCACTCCTGAGCCCTGCATTTGTTATGTTATGCACTCCTGAGCCCTGCATTTGTTATGTAGCGCACTCCTGTGCCCTGCATTCTTTATGTAGCGCACTCCTGAGCCCTGCATTTGTTATGTAGTGCACTTCTGAGCCCTACATTCTTTATGTAGCACACTCCTGAGCCCTACATTCTTTATGTAGCGCACTCCTGAGCCCTGCATTCGTGATATAGCGCACTCCTGAGCCCTGCATTTGTTATGTTATGCACTCCTGAGCCCTGCATTTGTTATGTAGCGCACTCCTGTGCCCTGCATTCTTTATGTAGCGCACTCCTGAGCCCTGCATTTGTTATGTAGTGCACTTCTGAGCCCTACATTCTTTATGTAGCACACTCCTGAGCCCTACATTCTTTATGTAGCGCACTCCTGAGCCCTGCATTCTTCATGTAGCGCACTCCTGAGCCCTACATTCTTTATGTAGCGCACTCCTGAGCCCTGCATTCATTATGTAGTGCACTCTTGAGCCCTGCATTCTTTATGCAGCATTCTGCTGAGCGCTCCTTAGCCCTGCATGTTTTACGTAGTGCGCTACTTAGTTATTTTCATAACATTTGGTAGCCATATCACAAAAAAATCTAAATATATCTGCATATATCATTTAAGGACAAAATGCTTATAAAATTGTTAACTATTTGCCAATAATAAAAACAAAAAAAATATGTCCCCACATTTCATTTTAAAAATCTGGTCACCTTATGTGAGTGAGGAAACCCCTTTAAAGGGAATCCCTGGTTGTCACCAGAACTATTGTTCCCTTTGAAAGATTTACCTCTCATGTAGAAGACCAAACAAAAAATACAACACCTTTAGGGAGCCCCGATGAAGGAGAGGATTTTTGGCTTATGAAACATGTTGGCTTTTTTTTCTTGGTCTTCTACCTGCTTTTACATTGGCCATAAATGTGTTTCTGGGCCATTAAATGCATCTGAGATTGTCCACAAGGTTTAATATCAATGGGAATGTTTGATCATTCTTCCAAAAGCACATTTGTGAGGTCAGGCACTGATGTTGGACGAGAAGGCCTGGCTCGCAGTCTCCACTCTAATTCATCTCAAAGTTGTTCTATCGGGTTGAGGCCAGGACTCTGTGCAGGCCAGTCCAGATCCTTCATCCAAAACTTGCTCATCCATGTCTTTATGGACCTAGCTTTGTGCACTGGTGTGCAGTCATGTTGGAACAGGAAGGGACCATCCCCAAACTGTTCCCACAAAGTTGGGAGCATGAAATTGTCCAAAATGTCTTGGTATGCCGACGCCTTAAAGCGGAGGTTCACCCTAAATATAAGCTCTCCCATGTGATCCAACATACTGGCGTCAGCGCCAGTATCTTTTTTTTTTTAATCCATCACTTACTGTATTATGGTGAATTTTAATTTCTTTCCCCCGCGGTGGACGGCTCTAGTATAGCGCGTCACATGTTACGAAAATACCCGATAAGGACTCGGGTAATCTCGGCGAAAATGCGGCGCCTGCGCACAGACCTAGGAGCTGACTGCGCAGGCGCCGTATTTCTCCGAGTCCTATTTTGGCGTTTTTTGGAGGGCGTGACGCGCCATAGCCGTAGGACTCGGAGAAATACGGCGCCTGCGCAGTCAGCTCCTAGGTCTGTGCGCAGGCGCCGCATTTTCACCGAGATTACCCGAGTCCTTATCGGCTATTTTCGTAAGATGTGACGCGCTATACTGGCGCCGTCCACCACGGGGGTAAGAGATTAAAATTCACCATAATACAGTAAGTGATGGATTAAAAAAAAAAAAAAAAACAGCATACTGGCGCTGACGCCAGTATGCTGGATCACATGGGAGGGCTTATATTTAGGGTGAACCACTTCTTTAAGTGTTCAAAAATAGAAAATAAACATTGAAAAGAAAAAAAAAGATAATTAACACAGGAGTGTTTTTGCTGGGCTAGGATCTAATTAACAAATCAAATATCAATCCAAATTTAATATAGCAAAAATAAACTTTAGTCTCTCCAACCATAGGACAGCTCCAGGCATCCTATAGATACTCTAGGGCCAGATTCAGGTAGAGCCGCGTATCTTTGTGCGGGCGTAGCGTATCCTATTTACGCTGCGCCTCCACAACCTTGACAGGCAAGTGCTGTATTCACAAAGCACTTGCTCCGTAAGTTGCGGTGGCGTAGCGTAAATGGGCCGGCGTAACCGCGCGTAATTCAAAGTAGGTAGATGGTGGGCGTGTTGTATGTAACGCGCCGAACAAACTACGCATGCGCCGGCCTGGGATGAATCCCAGTGCGCATTCTCAAAATCACGCCGCAAATAGTCATTGATATCGACGTGAACGTAACTTACGCCCAGCCCCATTCTGAATCGGCTTACGCAAACGACGAAAAAAGGACGTACAATACGACGCTCTTCCGACGTCCATACTTAACACTGCCTGCGCCTCATATAGCAGGGGTAAGTTTACGCCGGTCCGACGCCTTATATAAACGACGCAAATAGATACGCCGGCCGCAACTACGTTCGTGAATCGGCGTATCTACCTAATTTACATATTCGACGCGTAAATCGACGGAAGCGCCACCTAGCGGCCAGCGTAAATATGCAACTAAGATACGACGGCGTACGAGACTTACGCCGCTCGTATCTTAGCTATATCCCGGCGTATCTGATTCTTTGAATCAGGCGCTGAGACACGACGGCGCTCATTCGGACTTACGACGGCGTATCTGGAGATACGCCGTCGTAAGCCTTTCTGAATCTGGCCCTATATATATATTAAATCCATGGGTCAATAACCCTCGTGGGCATACGATGCCGTATATGGCTTATCCAGCCACTTTGTCAAACTTACTAGGGCAGCCCCTATTTGTGTCGGTATCTCTGTACAGTGGGAGATTATTATTTACCAATTGTTTCCAGTATACAAGCGTAGGAGCAGAGGGTTTCTTCCAATGTAAAGCAACAGCTTTTCTCGCATAAAATAATGTAATGTTAGTGAGCACTCGCTCTGACCCTGTAGGCAGAGTGGCCTCCACCAGACCCAGCAAGCATACAGACATTGAAAGCTGCAAAGGAGCGGAAGTGATAGAGTTCAACAAATCCAGCACTTCCACCCAAAAAGTAACTATATATGGTCAAGTCCAGAAGATGTGTGTGAAATCCCCCTGAACCGCGCCACACTGCCAACACTCGGATGAGCACACAGTATTTATCTTTTGAAGTCTGTGTGGTGTAATATATGCTCTATGTACCAATTAAAATGAATCATACGGTCTCTCAAGGACACCAAGGATCGCGGAGGGAAGTCCAAATTCGGTATGTCTCGCATCCACCTAGCTCTAAGGCCACGTACACTAGACATGTGCATTCATTTTCGTTAGAATGCATTTTCGTCCGAAAATCTTTTTTTTCGTTATCGTTTTAACAAACGATAATGAAAGTGCAAGAAACGAAAACCGAAAGATCCGACATAAAAAATGCTTTATTTTCATTTTCAATGCAGTAAAAATTCGATATAGAGAGATTCGACATTATAGGGAAAAGATTCGACATCATAGAGAAAAGATTCAACATTATAGAGAAAAGATTCGACACTATAGAAATAATAGATTTGACATTACAGAGAATAGATTTTGATTTATGAGAAAATAGATTCGACATTATAGAGAATAGATTCGACATTATTACTAGTCATACAACATTAGAATTCTTGTAGGCAGAATATTCGAACAGAAATGTACGATTTGACGTAAAGATTCGACGTTCCGTCGAATATTCTTTTGGCCATTCGATAGAAACCAAAAAAGACTCGACGTTCCGTCGAATATTCTTTGACCATTCGACAGAAACCAAGTATTATTGGATTTTCGGACGAAAGCTATTCCCCAACGAAAAACTAAATAAATCAAAACGATTTTCGGGAGTAACTAAATAAATTTATTTTCCAAACGAAAACGAAAAAACGAAAGGAAACATTCCAGTCTGCACATGTCTAACGTACACATGAGGAGACATGTCCGATGAGACAGGTCCGATGAGACAGGTCCGACGGACTGTTTTCATCGGACATGTCTGAAGGGATTTTTTGGTCTGATGTGTGTACACACCATCAGACCAAAATCCCCGCGGACAGAGAACACGGTGACGTAGAAGACACCGACGTTCTGGCAAAAGGAAGTTCAATGCTTCCACACATGCGTCGAATCAATTCGACGCATGCGCGGGATTTCGGTCCGATGGTTGGGCGTACTAACCATCGGACATGTCCGACGGACAGGTTTCCAGCGGACACGTTTCTAAGCATGTTTAGAAACTTTTGTCGGCTGGAAACCTGTCCGCTAGGCCTACACACATTCGAACATGTCCGCTGAAACTGGTCTGCGGAGACCGCCTTTAAAATTTTGACTTGGTGGTATGCCACCCCTGATAGGATTCATAAATGGTTCCCAGAATCATGTGATCTTTGCTGGAGAGGTTGTGGCGAAAAGGGAACCTTACTGCACATATGGTGGTTCTGCGATAGGATAGCACCCTTCTGGGTGAAGGTAAAGGAGTTGATCGGGCAAATCACGGAGACCAGCCTCCCCCTTGATGCGGCATGCTGCCTGCTCAATATCTCGCAGTTCTCCCTACGGAGATACAAACGCTCCCTGTCTCGGCACCTGCTCAATGCAGCAAATTCATTGATCTCCCTTCATTGGAAGTCCCCGCAGATTCCCACTATACCAGACTGGCTTTGCAAGGTTTCTGTCATATGTGAGATGGAGGACACGGCCGCGCAGTCTGATGAGCTGGTACGTCGATACCACGAAACCTGGTCTCCCTGGTTTGCCTTCCGCTTCTCCAGAGAATACGAAGCCCTGACCCACGAAGCTACATGATTGGTCCTACTGCCATTTCTGTTTTTATTTTCCTTTTTTTCCTGCTTTTTGCTTATGACCTGGGCCGGCTCGGCCCACTAATGATAGTTACATGGGATACTTGACTGCCAGTGGTTAGATGATACTCACGCCATACCCTACTCGGACCTCTCTTAATTGCTTGGTTCTATTCTTTCTCTTTCTTTTCTTTTTTCTTCTTCTTCTTCTCGCTCCTTCCTGTTTGTCTATTTCAGTACATTACGTTGAGGATTGTTCTCTGACAAAAGGTGGCTGTAACTCTCTCAATATCACAATGCCACTTAACCACCTGTCACACTTTATCTTTCAGTTGGTGCTTTGATGATCCCTAGGAGCTCCATCAAATCTATCATAACCAAATAGAAAGAACATGGCACAACAGCAAACCTGCCAAGAGATGGCCACACACCAAAACTCATGGATCAGGCAAGGAGGGCATTAATCAGAGAGGCAGCACAGAGACCTAAGGTAACCCTGGAGGAGCTGCAGAGTTCCACAGCAGAGACTAGAGTATCTGTACATAGGACGACAATAAGCCATACGATCCATAGAGTTGGGCTTTATGGCAGAGAGGCCAGAAGAAGGCCATTACTGTCAGCAAAAAACAAAATGGCACGTTTTAAATTTGCGAAAGGGCATGTGGGAGACTCCCAAAATGTATGGAGGAAGGTGCTATGGTCTGATTAGACTAAAATTTAACTTTTTTGCACATCAAAGAAAACGTAATGTCAGGCGCAAACCCAACACATCACATCACCCAAAGAACACCATCCCCACTGTGAAACATGGTGGTGGCAGCATCATGCTGTGGGGATGTTTTCCAGCAGCTGGGACTGGGAAACTAGTCAGAGTTGAGGGAAAGATGGATGGTGCTAAATACAGGGATATTCTTGAGCAAAACCTCTACCACTCTGTGTGTGATTTGAGGTTAGGATGGAGTTTCACCTTCCAGCAGGACAATGACTCCAAGCACACCACTAAAGCAACAGTTGAGTGGTTTAAGGGGAAACATGTAAATGTGTTGGAAAGTCCAGACCTCAATCCAATAGAAAATCTGTGGTCAGACTTAAAGGGTCACTAAAGGAAAAACATTTTTTTGCTGAAATGACTGTTTACAGGGTATAGAGACATAAAAGTTAACTGATTCCTTTTAAAAATGATTAAAAATAGATAAAAATCAATCATATAATGTGCCTGCAGTTTAGTTTCACTTTTAAACTGGTTTCATGTTTCTGTGAAGTAAAGAGACACACAGAACCAAAACAAACAAATCCAGGGCAGTGTTTTGTTTTTAAAATGAATCTGATTGGTTCTGAGGAGTTTTAGACACACAGTAATGACAGCTTGGACCACAGTGAAAAGCTGCCATGAGATTTTTCATAAGGAGCCAGACAAGCAGGAAAGCCGCGTACACACGGCAGAGAACCTCGACGGGCAGAACACATCGTTCCGCCCATCGAGGTTCTCTGCCGGCCGTCAGATTCGGCGACCCGCCCGTCGGGAATGGCAACCAGCCATTCATCCAGGCGGGCCGTCGAGCAAATAGAGAACATGCTCTCTATTTCTGCTCGACGGGATGCTCGCCGAGAGCGTACACACGGCCGAGGTTCTCGCTGGAATGCAGCTTCCAGCGAGGTTCTCGCTGGTTTCTAGCGAGAACCTCGGTCGTGTGTACGCCGCCGAAGTGTGGAGATCAGAGCAGAATTACAGCAACTTCAAAGCGAAAAAAAAAATGAGGACATGAAACTAGGACTGCAGTAAGGTAAAGGAAGTTGTTTAGCTAAAAAAAAAATCCTTTAGTGATCCTTTAAAGATTGCTGTTCACAAGTGCAAACCATCCAACTTGAAGGAGCTGGAGCAGTTTTGCAAGGAGTAATGGGCAAAAACCCCAGTGTTAAGATGTGGCAAGCTCAGAGACTTATCCAAAGCGACTTGGAGCTGTGATAGCCGCAAAAGGTGGCTGTACAAAGTATTGATTTTAGGGGGGTAAATAGTTATGCACATTGACTTTTTCTGTTATTTTGTCCTATTTGTTGTTTGTTTCACATTAAAAAAAAAAAATATCTTCAAAGTTGTGGGCATGTTCTGTAAATTAAATGATGCAAATCCTCAAACAATCCATGTTAATTCCAGGAGGCAACAAAACACAAAAAATGCCAAGGGGGGTGAATACTTTTGCAAAGCACTGTAAGGCCTCATACACACGATCAAATCTGTCTGCTGGAAAACGGTCTGCTAGACCGTTTCAGCAGACAGCTTCGATGCCTAATCCGGATACTTTTTTTTTTCCGGAATGGTGGCAGAGAGAGGGCGGAGAGCGGGCGGGAACCGATCAGAGAGGAGACTAAGGGGGCAGCGAGGAAGGCGGAGTGGAGGCAGAGAAGAAGTCGGAGAGGAGGCAAAGAAGAAGTCGGAGAGAGGGCGGAGAGCAGAGCAGTCCCCAGGTATGTATAACATCACACTGGAGGAGAGCTGCTGCCACTGCCGCCGTCTAGCTGTTCGGCGCTCAGGCCAGGGAACATAACAGCTTTCATTTGAATAGCTGCTGTTCCCCGCCGCCCGTCGTCATGGTCCCTCCCCCTTGTTGGGCACTTTTCCCAGGATTGGACAGGTGATCTGTCTATTAAAGTGCCTGGACAAGGGGGAGGGGCCATGACGACGTGGGGTGGGGAACAGCAGCTATTCAAATGAAAACTGTTATGTTCCCTGGCCTACGCGCCGATCAGCTAGACGGCGGGGGAGACGTGGCTGCATATGGGGGGGGGGAGACGTGGCTGCATATGATGGGGAGACATGGCTGCATATGGGGGGGGACATAGCTGCATATGGGGGGGGGAGACATGGCTGCATATGGGGGGAGACATGGCTGCATATGGGGGGGGGACATAGCTGCATATGGGGGGGGACATAGCTGCATATGGGGGGGGACATAGCTGCATATGGGGGGAGACATGGCTGCATATGGGGGGGGGGAGACATGGCTGCATATGGGGGAGACATGGCTGCATTTGGGGGGAGACATGGCTGCATTTGGGGGGGGGGGAGACATGGCTGCATATGGGGGGGACGCATTTGGGGACACATGGCTGCATTTAAAAAAAAGTATCGGTATTTGGTATCGGCGAGTACATGGAAAAAAGTATCGGTACTTGTAATCGGTCCTAAAAAAGTGGTGTCGGGACAACCCTAATTTAAATAAATGAGAACAAGTCAAGGTAAAAGTTGAAGCAAGTGTAGAGAAGGTAGACAGTTTCTGATCAGTAAAAAACAAACAAAACAAGTACAGAGCCAAAGGTACAAAGTAAGGTAATGTCCACACATTAACACCAAATGGTGATATTAGATAAATATATCAAAGGTGAGGACTGGATTGGTTGATAAGCAGCTGGAAAGGATTTTCAACAGAAAGCGCTACAACTAAATCATTGCAAAAGTCCCACAAACATGTTAATAGATTTATTAAAAAAATAAATGGTGTCTCAAAAGAGAATATCCAAAGTTCCAGTTTGAAACTGCAGCATATGCAAAATGCAATGTAAATGATCCAAGAGGTTCTACTCCACAACACAATTAACCTCAGAGCAATCACAAGAAGCAGCACTTCTGCCAGGCATATGTCTATCCCACAGGCACAGTATCTGACGTGGGGGAGGCAATCCAATGCTGTTTCTGATCAGTGACCACCCGAGAGAGTAATTTAATATTATACTTAGTCCATGCAATATGGCTCAGGTGATTTATAAAATTGAGAAAGGGTAGGATCCTTAAGATAATGCTCACATCTAAGGCCAGCCTCCCAAGCTCGATTGAAGCAGTCATCTGGTAGGGTGCCCTGCGGCCGCTAAAAACAAATACCTTGATAGCTTCTATAGAACCTACCACCGCTGCTTCCAACCGGCTAGGGGTGTTAGATAAATGTGCATTTCCGTAACCAGCCGAGTCGCTAAAAAATATTTATATAAATCTGGAAAAGCTAGACCACCTTGGTCACAAGGGCGCATCAGGGTGGTCAATTTATATCTGAGGTTCTTTGATCCTCATAAAAAGGATGAGAAAAGTTGATTGAATTTAGTAAAAATGGAGACAGGGAGCCACTGAGGAGAATGTCTAAAAAAGTACATATATTTTGGTATAATTTTCATTTTTAGGAGATTAGTGCGTCCCAATAAGGATAATGGTAGAGACTTCCACATTTTCAACTTTAACCCGATATCTCCTAGGATCGGAGTCAAATTCAAGCTTAATGAGAAATTACAACTCCTAAGTACTTGAAATTCTCTACCCACTTCAATGGGATATCACTCGAAGCCATACTACGAGCTTTGGTATCTATTTGGAACAACAAGGACTTTGTCCAATTTACCTTCAGCCCAGTAACCTGTTGAAAAAGAGTCCAATATCTGCAAAGCCCCTTGGAGAGAAGGTCCAGCATCGTTCAGAAATATTAAAAGATCATCTGCATACAAGGCTACCCTCTCCTCTAACCAACCCACAGACCCTTAATATTGGGGGAAGTGTGGAGGGCTTCCGCCACAGGCTCCATTGCAATAGCAAAGAGGGTCGGAGATACCTTTTCACTGTAGCTGTGGGATGTCTATATAGGACCTGCAACCATTTTATGAATACCATTGGAAAGCCCATTCCCATTCCTCCTATAAAAAGGACCATTCAAGAGTATCAAAAGCCTTCTCTATATCTAAAGAAGCAACAACCCTAGATTCTACATTAAGGCCCCGTACACACGGCAGAGAACCTCGACGGGCGGAACACATCGTTCCGCCCGTCGAGGTTCTCTGCCGGCTGTCAGAATCGGCGACCCGCCCGTCGGGAAAGGCAACCAGCTATTCATCCCGACGGGCCATCAAGCAAATAGAGAACCTGTTCTCTATTTGCTCGACGGGTTTCCCGACGGGCGGGGCTCGCCGAGAGCGTACACACGGCCGAGGTTCTCGGCAGAATGCGGCTCCCAGCGAGGTTCTCGCTGGTTTCTGCAGAGAACCTCGGCCGTGTGTACGGGGCCTCAGATGTGAAGCATGAATATTAGTAAACAATCTCAGCAATTTTACATCAGTGGCCCTACAGGCCATAAACCCTGTCTGGTCTGGGTCAATAATGTTGGGGATCATCGGTTGTAGTGGCTGGGAAATAAGTTTTGTCAAAATCTTTAAGTCCACATTCAAAAGAGCAATGGGCCTATATGAAGTGCAGGATGACAGATCTTTTGGAGGCTTATAAATTAAGACAATATGGGCATTGAATCCGGCAGAACTCCCTCTTTAAAACAATTAGAATAAAGGGAAGCCAGTACAGGAGCAATTAGATCTCCATGGGCCTTATAGAATTCAATGGGAAGGCCGTCCGGTCCCAGTGATTTCCCCAAGGAAAAATAAACCAATAACCGAAAGGACCTCCTCCCATGTTTAAGGGCGTACTAACATCTCCCTCTTATTATCTGTTAACCAGGCCACTGCAATAGAATCCAGCCAAGCTGCCAATTCCGTTGGCTGGAAATCGAGTGACAACTGTGATGTTTATAATGTTTGAAAAACGTGCCGAAAGGTCTCCAAGATTTAAGCCACATCTCCTAAGGGGGTACGTATTTCCGCAATCGGAATACTAGGTTGTTCATATTTAGCCATCATGGCCAAAAACCATCGATCCCCCCTGCTTGAAGGATTTCAATGTATTTTTATGCAGATCCATCCTCGTAGCCTCGGCCATATGCAAATGCAGGGCCTGTTTAGTAAAGCGGTAAATATGACCTCTGATGGATCCGCCAAATATTGGGCTGTTTTCTCATCCACTGTGGCCTGAGTATCACTATTTACTCATTGTGCCCCACTAACCCTCTTAATGGCGGATATATACTGTCCTCTGGTATAGGCCTTAAAGGCATCCCATGTTATTACTGAATTACTCATCAAGGCATTTTGATATTTGAATAACTCCTCCCAAGAGCCAGCTCACTGCCTGCACCAGGGCTGGGGGCTTTTGAGAGGAGTATGTGAGAGGCAGGGTGACTTGATGTTCTTTTTTTTTTTGTAAAATTATTTTTATTGGAATTTTTGCAAACAAGACACCCAAACATTTAGAATGGAGAAGACCATGGCACAACACCAGGTCCTCCACGACCAACATGGTCAGAACATCAACACACTACCTAACATAGGTAACTGCCTAACTACATAACACCCGACCCCATACCACCCCCCTCCCTCCCATGACCCCAAAACTCAGTCCACCACCACCCCGGGCAACAGCCCAAGGACGAGAGAATCAGGTATAGCGTTCAGTTGGTCCAAGTAAGCTTTGGCAAGTATAGAAAACATCCAACACTGTAATGAAATATAAACTATAAATTATAGATTATAACCCCCAGCATACCGTCCCCCCCCCAGACAAGGGGGTAATCAAGCAAGGATCAAGCAGAACCTCCCCTGCCGTTACACCCAGGATAAGCCCATCTGTTACTCATGCATAACTAGTACTCTGTAAATCATAACCCACTGTTCAGCTCCTCACCCTAGCCCGCAGTAGCATTAGACTCATACCAGGCCCGCCAAACCCTATCAAACTTTTTCTCACACCCCCTAGAGAGGTAAGTCGCTCTGTAAAAGGGCATCATCGAATTCACCAGTCCCTTCCAGAAAGCCATGCCCGGGGGGGGGGGGGGGGGGGGGGCAGGTGATTTCCACTTGAGCAATATGGCCTTCCTCCCATAAAACAGTAGTATATTCAACAATGTTCTGAGGGCCCTGGAGGGGACCACCTCCTCCACTAAGCCCAAAAGACACACCTGCACCGACACGGGAACGGGCACCTGTAGGATGTCCCCCAGACAAGAAACCACCCCCTCCCAGAATACCTTTATCTGCGGGCATTCCCAGAAGATGTGTTTTGCATCAGCCGGCGAGAAGGAGCACCGCCAGCACTCTGATGTAGTCGATGGATACAAAACAGAAAGCCTTGCAGGGGTAAAGTAGATTTTGTGCAAAAATTTAAAGTGTATCAGCCTATCCCTTGCTGAGACCAAATGCTTAACCACTTAAGACCCGGACCAAAATGCAGGTAAAGGACCTTGCCCCTTTTTGTGATTCGGCACTGCGTCGTTTTAACTGACAATTGCGCGGTCGTGCGACTTGGCTCCCAAACAAAATTGGCATCCTTTTTTCCCCACAAATAGAGCTTTCTTTTGGTGGTATTTGATCACCTCTGCGGTTTTTATTTTTTGCGCTATAAACAAAAATAGAGCGACAATTTAAAAAAAAATTCAATATTTTTTACTTTTTGCTATAATAAATATCCCCCAAAAATATATAAAAAAACATTTTTTTTCCTCAGTTTAGGCCGATACGCATTCTTCTACGTATTTTTGGTAAAAAAAATCGCAATAAGCGTTTATCGGTTGGTTTTCGCAAAATTTATAGCGTTTACAAAATACGGGATAGTTTTATTGCATTTTTATTAATTATTTTTTTTTTACTACTAATAGCAGCGTTCAGCGATTTTTTTCGTGACTGCGACAATATGGCGGACACTTCGGACAATTTTGACACATTTTTGGGACAATTGTCATTTTCACAGCAAAAAATGCATTTAAATTGCATTGTTTACTGTGGAAATGACAGTTGCAGTTTGGGAGTTAACCACAGGTGGCGCTGTAGGGGATGTGTGACCTAATGTGTGTGTTTACAACTGTAGGGGGGTGTGGCTGTAGGTGTGACGTCATCGATCGCGTCCCCCTATTACAGGGATGACGCGATCGATGCTACGGCCACAGAGAAGCACGGGGAAGCCGTGTGTACACACGGCTCTCCCCGTTCTTCCGCTCCAGGGACGGATCGCCGCACTCCAGCGGCGATCGAGTCCGCGAATCCCGGTCCTGGAGCTTCGGACCGGGTCGCGGGCGCGCGCCCGTGACCCACGGCTGGGTACTAAAATCAACGTATA